>CM062296.1:384538402-385172397 GCA_031216915.1 Pictodentalium vernedei
ACATTTGCGGGAGGGACAATATTCAAGTTTGTTCAAATCAGGGGTGGGTGGAGGGGAGGTGCAGTGACTGCTGTGTCATAACAACCGTTGGAAGTGTGGCGGTGTCTATCTACAGCTGATAGAATTGGAAGCAGACCCATGATAAAAGTCATCAGACATGGACATTAGTGTTATGAATGATTTCAGGACTTCATTCCTCTGTAGTGTTGTTGAACCATGACAAACTGAATGTGACCCCAAGTACTTCTTTGAACCACTTTGTGAGGTGAGCGATTAGGGCCCCTTGGGACCTCTTGTTTGGGTTTTCACTGCATCGGGGATATGAATTGCACTTAACAAAGGCTCTAGAGATACATAATAACCTGGTATTTTTCAACTTTTTTAACTCATTATGTATTTTCTTGATTTCTCCATAAAATGAACCCATGACTTGATTTGCTAGAAAATTCAAAAGTCTGATGTCATTAAATTATTGATAAAATGACCACCCCATCTATTGAGGTATACATTGAAAACAAGAGCCCTGATTATACCTTTACTTGGTAACAGGGTATTTTTGTACAGGACATGGAAATCCTCCTGCAGCAGGCAAAGAGTTAATTATATTGTTGGCTGATTTTGTTAATTTGGTTTCAAGTATCAGACACTGACATCATCTTTCAAAAAATTTTCTGAAAGTGCTTTGTGATAATTTTTTTGGGTATAGTTGTTGTCAGAAATTATTAGTATGTGAATTTGCAGCCATAATATCTTGATTAAGTTTGAAATTTTAGCTTAACTTGATGTGTGGAAGCCTGTTAAACTCTAAGTCTGTTCACATTTTCTTTAGCACATGCCCCCCCCCCCCCCCCCCCCCCCCCGCCCCCCCAGTAGTTCTTGTCTGATCAACACAGAATTTCATATGCAGGTTTGAGGTCATGTCTAGATGAGAACGTCCCATTTTGGCCGCGATCGGTCAACTGGGATGGCTGCGGAGACCCAAAACCTTTAGCACAGTCTACAGGTTGTAGTTATGAATGGATTTCATTGTAACATGGTAGGATGACTCTGAATAATGTCTAGATGAGAACATCTTATGTTGGCTGGGTTCATTCAACAGTGTTGGCTGCAGTGTCACGTTATCTGGATTCCTTTAGTACAGTCTACAGGTTGTATTTATGAAGGGACTTCATTGTAAATTGGTAGGATGACTCGGAATAATGTATAGATGTAGAATATCCTATTTTGGCCCTGGTCAGTCAACCATGACAGCTGCACAGGCACGTAACCTAGATTTGTTTAGCACAGTCCACAGTTCATATTTATAAAATGATTTCATTGTAATTTGGTAGTATAATTCGGTATGATATCTAGATGAGATTGTCATATTTTGATCACGATTGGTGTGCCATTACCACTGCACAGGCACATGACCTAGATTCCTTTAGCAAAGTCTACAAGTCATATTTATGAAGGGATTTCATTGCAACTTGGTAGGATGACTCGTTTTGGAATGATTTTACTGTTACTTGGTAACTTTGGTTGACATACGTTAACTGTGAGGGCCACATCAACCCAGACCTCACTTCTTTATACAATCAACACCTCAAATTATTCTTGTTAAAAACATAGCCTGTAGGGTACAGAATTTAACATATTCTCAATTATCACAATTCTTGTCTTATTTCATAATCCTTTCATAAACATTGAACATTAGCCTTGTCAACAAACACAAAACACAGTCAAGTTAAGCTGCAGTGTCATTGACACTTTCATTCTTACGGAAGTTATGGCCCTTTGTTTGTTGAATTATCATAATCTTAATCGTGATAACTCAGGTACATGTCAATAGATTTTAACATTTTTTTAAAAAGTAATTTACAACTATACTATTGAATCAGTTTGAAAACCAGTTCATACCATTTATTTTAATTGAGTTATGGTACTTACATGTAGTTTATCGATTTTGGGACTGTTAGCCTATTAGCATAACCGCCCAAACAGTGGTCATTGAATTCCAACAATTTGAGGTGTGTGAGTTTAAGGCTATAATATCTTGATCAGGTTCTAAAATTAGTTTTTCCCAATTTGTTTTCCAGAGTTGTGGTCCTTAGTTTGTCATTTTATCATTATTTTTAGTCTGTTTTCATGATATCACAAACAAAGAATTGGATGTTAGCAATTCTCAGTATGTAGTTAAAATATCTTGATTGCTTTTGAAAACAAGTTCCCCCTGATTTTTCTGACATGAGTTATGGCCTTTAGTTTATTTTTATGTTTGTCTGATAAATAAAACAAATGTCAATGAATTTCAGCAAGTTTGAGTATATGAGTTTGACACTATAATTTCTTAATCAAATTAGATCACTACTTTCATCTGATTTTTCTTCTAACTATTATGGCCCACAGTTTGCTGAATTTTTTATTTTTGATATCAAGTCTCACCTCAGCACTTACCATCACAATGATATGATGCCTCCCTCTTATTGAGGATATCTTTTAACTTATTTGTATGGTGCTGTTTATCGATTGGAATCAGAAGCAATCTTACTGTTACATTTCACATTTCCCGATTTCTACATTGTGTGTGACATTTTCATAGATGACACTTCATACAAATGAAGACACTTTCATTGATTTTTCTTTGAATGTCAATTTTCTTGGATTTTCTTTCATCCAGGTCTCATTAACCCTTCGCACACTGATGTTGAAATATAATTCCAAGCAGCAAATTGTTCCCATTATTCAACTAGGAATTTCACCAATTCAATCTTATTTGACAGAGCTCCTTGAACCCTGTCAAACAAGATTCAATTGGTTAACTTCCAAATTGCCCTATGGGAAAAACTGCTATTTGAAAATTCGATATTTTGACATCAGTGTGCAGGAGTTAAACATTGCCAGTCTTCTAAATCAATATGACTTTCTATTTTCTCAAAGAGAATTTGGATTTCATTAAAACCAAAAATTCAATAATATCTGGAAAAATGAGTTATCTTCTGGTATATCTGTGACATAATTTTCAAAATTGAAAGACTAAGTGGAGACTTTTCACTGGTTTCTGAGAAGTGATTTATTTACCCACCCACCACATACTGCATTTTCAAAAGAGAATATGCATGTTTCATACAATGAAAAGAAGGCACCCTTTCTCTTTATTATTTCCAAAATTATCCAGTACCTATTCAAAACTGGTACTGGATAATTTTGGAAATAATTTTTATCTTTTTATTTGCCCGGTTGAGAAAAGGGTTGTATTATGTAAATGGGTTGTCTGTCCATCGTCCATCCAACCATCCAGATTGATTTTTTGTCCGGAGCATTTCTCAGCTATATATTGTCCAATCTTTTTCAAACTTGGCACATTAGCTAATCACCATGAGAACCTGTGCAGATGTGGTTTTGAGTTTGATTGGATTTTCTTAACCAGAGTTATGCTTCAGTCTGATTGAGAAATTATACAGTCTGTAAAATAAAAAGAAAGCACACTTCCTCTTTTCCCACAAAGTGGCTCAAAACTATTACTGGATAATTTGGGAAGTTTTTTTTCCTTTTTATGCGCCCATTTGAAAAAACGGTGGTATTATGTAGATGGGTTGTCTGTCCATCCTTCCAGAATCAGATTGATATTTTGTCCAGAGCATTTCTCAGCCATTTGTTGTCCAATGTTTTTCAAACTTGGCACAAAAGTTAACCATCATGAGAACCTGTGCAAATGTGATTTTATGTTTGATTGGAGTTTCCGAACCAGAGTTATGGTACAGTCTTACAACAGTTAAGTCCTTTTCTAGTTAGACATTTCACATTGTCGTCATCATTTTGGTTTTTGGACGATAAATCAACACCAAATTTGGTTTGTGTCTCAGTCATACTAAAATACAGATAAAGCTCGAATTGGCATTTGGTACGATGTTATTGGTTGGATGAAAACAGTGGTTATGTACAATTAAAAAAATCACCAGTCATATTATGCAATACTAGATGGTGCTCTTGTTATTTTATTTTTGTCCACTATGGTATTGCTGAAAGAGACCTATCAAAATTTTTTTAGTGGCCAAAATTTCGAGGTCATTTAACTTCTTTTTTTCATGACTTGTTCATCGTGTACATTAGATCTAATCCACATACATGTAAATCATGTCCCATTTGTAGTTAACCCTTTACCTAACGAATCGGCCACATCCGCATGCATAATATGCAAAGCAGCTGAAAAAATATTATTTAAAAAAAAATTTCAATAAAACCATATCATGTGACCCCCTTTTGGAATGAGCTCGACGAGCTCGTTCCAGTGAGGGGGTCACATGATATTGTTTTGTTGAAATTTTTTGAAACATTTAAAAAAATTATGTTTAACCCTCTACCTAACATGAAAAGCAGATGACACTGCAAACAAAATTATTGAATAACTAATGATTTTCATTTTTTGCATCAAAAATATAGCTTATGACTCCTCATTGGAACGAGCTCAGTGAGCTCATTCCAGTGATGGTTCATAAGCTATGTTTTCGAGGCAAAAATCGAAAAAATAATGAAAATTGAACGGCAATTTTTGTGAATAGCTCTGGCTGGTTTTGGCCATTACATTGGGTAAAGGGTTAAAATAATAAATTTTGTAATCATCTGCATTGGGTAAAGAATTAAGGAGATCATTAATATTAAGGCTAATGTTTTGCTGTATTTGGTTTCCAGGAAAGTTTTCCAACTTTATCTCCTGTATATAACACTAAGGCCACAAGCTTTCCTCTGTCTTTTCACACAAAATATATAGAAAGTGCATAATTAAGCAAGTTAACTCATTTAATTTTAACCCCCAAGGACCTAATTCCATCTTTTATCATGTTTTACTTCAACAGAACAAATCCCTCAACATGGCAGTTACATTTTATGTGCCCTGAGTGTCATTTCTAGGCAAGTCTTGACTGCCTTTGTAAGCAGTCAAGACTTGCCTAGAAACAACTGCAACCCCACAATATGTGGACTGTCTTTGGCAATGCTCTTCAGGTTTCTGTCATATACAACAATCAAAAAATATAAAAAGTTTTGAATCTCCCGATTCGAAGACACTACAAGGCAACAAAACATCCAATGAGGGGAGTTCAGTTTCAATGTGGGATTGCCTGAGAAGCAAAACATTTTTTTTTGCCTAACATTTCTGTTTCCATCTTCTGGTCAAATTTTTGTTATCAGCCATAACATTGTAATGGTTGAAGATAATTTCATGAGACTTTATAGGAATACACACCTCCATAAGATGATGTGTAGAAGGCTTAAAATTCATCCAAGAATCAGAATTGATTCTTGCAAATGATTCTCGCAAGGAAAACAATGAGAATCAACTTTCATTCTCGCAAAATGGTCATTTGATTCTCTTGATAGATTCTGAAAATCTTCTTAAAGGTCTGGAGAATTCTCCTTATTTTTTACCTCCTGATAATAAGGCAACTTTTTGGCTCAGCCGTGGTGCCTAGTAAAGTCTTGGCTGCCTATACAGGCAGCCACGACTTCACTAGAAACCACTGCCAAGGTACTGTGATTTCCATCAGCAATGCTACCAAAATTTTGTTTGTTGGAACATGTTTTGTGCATGTACATGTACATGAAAAACAAGAAACTCAGCAAAATTAGAACTAGGCCCTCAAGAGTTAAACTATTTTTATTTAAAAAATAAGTATGTGGTTTGTTTTTGTACTATGAAATATGTACTGATCACTGTCACAAGTATATAACAGTATTCTTAAATACTAAATTACTTATGAACTGAAAATTGTTTCTTACAGCAGGAGTTTGCATAACTCAAAACTGATTCTCATGAATCAGGACAATTTTCTGGCAATCAAAAACCCAAGTCCAAATATGTTTCCAAGGTTATATTTCTTCACCTGCTGCTGCAGTAGGCAGATTCTTAAAGCTGACAAGACCCCAACTTAGGTAACTGCCTTGTTAGTATCATTATATACTAGTGGAAAAAAGAATCACAAGTTTTTTTCTGTGGTAAATGTGTTATGGATGATTATTTCATTGTTTGGATTTTGATTTTATTTCTTCATTATTGATTAAATTTTGATGAGTTTTGTTGTCTTAACACAGATGCATTTGCATGGATAACATTCAAACATGGGTACTTCAGGCCAATTCCAGATCAAAATCAATAATGGGTGTGCCCACCCTGGGCTTCAGCCGCTGCTCTAACTCTCCTTACCATTGACCCCATCAGGTTGTTTATGGTTCTTTGTGGTATGTTATTTCACTCCTGAAGAAGGGCCTGCATGAGCTGAGCAACATTGTTTGGGATGTTGACACGCATCCTGACCCTCCTGTCCAGCTCATCCCACAAGTGCTCGATCAGGGACAAATCTGGACTGCAGGGTGGCCAATCGAGAACTGGGACATTGTTTTGATTGAGGAAGTCATGACAAACCCTAGCAATATGCTGCCTCACATTATCTTGCTGCAACGTAAGGTTATGCACATGGATAAGTGGAAGGACGTGAGGCATGAGGACCTGATCCCGATATCTTATGGCTGGAAGATTGCCCTGGATGACCACAAGAGGTGTTTCCACACCATGAGAAATGATCTCCCTCCACTAACCATAACAGACCCTCCCTCGAATCTGTCATTTTCCTCAACACATGTCAGAATATCGCCCACCTCGATGTCGATGGCAATGTTGTCGTCCATCTGACCTGTAAAGCATGAACCGAGATTTGTCAGTGAATAACACACATCTCCAGTGGGCCAAGTGAAACCTAGTTGGTCCAGGTGCCCCCAGCCATTGCAATCATTGTTGTAAGTTGCAGATCAGCATAGGGACATCGTGGACTTAAATTGAACTCCCGCAACTGTTTCCTAACTGTTCTTGGACACACTCGACCACGATGCCTACAACCTGACTCGCCATCTCCTTCGCCATCTGAAATCGGTACAGAGGTGTGAGAGTCATGTGCAGCTATCTTCTTGTGGTGACGTAACGCACGGACATTCGCTTCTGGGACGGTTTACTAATCTTCCTGTGGCTCTGAGACACCCAACTAAATGAGCTATCATTGACTCATGGACCCCCAAATTGCTGGGTGACGAGACATTGTGATAGGCCTTGCATAATTAGAGCAATAGCCCTTCCCCTATCAACTTTGGACATTCGGGACATTTTGCTTTTCAATCGAAATGTGGAATCGATGTACTGTTCAAAACTTCGATTTGGTATGGTTTTCAAGCCCATAGCACATGGGAGTGCCTAGGATGCACGTTTTGTCTAAAACTCTGTTGAAAGCATGCAGCAGCGCACGTGGTCATGGTGGACTGAATTTTAACCAAAGACTTTTTTTAGACAGAACACTGAGGTAGCTGTGTGTCAAATTTTACTACATTTGATCTTATGGATAAAAAAATATAGTTTGTGTTATGTCGTTTGAATTGCCTTATAATCTTCATTTGCTCAATCGGTGGTGCTATTTTCAGGCATCTCACTGATGTCACTTGCATCTCTGCAGAATGCATGAAAATGTCAAATTCCTGGATAATTGAATTCTCCTGTTAATTAAATATCTTCTATTACTGTCAAACTAGACATTTGTGTGTTCATAGCATTTATTATGGATGTCCAGCATGACATACCCTTCCAGGCTCATATGATGTTATACTCTCTGTCAATTCCACTCATGAGTTATTCACATTTTTTGCTTAACATGATAAAGCAAAGGAATTGCCATTATGACTATAGACGTCTGTTAAGTCTGTCTGCAATTTGTTCGGCATGGGCTACAGTTCTGTTTCTTTTCTGATCATCTGACACCAAATTTCTTATACAGATTTAGGTTCATACCAAGATGAGGACATCTCATTGTGGTCACAGTTGGTTGACTCTCAAGTATGATACACAATGGCCACTACAGCAGCCATCTAGTATTTCTTTAGAACAGGCTGCAGGTTGCAAGTATGTTTCAATGTTTTTGAAATTTGGCACAGTGAATTAGCATGATGAGTAGATGAGAACATCCTATTTTGGTAACAATTGACCACCTATAATGGCCACCCCAATAGCCATCTTGGACCTCTTCAGAATACTGCCCTCAATTAGTTCAGCACAGATTACAGTCTGCAGTTCTTTTCCCGATCATCATATTCATGTTCTGGTTCTTACCTAGATGAGAATGTCAAATTGTGGTTATGGCCAGCCACCTGCAATAGAAGCTACAGCATCCATTTTGAATTTCTTCAGCACAGGCGACATGTTGCATTTATCCATCTATTTTCTTGAAATTTGACAGGGAGACTTAGTATGATGAGTTGATGAGACCATCCTATTTTGGTAACAGTTGGCCGCCCATAATGACTGCCCCAATAGCCATCTTGGACTTCTTCAGAGTACTATCCACAATTAGTTCAGCACAGTTACCACCTGCAGTTCTTTTTCCATTCATCATATTCATGTTAAGGTTCTTACTTAGATGAGAATGTCAAATTGTGGTCATGGCCAGCCACCTGCAGTGGCAGCTACAGCATCCATCTTGAATTTCTTCAGCACAAGCTATATGTTGCATTTAATCATCAATTTTCTTGAAATTTGGCATGGTAACTTAGTATGGTGAGTTGATGAGAACATCCTCTTTTAGTAACAGTTGGCTGACATAATGGCTGCCACGACAGGCATCGTGGATTTCTTCAAAACATCCTGAAGTTGCATATATACATCAATTTTCTTGAAACTTAGCAGGCTTCCTTATGATAGAGTAGATGAGGATGCCTAGTGTTGGTCACGGTCAGCTGCACAGCCTGGCTGCAATGTCACTCATCTTGGATTTCTTCTGCACACCATACTGGTTGAAATTTTAGGTAAATTTTCTAAAAAAATTGCAGGATGGCAGTATGATGAGTAGATGAAAATGTTTTATTTCCATCATGTTTGGCCTAGAATTGCCACCATGGCTCATATTTTTTCTCTATTTAAAAGTTTAGTTTCTGATAGAAAATGCCCAGTAATTATAACATAATTTACTGAAATGCAACATTAGATAAGTAATTGAAACATTAATCTAATAAATACAGCATAAAGTCAAATTAAGCTACAGTATCATTGACACTTTCATTGCATTAACCCTTTAACCAACGAATCGCCCGCATCCGCCCGCATAATATGCAAATTCAGCAGTTGAAAAAATATTATTTTTCAAAAAATTTCAACAAAACCATATCATGTGACCCCTCGCTGGAACGAGCTCATCGAGCTCTTTCCAACGAGGGGTCACATGATATGGTTTTGTTGAAATTTTTAGAAAAATTTGAAAAAATGAAATTTAAAATAATAAATTTTGATATCGTCTGTATTGGGTAAAGGGTTAAAAAATAGACATTTTTTGTCCCTACTAGCTCAAAACTCAGCTGATTGTTGTTAGTTTGATATTTATGAAACCTAACCTTGGTTGTCTAGCATGATACGCCCTTTCAGACATATATTAAGCTATACTGTCCATACATGAGTTTGCCCCTTTTTTCCATTGATAGATAGACATTTTTTGTCAGCACAAGTCCCTCACTCAGCTGATAGTAGTTACATCTTAATGATATCTCTCATGAATTTCCAGCATGACATGTCCTGCCGGACAGATATCATTTTATGCTCTCCGCATGAACCACTTATGAGTTATGCTACTTTTTCCATTAAGAAATGGGCATTTTTTGTCTGTCCGAGTCCATAACTCAGTTTATAGTATTGTGATCTTAATGAAATCTCACATGGATGTCCAGCATTACATGCCTTTTCTGACGTATTTCAAATTATAATGGACACACATTCTGCTCATGAGTTTTACCCTATTTCCATTAAAAATAGATGTTATTTGTCTGTGCAAGTCTGAGTTATGATCCTTTTTCCTTTGAGAAATATTGTACTTCCTGATACAGCTAGCCTAATCTTCAGCTTAGCACCAGTGGCTCTGGTGGAATCTCTTGTTATAATTGAGTGAACATGAGGTACTGCTTATTTGTCTAGCAGAACCCTGCTTTTTATTAACTGCTTTATTTCTTGTTTCAGTTGGTCATGGAAAAAGTGATGGACACAGAATGTATATTACAGATTTCAGTAATTATGTAAGAGATGTATTTGCACATATAGATAAAGTGAAATCTAGGTACCCTTCCATTCCAGTATTTATTGTTGCACATTCCATGGTAGGTCTAGTAGTATTTGTTCACATTTCTTTAAACCTTTACCTAACGTAACGGCCAAAACCGGCCAGCTCTATTCTCAAAAATCACCAATTAATTTTCATTATTTTTTGTCTCAAAAACATAGGTTATGACCCCTCGTTGGAACGAGCTCGTCGAGCTCGTTCCAACGAGGGGTCATAACCTATGTTTTTGAGACAAAAAATGAAAAAAATTAGTTATTCTAGAATTATTTTTGCAAGTGTCGTCTGCTTTTCAGGTTAGGTAAAGGGTTAACCCTTTACCCGACATAACTGCAAAAACCAGCCAGTACTATTCACAAAAATCGCCAATTAATTTTCATTATTTTTTTCATTTTTTGTCTCAAAAACATAGGTTATGACCCCTCTTTGGAACGTGCTCATCAAGCTCATTCAAAAGAGGGGCATAATCTATATTTTTGAGGCAAAAATGAAAAAAATTAGTTTTTCAAGAATTTTGTTTGTAACTGTCGTCTGCTTTTCATGTTAGGTAATGGGTTAATATTATTTAATCTGTGCTATTTAAAGTTGACATTAGTGCTGGATCACTTGACACATTTCATAAGCTGCTAACCATGAGCTATAACCGGATAGCATCTGGTTATGCAGCTGCCATTCTTACATTAACTTTGAGATAGGAATTTATAAGCAGTTTGGAAAAACCATTCCGTATAGAGATGGACAATATACCAAAAAATATCATGAGCATACTGAAAAACTGACTGAACCAAACACTGTATACCGAAACTGTCTGAATTTTCAAAGTTTCCTACATTCGTTATTTATAAGGCCTTGTTGTGGCTCAGTGGTAGACTGTTGGACTTCTATGCTAGAGGTCCCGAGTTTGATCCGGCCTGCGTTGTGTCCTTGGGCAATGCACTTTATCCTGGTTGCCTACATGGGAGCACGATGACACCGTGTACTAAGGCATACTGCATGTTGATGGTGCACATGTCTTCAACCGCTGTAACTCTGCTTGAGCGGAGCTTGAAAAGAGTTAGAATGTTGAGGAGCTGACAGTTGCTCATCGACATTCGGTGGTTCTCTCCGGTACTCCGACTTCCTTCACCTGTAAAACTGTCACGGTCACGATTAGCCATTGTGCACAGGTATGTGACCTTAAACACCAATAAATAAATAAATGAGGCCTTGTTGATACTTCATTGTTGTTGAAGGGTTCATTTTCATGAAAAAGGGCCTGGGCAATTGTCTTGAATTCTCACTAGACTACATTCTATACATGTCCAGTTGTGCAGCAGTGATTTCTAGCCAACATGCAGCCAAGACTTGACTAGAAATCACTGCCCAGGTGATATGTCTGTTGTCAGCAAGACTTTTTAAACATTGCATGCTGAGGGCGCGGCACATTCTCTGAGATCACAAATGCCTGAAATAGGCATTTAAAAGTTTAGGTTTGTTTAGAACAAGTCACAAAATTACTGTAGATATGATTTGTGTTGGAAAAAAATTCCAGTGTTGAACTCATTGGGTGTGACATTTGTAGCACTGGTAGAATGATCCAAGAACAACTTGTTCTGAATTTTCCTAATGTGAATTCCCCTTTAGTACAATCAGTAAATCTCGGTCAAGTATGATACCAAATACCAAACCAATACTGGGGTATACCCCTAAAAAATACCAAAACTGATACAAAACTCAATATTTCAATACCGCCCATCTCTAATTCCTTAAGTAATGCATATATAAAGAATCATTAATTGTCACCATTAACTGAACAGTTTCAGTGCACACTGAGTGCGCAGACAGTTTATGGCTCTACAGCTTTACACTGGTCAAAGATATCTCCCCACCCCTGATATTTAGCAGTGCTGCTGCCCTCTGAATCATGTTCCATTTTTGACTACATGTCATCAAACATTGTAAATTTATCAGTATCCTACTTTGATAACTTTGAACTGAAAATCACTTGCACTGGGCCATTTTTGGAATGTCTTAACCCTTTGGACGCTCGTGGTATCTTCCATGCCAGTTCAATAGCAGCAATTAGAAGAGTCCATATTCATTATTTGGGACAGACGAATCAATATTTTCAACGTGCAGCTTCGGGGCTGCACGTTGAAAATATTGATTGGTCAACCTCACACATATACTGAACAGCCATCCGATTTAATGACGGTATGATATATCATGTTCCTGGCCGGAAAAGCAGCTGATAGGGTTCAAAGGGTTAAGGCTGTCCGAGTCGATCATTTGCTTCTGTTTGAGTTTACTGATCATAATAATCTAATTTAATAATAAATTATAAATCATCTTTAATAAAAATTTTCCACATCAGTTTCTCAAATAAAATGTTCCAAGTTCTTAAAATACTCACTGAATTTAAACTGTAGTGTGTACTATTTGATAATTCCAAATATACAGTGATTATGTTTGATTGCAATGCACAGAATTTGATTAATATTATCTGTTGGTACTATGTTTTTATAAAATTAATTTATGTTTAACATAGTTTCAATAGCAGAAAATTAGCACTTGTATTCTTTTATATGGATAACGTTATCAGTGAAATTAGCATTGGGTCATGCATGAGGCAGAAACTTGAAGTTGAAGGTCATGGCTTGAATGTTACACGATGAATGCATGGTTATTTACAACATTCCGCAGATCAATATTCAATAAGCCGCCATTAACAGTCATTTACTTGGAGGAATTCTAACATGTGACACAGGATTGCTGCAAATTCCCTGTTTATACAGAAACTTTGAATGGAAGGACAGTGCACTGACCAATTTTTGTCAGATATTGGTCTGAAAATAGGGAGAATGGAAAGCAGTTCAACTTAAAAAGGCTTTAGGTAACTGGCCATTTTTTATGGGGTACATTCTAACATTAGGTGTGATATCAACAAAATATCTTTTAATTACTTTTATCCAAGTTTATGAATACTATCTTCAAATCAATGTCAGTCCAGAATATTGCCGACTAAAATACAGAATGATATTTTCTTCAATTAGCATTCACTATCGAACAATTTAACATACAAATACTGTAGTCAACACTTATTGTTTCTTCTCAACCTACTCACAATTGTTTACAATTGGCTGTAACGTAAGTACAAGCCCTACTTCGGAACTAACTCAAGCTAATAAACTTTTTCAAAAGAGTTGGAAAAGTGGAAGAGTGCAAAAGCACAAAAAAAAAGATCGAAAAGGGGTCGAGCGAGACCGGCGCTCTTCATTACAGGTACTCTCTCTGCACGCCTCTTGCATTTACCGAGCGCATGCGCAACAACCGTGACATCAATTCCTTTTTTTCCGCCATTGTGCATGGTTGGAATTTTTGTGACTAGTGCTGCTCAGCTTGTTTTTCTTCGAGAACAACTTGATTATTTTGCTACAATTATTGTTATTTGTGCAAAGAGGATTGTATCCTTTACTCAAGCTCAAAATTGATTGTGTTTTATTATATTTAATGCTCATTTTCACTTGTGTTCTCTTTTCGTATCTTGCTTTTTCCGCATGAGAAAACGCGACCCGCGTTGATCGGTTTTCCATCGGTGGAAAGCTTGATTCTTTGGATTTTTGGGGGGGATTGTTTCCACTAGAAATTCTTTTGTCACCTTTTTGGACAATGCCTAAAACTATTCCTTGTACTTCTTGTATGCAGGTGAAACATGTAGATGATGTTCATTTGTGTCACTTGCAACAACTGTTCTCCGGTCGGCCCATCCCTGTGGTGTTTGTGGGGTTTGATCTTCCAAGTTCTGGGCTTCTGTTAACAAGGTGGTTCTAACCAGAGCTAGAACTCCTTCTTCTCATCGTGTCCCAGGTCCAGCTACCGATCAACGTACGCCATCGGTTTCTCTAGAGGATTTGCAGGCAGGACCTTCTGTTTTGCAGAGGTCAGTGAATGCCCCTGGGCGTCACTCTTGGGACTGTCCTCCGGTGTCTTCTCACCATCTCCATGCTCTGTCTGCTGATCGATGTTCATCGTCGGTCCCTTCTGAGGATTTGTGTTCTTCTAGAAGGGAAGACACTCTGCGGCTGCTACGACGGATTCTCAGGGTGAGCTGAGGCAGGCTGTTCTGGCACTCACTCGGTTGCCTTCTAGCAGTCCTCAAGTTGGCTTCCCTGTGCCTTCTGAGGCACAACCTCCTTTGGTCGGTCGCAGAGATTCCTCGCCTGGCCCTTTTGATGCTGTTCAGCATTCACAGGAGGTTTCGGCTGGTGAGCCCAAGTTGGGCTACATCTCTTCTTCCACAGAGGGTGACAATTTGTTTGAAAGCGACGGGCCCCCCTCGTCAGTCTTGGGGCAGGCTTTAGATTTTGTCTTTGGCTTATTGCCAGACATTCAGCCTCCAAACCAGCCATCAGTGACCGTCCGGCCGTGGTCTTCTGTGGAGCACTGCAACCCTGTTGAGCCTTCTAGCTCTGGGGTTTTGTGCCCTCTGCAATCAGCTCAGGTTGTTGAGCCCTTCCAGGGCCTGGATGCCAAAATGCATTCCAAGGCCCTGAAGAGTTCTTTCTTTTCATGATCTGATGCTTTTTTACCTCCATCGCGGTTTCGTGTCTACAAATCCGTCTGTCCACCAGTCTTCCAAGGGATGACTACTGTGGATGAAGATTCTTCTTCCCTTGGGTTGACTAAGCCTAAGTTGGCAGTTCTCCCAATGTCGGTCATTGAATCTATGGTGGGCCTGTCCTGGGAGATGTTGGGCATCTCACGGACCACGTCATCGCTGCCCTGGCTTCCTATTTTCCGCCAGGGGAGTTTGATGATGCTCAGGCGCCTTTACATGTTTTGTCACAGGCTCTTATGAACCTGACACATGCTCACGCCTGCAACACGGCTAATTTGGAGCTTGCACACTGGGATGCAGTGTTGGATACTTGTCCATCCCTTCCTTCTGAACAGCGTGCTGTTCTGAGGTCTGCCTCTTTGGTTGAACCTCAGCTGTTCCATGGTTCCGTTGGAGCTGTCCGAGGTGAGGTTCTTCGTCATTCGAAGGACCAGATTTTGTTACGGCAGCTGGAAGAACCCGCTGCTGCGGGTGGTGGTCGTTCCGGCCCGCCAAGTGCCCAGTTGCATCGGCCACGTTGGCCATGCCTTCGGCTCCATCCGCTCCTTCTGCTCAGAAGAAGCACAGACGCGGCCAAGCTCGCTGGCAGCCTCAGGGAGGAAAGTTTCAGGACTCAGTTGCTTCCCAAGGGGGTGGTTTCTCCTCTCGGGGGGCCTCGTCGAGGCTGCAGATGAAGGTTCTCACCTTGATTCGCCTCCATTCGGGGGAAGGCTGTCACTGTTTTTCGACCATTGGACAGAGATAACGTCGGACCCTTAGGTCCTCGATGTCATCCAATCAGGTCTGCGACTGTCCTTCCGTCGGCACCCCTGTTTATCTCGGGTGCCCCTCCCGACTCAGGTCCCTTCCGATCCTCAGCGTCGGGACCTTCTGGTGCAGATCGACAATCTTCTCTCCAAAGGGACGATCGAGGTGGTCAGGAACACCCTTTCACCAGGGTTCTACTCGAGACTTTTCTTGGTGCCAAAGAAAAACGGCCAGTTTCGTCCTGTCATCGATCTTAGTATCCTGAACAAGTCCATCATAGCACCTCGTTTCGGCATGGAGACTTTCAGGTCGGTTCGATGGTCGATTCATCAGGGCGATTTTGCAGTCAGTATCGACCTGAAGGATGCCTTTTTCCATGTACCCATTCTCGTTTCGGAATCGTGTCTTTCAATTCAAAGCTCTCCCGTTCGGTTTGAACCTGGCTCCTTGGGCCTTCACCCGACTAATGTCACATGTGCTCGCTTTTCACCATACTCAGACAGCTGTGACTTCATCGGCTTACCTGGACGAAATCCTCCAGCGGCACCACAACGCTGCTGTCCTGGAGTTCGATGTTCGATGGTTGCTTGGTGTCGCTGGGTTTCAAAGTCAATTGCGAGAAGTCGGATCTCCTTCCTTCTCAGCAATTTCGTCATTTGGGAATGGATTTCGACACTTTTCACAATATGGTGTCGGTTTCCAATGCTCGGGCGGTGATCCTTTCCGCCTTGACTCAGAACCTGCTCCGATCCTCCTCGGTCTTGGCCAGGACTTTCCTTCGATGCTGGGCCTTTGCGGTTTGGTGACAGATCTCATTCCGCTGGGTCACTTGTTTGTCTGACCTCTCCAACACTTCCTGTTGGATCATTGGCATCTGAATGTGGATCCGCTGGACCTGGAACTTCGTATTCCTCGGTTCTTGCTTTGTCACCCCCGCCCTTGGGCCGATGTTCCCTGGTTGACTCAGGGTGTTCCGTTGGATCTTCCTCGGCCGATCGCATCCTTACTGCGGATTCCAGTGATCAGGGCTGGGGTGCGACATTGGATTCTCTTGGTCTGTCTACTCACGGTGAGTGGGACCGCGAGCAGATGGCCCTTCAATCAATCAGAAGGCGCTCCTTGCTCTTCTGTTGAGTTTTCAGCAATGATATCTCACCTGTCGGACCACACAGCCCTGCTTCTTTCGGACAATTCAACAGTAGTGGCCAACATACGGAATCAAGGGGGCACACATTCGATTTCCATGTATCGGCTCTCTCGGGATCTTCTGCTGTTAGCACAGGATGTCAAAGCTTGGGTGGCCATTCGGCACATTCTCGGCTGTCTCAACATCCTAGCAGACTCCCTGTCCCAAACGGGACAGTGTCCTTCCCAC
Source organism: Pictodentalium vernedei (assembly GCA_031216915.1). Lineage (NCBI taxonomy): Eukaryota > Metazoa > Mollusca > Scaphopoda > Dentaliida > Dentaliidae > Pictodentalium > Pictodentalium vernedei. Next base: position 384,555,234 of record CM062296.1, read on the forward strand.
CGAATGGATGCTGCATCGGTGGGTGTTTCAGACGATTTGCGAGCTGTGGGGTCATCCTCTTGTTGACCTTTTTGCCACTTGCGGGATTCATCAGGTAGAGACCTTTGTCTGCCCTTGTCCGGATCCACTAGCCTTTGCGGTCGACGATCTGTCTCTGGACTGGACGGGTTGGTTCAGCTATGCCTTCCCTTCTGCACCGATTCTTCCTCAGGTGTTGGCGAAGATTCGCGCTTACAGTTGCAGGGTCATTCTGATCGCACCCCAGTCTCCTCAGAGAGTGTGGATCAATCTGCTGCAGACTCTGTTGGTGGATTGACCAATTTGTCTACCTCTACACCACGATTTTCTTTCCCAGGGTCGGCCCAGGAAGTATCACAACAACCTGGTGAGCCTGTCCCTTCATACCTGTCTTTTATCAGGTCCTGTCTCAGACATAGAGGTTTTTTGAGACGAGCAGTGGAGTGCATTTCTGCATCACGGCGACATTCCACTCGCATGACTTATGCTGCTAAGTGGAAAGTTTTCTGCCGCTGGTGTACAGCTGAACATGTGGATTCCCGTAATCCGTCAATCGCTCAAATTACAGATTTTCTGGTTTACCTTTTTGACTCCAAGGGCCTCCAGGCTGTTACTATTAAGGGCTATTGGTCTATGCTGTCATATACTTTCTCTTATGTGGGAAAGCGGTGCATCGGTCGTAATCTCTTTCTCTCCAAACTGATTCGGCACTTTTTTTTGCGTCTTACACCCAAATGGAACTTGGCATGGGTGTTGCATTGTTTGGAGGGGGTGCCATTATCTAAGACCGATATGCATTTTCTCACATACAAGACTGCTTTCCTTTTAGCTTTTGCTTCGGCCAGACGTGTCAGTGAGTTTCATGCGCTTTCTGTTGATTCAGCTTTCTTCAGAAATGAGGCTAACAGTGTAACCTTCTCTACTGATTGCTCTTTTCTGGCCAAGAATTAGCTTCCTGATTCGGTACCTCCTCTCATCCGCATTCGAGCTCTCCCTGCTGTCAATGGCCAGAGGCCTCTTCTTTGTCCTGTTCGTACAATCAAGACTTATATTAATCACACACAGTTCATTCGGAGGGGTCGGAAGAGATTTTTTCTGTCTCTCATTCCTGGGAGGCAGTCTATCTCTTCCCATTCTATTTCCAGATGGATCTGTCTTGCAATCAAGCTGGCTTATTCCAGTTTGTCTGCTTCAGATCTTGTTTTGAACCAGTTTAATGCTGATGAGGTTCGTGCCATTTCTACATCCTGGGCATTCTCCACTTCTGTTTCGCTCAGGGATATTATGAATGCGGCTTACTGGAGGAATGCCTCTACTTTCTCCTTCTTTTATCTCTGCCACCTACAGCAGCAATCTGAGGACCTTTTTTCTTTAGGCCCTCTTGTTGCTGCTCAGGCTGTTGTGCACCCTCGTTAATATGTATTTTCAGGTTTGTGCATCGCTCAGCCTTGTTCTTTTCAGGTGCTTCATTCTTTCTTCTTTTACAGGTTTCGCTGTCATTCTCTGCCCTCCTTGCATTTCTTTCTGCTGCGCTTGTTGGTATTGGTTATGTGATTCACCTCCTCCTATTGTTTATTCAGCCAATTGTAAACAATTGTGAGTAGGTTGAGAAGAAATTACAATTTTTTAGTAAATTTTATTTCTTAACATACCTACCACAATTATTTACCGGAGGCCCACCCTCCTTGGGGATATCTTTGATATCGTTGCCTCCCCACTAAATCACAAACTTCTTGTTGACAGAAATTCAGAATTGACGTCATGGTTGTTGCACATGCGCTCGGTAAATGCAAGAGGTGTGCAGAGAGAGTACCTGTAATGTCGAGCGCCGGTCTCGCTCGACCCCTTTTCGATCTTTTTTTTTTTCGTGCTTTTGCACTCTTCCACTTTTCCAACTCGTTTGGAAAAGTTTATTAGCTTGAGTTAGTTCCAAAGTAGGGCTTGCACTTACGTTACAGCCAATTGTAAACAATTGTGGTAGGTATGTTAAGAAACAAAATTTACTAAAAAAATTTAATATTAATAATATAATTTTGTAGTGTCAGAAAAAACAGTGACCGAAGCTGTTCGCAAAGTTGCACATGTAACTGGCCCACATGATAGAGTTTGTGTAAAAAGAAATAATGTATGAACAGCTACTTCTTATTTCATGCCTTAAATTCTGTTTACAGTATGGAAAGGGTGAACTAATACAGAAGCACCTGAATGGTGAAAAAGTATTGGGGGGAGGGGGGGGGGGGGGTGCCCCATGCCTCTGTATTGTTGTATTTGTATTATCAAATGTCCCAGTGACAGGATCTCAAAATCTCACATTTTGTGATCTGCATGGAGCAGCAACTAATTAATTCTGCACGGAAAAAAAGATGATTTTTTATTTTGTGGCAGTTGTACCCCTGTACATTATTAAATGGCCCAGTGGTATACCTCCAAGATCTGTGAGGAGGTCCCTGAATTTTTGTCTTACCGAATACCCAGTGACATTGCCCCCCACACATACATTTAGCTTATTATATCTTGTTTGACAGAACTCCGTGAGTCAAACAAGATATAATAGAATAAATGCTCAGTTTATCTCCGGGATAGAAGAAAGTGTCCAAATTCCTTTTAATTGAATGCCCTATTGTGGATTAATATTCATTGGCAAAGTGGCTATTCAGTTAACAGGATTCCACTGTAGGATCTCCATGGGAACCCTTGAAATTAAAGCAGTGCTTGTTTACTGTAGTAAATAGGTTCTCTTTTACTGATAGAATAGGACATGGTAACCACTGCCTGGAAATCCTCTAAAATGGGCCATGTGGGAATAAACGATTGGTTGGACTTGAGTTTAAACCCATGTTGTGGTCACGATTAACCTTTGTGCAGAAATATATGTGACCTTAAACACCAATAAATAAATAAATAAATAAATAAATAAATAAATATAATATACTAGGCACAATAAAAAGGTTTAATACCTCCCCTGACACTGTTTCTCTTCATCTATATTACACTGTATACCAAGCTAAAGGTCAGGCTGCTTGCTGCCCTTTCAGAATACAGCTTGATACAACAAGGAGTCAAACTGTTTTGGTGGGAAATTTTGATTTTGAAAAATATTTTAGAAACTGACAATTCCTAGAGTGCATGGGCACGATTATGATATTTCATGATCGACTTTTGAAAAAGAGTAATCGATTAAAGTTGACTTGAATCATTCTCTGTGACCTCTAGAAACAACTATATAGAAAACCATATTTTTGGTCGTTAGTTCTTCAGTTTGGGCATTCTTTAGGCATGCAGTCATGCTGCACACCTACTATCCAGGGAAAATTCCGACTCCTGACCACGTCAGGCCCAAACCTTGGACCCGAGGTGATCAAGAGTCTAATAATAGCTGCATTGAGATTTAAGAAGGGAATTGCACTTCTTAGCAAACCGGGAAGAACAATTATTTATTTGTACTACCATACTTTCTAGAATGCCAGACCTGTTGTCATGTGTTGTATCTTTATACTTCTTTCCAATATCAATTACAATGTATTTTGATATTCTACCGCCTCTGCCTCTTCATTACGAGCATGATGGGAGGAGAGTAATAACTAACAATTCATCAGTAAAGGATTGATGAAAACCCATAATCGCTGACTTTGAAATTGTAGTCAATTATGGGTATTTCCGATGATCAAGCAACTTCTTGATGAATCATGACAGGCCAACAAATTTCTTTCAGGGTGGAGCTATGGCCATTTTAGCAGGGTTGGAGAAGCCTGAATACTTCAAAGGAATTGTACTTATAGCACCAGCTATTCTTCCAACTTATCCTTCTACAAATGTATTGGAGGTAAGATTAACTTTCTCAGTATAAGTATTGGTAAGTACATTAGTGCCCACTTATTGTGACATTTCTTGATTGAATAAGCCTGTTAATTGCATACAACTTCCAAGTACCACACTACATACCATGTACCTTTAAAATAGGACTGGCACAATTATGAAATTTCATGATGGACTTCTGAAGAAGAATAATCAATTAAAGTCAACTTTAATCGTACTCTGTGACCTCTATAAACAACTATATAGAAAACAATATTTCTGGTCATTAGTTCCTCAGGCCAGACTTTTTTTTGGCATGCAGACATGCTGCACGCCTAGTGTTCTACAAGGAAAATTCAGACTCCTGGCCATCACAGGCCCAAACCTGAGTCTAGGCTTAGGTTTGGATCTGAGGTGGCCAAAAATCTAATAATAGTTGCATTTGAGATTTAAGAAGGCAATTGCTCTCCTTAGCAAACTGGGAAGGTCAATTATTTGTATTCCCATACTTTATGGAATGCCAGACCTGATGTCATGTGTTGAATCTTTATACTTCTTTCTCAAATCAATCACAATGTATTTTGATATTCTACACCCTCCTACACTTCTTACGATCAATGGAGAAGAGACAAATAACTAATAATTCATCGGTAAAGGAATGATGAAAACCTATAATCATCAACTTTGAAATTTTAGGTGATTATGGGTTTTTCTGATGATTAGGTGACTTCTCAATTAATTATGACAGGCCTGCTTTAAATTAAGTTTAATCTTTGAATTGCACACATATTATAGAGTAACTCCAGTTCATGAGCTCTGTCAAACAAGACATTTTGGAATAAATGCTAAGTTTATCATCAGAAGGCAAGAAAAGTGTCATATTCCTATTAATGGAATACTCCTGTGACTGTCCTTGACCTTTTGAAAGACTGAGGCAGAACTGCCCTGCTAACAGCCACTCATTTTACCTTTATAAAGATCAACCCCACCCCACCCCCCACCCCCACCCCCACCACCTGTACACCAAAATTAGCCTCACAAACATTTTGTAGGCCCTTCGGTTATAGGTTTTGAAAAGGCAAGGCCTACTGCTAATTGAATGTTTTTCACTGCAAAAGAGTTTTTTTTATTAACAGGGTTCCACTGTACTTGTTATGAAAATTATAATGGAATTCTGAAAAAAAATATGAAGATTTTTAAAAAGTTGTTGAATATTGTTTGTTGATCTCAGCATTTATAAAAACAGAGAACAAAATTTCTCAACTGTTCACTACAAACATGCATGTTACAAGGATCTGACATGGCTAACGGGTCTTTCAGTTAAGTAAAAATATTGGTTAACCTCTTTGTCAACCATTTTCCAACAATAATATCAATTTTTAACCCTTTACCCAATGTTACAAACAAAATCAGCCAGAGCTATTCACAAAAATTACCATTCACTTTTCATTATTTTAAAAAAATATGGTCTAAAAAATATAGCTTATAACCCCTCATTAGAATGAACCCATTGAGCTTGTCCCAATGAGTGGTCATAAGCTTTGTGTTTGACCCCAAAAATAAAAAAAAAATAGTTATTCAAAAATTTGGTTGGCAAGTGTCGTCTGGCTTTCATGTTAGGTAAAGTGTTAATCTATTAGTATTACACAATTTCACCACAAAGGCCTCAGCTTTTTATCTTTCATGACCTGCTTGATGCATATACTATTTGAAATTATCTCAAGTACCGGTCTGTCATTTCGATTAGTACTACCAATAAATAAATAAATTTTGATTTAAATGGAAATTATTTTCAAACTAAAGGATATGATACATGTTTTGTTGGAAAGAATTTAGCCAGTAACACAAATAATTAACAATGGAAAAATGTGCTGGTTCTTCATGCCAAAGAACCAGCAATCCCACTTACAAAAGTTCTTGAGATGCTGAAACACTCTATAGTATCATCCGTGTTGGTGTTGCTGCTGGGACAGAATGCTGTCCTATTGAGTAGGGGACGTAAAACTACTGTCCTCTGAGTAGATAGATGTACATGGCCTGCAGGAGTAAGATCACCTCACATAGCTTGCATTATTAAGCCAAGGAGGTCTGTCACTATAAGTTCTAGAACATGCTCACCAATCCATGTAAAATGACATCCTAACTTTTTCTAAAGTAGAGATTACATAGAATTTGCATGATTGTCTGTCTCAATCCCATCCATCACTTTTTTGAGTGTTTTGTTCTTTTAGTTCTCCTTGGTTTATGAACTAATTTTTAAGACATTTCTTGTCATGCATGATCATAGATACACTTACGCTTACATGCCTATACCCCCCCCTCCCCCCCCCCCCCCACCCCCACTTACACCACTCACCATGTTTTCACTAAGGTATCTCCTCTTGAACTTGGATTTTTTTTATTGATTTCTTTCTGAAATTCCCATCTGTGTAGAACCCCTTCAAGACTAATGAAGAATTATGATAAAACTTGTGGTACATTTCATCAACATTTTGTTTATCTGGGCCATAACATCTTAACCACTGAATATTTTTAGCTCAACTTTGACATAGTCAAATTTGAGGTTATGCCATGGCTCATCATCCATCGTCCGTCCGTCTGTCATCAACAATTCAATACGGCTCGGACTAGAGGCCATATTTATAAACCGATCTTGACAAAACTTCTTGGTTACCTTTGTTATCACCATAGGGTGAGAACGAGTGTTTTTGGGTGCAGTCAAAAATTCAAGATGGCCACCAGCAGCCATTTTGTACCGAAATTAGTGCAATCAGTTTTTTGTACAGAACTTCTGTATGAAAGTTCTGATTTGAATAAATTTTTGTATGAATGTTTAGTAACATGGAATACATCATATATAATACAGGTTTTTTCTCGTGCAGAAATTATGCAAATTAGATGAACTTTGATTTATTCAGTGCTCTCATACACAGTAAGTACACATGTCAATACGGCTCGGGCTAGGGGCTGTATTTATGAACCGATCTTCACGAAACTTCTTGGGTACCTTTGTTATCACCTTGGGACGAGAACAAGTGTTTTGGGGTGCGGTCCAAAATTCAACATGGCTGCATGTGGCCATTTTGTACCAAATTAGGTACAATCAGTTTTTTGTACAAAACTTCTGTATGAAAGTTCTGATTTGAATAAATTTTTGAATGAATGTTTAGTAACATGGAATACATCATATATAATACAGTTTTTTTTCTCGTGCAGAAATTACGCAAATTAGATGAACTTTGATTTATTCAGTGCTACTTATACACAGTAAATGCACATGTCAATACGGCTCGGGCTAGGGGCTGTATTTATGAACCGATCTTCACAAATGTCTTGGGTACCTTTGTTATCACCTTGGGACGAGAACGAATGTTTTTGGATGCCATCCAAAATTCAAGATGGCTGCCCATGACCATTTTGTACCAAAATTAGAATTTTGGTACAATCAGTTTTGTGTACAGAACTTCTATATGAAGTTTCTGGTTTGAATAAATTTTGAATGAATGTTTAGTAACATGGAATACATCACATACAATACAGGTTTTTTTCTCATGTAGAAATTATGTAAATTAGATGTACTTTGATTTATTCAGTGCTACTTATACATAGTAAGTGCATGTGTCAATGCGGCTCGGGCTAGAGGCTGTATTTATGAACCGTTCTTCCCGAAACTTCTTTGTACCTTTGTTATCACCTTGGGATGAGAATGAGTGTTTTTGGGTGCAGTCCAAAATTCAAGATGGCTGCCGGTGGCCATATTATACCAAAATTAGGTGCAATCAGTTTTTTGTACAAAACTTCTAGGACTATGTTTGTTATCATGGGATGGTAATGAGTGCTTTTGGGCTCGGCCAAAAATACAAAATGCCTGTCAGCAGTCATATTTACAGGAATTGTGTGTATTACATTTTTTGTACAGAACCTGTAAAGGTGATTTTTTATGTCAGTAATGTTTGTTATAAATTTATTGGGTGCCTTTTTATCACTGTGGTATGAAAACAAATATGTTTGGGTTCAGTCAGACCCACTCAGGGACTTAAAAAGGGAGATAATTAAAAATCTTTTCCAAAAACACCAGACAAAATAATGTTTCTTAAATTCAGTATCCCTAGGGTGTGTATATTCAAATGTGTTGAAACTAAGTTCCTGTGTTAATATTTAGTGTTGTTTGGGGAGGGTAAACATTATTAGCACAACTCGATTTTCTATTTCCAATGAGAAAAATAAAACCTCGTCACCCGTGGGAACCCTATGAGCTAAAGATAAAAAATTCAAATACCTATATTTTAAGAAGGACTTATATTTATTAATTAGTATGAATCAAACTTAGAAGGGTTTGAATCAAACAGGCCGAAACATTTGCTAACATTTGGCTTATGTTGCACCATACAAGGATCCCCATTGTAACATTAACCCTATGGAGATTTCTTTTCTAGTTTAGCATCTAACTGTAACCCATCTTTACAATACTTTATCCGTACATTTATTACAGGCTATGGTCAGTATTTATGTACAGACCTTTACAATAATTTACATGTACCTTTGTTATCAGGTCATTACCTAGATGTGTGTCATTGCTGTGTCACATACTATACATGTACATGTCTTACACAAGTTGAGCTACAGTGTCATTGACACTTTCATTTTACAAAACTTTTCAACATTATGTATTAGTAAAAGACAGTATGTTGCAAATTTATAATATTGTTTGTGTCCCTCAAGGTTAGGGTCCTGTGAATTTGAGATTTGATTCGATATCATACTTTTTCTTCAGTCTCAAGATTCAATGTTTTCCAATCTTGCGTGCTTAGTGCAATTTGTTACATTTGCAACGAAAATTGGATAAAATTGACAGTGGACAATTCACTCATATAGACTCAATTCATATTTAATTGAGAAAATGACAATGTTTAATTATTAGGTTAGCAATATAGACTGTGCAACATCTACATGGCGTGTAGCTAAATTCTCGGACCTACTTATCAATGAATGATGATCTTCGATTAGGAAAGAGTTAAAAATATCCAGTAAGAAATTGGAAGTTTACTGGTCGGAAGGTTTTCCTGTTCTGGTCAACTGTTTTTTTGGCCCCCCCCCCCCCCCCCTCCCTGAGAACCACATCTGTCTATCTGTCCCTCCAGCTTCCGGCATCTGTCCATTAACTTTTGGTTTCCATCAAATAACTAAAGAACCACTTATTTCATCAAATCATAATTTTAGGGGTAACTTGTAGATGACAAGACAGTGCTTCCTTTTGATTTTGGTCCAGCCAGCCAATTCAATATGGCAGTCATATTAAATTTGGTTTCTCTCCAATAATAAGTGAATGGTGACTCAAATCATTTTTATTATTTTTTAATTATGCATTGTTGGTGTCTAGTGGAAGCTTCCTTTCGATTTTGGACTTGTCAGCTGAACCAAGATGACCACCAGTGGACAGTTCATTATGGTGGCCATCTTGAATTTGGTTTCCACCCAGTAACTAATGAATTCTGACTCGAACCAATTTCAGTTTTTGGTTATGCATAAAAGATGTCTAGAGGAAGCTTCCTTTCAATTTTGGTCCAGCTAACCAATTCAATACATGGTTGCTGTATTGAATATGGTTTCCATCCAATAACTAATGAATGCTGTCGTGAATCATTTTTATTTTTTAATTAAATTGGACAAGTCAGCTGAACCAAGATGGCCGCCAGTGGCCATTTCATTATGGCTTCCATGGTGGCCAACTTGAAATCAATTTCAATTTTTGGTTAGGCATTATTGGTGTCTAGAAGAAGCTTCCTTTTGATTTTGGATCAGCTAGCTAATTTAATATGGCCGCCATTGTGGCCATATTGAATTTGGTTTTCGTCCAATAACTAATGAATGCGGACTCAAATAATTTTTTTTTTATGCATTATTGGTGTCTAGAGGAAGCTTCCTCCTGATTTGGTTATGCCCCCGAGAGACTTAACTACCCTTTTATGACAAGGTCGGGGGCATATGCCATGCTTTGCATTGCTTTTGTTTGAATTTGGTTTCAAGTAACCTCAGTGAGAGAAAAACAAGCATCGTCATAGCATTTTGTACTTTGGAAAAGTCACCATTAATGATTCTACAGCTGCAGTAATAAGATCACAAATGGGCTCTGTTTTACGGTCAGATCTTGATTTGATTGCAATATACTTCCACTGGTGAGTCAAATTTCCTAAATAAAATACTGCAAAATCAAGGTTCATGCCTTTAAAATTTGTCCCAATTCATAAGGATCAGTTTTAATTCTCTTCATTGGTCACCACGAGAATCAATTTTCAGTTCTTGAATAATTTAGAATTTGAAGGTACCATATTGTCATACTCTTGTTGGTGCAGCCATACTTGTCTGTTCGATAGTGAAGAATAAACATAATATTAATATATTTACTAGAGGTTAACCCTTAAGGCTAAGTTAAGGGCCTTGCTCCTCTTGAGTATCTTGTCTTATATGTACATGGAAAACAAATGTTTAACCCTTTACGCAATGTAACGGCCAAAACTTGCCAACATTATTCACAAAAATTGCCATTTAATTTTTATTAATTTTTCTTTTTTTGTCTCATTGAGCTCATTCCAATGAGGGGTCATAACCAATGTTTGTGAAACAAAAAATGAAAAAAAATTGTATTTCAAGAATTTTGTTTTTAAGTGTCGACTGCTTTTCGTGTTATGTAAATGGTTAAGCATACATATTTTTGGTGGTCTTCCCGATGGAAGATCCAGGACCTCTTGAGGCCAAGACTTCACTAGAAAACACTGCTAAGTCAAAGTGTTATCTTATTATGGCAGAACGAAAAATATGTAGAATTCTTTAGACATTTGAAACACCTTCAAAATCCATGACAATAATCAAATGAACATTTTGCGAGAATCAGAATTGGTCATCATTGTTTTCCTTACTAGAATCACTTTCGAGAATCGATTCTGATTCTCACATGAATTTACGCTCTCAGACTGCATCATGAAAAACAAATGAAAGTAGTATCTGAGACTTAATGTTCTTGAATTTCCTTTTTGGCAGGGGAGATTATACAGTGTTGTAGGGAGGCAGGCAGACAGAGAACTTCAACCGGATCAAGACCCAGTTGTGATCCACTTGAAATTCTTTGTCCGCTTTTGTGATCACAGTATTGTACACTGAAGCCTTTGTATCGGCCCATTTTCTGATATGTTACAAAGTGTGCATTCTAATGAAAAGATTTATTATACAGAGCCCACCAAATAAGATGTAAGATCATGAGAAAAGTTGTTCCACTTATTTTTATCCACTGATAATACAGTGCAACTCAGTTAACTGGATATATCTTAATTGAATAACCCTGTTAATTGAATATAACTTTCAAACACAGAACTATTATACCTTCAGTACAAATTTGCCCAGTTATTTGCATATAGGTTAAACTTCACTCCTGTTAATTGAATAAAAAATCTTCTAATATGTCAAGAAATTACACTAACAGTTACCAAATTCCCTTTGTTTTATAGACCTATTTGGCATCATTGCACCCAGCAAAGACATTTGATGTATTATATCTTGTTTGACAGAGCTCTGTGTGATCTGTCAAACACGATATAATAGATTAAATGCTCAGTTCATTTCTAGAATACAAGAAAGTGAACAAATCCTGGTTAATTGAATATATTAATCGGATAATTTTCATTGACAAAGTGAGTATTCAATTAACAGGATACAATTGACAAATACAGGGCACTGACTCCTCAAGCTTGTTCAAATGAGAGGTCATAAGCTGTGTTTTAGAGGTAAAAATGAAAATGTTTACTTATTCAAGAAATATTTTTGAAAGTGTCATGTTCTGTTCTTGAGAAAATTGACTAATGTACCAGCAATGCAGTACACCAAAGGTATTTCTTTTCAACCTACTCACAATTGTTTGCAGTTGGCTGTAAAATAAGTGCAAGCCCTACTTCGGAACTAACTCAAGCTTAAGAAACTTTTCCAAACAAGTTGGAAAAGTAATAGAGTGCAAAAGCACGAAAAAGGGTTGAGCGAGACCGGCACTCGACTTTACAGATACTCTCTCTGCGCACCTCTTACATTTACCGAGTGCATGCGCAACAACCGTGACATCATTACTTTTATTTCCGCCATTGTGCTGGTCGGAAATTTTGTGACTCGTGCTATTATTTAGCTGTTATCTTCGTGAACAACTTATTTGTATGGTGCTATCTTGTCTGTTTATGTGCAAGTGGACTGTATCCTTTTCAAGCTTCTAAATTATTTACTATTTGATAATATTTTTGATCATTTTTGCTTGTTTTCTCACACATAGTCTTGTTTTTCCCCCGCGTGTTAACACAACCATTGTTGTTCTGTTTTCCGTTGACGGGAAGCTTGATTTCATTTATCATATTCATATTATGCCTAAGACTATTCCTTGTACCTCTTGCTTGCAAGTGAAACATGTGGACGACTCTCATTCCACATGTGTCACTTGCAACAATTGTACACAGGCCCAGTCATGTGGTATTTGTGGGGTCAAAATTCTGGGCATCAGTAAACAAGGTGGTTCTTTCTAGAGCTAGAACCCCTCGTTCTCGGGATAAGGGTAGCCGTGCCTTATCAGACATTTCTGTGAGTGCACGTGGTGACTCTGTCACACAGGATGCTGATCTGTCTCTTTCTGTGGCGAGTTCTTTTGCAACTGTTGACGGTGCTAGTGCGGTGATACCTGAAGTGGAGACCATGGTCTCTTTGTCTTCTGATGTTTCCTTGAGGCATCTGTTTTCGACGAGAGCTTCTCCGAGGTCAGCTCGGTGACACTCTCCGATTTGCCTCCTGTGCCATCGACAGTTGCTGAGGAAGTTGTTACTACAGATCCTATTCTGTATGATGGTGGCTCTTCCCTCTCTTCTGGGGATGGTGTACAGTCTCGGGGGTCCGAGACTGTATCTGCTGGTGTGTCTCTGAGCTCTCAGCCTCCCCTGGCTTCGCGGCGAAGCTGTGCGGGTTTGCTGTCTGCTCCATCTCATCTGGCTAGGTTTGCTCCTGGTCGTTTGAGCCATTCGGTCGCTTCGGCAGCGATTCCTCGCCCCTCGAGCGAATCGTTTGTTGTTCCTCCTTCCCCTGCTGGTGTGCCGACTAGCAGGATGGGGCTGGGACATTGTCATCCAGGGCCTGCTGTTCGGCAGAGGTCAGTGACAGCTCCGGTTAGCTGTCACTCTTGGAACCTTCCTCCGGTGATTCCTCACTGTGTTCCGAGTTCTGTGCAGAGGTCAGTGGCAGGTTCCTGTCATTCTTGGGACAATTCTCTGGTGTCTTCTCATCGTGTCCCAGGTCCTACTACTGATCGACGTATGCTGTCGGTCTCATTAGACGATTTGCAGGCAGGGCCTTCTGTTCCTCAGAGGTCAGTGATTGCCCCTAGGCGTCACAATCGGGACTATCCTCCAATGTCTTCTCACCGTCTCTCTATTCTGTCTGCCGATCGATGTTTGTCGTCAGTCCCTTCTGAGGAGTTGGGTTTTTCTGCCAGAAGGGTCCATTGGGAAGACGCTCTGTCGGGCGATGCTGCTACGACGGATTCTCAGCAGCTGCATCAGGCCGTTTTTGCACTCACCCTCAAGTTGGCTTCCCTGTGCCTCCTGTGGCACAACCTCCTTTGGTCAGTTGCCGAGATGCCTCGCTTGGCCCTTTGGATACTGCACAGTATTCACAGGAGGTTTCTGCTGGTCAGCCCAAGTTGGGCTACATCTCTTCTGCTACAGAGGATGACGATTTTCTTGAAGGCGATGCCCCCCCCCCCCTCGTCAGTCTTTGGGCAGGCTTTGGATTTTGTCTTTGGCTTATTGCCGAACATTCAACCTTCAGACCAGCCATCAGTGACCGTCCGGCCGCGGTCCTCTGTGGAGGTCCGTAACCCTGTTGAGCCTTCTAGCTCTAGGGCTTTGTGTCCTCTGCAATTGGCTCAGGTTGTTGAGTCCTTCCAGGGCTTGGATGCCAAAATGCGTTCTAAGGCCCTCAAGGGTTCTTTCTTTTCACGAGCTGATGCCTTTCTGCCTCCATCGCGGTTTCGTGTTTACGATTCCGTCTGTCCACCAGTCTTCCAAGGGATGACTACTGTGGATGAGGATTCTTCTTCCCTCGGGTTGACTAAGCCTAAGTCGGCAGTTTTCCCGATATCGGTAGATGAGTCAGTAGTTGAGTCTATGGTGGGCCTGTCCCGAGAGATGCTTGGTATGTTATCTCTAACGGACCATGTCGTCGCTGCCCTGGTTGAATATTTCCACCAGGGGAGTTTGATGATGCTCAGGTGCCTTTTCACGTTTTGTCACTGGCTCTTATGAACTTGACACACGCTCACGCCTGTAACATGGCTAATTTAGAGCTGGCATGCCGGGATGTGGTGTTGGATTCTTCTCCATCCCTTCCTTCTGAGCAGCGTGCTGTTCTGAGGTCTGCTTCCTTGGTTGGACCTCAGTTGTTCCATGGTTCCATAGAAGCTGTCCGTGGTGAGGTTCTTCATCATTCGAAGGACCAGCTTTTGCTACGGCAGCTGGACCAACCTGCTGCTGCGGGTGGTGGTCGTTCCAGGCCCGCCAAGCATCCTGCTGCATCTGCCATGTCGACAACTTCGTCTCCGTCCGCTCCTTCTGCACAGAAGAAGCGCCGACACGGCCAGGCTTGCTGGCAGCCTCAGGGAGGAAGTCTCAGGACTCTGCTGTTTCCCGAGGGGGAGGTTTCTCCTCTCGGGTGCCTCACTGAGGCCGCAAATGAAGGTCCTCACCTCGATTCGCCTCAAGTCGGGGGAAAGCTGTCGCTGTTTTATGACCGTTGGACAGAGATAACGTCAGACACTTGGGTCCTCGACGTCATCCAATCCAGTCTGCGACTGTCCTTCTGTCGGCACTCCTGTTTTATCTTGGGTGCCCCTCCTGACTCCGGTCTCTTCCGATTCTTCGGGATCTTCTGGTACAAGAGATCGACAATCTCCTCTCCAAAGGGGTGATCAAGGTGGTCAGGAACACCCTTTCACCGGGGTTTTACTCGAGACTTTTCTTGGTGCCGAAGAAAAACGGCCAGTTTCATCCTGCCATCGTGTATCCTGAACGAGTACATTATAGCACCTCATTTCAGTATGGAGACTTTCCGTTCAACGTTCAGTTCATCAGGGCTACTTTGCTGCCAGTATCGACCTGAAGGATGCCTACTTCCATGTACCCATTCATCTGGCGTCACGGAAATACCTTCGGTTCTCGTTTCGGGATCAAGTCTATCTATTCAGAGCTCTCCTGTTCGGTTTGAACCTGGCTCCTTGGGCCTTCACTCGACTGATGTCACATGTGCTTGCTTTTCACCGAACTCAGTTGGCTGTGACTTCATCAGCCTACCTGGATGACATCCTCCAACAGCACCATGATGCCGCTGTTCTGGAGTCCGATGTCTGGCAGTTTCTCTGCCTACTAGCGTCGCTGGGTTTCAGAGTCAATCGCGAGAAGTCGGATCTCCTTCCTTCTCAGCAATTTCGTCATTTGGGAATGGATTTCGACACTCTTCACAATGTGGTGTCATTTCCCAATGCTCGAGCGACGATTCTTTCCTCCTTGACTCAGAACCTGCTCCAATCTTCCTCGGTCTTGGCCAGGATTTTCCTTCGGATACTGGGCCTTTACGGTTTGGTGACAGATCTCATTCTGCTCGGTCGCTTGTTTGTCTGACCTCTCCAACACTTCCTGTTGGATCATTGATGTCCGAATGTAGATCCTCTGAACCTGGAACTTCCTATTCCTCGGTCCCTGCTTTGTCACCTCCACCCTTGGGCCGATGTTGCCCGGTTGACACAGGGTGTTCCGTTAGATCTTCCTTTGGCCGATCACATCCTTACTGCGGATTCCAGCGATCGGGGCTGGGGTGCGATGTTGGATCCTCTCGGTCTGTCCACTCATAGCGAGTGGGACAGCGAGCAGGAGGGCCATCATATCAACCAGAAGTAGCTCCTTGCTCTTCTGTTGAGTTTTTGGCTTTGGATCTCTCATCTGTCGGACCACATTGTCCTACTTCTTTCGGACAATTCGACAGTAGTGGCCTACATACGGAATCAAGAAGGCACACATTCGATTCCCATGTATCAGTTATCTCGGGATCTTCTACTGTTGACGTGGGATGTAAACGCTTGGGTGACCACTTGGCACATCCCCGGGCGTCTCAATGTCCTAGCAGACTCCCTGTCCTTCCAACTGAATGGATGCTGAATTGGTCGGTGTTTCAGGCGATTTGCGAGCGGTGGGGGCATCCTCTGGTCGACCTTTTCGATACTCGCTGGAATCATCAGGTAGAGACCTTTGTCTCTCCTTGTCCAGATCCTCTGGCATTTGTGGTAGACTCTCAGTCTCTGGACTGGACAGGTTAGATTGGCTATGCCTTCCCTCCTGCACCGATTCTTCCTCAGGTCTTGGCGACGATTCGTGCTTGCAGTTGCAGGATCATTCTGATCGCACCTCTGTCTCCACAGAGGGTGTGGATCAATCTGCTACGGCCTCTGTTGGCAGATCGGCTGATTCGTTTACCTCTACATCCCGATCTTCTTTCCCAGGGTCGTCCCAGGAAGTATCACAACAACCTGGCAAGCCTGTCCCTTCACGCCTGTCTTTTATCAGGTCCTGTCTCCGATGTAGAGGTTTTTCGAGACGAACAGTGGAGTGCATTTCTGCATCGCGGCGACATTCCACTGGCATGACTTATGCTGCGAAGTGGAAGGTTTTCTGCCGCTGGTGTACAGATCAAAATGTGGATTACCATGATCCGTCAATCGCTCAAATTGCGGATTTTCTGGTATACCTTTTTGACTCCCAAGGGCCTCCAGCCTATTACGATTAAGGGCTATCGGTCTGTGCTGTCTGATATCTTTCTCTTATGTGGGAAAGCGGTGCATGGGTCGTAATCTTTTTCTCTCCAAACTCATTCGGCACTTTACTTTGAAGAGGCCTAGAGTTTTGCGTCTTACACCCAAGTGGAACTTGGCATGGGTGTTGCACTGTTTGGAGGGGGTGCCATTCGAGCCTTTATCTGAGACCGATATGCATTTTCTCACCTATAAGACAGCTTTCCTTCTAGCGTTTGCTTCTGCCCGACGTGTCAGTGAGCTTCATGTGCTATCTGCTAATTCTGCTTTCTTCAGAAATGAGGCTAACAGTGTCACCTTCACTACTGATTGCTCTTTTCTGGCAAAGAATCAGCTTCCTGATTCGGTACCTCCTCCCATCTGCATTCGGGCTCTCCCTGCTGTCGTTGGCCAGAGGCCTCTTCTTTGCCCTGTTCGTGCGATCAAGACTTACATTAATCGCACTCAGTTCATTCGGAGGGGTCGGAAGAGATTCTTTCTGTCTCTCATTCCTAGGAGGCAGTCTGTCTCTTCCCATTCTATGGTAATGTCGAGCGCCGCCTCGCTCGACCCTCTTTCGATCTTTTTCGTGCTTTTGCACTCTATTACTTTTCCAACTTGTTTGGAAAAGTTTCTTAAGCTTGAGTTAGTTCCGAAGTAGGGCTTGCACTTATGTTACAGCCTATTGTAAACAATTGTGGTTGGTATGTTAAGAAGAAACAAAATTTACTAAAAAATTTTAATTTCAGTAACATGACTGTTATTCTTGAACAACAGAGAAAAATTCTTTAAAAGTTACATTTCATGCTTCAACTACTACTTTGGAAATGCCAAGAAACATTTTTTCCAATCCAAAAAAAGTTTTTGTTTTATTTTGCATTCATGTTTCTTGTGTTGATATTTTCAGAGATTTGGTGCAAGATTACTGGCACGAATTTGTCCTCGAGCAAGGGTTGGTGGAATAAATGTAAATGGCATAAGCAGAGACTCTCAAGTGGTAAATATTTTTTTGCCTGTTCTACTAGTTTATTGAGCAATCTGCATTTAATTCCTAACAATGAAAGAAACACAATTGATATAATAAGAGAAAAAGTTAAAGTTATTCTTGATTTGTGATTTGTTTGTTTGTGAAGCTTCAATAATGATTTGATTTACAAATAGGGCCAAAGCATCACGATTTGATTCCATTTCAAATTTTAAGTTGGTATTTGGTTTAATTCAAAATCAGTTGCTTTATTGGTTTTCTTACAATCTTTTCTTTTTCACTAGAATATAGCTTAGTATCAGTCATTTTTGCCCTCCACAAACCATATAGTTTAGATGGAAATTGTACCTAAATAATGTTGAAAATGAAGACTGATTGTTATTTCCGATATCGGGAAAACTGCCGACTTAGGCTTAGTCAACCCGAGGGAAGAAGAATCCTCATCCACAGTAGTCATCCCTTGGAAGACTGGTGGACAGACGGAATCGTAAACACGAAACCGCGATGGAGGCAGAAAGGCATCAGCTCGTGAAAAGAAAGAACCCTTGAGGGCCTTAGAACGCATTTTGGCATCCAGGCCCTGGAAGGACTCAACAACCTGAGCCAATTGCAGAGGACACAAAATCGAGTTGTGCTAATAATGTTTACCCTCCCCAAACAACACTAAATATTAACACAGGAACTTAGTTTCAACACATTTGAATATACACACCCTAGGGATACTGAATTTAAGAAACATTATTTTGTCTGGTGTTTTTGGAAAAGATTTTTAATTATCTCCCTTTTTAAGTCCCTGAGTGGGTCTGACTGAACCCAAACATATTTGTTTTCATACCACAGTGATAAAAGAGAGAACCACCGAGCATCCACGAGCAACTGTCAGGTCCTCAACATTCTAACTCTGTTCAAGCTCCGCCCAAGTAGGGTTACAGTGGTTGAATATGTGCACCATCGACATGCAGTATGCTTTAGTACACGGTGTCATCGTGCCCCCATGTAGGCAACCGGGATAAAGTGCCTTGCCCAAGGACACAGCATGGGTCATCCCGGACGGGGATTGAACTTGGGACCTCTAGCATAGAAGTCCAACAGTCTACCACTGAGCCACCGTGCTCCCCTATATTAGTTGCCTACATGGGGTCAAAAAATTGGCATTGTATTTTCAGGGATTTTATGTAGGGGAAAGGGTTAGGGTCAGTAAGCTAAAAGGGTTAATTAGGGTTTGCTACCAACCAGAAATATGAGACTTAAAAAAGAGTTTTTAGTGGTTGTCCTTACATTTTAAATTCCTCAAATATTTTAGCCACATAAACCCTGATTTTAGGGGCATCCATCCATCCATCCGTCTGTCCGTCTGTGCATGTCATGTCTGGCTCAATGATACTTGGTATTAATGCTGCTCACCACCAGAGGATGTGTCGCAAATAAGGTTGGAATGCCTGTCTACAAGGTCAAGGTCACAGACATAGTTCAAGTTCACATACCCCCACATCCTAATCCATCTATAACAAATCGTATCCGGCTCAGAACTTGTGATAGCTTTGAAGGATATTGATGATATTTAGTATTAATTTTGCCTACCACTAGAGGATGTGTCGCGAATAAGATTGGTTGGAATGCATGTCTTCAAGGTCAAGGTCACAGCAGGCCTTTAAATTCATTTATTTTGGGCTCACCATTTTGACCTCATTTGGGCACCTTAAAACCAGAATTAACAGTCTTATCCTTTTATGTTTTATTACCATGCCTTTCTCTGTGTTTCTATGGCCATATTATGATGGAAGTATTCTGAAATGTAGAAGAGGCACAGAGAATTTTTATATTTTTCTTGATGCCTCCACACTTTCTCTAATTTAGGCAAGCCTATAACGGTGTGGAATTGGGGTAATCTAAAGGCCTGGATCACAGACTTAGTTCAAGTTCACATACCCCCACATCCAAATCCAACTGTAACAAGTCGTGTCCAGCTCAGGACTTTTGATGGCCTTGAAGGATATTAATGCTACTTGATCTTAATATTGCCCTCCACCAGATGTTGTGTCACAAATAAGTTTGGAATACCTGTCTACAAGGTCAAGGTCACACAGACTTAGTTCAATTTTTCCTACCCCCACATCCAAATCAACTGTGACAAATCAAGTCTGGCTCAGAACTTTTAAATGTCTCTAAGGATATTAATGGTACTTGGTATTATTGTTGCCCACTATCAGAGATCATATTGTTGGGGGTGGGGGTATTCTTAGTCCCAAGTTGGCACAGGCCACATCTAGTTTTGACAAAAACTCATGCAGGAAATGTTCTTTCACTGTGATGTTATGGTGATGGTAACATGACCAAAAATATGGCCGATGTGTTCAAACATGTGTGGGCACTTTCTAAGGGAGTAAATATATTTTGTTTCCAAGTAAGGAGTCATGTAGTATCTATAATTGTGATAGAATTATATTATGTAAGAAATAATGTTGAAAGAAAAATGAAAAAAAATATGTTTTTGAATTCCATCAAACTTTTCCAGAACAGGGTTAATAAATGTCTAAATGTTCCCGAAAGGATGGTAAAAGCTACACAAGAAAAACACTACAATAATGGAGTCACATAAACACTGAAAACATTCTTCAGTTGGATTGAAGAAAAAATGAGATATTTCTGTTAGCCATGTGGATGAGTGTTATGGCATTCATTTAAGGGGAGCTGTTTATGACAGATTACCCAGGTCCCATGTTCTGATCCATCAGCCTGTGATCATAGTTCACACCACTGGTACTTCAGAAATATATAAACAGTAAGCACCCCCCCCCCCCCCCCCCCCTTAAATTCACATCTTGACACACTTGCACATGGTTATACAGAAATATCTCATTTCTTCATCATTCATGTGTTAATTGCAAATTGTTAATCATAAAATGCATTGTTTCGAAACATACTTGTCGATTACTACATGCAATCACAATAAGTCAGTTTTGGAAGGGAAAATCTTTGTAAAATAATTACTTGGAAATTGATCGATGCCATGTGATTGCTCTGTTATGTGTGCAGTGGCAGATATAGACATTCCTGAATAGGGGCAATCCAAGCACCCACTGCAAGGTGATGGTCGATACCAAAAGAATCTTTGGAGGAGTGCATGTTGAGTGTTAAAGCAGCTATCTGGTGGCTAGTTTTTAGCCCACTTGATTGAAAGTTAGGGTGAGCTATAGTGATCATTCACCATTCATCTTTAATTGTCCGTGAACATGGTGTTTGCACTTTCTCCTCCAAAACTGCTCAACAGATTTCAGTTAACTTTGAGGTGATTGTTTGTTCTGACATCGCAGTTTGTTTTTGTCCAAATCAACTTGCCCAACCCCATAGGGAGGGGGTGGGGAAAATGCTCCCCCCAAAATCTTCTCATGAATCAGTGGGTACAATGGCATGGTATTTGGTACAGAGCTTCCTTTTGAGGTGTACAATCAAGTTTGTTCAAACAAAGTTCATGGAGCAATATTTGCCTTTATAATGGGAGGAGCAAGATTTTTGGCCCTGCCCAAAATTTCTATTTTCTGAACCAATGAACCGATTTGAACCAAATTTGATATGTGGTTTTATTGAGTCATAAGTACAAGATTCATGCAAAAAAATTTCCTGTATCCCCTGGGAGTTAAAAATAGAAATATTTTCAAATGCCCATATTTCCTGAGAACCCTAGGAATTAAAAATAGAAATATTTTCAAGTGCCCATAATTCCCAAACTGCACAGAACAGAGATCAGTTATTTGGTATAAAGCATCCTTAGGACCAGTAGAATGGAATGGCCAAAAAAATTACCATTGGTTCTGTCATAGGGTAATATAGAGGGAATAAATAAAATGCCTAGTCAGCATATTTGCAAAAATTTTAAAAATCTCCAGAACCACTGATCAGAATCTTTTGATATTTGGTATACAGCATCCATAAGGGGGTCAGATACCAGTTTGTTAAAACTTTTTTGTGGGAGGGAGGGATACCATCACCCCTCATCCATATCCACTAATATATGCGTGAGAATTTCAATAGTGTGCCGTGAATGAAGATCATTTAATTACCCTGTTGCAACCATAAGAAAATATTTCATAACTTAGTAAAATCTGGAATCCGTAAATTTTATGCTGAAAATTTTGGGAAAATGGTGCAAAAAAATTGATACCATTAACCTGTAACATCATATCACAAGGGCATACTTTTCTGTCATAATTTTCAAGATGGAAATAGACATAACACCCTAGCACTATGCTAAACACATGGCAACACAATACATTTTTTCAAGATGTTATTGAAGTTCAAGGCACAGCAGCCTATGTCACTGTGAGGGTGTAATAATATAAATTTGGTTTTAGAAGCATTAAGAGCCAGCTTGTTAGCAGCACACCATTCCTGTATTTTCACAAGTTCAGAATTTGCATTTCCAGTGAAATCATTCATGTTATTTGATGACACATATCCTGTGATGTCATCTGCAAATGACAAAATTTTTAATAATGTTGAATTGCTGATATCATTAAAGTAAATCGGAAAGAGGGTGGGGCCTCGGATGGACCCTTGTGGTACACCTGTAGTTGTGGCTTCCCTATCTGATTCTTTATTACCGAATGGAACAAATTGACTTCTTCCAGTTAAATAGTTTTCGAACCAGGAATTAGCCACACCTCCTATACTATAGTGGTGCAATTTTTTAAGCAAAGTATTGTGATTAATATTGTCGAGGGCTTTAGAAAAGTCTAGGAAGATGGAAAGGGTACAGTCCTTCATCCTTTTGTCGTTCTGAGCAGTGACATCATTTACTAAGTGCAAAATGGGATGCATAGTTGAATGGTGTTTTCTGAAACCAAACTGATACTGGTAAATGAAGTTTTGTTCATCTAAAAATAGTTGCAAATAGTTGCAAATGCCCTTGCATTAGTTTTTCAAGTATTTTTTGAAAACGTGGGATGAATACAGATTGGCCTGTAATTGTTAAATATGTGAGGGTCCCCACTTTTGAATATGGTTATTATTTTAGCGACTTTAATTTTGGTTGGCACCACGCCCATCGAGGAGGAGAGATTGATGAGATGGGTGAGTGGCTTTGCTACTTCAAAGCTTATCTCTTTCAGTAGCTTAGTGGACATGCTATCACAATCTTTGGTCTGTTTTCCACTTAGGCTTTGAATACAGAGAATTACTTCTTCCTTGGTGGGTGATATAAAAAATGAGTCAGTGCAACTATTCCCAATGTATTCTGAGAAATGCCGTGATGGTGTTGGTACTTGATTACTTATTGATTTGACAATGTTCGCAAAGAAAGTGTTAAATTTATTGGCTATTTCTTTAGCATTGGTCAGTTCAGAATTTTTGTCGTTGAAAGAAGAGGGTAGTGCATGAGTACATTTTGTTTTATTGATGGCTTGGCATAAGATTTC
This sequence comes from Pictodentalium vernedei, assembly GCA_031216915.1. Classification (NCBI taxonomy): domain Eukaryota; kingdom Metazoa; phylum Mollusca; class Scaphopoda; order Dentaliida; family Dentaliidae; genus Pictodentalium; species Pictodentalium vernedei. The sequence continues at coordinate 384,578,302 of CM062296.1, forward strand.
CCATGTTTTTTTAGCATTATTTTTGTTTTGGGATAATACATTTCTGTAGTAGTCTGCTTTGCTTTTTCGTTTCAATCAATTAAACATTTGGCAATACCTTTTGTATTCATCCACAATCTGAGGATTTCTGGACTTTAACTTTTTGACATACAATTTGCTTTTGTTGAGGGATGATTGTAAAAGTCCAGTTATGATCCAAGGTTTATGTTTTACAAATAATTTTGGGATTGCCGTGGCTTTGATTGGAAATGTAGTGTCAAAGTGTCTATAAAAGATATTAAGAAATGAATTACGTGCTTCATCAGGGCAGTCAGTATTAAGTATATCCGAAAAATCGGTTGTCGAAAGAAGGTCCTTAAAATGGTTAATATTCGTTTGGTTAAAGGCACATTTTAGTGTTTCAGCAGTTTGGGTAGTAACTTTGTCCGACTCTTCCAAATAGAATGTTGTAAAGTGGTCACTTACATCTGTAATAATAATACCTGATTTGTTTATCTTGTTGGCATTACTGAAGATATGGTCTATTAACGTTGCAGTAGAGTGTGTGACCCTTGTTGGTCTCGTGTTAGCTGGTAAGAAACCGGCACTAAACATAGAATCAACATACGTACTGGTTTTGGAGTGATTATTAAAATTTAAGAGGTCAATATTAAAGTCACCCATTACATAAGCCTTTTGGTTACCAATGTTAATTTTCTCTAGGTGAGGGCCTAAATTAGACAGAAATAAATCGAGGTCCACTTTCAGTGCTATATTGGGTCTGTAGATAATACCGACTGAACACTTTTTATTTGAAGTAATTTCAATAAATAGTGATTCAAAAACATGAGGAATAAAGATAGAGAGGTCCTTGCATATTTTGAATGATAAATTTTCTTTTATGAATAGGCCAACGCCACCACTACCATCATTGAGAGGGCGAGAACTATAAATAAGTGGATGATACCCTTCTAGCTCATAACTTACTTCTTCTTTGATACTGAAAGTTTCAGTCATACCTATTATATGAAAGCAATTTTCGTTTGCCTGAAGATCACATAGTAAGCAGCAAAGGTATTCAGAATTGGCATTTAGGCTGCGGCAATTAATATTAAAAAGAGACAGTGATTTATTTTTGACTAACACATTATCTTTAAGTCATTAGGTGTGTAATACCTGCAGCTCTGATTATCAATGTCAAAGGGTGGGCGAGGGTCATCGTTATTGTTCGATATAGCGTCATTAAATTTTGATAAAAATCAAAAGTACTCTCTTTCTGGATTTCATCAAAGGACGTGTTATTAGCCATGATCGTTGGGTAAATTAAAGAAGACATCGTTGTGACCAACAATTTGGGAAAATAGTATATTCAGAATGATGCATCTAACAGATCTATTTTCATGGGAAGGTATGTTGTTCCTAGAATTAAACAAAACTCTGATGTCAGAAGTAAAATAGAGATATATATACATAACATGTTGAGTTTGGGAAACACTTCTTTATACAGTGTATACAAGGTTTAGATTACTATAGAGACCAGGGCCAGAGAAAGAGATTGGGTGGGGTCGGGGCAGTGATATTTGGGGTCTGGAAGGCCAGGATTTTTCGGCTAAGCCTATCACCCCCCCCCCCCCCCTTGCCAGTTCAAACATGACCTGAAAGACCGCACCCCTATTTGTTGGCCCGTTACATCCTTTAGAAGGATGAACCAAACCAAGAAATGAGAATGATTCTCTTGAAAATGATTTTTTTTTTAATCTGGAAACTTACAGTTCTATTTATTAGTTCATTTCCAACAGGTGTAAAAAATCTATCTACATAACATTCTGGTGTACCACATCATCTTCTCCCCTGGATATCTTGCTCCCACCCTGAATATCTCCCTCTCCCCAACCCATGAAATTTTTTTTTGTTCATTCAATGCCACTTGATGCTCAGATGTTGAGACATACACTTTTGTCATCAATTTCAGGTATTTTGACTTTAAAAGTGGAGACATACACAATCTTAATAGAGTTTGGAAAATCTTTCACCAGTTTCAGATATGGCGATTGATTGCATAAGTTTGTTAATCCTGGCCCAAATGACATTACTATTTAGTGGGGTGATGTTTTCTCCTAACCTAAACACCTGAAATTGATGTCAAAAATGTATGTCTCAACATTTGAGCATCAAAAAGCATTGTGTTAACAGTGAAAAAATTTTTCACCAAATCTGCATATACAATACAAAGCACCAATGTATTGAAAAGTAACATAGATCCCTTATAATATGGTCAGTAACACTATATAAACTGAAATATTGAAAAAATCCTATGTGAGGTTAGAGAGGGGGAGAAATACACAATCCAAACAAAATAAATAAATAAATAGATTAATTAATTAATTCAACATAACATTTGATTTAGGTATACACTGGAAGTCTGTTAATTGAATATGAACTTTATCAGTAAAATGTATTCCATTAACAAAGAAAGTGAAACATTATTTTACAGTTTACATGACATAAATAATAAACAATTAATACAAATATAGCAATTAGAAATACACTGCATGGAAATGACGTTGCCTGACAGGCTGTTTTCCTTCCATTTCTCAAAGCAGGCCTGAAGATATGCAGAGGGCAATTGCCCTCACAAAGTCAAAATAAGGAGAGCCATAAACACCCTCCTGGTAGTCCTTTTAGCCCTCAACATTTGCATAGTGGAACATACAAAACTGCCTAAAATAATAGAAAATTGCACCCCTGGACTAGAATAAGGAGGTTAATAATGGCCCTCCTGAATTTTACAAATCACTGGGCCTGCCCATATAGACCAGAAGCAGATATCTTCACAGCAGAGCTACCTGGTACCAAACCGATTTGGTTCCTTATAACTGGAGAGGCTGCTACATTCCTGAAAATACAAAATAGTTGAGTGATAAGACAGCTATCTACCTGTGTCTTCAACTCAGCATGACATCACTGACCTGAGTCGTGCTGCAATGCAGATCCAAATATGAACACATAAATGCACAATTTAACACAAAAAATCATCAAAAACATCTATGCATAAATCATTGCTACAGAAATACATTTAGCGACAGAGATATTTTACTGAACGAAATTTTGTCAGTTCTGTAAACTTGAGTGAAAAGTTTGAATAAAACCATTATCTTCTTTGACAGAGGTCTGCTAAACAAGATATAATGGATAAACCATTTAGTCCCCATTCAGCCCCAAACAGCCCTTTTATATTACTTTGAAAAAGTTGCCCCAAGTGTATTCTTCTTTGAGAACTCGACTGGCAGGATGCATTTATCTTGATCGTGTTTTTACATCTTTCTGTGCAGCCAACAATAATGTGGAAACACTGTTAAGTCATCTGCAGCTGTGTACATGTATATTCTGTAGTTATTAATGTAAAATTAATCTGAGGACTTGAGGGTTAAATGCCTATTTTGGAAGTTAAAGCATAGGGCCCTGTAAAGCTTCAAAATTTGATTTGATTTGAAATAGTCCCCGCAATTTGATTCAATTCAATTTCAATCATGCTGATTCGAATATTTTCGAATCGTTGAGATGTTCTCAAAATCCTACAAAGTGTCTCCTCTTGAACTCTTCTTCTATTATCAGGTCTCCTGTATAGGAGACCTGATGATAGATGAAGACTTCAAGTTGGCTCCGCTTCCGAAATCACATTGATTCCATTCTGGAATATTCTGCTTTTTTCTTGTTTTGCACGAGTTGCTGTTACATATAATACTTGAGTGGAGACTGACAATATTTGCGGTTGTAAGAAGTTACAATATCCACAACTTGAAAAGTGGTGAGATTCAAGTCAAGATTCGATTAAAAATCTGGTGCCTGATTTGATTTGAGGTTCAATTCAACCCTGAAATTTGAGATTCACAGGACCCTATTAAAACCTTGAACTTCAGATCGAAAGTAGGTTGATTCGATCCTGACCCACATCATTTGCATTGTGTCCTTGACAAGACACTTATTAATCTCAATTGCCCAAGTGGGAACATGGTGCAGTGTGCGAAGTCGAACTGCATATCAGTAGTACAAATGCCTTCAACCAATGCTAACCCATCTTGTGCCAGGCTGGTAAACTGAGGAGTCTGCCATTTACTCAACACTGCTTGGTGGTTTGCTCTGGGTACTCCTGCTTCTGCCACCTATCATATGGTCCAACATGACATAACTCTGACTGTTGAAAGGGTTGTTGCAAGCACAATAAATGAACAAATGTATGATGGTGGAATTTTTTGAGTAGATGATAATACATTTTTTATTCATTGAATAGAGATATACTCTATATCTATAATTCACATGCAGTGGGTTCCAAAAGCATGGCAAAGGGTTTTGTGTTTGAAGGCTAGATGCATTTAATGGATAATACTTTTAATGGGTATTCAGTTTAATAAGTGCAATGCCATAGGATGGCAAATCCTCTGCCACCTGAGTCCAGTAAAGGCAATAACTCTCAAAGAAATACTTGAGACACAGCTAGTTAGCAGTCCACTACAGGACATGCCTGTTCTATGAAATCACCATCTACAGCAACTCTAAACCATGCGGAAAATGAAAATCTGTTCCGCACATATGTGTGGAACGGAAATCGTTGACAGACTATTTTTAAATAGAAGCGAAATTTCACTGGAATTTTCTACAAATCGTGCACCGCAATTACAATTTGAATCCCTAGCTATAGCTAAAAATCGTCCCCTGAGTTACAATGTGTTCTATGTGCCAGCAGGCACATCGAACACATTGGAACTCAAAGGACGAAATAGTAGCACAGGTTCCCCTTGCAAATTTGGTTGGTTATAGAATGTGTTTTTTTTTGATAATTGTCAAATCAATTGCTGAGTGTCCTTCTAATAATTGTCTTTATAGATGTGAAGGCATGTAATAAACACAGAACAACACGCGTGTGTGAATGGATTAATCGATGTGGCACTTGTGAAATTGCAAAAGGGTAAAACTTGAGGCCTGCACCCTCTCATTCATTCTTCTGTGCTAGCACACATGCCATATCGATTAACCCATGCACACATGCGTGTCATTCTGTGTTTATTTTAATTAGGAAAACAAATATCTTGAACAGTTTTCTTCAAAATGTGGTGGCAAGAAATGGTAATGAGATGACAAGAAATTTTAAATCCAGCAAGGGCAATTACTCTCAAAGAAATGCTGAGACACGGCTGGTCCATGATCTCATTCATGATATTATCACCAAAAAGCTATGTATTAAATTAGGGAAAAAAATCTGAAACATTTTTCTTTTGAATGTGGTGACAAGAAATGGTAATAAGCTAACAAAACATTAAGTCCAAGAAGTTCAATAACTGACAAGAAATAATTGGACATGGGTGGTGAAAAATTCCATTCATGATATTATCACCCAAAAGCTATATGTTAAATTTTAAAAAAAAATCGTAAAATATTCTCTTTGATAAGTGATGATAAGAAATGGTAATGTGATAACAAAAAACTCTTCAAGAAGGGCAATAAATCTTGAAGAAATACTCGGCCACCAGTGGATCACAATCCCATTTATGATATCTTCACCAAAAGACTTTTTGTCAAATTTGGGAAAAATCGTTTGAACGGTTTTCTCTAAAATGTGATGACAAGAAATGGAGATGGACAGAAGGATGGACAGAACTCATTCCTATATCCCCCTTTGTCTAAGTGGCAGGGATAAAAAGTGTGATTGGGAAAATTTGATTTTTGAAAAACATAATTTGATTTGAAATGCATATTTAAGTTGAATTCGAGTCGAAATTGAGTAGCCGAATATGGAATATTTTAATATGTTTAACCCTTTACCCAACATAACGGCCAAAACCAGCCAGCACTATTCTAAAAAATTGCCAATTAATTTTCATTATTTTTTAATTTTTTGTCTCAAAAACATAGGTTATGACCCCTTGTTGGAACGAGCTCATCAACGTGGGGCCATAACCTATGTTTTTGAAACAAAAAATGAAAATAATTAGTTTTTCAAAAAATTTTTAACGGTTAAGGTTAACGAAAGCAATGCAGAAAGTCTTGAGTTTTTGGACTGTACTTTTGACTGGTCAATTTTCCAATAATATCATCAAGGCATATCTTCTACAAGGACATGCCTTGATGATGCAATTGAAATATTTTATCTCTCGGAACTTGAAAGTCACAGTCAGAAGAAATCACATTTACACCCGCACCCCATTTATTATGCCCCTGACCTCCGAAGGAGGATTCTGAGGTATCTAGTGAAGCCCTCTATCTGTCTGTCCATCCGTCTGTCTGTACAAACATGTTGCATTGTAATTCCAAAGCCATCGGTTGGATTTGGATTTCCTTTGGTGTGCTGATAGACCTACATGGGGAAATGGGTTCCGTCCAATGATTTTTTCTCTGAGTTATGGCCCTTTTTCCCTTCTGTCCATTGTTTTGCATTGTAACTTCAAAGCTATCAATCTGATTTGGATCTCCTTTGGTGTGCTGATAGACCTGCATTTGGGAACGGATATGCAAAAGGAATGGGTTCTGTCCAATGATTTTTCCCAGAGTTATGACCCTTTCCCCCTTCTGTCTATCTGTCTGTACAACATTTTGCATTGTAACTTGGATCTCCTTTGGTACGGTGATAGACCTGCATGGGGGAACGGATTTGCACTAGGAACGGGATCTGTCCAATAATTTTCCCCCGAGTTATCACCCTTTTTCCATTCTGTCCACCTGTCCATACAAACGTTTCGCATTGTAACTTCAAAGTCATCGGTTGGATTTGGATCTCCTTTGGGAATGCTGATAGACCTGCATGGGGAAATGGATATGTACAAGGAATGGGTTCCATCCAATAATGTTCCCCAGTGTTTTTGCCCTTTTCCCTTTTGTCTGTACAAATGTTTGTCCCTTCTGTCATATGTTGATAGACGAGTATGGTGGAACAGATATGCACAAGGAACGGGTTCAGTCAGTAATCTTTCCCAGTGTTATTACCCCTTTTTACTCTTGACTTAGAAAATTTTTATGTCCCACAATACCTTTAAGGCTACTTAGAATATGCCCGCAAGTCTGGGGCAGTGGTCCACGCTTTGCATTGCTCTTGTTGCCTCAATATGTCACATGGATCATGGACAGAAAAATGTGTCATCTTCCAGCACCATCCCATTGATATTGCTTCAATTTGAAATTTTAGGTGAATACTTGATTTGAGTTGATATGCTATATTTGTTGGACCCTCTCCTATGTATATTGAACACACTAAAGGTTCTGGAAGCAGTGGAGGTGGCTGTCCCCTTACCCTGACACTAGGGGGCAAGAGGTGCAGCAAGTGCTCTTCTTCGCCAGAAGAGCACTGGTGGAAAAGACTTTACTTACTTTCTCAGAGTTGTAACTGAGAGACTCTTAAGTATTTGTTTCTAATGGGAGCATGGTGGTTCATTGGTTACGGCATTAGGCATCAAACCAAAAGGTCCACGGTTTGATCACTGCCAGGGGTAACTACATGGTGTCCTTGGGCACATCACTTAATCCTGAGTGCCCACATGGGGGCATGGTGGCACTGTGTACTAAGGCATACTACACATTGATGGTGCACTTGTCTTCAACTATGCTAACCCTGCTTATGTGAAGTTTGTATGTTGGGGAGTCTGGCAGTTGCTTGCCATTGCTTGGTGGTTCTCCAGGTACTCTGGTTTCCTCCACCCATAAAACCTCTGACAGGGAGTGACCCTAGTTGTCAAAAGTGTCATTAAAACCCAACAGATAAATAAATAATTTGTGTCTAATGTACTTTACATGTTTCAGTGGCAGTATTGAGGGAGGGGGAGCAATCATGTTCAATGACAAAGGCTGGTCAATAATCACCAAACAAAGAGGCTGGCTAAGACTGGTGAAGGGTGGGGTGAGGGGGCAAGGGCAGTGAGTGCACCTTTTTGCCGTAAGTGAACTAGTGGAAAAGACTTTACTTTTGGAGAACTGTAACTGAGAAACTCTCAGGTATTTATAACATATGGTACATGTGCCAATGCCAGTGGGGTGTGGGGGGATGCTCAGATTTAATGATGGAGGCTGGTTGATAATCACCAAACAAAGAAGCTATACAATCAACCATGTGAGTTCTAAAGCTTTATATGTATATATTGTCCCTTGAGTGGAACAAGGTACCATCTGCAATGCTTTAGCATTGCAGATAGCCCCATGTTCCACTCAACTCAGACAAGGGACAATATATAATGTCAATATAAGTTATGGGGCTTTCAGGGGGCGGATATGGTGTGATGTAAGGCAAGGTGAGATCAATATTAGGCGAGGCCGAGCCTGATATTGATCTCGCTGAGCCTTACATCACACCATATCCGCCCCCTGAAAGTCCCATAATGTATTTATTATGCCAGTCCTTTGAAAGAGACACAACCATAAGTGTAATTTATGTTCGATATCGATCAACCTTCAAATTCAATCATTCAAATCAAAACAAAACAGACAATAAAATTTACAGTCCAGGGGGAGTAACTCAAAAATATTTGCATGAACTGAGAAGGGCAGATTATTCGGGTAAGGATTCTCGCTTGAGTTTGTCTCAGACAGTGCCAGTTGGCTATACATGTCGTTTTAGTGGTTTATTCATTGTATTTATTTACATTTGTTTACTAAAATTTCTCAAAGACTGGAAGAAACATATTATAGTTGTAAGTTGCTGAACAGACACACTCACGAAATTATTTGTTGTTCGTTGAACATGCAAAATTAGGAAAAACATCGAAGTGAGCATTGGATGTCAAAACAAAATGTCGGAACTGACCGTATATAAGCTCTATATATGGTCAGCTCGATGATACACAGTCTCATATACGGTAACAAGATAATGAAGCTGATTGGTCAATAACAATTACTGGCATAATAATACTTTTTAGTGTCACATTACAATTTATGATACAGTATAAACTCCAGGTCTTAAATCCTATCTAGATATGAGTGCCCTTTTTAATATTTCTGTCCCTCTTGACCACGTATGCTTCCAATGCCCTTGGAACACACAAAAATTATTGTTCTTGGACACTTGTTTTAGCAAATTTATGTACACAACATTCTCATGGTGTATTTGTTTGAAATTCCATTTTAATATGTGTCTTTTTGTCTTCAGGTACAGAAATACACAGGTGATCCATTAGTGTACAATGGGTTACTTCCCGCAAAGTAAGTTTCTCTAATGAATTATTAAACCCCTCCCCCCCCCCCCCCCTAATTTTTTTTTAAAAGTCCAGAATTTTGTTAATTGTTTTAAATATTTGCTGCTTTATAAGATAACACAAGTTGTCCTACAAATATTATAGGATATATATGTTGTCAATATCACATTCTGTAATTATGATAGATATAATACAGTGTGTCAGATCGATATCACCACATGTTTTCGATATTTTAATTGTAATTACAGCATGTTTTAATTGCAAATAACTCTTTGCAATGCATATATTTAAAAGAAAACCTTCTAATGTTGTGGTAGGCACCAGAATTATCTCATACGTGACTGCACGGAAATCAAAGTTTTCACTCGCAGGTTTCAGTTGCTCATGTAAACTTTGATTTACTTCACTAATCAGATAATTCTGGAGCCTAACCAAAAACAGTACTCCATACATTCATATGACTTACCTAAGAATTCAATTAATGTTGGGGGCCAGCTTAATAGTCTTCATAGATCTGCTTTCTTTGCATTTCGTTGTATCAGAATTCTCAGGTTCATGTATATTTGTCTAGTAATGTAATTTGTTATTTGAAATTCCACTTGCGTAAATTCATATAGTGCAGTGGTATATTATAAATTTCAGGATGTTTAGTTGGTGAATTTCCTGTTGGAAGCTCGGGAAGTGAAGAAGTGCCTTTTTAATGTGGTAAACAAGCTCTGTTTTACTGGTAAAATAGGACCTGGTCACCAATGCCTGAGGTCTAAAATGGGTTACATGAGTATAAACGATCAGCTGCACATGACTTTATATCCATGTTGTTATCCCGATTAGCCAATGTCCAGAAATATGTGACCTTAAACACCAGTAAATAAATAAATATTTGGTAGATCCCATGTCACACGAGGCAGAGTGAGAACAATATTAGCCTTGCCTAATATTGTTCTCATGAAGCTTCACATGACACCATATCTATCAACTAAACATCCTGTAACATATTTATTATGCCAGGAGTGTGGTGGCTCAGTGGTTATGGCATTGGACTTCAAACCAAAAGGTCCACTGTTCAGTCCCCACCAGGCTGGGGTTAACTGCTGTGTCCTTGGGCAAGGCACTTAATCCTGATTGCCTACATGTGGGCACGACACTGTGTACTAAGGCATACTGCATGTCGATGGTGCACTTGTTTTCAACCAATGCTAACCCTGCTTGTGTGGAGTTAGTATATTGGGGAGTCTGACAGTTGCATGCCACTACCCATTGGTTCTCTCCAGGTACTCAGGCTTCCTCTGCCTATACAACGGTCTGACACGAGGTGACTCTGGCTGTTGAAACTGTCATTAAAACCCAATAAATAAATAAATAAATTTATTATGCCAGCATTTTTTCTCCAATACTACATCCATCAGTTATGTTTGCAAACCATTTCAATTCATGTATTTTTATACTGTACCAATGACCCAGACATAGCTGGTGCTAACTCTTAAAATATAGGGCCAAACACAAATTTTGCCCCCCAATCCCCAAAATTTGCATCTAAAACTAAAGAAAACATGTCCTGAAAGGCCCTCCACACTTCGCCCCTACTGCGCATGCGCAGTGTCAAGGACGTTCCGAAATTGGCGCCATTAATCATTCTAAGTTTGGCCCTTCATCAGTTAACATCTGACTGATCTTTGTGCTTTTAAATCTCAGTTTAAATGATGCCAGACACATAAATATTAGTGAAATGGTGATTCTAAGGAGGATAGAGAAGGAGGAGAGGAAAAGAATGTGTGACAGAATATTATCAGGGCTGTAACTTAAAATTTTTTAATGAAATTATGTTAAGTTACCTATTTTCAAGGCAGCAGCCATTTTGTTGTCATTCTGATTATTTAGTTACACTGTTTTTTTAAGTGTTTTCCTCTCTCCCTGTCCTTTAAGTTCCCCCTTGCTATTCTCCCATGCTTTTGGCATAGTTTCTGTAATTATTATTACTAAAATTTCTTGGGAGTTTTAGCTGAATAACAGAATGAATTCTGTTCTTTCCCCATGTTTACGTCTTCACCTACGGGTGGTTAGGCGTTGTGTTCTGCATCTACCATCTGATGTTCTGCAGTTTTTTCCCTGGAAGTCTCTGTTTTGCATCAGATAGTGTATTTTTGGTAACTGATTTCGGGCCTGGGTGCCTGGAGTCTTATTTTAGTGTTTTTACACTCATTGTTTACATTTACAACAGCACTCTGTGTGAGGGGGGGATTTCTAAATAATAATATCTTTATGTTATTTTAATCATAACTAGATACATTATTATTGTTCGTAAGTGTTGAATAAATTGTTTAAAATATTTTTAAAATTTTTGTCCACACTTAGGCTTGGGATCCATTGGGGCTCAACGTTACTTTTCAGAAACTTGGGCTGTTCTGAAAAAATATTTTTTCAAAATATTTTGATTTCAATTATTTTTTCTATATTAATGGATCATATTATTATTATGTATTTTGATTGCCAGGGGTTAGTGCGAGTACCAGGACTTGTTTTCTTTTCACATTGAAAGGATATTGATCAATTGTTTTAAGAGGATGTCTTCCTCTGACTTATTATCATTCTATATGTGGTCAGTGTACTCGCATTAACTTCTGTTCTGTATCGTATGATTTCGATGACAATATGGGAAGCGTATGTCACGGTATGTTGTTGGGGATTTGGACACTTCGGTCCTTTCCCCGCAGGGTCACTCTACTTTATCAATTTCTATTTCAGACGATCAAGATTAGGGTGATGTATCTGTGATGTCTTCCAACAGTGTGCCTCCGTCGTCACAATTAATGAAGGGCTAGCGGAAAAGTGCTCATGTAAATACGCCAATTGCCTAAGAGGACCCTAGTAGGTTCGACGGCCTTTGACGTCCGCTAGCTCGCCCGGTGTAGCGTCCATTCACCGAATGGTTCGGCAGCCGGGTTCGTCCGTTGCGGTCTAGAAGGAATTTTGGGGTGATGCGAGCACTATAAATTAACTTAATGCACACCCAGTGACGGCGGATCGGAGGGAGAACGCAGGAAGCCTTTTAGTCCGGTTCATAGCTCGTTCCGGTCCATCCGGACGGCAAGCGAGAGAGGCCCCTCTCTCGTTCAACAACATCTGGCCCCAGATGTTGTGGTACAAAATGTGTCGCAAGCGGAGCATACGTCCGTCGCTCGGGACGCTCCGTTGTATAGGCAGTCCGCTGAGACTGCTAAGGCTTCCTCTTCTCGTCAGCGCACACGACCGCACCTTGGCTGCGTGACCGCCGATATATTACCAGCTTCGCCGATCAAGGATTCTTCGGCGACCAGGTCACACCATCCGGTAGCCAGGGACACGAGGCCTGCAGACTCCGGACGTTCGCATAGGAAGTGTGCGGGAGTCAACGTACACGGAGCTTCCGGCGGCAATGCATCGTAAGACCGCTACTGCACAGGCCTCGGGAACGGACGTGCTTTCCTTAATAGCACAGTTTATCGCAGCATCCCAGCATCAACTGAATCTGTCGCATATATTTTATCCGACGATGCTGGGTCGGGACGCTCTGCGGAAGCGGGTACGGACATCCGAAAGTTTCATCCGGTCCGACGGGATACCGAAAGGGATTCGGAGGATTTCGAGCTTTCCCTTTCGGAACAACATATGCTGTATTGTATGTCATCTGACTTGGTCTTCTACAGCTTCTTTCGTCGGACCAGAATGCTGCGATGCCGGATAAGAAACTGATAGCGTCGGTGGACTTAGAAATTTTTGGTTCGGTTCAGGGACATCGTCCCTCAGTTCCGACATAGTCCAATAATGTGACACAAACTTTCGAATTATTGAACGACGCTATATATATTATTATTTTATGCTTGCTATCCAAGCATTTCTGGTTTCTTGTTCGAAGAGTTATGGAGATGTCTTTCAAAAGTGTGCCTCTGTCGTCATAGTTAATGAAGAGTTAGCGGCAATAAGTGCTCATGGAATATGTCTATCGCCTACGGAGTGACATTCGCTAGCTCACCAGGTGTAGCGTACATTCATCGACTGGTTCGGCTGCCGGGTTCGTCCGTTGCGGTCTAGGAAGGAGATTTGGGTGATGCGAGCACTTTAATTACTTTAGTACTCATCCAGTGACGGCAGATTGAGGACAGATCGGAGGAAGCCTGTTAGTCCGGTTCCTGGCTTGTCCAGGTCCGTCCGGGCTGTGAGCGAGAGAGGTCCCTCTCTCGCCCAACAACATAGGGGCCGCATGTTGTGGTTCAGATATTTTACATTCGGAGCATATGTCCGTTGGTCGGGACGCTCCGTTATATTGACAGTCCGAGAGACTGTCTTTAATGCTTCCTCATCCTCACAGCAGGGCACACGACCACACATTGGCTACGTGACCTCGAGTATCCGATCAGTTTTGGCATTCAGTGATTCCACGGCGAATAGGTCGCGCCATCTGGTAGCCAAGGGACACGAGGCCTATACACTCCGTTCGCTCGCATATTGGAAGTATGCACGGGGTAACGATCACGGAGCTTCCAGCGGCAATGCATCGTAAGACCGCTTCTCCTCAGGCCTCAGTGACGGACGTGCTATCCGAGTTAGCACAGTTGTTTCGCAGCATCCCAGCAATTGACAGTTTCTCGGTCGAATCAGGAATTATCCGACGGCGCTGGGTCGGTGCGGTCCGCGGTTGCATCAGCTACGGATGACTGAACGCTTTATAGGGTCCGACAGGATGGCGAAAGGGATTCGAAAGATTTCGAGTTTTCCCTTTAGTAGTATCGGAAGATGCCTTTCATATCTTCTGGCATTATCTTCCAGTGATTATTATTTCGGACTTCATTGCTGCGATCTTGGATAAGAGACTTATAGCGTCATTGGACTCGGATTTTTCGATCGGTTCAGGGACATTGTCCCTGACTTACCGACGCAGTCCAATATTGTCATTACAACATGTGTTTTATTTTTCGACGCTATATATATATATATATACAAGCCTGCTACTAAGCATGATAGTTTAGTTTCTTGTCCGCGTTGCTCATTTCTGCCATTTTATCATTTATACAAATAGTTTATTTTGGCAGAGCAGGGCATACCGAGAGTTCATATGTGCCTAGACGGTGTGATTAAAGACTGCATATATTCTTTTTCGACGTTTATGTCTTTTCCAATTTCAATGTTGGGAACGACATTATGTATAGTAGACTTAACTTAGACGCTTTATTATACGTAATCCGCCTTTCTGAGGCGTTATCATTACGTCTTCAAGAAAAGATTTACGGGATATTATTCTCAATGTAATTTCTTTTGAGGGCAGTAGTTTGTTCACGTATAACTCCGCCCTTCAGTGGCTGATTGGAGTTAGTTAGTCGTGACGCAGCCCTAGCTACATCCACACGCGTGGATAGTAAGGTTAAGAACTCTCTCAGAGTCGCTTCAGTCTCGGAGGAGCTTCTCTTCGACGGCAACTTTTCGGCAATCCATGAATTGCTCGATTTATACGTTCTCTTGTCTATCTAGTGTTACAAAAGATTCAGACTGGGGCAAACATTCGGTGGTTGACTCAGAGAGTGCCGCCGCAGTTGCCGGACCCGAGTGTGGCTGTTATGACGGTTGCCAGTCAAACAGATTGGGATATAATACTGATCCCTACGGATTCGAAGTGCCAGGGTCTTTGGGTTCCGCAGTCTTTTAGCAATCAGTTTAACTTCCGCGGAATAATGTTTTTTAGGCTTGCTTTATGTCATTGCATGAACATTATTCAGAAACGCATGCCCAAATTCCTGTCCTTTAATTCGACAGTAGTGGCGTATCTCCGGAACCAGGGAGGCACTCTTTCGTTTCCGTTATTCAATTTAATGGAAAGAATCCGTCTGTTGGTTATAGTACACCAAGTTCAGTTTTGGTCCGTCATATTCCGGGTCGTCTGATTGTTTTATCGGACTCCCGTTCTCTTACGGGTCGCTTGTTGCTGTCAGAATGGACTCTCAACAAACAAGTATTCAATCAGATTTGCTATCTATGGGAGCGCCCAATGATGATTTATTTATGACACAGCTTGCTAATCAATTGCAGACGTATGTGTTGGCTTGTCCAGATCTCTGAGCTAATATTGTTAACGCTCTATTGATCTATAGGACGGAATGATAGGATACGCGTATCCTCCGGCGCTGTTGTTTTAGCAGGTATTGCTAAGATAAACAACCACAATACATTTCTGTTGATAGCACCTCTATCTTCACAGAGATCATGAGTAATTTACTCTCTTGCCTACTGTGGGTCTTAACGTGAAATCTTCCTCTATGTGAGGATCTTTTTCACTGGGTAAATCGTGTCATCTTTATCACAACCAGCAAGGTCGCAACCATCATGTATTCCGTTGTGTGGTCCGTATTGCATTGTAAGCACTGTACTGGACGAGCTTTGGACGCGATTTCTTACTATAGGAGATCCTCTTCTTCGCTATTCTATGCGGCTAAAGTGGAGGCTCTTCCGTCGTGGTGTAGGGATCATTATGTTCATATTGTTGATCCCTCCATACTACTCATTGCTATTTTTTAGTATACTTGTTTCACAAGATCTACTGCAGCCTGTTATTATTTAGGTTATAGGTTTATGTTACCTCATACCTATGCACTCTACGATAGTTTACAATTGAGTCTTTTGTCTCTTTATCTAAGTCAGTTAGTAACTTTTTGATAAATAGACTTAGAATCTTTAGATTAAATTCCTATACGGATTTTAACTTCGGTTCTTATTTAGCTAAGTAATCATTTGAGCCTCTGGAAACAGTAGTTTTCAAATTCTGACCTTTTAGACAGTAATTCTGTTGGTTTCTCTTTTACTGTAGAGTCAGTGAGTTTCATGCACTATCGATGGATGATTTTCACTTTCATAGTTTCGGAATCAATACTTCCGTTACTATTTAGGTTGGATTGTTGCATAAGAGTTAGGCTCCTATTATCCGGAACCTATTATTTTAAGGTCCTTCCGTCTTCGTATGGGCATAGGCCTTTACTCTTTCCGGGTACAGTTTATGTATTTATAAACAGATATCTGTTTATTACAAGGGCGTAAGCTTCTTCTGTCTTTGATGTCTAGTAGAAGGACGTTACGCTCCATTTTATTGTTAATGGACTCTATTAACTATCGGTACTGCTTATGGTATATCATTGACTTAGCAGTTGTGCTTAAGATTTCGGCTCATGAAGTAAGAGTTCTTCTACTTCTTGGGCTTACATTAATAGTGTCGCTATTATAGATTTTTGAAGGCCGCTCATTGCGCTCAGCCATCCACATTCATGAATTTTATCTTAGAAATATCGAGTCCATTTCTGGAGGCCTCTATTGTTAGGTCTATTATCTACTGCTCAGAATGTCATTCACTTAACAGTTGCTACTATAGCTAGGTAGGCTGTCTGTTTCGGCAGTGTCTCCGTTCGGCTGCCCTCTTCGCTTTGGGCTATTTGACCCAGGGCAAGAAAAAGGGGGGGGGGTGTTCCCTTGGGTCACCTGTTTTACTATGAAAACAAGGGGATACCTCCTCCGGAGTTAGTAATTCTGAGCTGTTATTGGGATGGTTGTTTAGTGAGAAGTTTAGGTTTTTAAAATTCATTCAAGTCTTAGTTTTTAAAGTATAGCTTTTGAATATTGCATATGTCAACGGACATGATTATGCAATCCTCAGACACTTTTAGGAGTATAAGAGTCTCTATTCTCTAGACTTACTTTATTTATTGGCTTACTTTAAAAATTATTAGTATAAGGATTATATTGGTTATTAATAGAGTACATGGATGTATGAAGCTCAATTTTGGAAGGTGTTGTATCTTTCTAATTTATCATAAATAAGAAAGATACATGTAAGGCCTATTACTTCTTTTTCCCTACAGGGGATGACTCTATTTTATTTTATTGAGCGTATTCCATTTTGCTCTATGTCCTTGGCCCTCCAGCCTTTTTACTATTCAGCTATGTCTGGGTCATTGGTACAGTATAAAAATGTTAAAAAATTTATAGTAATTTATATATTTTTTATACTTACCAATGACCCAGACGGGGATGGCCCTCCCAGGAGTTGGGAACTCTTGCCTCCCCGCTGAGTACATAGCGCTTACCAGGCACTGGTTATTAGAATGATTAATGGCGCCAATTTCGGAACGTCCTTGACTCTGCGCATGCGCAGTAGGGGCGAAGTGTGGAGGGCCTTTCAGGACATGTTTTCTTTAGTTTTAGATGCAAATTTTGGGGATTGGGGGGCAAAATTTGTGTTTGGCCCTATATTTTAAGAGTTAGCACCAGCTATGTCTGGGTCATTGGTAAGTATAAAAAATATATAAATTACTATAAATTTTTTAACTTTCATTAAATTTTCTTATCTGCACATTCTCTTCCTCGGTACAGATGGAGCACTTCTGGTGACTGGCACAGACCTAAAGCCATTGGATACAGTACCTCTCAGGAAGAACATTCTTTTTTTTAGTTTTTTAAAGAATTTTTGTATGACCATAGTCCAGATGCTCAACCTAAAGATTTTCCATCAGTATCCAAGCCAGTGTCTTTAGTTGATACATGTTCAATCTCAGTAGACTTACCAGTTCCATCTGCACGTAAACCACTACAGTCTACTTCTGTTGTTGATGCCTTTGCCTGTTTAGACAAAAAACTTCCAGATAAGATTATCAAAGATGACTTTGCTAGCCGAGTCGACACTTAGCTTCTGTGTCAAAGAGGTTTCAGATGTATGACTGTGAGGGAGAGGGTATCTCATAAACCTCTACAGCTTGATCGCGATGTCGGTACTCTCAAGCTATCCATTCCTAAGTCATTTGAAGTGTTGCAGTTGACTGATGAGTCAATTCTTGGCCTACCACAGAGGATAATAGACATGTCATTGCTGTCTGATCACCTGGTAGTGTCATTGCATCTCAAGTGTCAGATACTGAAGAGTTGCAAGATATGCCTGCCCCTATTCTTGCTCATTCCACAATGAATCTTGGTCACACACAGGCAATTTGGAACTGATCTGGCAAAACTATACACTTAATTCCAATAAGTCTCTTTCAGAACAGCAATGCCACTAACTAAGATCAACTTGGGTATCCAGTTCTCTTTGGTGAGTAAATTGAGTTCTTAGAGAATCACAAGATCAGCTTTTGATGCATCAGCTGGATCTGAGAGGCTGATCATCATCCAGTGCTAGGGACTTCTGAGATGGTAAATTGAACCAATGCTCACCTAGCCATAAGAGACCTCCTGCACAATCCTACTGCACAGGAGCTAAGCCTCCTTAGACCTTCCAGAGGTAATTATAAGGACACTAGGAGAGGAGAAAAAGATTAAGAATTTTCCTCCAAACGGCCCTTCTGAGGTGGGAAGTAATATTCCCCACCTCGAATCGCTTCCTGTAGGAGGATGGATTGCACATTTTCAATGGACAAGAATTACATCAGATCCATGGAGTTTGCTGTTAGTCCCAGTCAGACATTTTGTCAATTTACATCTCAACCTCCTCTGACAAGCAATCCAATCCCCACAAATGTTCCAGCAGATCTGACTCATGCTATCTTCTTTGACAGTGAGATAGCAGCTCTTTTTACAAAAGGAAGTGATGGAAATCGTTTACATACAGCTGACTCTTTCCAGTGGCCAAGAAAAACAGATAGCTCAGTTAAGTCATAGACTTGAACATGCTGAATCTCTCCATAAAAGCACAAAATTCAGTATGGAAACATTCAGGTGCATCTGGAGCCCCATACACAAGAATAATTTTGCTGTCAGCATCGACCTGAAGGATGCTTATTTCCACATTCCTGTTCACACAACGTCAAGGAAGTATCAGGTTCTTGTATTGGGGCACACCCTATCATTTCAAGGAAATACCATTCTGGTTTAATCTAGCTCCTTGGGCATTCTCCCACCTGATGAAACAAATAATGGCATATCACCAGGCACATTCAAGAGTGATGTCTTTGGCTTATCTTGATGACATTATCAAATTCAACTCTACTAGAGATTGATGTCCATCACATGCCACATATGCTTCAGTTGCTGTGTCTTAAACTCAGCTTGGAGAAGTCAAACTTTATTCCATCTTAAATGTTTATAAGGGGGCGCGGTGGCTCAGTAGGTAGAGGTGCAGGCTGCAAGCCGAGAGGTCCTCGGTTCGAATCCCACCTGCGGCAACCGCATTGTGTCCTTGGGCAAGACACTTCACCCCGCTTGCCTACATGGGGGCACGATGACGCTGTGTACTAAGGCGTACTGCACGTAGATGGTGCACATGTCTTCAACCAATCTGACCCTGCCTGTGCCGCGGTGCAGAGTTCAGAGTTACGATGTTGGGGAGCTAACAGCTGCTCGTCGTTGCTCGGTGGTTCTCTCCGGCTACTCTGGCTTCCTCCACCCGTAAAACTGTCACCGACATGATATGACCCTGGCTGTTAATGTGTCGTTAAACCCAAATAAAAAAAAAAAAAAAAAAAAAAAAATGTTTATAAATCTGAGATGAAACTTTTCACTCATCAGAACCTACTCAAGGTCCTAATAGCAAGAAAATTCTGTCAGCTTTTGCAAAACACTTCACCAAAGCAATTCAGGTAACTGCAAGGGAATTTCTTTGCCTCATAGGCCTTTGTGTCTCAATAAGAGTCCTTATTCTGTCGAGCAGACGTCATCTACAACATCTAGTTTTATTGGCTCACCAACGATGGCCCTCAGGTCGGCATCGTGGGCGTCCCGATTCATATATTTTGAACTTTTGTGTGCAGGTTTTGATTTTTTTTTTTTTTTTTTTTTTTTTTATATATCAGCATGCTTTTCAGGGATAGTAATATTTTATTCAGCCCTTTCCATGCTTGGTGTACAGGTTTTTGACTTTTGTGTGCTGGTTTTGATATTTGTCTTTCTTTTCTTCCAAGGTGTAATTTACCTTGCAGTATATTGCCATGATTCCAGTTTTATGTTAGAATGCTTCTTAGGGCCAGTATTATATTATTTAACCCTTTCCCTACTTATTTACCTTAATTTTTAGCTCTCCTGACTTTCAGTCAGGAGAGCTATAGTGATCACTCACCGTCCGTCGTCCGTCGTCCGGCGTCCGTCGTCCGTGAACATGGTGTTTGCGTCTTCTCCTCCCAAACCGCTGAACCAATTTAATTGATATTTGAGATAATAGTTTGTTATGACATCGCAATTTGATTTTGTTCAAATCAAGTTGCCCCGCCCGTGGGTAGGGCCACACCCAAAAAGTGTGCTGAAATCTTAAAAAATCTTCTTCTCATGAACCAGCAGTAGCAGAGACTTGATATTTGGTGTGCAGCTTCCTTTTGAGGTGTAGACTCCGATTTGTTCAAGAGAAGTTTGTGGGGCTATACTTGGCGTCGTTATGGGAGGGGAAAAATTTTTGGCCATATTTGGGCTCACTGTGGGAGCTTGAATTGTAACTTTGTTCAAAATGAGGAATTTTCTTAAAAAATCTTCTTCTTCAGATCCAGCAGTTGGAATGGTTTGATATGTGGTGAGTAGCATCCTTGGGGGGGGGGGGGGGGGGGGAGAGGGGGGATTCAAGTGTGTTAAAGCCAAGTCCATGGGTCCATATTTGGGCTCCCTGTGGGAGCTCAAATTATAACTTAGTCAATATGAGGAATTTTTCTTCAAAAATCTTCTTCAGATTCAGCAGTTGGAATGTTTTGATATTTGGCATGGAGCAACCTTAGGGGGCTGAGATTCAAGTTTGTTCAAGCCAAGTCCCTTGGTTCATATTTGGGCTCACTGTGGGAGCCTGAATGACAACTTAGTTCAAAATGAGGAATTTTCTTTAAAAATCTTCAGATCCAGCAGATGAATGCTTTTGATATTTTTTATGCAGCATCCTTAGGGGGGTAAGATTCAAGTTTGTTCAAGCCATGTCCCTAGGTCCATATTTGGGCTGATTGTGGGAGCTCGAATTGTAACTTGGTTCAAAATGAGGCATTTTCTTTAAAAATCTTCTTCTTCAGATCCAGCAGTCGGAATGTTTTGATATTTGGTGTGCAGAATCCTTAGGGGTGTGAGATTCAGGTTTGTTAAAGCCAAGTCCCTGGGTTCATATATGGGCTCCCTGTGGGAGCCCGAATTATGACTTAGTTCAGTATGAGGAATATTCTTTAAAAATCTTTTTTTAGATCCACTGGTCAGAATATTTGGATATTTGGTTTCAGCTTTTCTTAGGAGGAGCAGATGCAACTTGTGGAAATCAATTCTCTGGGTTGATATTTAGGCTACCATGTCAGGTGAGCGCCCTCAGGCCCCCTGGGGCCTCTTGTTTTTTACTCCAGCCACCCCTTTACATTGGACAACTGTTGGTGAGCTATGGGGTACTGATACCCTTTCTAGTGTGCTCCAGGGATGGCAACCCAACATTGACGCTCTGGAGTAATTCAGTGGTTTATGCAAAGAGTTCTATTGGACTCTCCAAATCCAGATCGAATTCTTGCAGCAGATTCAAATGATCTCGGTTAAGGAGTGACTCTTGATTCTCTGAACCTTCAATGATAATCATCAGAGGATCAGGCAGATCTGATTATCAACCAAAAGTGGTTGTTAGCAATTTGTCTGGCTTTGTGCAATACAAAATAACTTATCTATTAAGATTCGATTTGAGAGTCAGTTTGATATCGATGTCAGAGATAAGATTCAATTCAAGATTCAATTCAGACAGTTTTATGGATGCAGGAAGCCAGAGTACCCCAGGAGAACCACTGAGTAATTGCACAACTGTCAGACTCTCCAACATACTAACTTTGCACAAGCATCATTGGTTGAAGGCAAATGCACCATCGATGTGCAATATGTCTTAGTACACAGTACAAGCCCCCATATGGGCAGTTGGGGATTGAGTGCCTTAACCAAGGACACTATGGGTCAGGATTGAAACCATGCACCAAATCTATATGTTAACTGGTAGAGTGCCACATTATTTTTATGCCCCCAAAATAATTTCCGGGGGCGTATAGTGTTTGTTATTTCCGTCTGTACATCTGTCCATCTGTCAGGAAGATTTTCGCGTCTGCTCCATAACCCTTTAATCAGAGATGCTTCGTTGGCTTTTGTTGAAACTTGGCGTACATGTTGCTTATGGGGAGACAGTGTGTCACGCACAAATTTTTTTTTTGTTCAATGGAGGTCAAGGTCACAGATCAAGTTGGCACTCTCCAATAAAGGGTAACAAAACAATTTTATGCAGCCATCATGGACTGGAAAACCCCACTTGCAATTAGCAATGAATAAGAACTAATGTATGTCTTTTAGGACTACACTGAATATTCTTAATGTAGATTTTATTGTTTGATATATGTATCATAAGTACAGTGTAGCCAATAAAGGAATAGTAGAACAACTATAATGACTGCTCTATGGGGAGTTTCATTTTGGAAAATGTTGCCTATGTTGTGGGCAGTATGAAAAAACACCCACACAACCTAAACTGTATCCATACCGAGGACACTTGACAAGCTATACCAGTGCAATGAATTTACGAAGGTGTTGGTAGAGGAGTCAGGTGGAATTTTGATAGGAAATTCACCACCTGACCCAGTCGTTTCGATGTAATTCACAGAATGACTGGTCACAAATACACAGCGAGAAATCAAGCACCCATGTCCGGAGTGCTGTCATAATTAACTCGTGCAAACCAACCCAATCTGAGATAACAGTGAGGTCATTGAAATAACTAAAGGATGTCAAAAAGATAGATCTGTGGATAATTAACCCTAAACTAACCATATAAATGAAATATGATTGCTGCCTAAAAACTACCATAATTCTTCTGGTATTGTATTTATGCAGCCATGATGGACTGGAAAACCTCACTTGCAATGAGCAATGAATAAGAACTAATGTATGTGTTTTAGGACAACATTGTAAATTACTAATGTAGATTTTATTGTTTGATATCTGTATCATAAATACAGTGTAGCCAATAAAGGAGTAGTAGAATATTTATAATGACTGCTCTATGGGGAGTTTCATTTTGGAAAATGTTGCCTATGTTGCAGGCAGTATGAAAAAATGCCCAAAATGCATCCCTTAACCAGACCCACCTGTGACATCTGTGCTGAGGGATGCATTCCGCCCACAAAACAGCAGGGAAGGAAGGAAAATGGGAAACAAAAAAGAGGTAGGAATATAAGGAAAGAAACTCCCCTGACAAAAACCTGCAACGAAATAAGGAGACAAGTACATGAATGAAACAAGCAAAGCTCAATATGGAAAGAACAGTGTCCCCACACTGCAAGAAGAGTATGAACTGAAATATCAGCTGACCCTGATCACCTTTTTGAATGACAAATCTTACACAGTACATGTATCCAAATCCCATGAAAAAACATGGGCAGGCAACAATTATTCACCATCGTAGCACAACACCATGCTATCAAGGAACGAATAATGAATAGCGGCCATAATCAACAAAAATAACATAAACAAAACATGAAATAGTTTAATGACTTCACCCCCGCGATGTCAGGAGTGCATAATAATTTGCTATGTACAATATAACTGGAAAGTACCCCTGCGCTGACCCCTAAACAAGCAGTCAGGAATGCCCCAGCATCCATGGATGCAACAAGAATAATGTATATAATAGTATTATTGTCCCTTAACAATCAAAGGGTTGAACAATCCATGAGAACCAATATCTGCAGAAGGGATATAGCATCATGGACATAGATATGCTAACTACCATCAACCCCAGACTTGCCGCAGACAGTATAAGCAACCCTGCCTAAGCAGTGTTGATGCAACGGACACTAAGTTAATGCAGATGCTGCTGTTAAGAAGGTGCAATTCTCTTGAACTCCTGAACTTGTAACCAAGAAAGAGCATCTGCTAATTTGTTAGATTTGCCAGGAACGTACTAAGCTTTAAAAAGAATGTTATATTTCAGACAGATTAAAACAACTCATCGTAAAAGTTGCAGGAGAACTGAATCACGGGGGGTTTGAGTGTTAATGCACTGAACCACCACCGAATTGTCACAATAAAAAAGAATGTGTCGATCACAGGACCAGGACCGAAACAAATGTAATGACAAAACTAAGGGATACAGCTCAAGAACAGCAGTGTTGTAATGTTTATCAACCTCAGACCAAGCACCATAAAACCATTCAGTCCCCAAAATACCACCAAAATCAAAGCTACCAGTGGCATCTGTGTGAAAGGTAAGTTGGTCATTATCAGCCCACTGTGACGGCAAAGACAGATTTACCATTGAAACTATCAAGAAACAACAACCACAAGCGAAGATCTTGCCGTACCTGCTCAGAAACACGAACTCGATGATGAGACCGGGATAAACCAATAGTAAGATTAATCATTTATAAGAACACCCGACCTGGCACAACCACAAAACAGGCAAAATTAAGCAGGCCAATTATAGACTGCAGTTCTTGCAACGAAGCCCTTTTCCGACCGATCGTAGCTGTAATTAATGCTTGACATTTATGCAACATTGTGGGGTGGATCTGATTCAAGTTTGTTCAAATCGGCTCCCTGGGTTTATATTTGGGCTCAGTATAGGAGCCCAAATTTGAACTTAGTGCTTTTCAGGCAAATTTCTGAAAAAATCTTCTTCTCCAGATCCAGCAGGCAGAATCTTTTGATATTTGGTATGCAACATTGTGGGCTGGGTCTGATTCTATTTTGTTCAAATCGGCTCCCTAGATTCATATTTGGGCTCACTATAGATAAAGCTCGAATTTGAACTTAGTGCATTTCAGGCAAATTTCTTCAAAAATCTTCTTCTCCAGATCCTGCAAGTAGAATCTTTTGATATTTGGTATGCAACATTGTGGGGTGGATCTGATTCCAGTTTGTTCAAATCGGCCACCTGGATTCATATTTGGGCTCACTATAGAAGCCCAAATTCGAACTTAGTGCATTTCAGGCAAATTTCTTTGAAAATATTCTTCTTAAGATCCAGCAGGCAGAATCTTGTGATATTTGGTATGCAGCATCCTTAGGGGGGGTGAGATTCAAGTTTGTTCAAGCCATGTCCCTAGGTCCATATTTGGGCTCACTGTGGGAGCTTGAATTGTAACTTTGTTCAAAATGAGGAATTTTCTTAAAAAATCTTCTTCTTCAGATCCAGCAGTTGGAATGGTTTGATATGTGGTGAGTAGCATCCTTGGGGGGGGGGGGGGGGGGGGGGGGGGGGGGGAGAGAGGGGGGATTCAAGTGTGTTAAAGCCAAGTCCATGGGTCCATATTTGGGCTCCCTGTGGGAGCTCAAATTATAACTTAGTAATATGAGGAATTTTTCTTCAAAAATCTTCTTCAGATTCAGCAGTTGGAATGTTTTGATATTTGGCATGGAGCAACCTTAGGGGGCTGAGATTCAAGTTTGTTCAAGCCAAGTCCCTTGGTTCATATTTGGGCTCACTATGGGAGCCTGAATGACAACTTAGTTCAAAATGAGGAATTTTCTTTAAAAATCTTCAGATCCAGCAGATGAATGCTTTTGATATTTTTTATGCAGCATCCTTAGGGGGGTAAGATTCAAGTTTGTTCAAGCCATGTCCCTAGGTCCATATTTGGGCTGATTGTGGGAGCTCGAATTGTAACTTGGTTCAAAATGAGGCATTTTCTTTAAAAATCTTCTTCTTCAGATCCAGCAGTCGGAATGTTTTGATATTTGGTGTGCAGAATCCTTAGGGGTGTGAGATTCAGGTTTGTTAAAGCCAAGTCCCTGGGTTCATATATGGGCTCCCTGTGGGAGCCCGAATTATGACTTAGTTCAGTATGAGGAATATTCTTTAAAAATCTTTTTTTAGATCCACTGGTCAGAATATTTGGATATTTGGTTTCAGCTTTTCTTAGGAGGAGCAGATGCAACTTGTGGAAATCAATTCTCTGGGTTGATATTTAGGCTACCATGTCAGGTGAGCGCCCTCAGGCCCCCTGGGGCCTCTTGTTTTTTACTCCAGCCACCCCTTTACATTGGACAACTGTTGGTGAGCTATGGGGTACTGATACCCTTTCTAGTGTGCTCCAGGGATGGCAACCCAACATTGACTCTCTGGAGTAATTCAGTGGTTTATGCAAAGAGTTCTATTGGACTCTCCAAATCCAGATCAAATTCTTGCAGCAGGTTCAAATGATCTCGGTTAAGGAGTGACTCTTGATTCTCTGAACCTTCAATGATAATCATCAGAGGATCAGGCAGATCTGATTATCAACCAAAAGTGGTTGTTAGCAATTTGTCTGGCTTTGTGCAATACAAAATAACTTATCTATTAAGATTCGATTTGAGAGTCAGTTTGATATCGATGTCAGAGATAAGATTCAATTCAAGATTCAATTCAGACAGTTTTATGGATGCAGGAAGCCAGAGTACCCCAGGAGAACCACTGAGTAATTGCACAACTGTCAGACTCTCCAACATACTAACTTTGCACAAGCATCATTGGTTGAAGGCAAATGCACCATCGATGTGCAATATGTCTTAGTACACAGTACAAGCCCCCATATGGGCAGTTGGGGATTGAGTGCCTTAACCAAGGACACAATGGGTCAGGATTGAAACCATGCACCAAATCTATATGTTAACTGGTAGAGTGCCACATTATTTTTATGCCCCCAAAATAATTTCCGGGGGCGTATAGTGTTTGTTATTTCCGTCTGTACATCTGTCCATCTGTAAGGAAGATTTTCGCGTCTGCTCCATAACCCTTTAATCAGAGATGCTTCGTTGGCTTTTGTTGAAACTTGGCGTACATGTTGCTTATGGGGAGACAGTGTGTCACGCACAAATTTTTTTTTTGTTCAATGGAGGTCAAGGTCACAGATCAAGTTGGCACTCTCCAATAAAGGGTAACAAAACAATTTTATGCAGCCATCATGGACTGGAAAACCCCACTTGCAATTAGCAATGAATAAGAACTAATGTATGTCTTTTAGGACTACACTGAATATTATTAATGTAGATTTTATTGTTTGATATATGTATCATAAGTACAGTGTAGCCAATAAAGGAATAGTAGAACAACTATAATGACTACTCTATGGGGAGTTTCATTTTGGAAAATGTTGCCTATGTTGTGGGCAGTATGAAAAAACACCCACACAACCTAAACTGTATCCATACCGAGGACACTTGACAAGCTATACCAGTGCAATGAATTTACGAAGGTGTTGGTAGAGGAGTCAGGTGGAATTTTGATAGGAAATTCACCACCTGACCCAGTCGTTTCGATGTAATTCACAGAATGACTGGTCACAAATACACAGCGAGAAATCAAGCACCCATGTCCGGAGTGCTGTCATAATTAACTCGTGCAAACCAACCCAATCTGAGATAACAGTGAGGTCATTGAAATAACTAAAGGATGTCAAAAAGATAGATCTGTGGATAATTAACCCTAAACTAACCATATAAATGAAATATGATTGCTGCCTAAAAACTACCATAATTCTTCTGGTATTGTATTTATGCAGCCATGATGGACTGGAAAACCTCACTTGCAATGAGCAATGAATAAGAACTAATGTATGTGTTTTAGGACAACATTGTAAATTACTAATGTAGATTTTATTGTTTGATATCTGTATCATAAATACAGTGTAGCCAATAAAGGAGTAGTAGAATATTTATAATGACTGCTCTATGGGGAGTTTCATTTTGGAAAATGTTGCCTATGTTGCGGGCAGTATGAAAAAATGCCCAAAATGCATCCCTTAACCAGACCCACCTGTGACATCTGTGCTGAGGGATGCATTCCGCCCACAAAACAGCAGGGAAGGAAGGAAAATGGGAAACAAAAAAGAGGTAGGAATATAAGGAAAGAAACTCCCCTGACAAAAACCTGCAACGAAATAAGGAGACAAGTACATGAATGAAACAAGCAAAGCTCAATATGGAAAGAACAGTGTCCCCACACTGCAAGAAGAGTATGAACTGAAATATCAGCTGACCCTGATCACCTTTTTGAATGACAAATCTTACACAGTACATGTATCCAAATCCCATGAAAAAACATGGGCAGGCAACAATTATTCACCATCGTAGCACAACACCATGCTATCAAGGAACGAATAATGAATAGCGGCCATAATCAACAAAAATAACATAAACAAAACATGAAATAGTTTAATGACTTCACCCCCGCGATGTCAGGAGTGCATAATAATTTGCTATGTACAATATAACTGGAAAGTACCCCTGCGCTGACCCCTAAACAAGCAGTCAGGAATGCCCCAGCATCCATGGATGCAACAAGAATAATGTATATAATAGTATTATTGTCCCTTAACAATCAAAGGGTTGAACAATCCATGAGAACCAATATCTGCAGAAGGGATATAGCATCATGGACATAGATATGCTAACTACCATCAACCCCAGACTTGCCGCAGACAGTATAAGCAACCCTGCCTAAGCAGTGTTGATGCAACGGACACTAAGTTAATGCAGACTGGTATAAATATCAACGGATGCCTGTATCATATGGAACCCCAATTGCTGCCCCCGCAGAAACTGAGGGGAAAAAAATAATTAAATAGAAGAGGTCTCCACCTCCACTTCCAGTGCCAGTACTCCCGAATGGCTTGAAGAAAGAGTTCATGTCAAAGGAGAGCTGCGGATGTAATTGCAAAAAGCATTCGACTTCTATCTGCCCATCATCCTGATTTGAGAATCAGTAAAACCAATTGACATACCTTCAAGCATTGTTGCAAAACATCATTGAATGTATGATGTAAAATAGGTGATCCATCAGAATAAGCGAAAAGGGGACCATACGTCTGGCCCCTCAGCGCAAGAACAATCTTCAAAAATGCAACAGGGCAGACAGTGGGATCAGACTGCGGTGTGACCCTGACATCGTGGGGTTTACATCCCAAATTGTGTTTAAATGTCGAAAGATGAGTAAGAAGCCTGCTGACTGACCATCAGAATGAAAATTGACATCAGATAATTGCAGAACCTTATCTGTATCTTGTGTCCGGAGTGGACAGAACTCCCCAATCCTTGCAAAGGCAAAAAAGGCTAAGGAAAAAAGTAACTGGAATAATTTGCATTGGTAATCACTCGCAGAACAGATGGAGAGAGTAGTAATGAGCTTGCCTAAAACAGGCAATGTTATGGGAAGCCTAACATCCACAGAGGGTCGCAGACGTTTGATACCCACAAGCAATTTCTTGACCACAAAATTATCTGATGGATCACACAAATGATGAACTTTATGAATGTACGAGAGGCAAGGAGATGACATATTTTGAGGAATATCCAACATAAAAATATGGGCAAAAAATAAACATAACCTATCAACAATAATGGGCAGCGAACTGCTCAAGTGGAATTCTGCACAAAAACGTGCAAATCGATGGAAAGAGAGTTGGTAAAACCGGCTGGTTGATGGTGCTAGCGCATTGTCCATCAATGTCCCAAGGGTCTTAACAAGGCTGTTAAGCTGAAGAGGTATGGAATGGGAACAGGATGCTGCTGTTAAGAAGGTGCAATTCTCTTGAACTCCTGAACTTGTAACCAAGAAAGAGCATCTGCTAATTTGTTAGATTTGCCAGGAACGTACTAAGCTTTAAAAAGAATGTTATATTTCAGACAGATTAAAACAACTCATCGTAAAAGTTGCAGGAGAACTGAATCACGGGGGGTTTGAGTGTTAATGCACTGAACCACCACCGAATTGTCACAATAAAAAAGAATGTGTCGATCACAGGACCAGGACCGAAACAAATGTAATGACAAAACTAAGGGATACAGCTCAAGAACAGCAGTGTTGTAATGTTTATCAACCTCAGACCAAGCACCATAAAACCATTCAGTCCCCAAAATACCACCAAAATCGAAGCTACCAGTGGCATCTGTGTGAAAGGTAAGTTGGTCATTATCAGCCCACTGTGACGGCAAAGACAGATTTACCATTGAAACTATCAAGAAACAACAACCACAAGCGAAGATCTTGCCGTACCTGCTCAGAAACACGAACTCGATGATGAGACCGGATAAACCAGTAGTAAGATTAATCATTTATAAGAACACCCGACCTGGCACAACCACAAAACAGGCAAAATTAAGCAGGCCAATTATAGACTGCAGTTCTTGCAACGAAGCCCTTTTCCGACCGATCGTAGCTGTAATTAATGCTTGACATTTAAGCAACTTATCAGACGTCAAACGGGCAACCATTGCAACAGAATCTAACTCAATACCCAAAAATGTTGAACAGGATACAGGTTGAAAGGTCTTCCCACATGCGATAGGGACTCCTAGCTCATTGCACATCTTAAAAAACTGATGGAGATAAAATGGGCAGTTTGTAAAACATTTTGCGACAAAGAAAAAGTCATCCAATACATGCAGTACCTGATGCACCAGGTACTTCCGTTCGGCCGCCCATTGCAAAGCAGAACTAAAACTCTAAAAAAATTTTACAAGAAGAGGCACAACTCATAGGAAGGCATTGATCAAATTAACACATCCTATTCCATTTGAAAGCGAGGAGTGAAGGGGTATTAAATGAAATGCTGACTCAACATCTGTCTTCGCCATATAGCAACCCTTCCCCAGTTGACAAACAACCCGAATTGCATCATCAATTGATTGATAATGAACTACCGATTCTTCTTTGGGGATACTATCATAAACCAATGCTGAATCATACGGTATTCTCCTGGAGTTTTTTGGGGAACAACACCGATCGGTGATATAATAACAGGACAAGAAAGCGGTTCGGAAAAGGGGCCTTCGATCTGCCCATTTTAATTTCCTTATCAATTTTCTTCTGAACAATGGCCGGGAAGGTATGAGCAGAGTGGAGATTGTCAGGTTCCCCATGAACAACAGGTGTCCCCCACACCAATTTGAAAGCCATGCTGGAACCCATCAATAAGAGAGACACCAGCAGATGTATCAAAACCCTGTAAAAGTTTACTTTTACTTGTACTATGGTACTGAAAATTCCCTGGCGAAACCCCTCTTGGAAAGACCTGTTCAGTGGGGTGATTGGTATTTCTGCCCACACAAAATTGCTGCCTTGAATTATCCGGACCTTCTAAACACATAGCAGCACAACGATCCTGTTGACAACGGTAACAGAGGTGCAAAAAACCACATTTGCTCTGGCAGGATCGACCAGAATGAAACTTATAACAAAATCCATTAGGAATACCTGAACGGCCTTGCTGTGGCTGCCTACTTTTGAAAGAGTTGACCCTGGGACGAATCTGGTTTTGACTTTGAGAACCAACTATTTATTTATTTATTTATTTATTTATTTATTTATTTATTTATTTATTTATTTATTTATTAGGGTTTAAGGTCACATATTTCTGCACAATGGCTAATCATGACCATGATAGTTTTATGGGTGGAGGAAGCCGGAGTACCCGGAGAGAACCACCGAGCAACTGTCAGCTCCCCAACATACCAACTCCACACAAGCAGGGTTATCATTGGTTGAAGACAGGTGCACCATCGACATGCAGTACGCCTTAGTACACAACACCACCGTGCCCCCACGTGGGCAATGGGGGTGAAGTGTCTTGCCCAAGGACACAACGTGGTTGCCGCAGGTGGGATTCAAACTGAGGACCTCTCGGCTTGCAGCCTGCACCTCTACCAACTGAGCCACCACGCCCCCTTGAGAACCAACTGCTGTCCTGGTAGAGGGCATGGCTTTGAGATATAACTCCCAATGGAGACTATCCCATTGGAGAGAAAGATTAGTTTGCCGAAGTGTTCGAAATTCCCGATCGTAAGAAATCCAGTCATAGCCAATTGACGACATATGACGAATATTGGACTGATATTTAAGAAGAGCTTGAATCTGATGTGGAAATTTCTCGACGTAAACAGAACAAAAAATCTCAAAAACACGAAACCATTAAGCCAAGTGTGTGATAGATTTCAGAGGTTTGGGAACAAAAACCAAAGAAGGACCTTCGTCACCACCCTGCATTGCCAGCGAATAAGTAGCTTCATGCTCTTGCTATGGAAGAAGGGCTGCCAAATTAATATATTCATTAGCCCATATTTGAGATTTCAATTTTGGACTTACATGGTGTGCTAATGGAACTGAAGAAAATATTTGATCATTACCTTGCCTGCTAGGCTGCTGAGTAACCATGGACTGATGAAATGGATTGAATGGCATCACATCCCGATTGAACAATGGATCGGCCCCCGGAACGATGGAATTCCGAAACGGGGAGGACCAACTGACATCATGCTGGCACTGGAAGTAGGAATGGTGAAAGACCCTGTAGCCTGTAATGCTGCAGTAACTGCATCAGAAACAGTCTGTATACCCTGTCCATGATCTACCTGTAACTGTTGCACAATGTGACATGGTAAACATACTGTTAATATCTCGGAATCAGGTGACACTTGTGATCCAACCGAAGATAAAAAGTTCGCAGATGAATGAATGGTGGTATGTCCCAGATTTGATGTACTGGTAACAGGAATGTTAGTTGAGAAGCTATCTGAATTACTGTTCCCAAAAATTGAAGCGTGAACCCTAGGAATACTGGGCCTTTTTTGGCATTTGACAGTTGAAATAATTCTGAAAAACCATTAGTCAGATCATTACGCCGTTTGGGCATTCTGGAAAAAAAAAATACACACAAAACAATTAATAAAAAGTAGGATAAACACAAGCAATCAGTCACAACATCGGGTAAGGCTCACCGATCTGGATATAAAGCTCCCACAGGAAGAAACATGAACACACCATTACGTACCCAACAATATATATGTAACATACCGGAGAAAATCTAGCCAAAGAACGACAAATGTTAGCCGTTCAAGAAGATTTTACAGTAAGATCAACAATAGGTAACCCATACAGGAGCTACAAATAAAAGTCTGTCACCCCTGCAACCGAGCCCAGGGAGCCATACTGCAAAAAGATATAAAATCAAAGGCAATTCGTGTCATGGAATCATACAATGTGGAGTATAAACATGTACCTGTAAAGTTTCTTGTAGATGAAGGGAGAGACTTTGAACAGCTACCCCATGCCCGATCACAATTAACAAGATGAAGTTACCAATTGATTCACAGAATGTATACAAAGCGGGCAGTGCAACAGCTTGAACCAGAGGCAACGACAGAGTAACATAGACGTGCACCACTAACCTGAGCAGGTGGAAGTTAGACTGAAGAAAAAAGGCAAATCAGTATCCAAGACAGGCAAGCCCCCTCCCCCCCCGCCCACCCCCAAACTCAATTTGTGTAAAGTATTTAATCATTTATCTTAATCAATGTCAATGTCAGCCACCGGGCCATAACATGCCACACCATACATGTATGTAGTAAGTAAAGTTTTGTTTGACTGAACATCAATAATATGCATACAAGACATAATTCCATAAAATGTAATTATTTTACTGGAGGCCTACCTTATTGAAGAAATACAGCCGCGTAAACTGCAACAATATTTTTTAAGCTCTGCCTCAGTAAAGTGAACCCCGTCACACAAATGTTGTGTGGCAATAGAATGTAACCACGTGTGTGTCCAGAACTTAATTTTGGGGGATGAAGAAGGCAATACTTCCTTTAAATTATTATTTATTATATTGACTCAGGTGTTATATTCAACAGTGGATATTGTGAGACATTTTGTTGATGGTCGAATGTATGTGCTTTGAAATAACTGGCATACAAAAACAAATTGGACATTTGATTGTTTCAAAATGTCGATCGCGAGGTCATCAATATTACTACCCAGTGAAAGTGAGTCCTGTTCTGCTACATCATTACCCCCGATTTGTAATATTACAACATTGGGCTTGAATTCCTGGACGTAATGTATTGCATATCCACGGAAGGAGGTCATAGTAGCACCAGGTTTTCCCACAGCACGGCAATTCACATTACAGCATTTAACTTCATTGAGGCAAAAATCATTGGTCAAGTTAGTGTGGTGACACGCTGTCCTGTTAAAAAAACGTGCAAGTCAAGAAATCATGGAGTAGCCGATGATCAAGATTTTGGATCATGTATCCATATCTGACATGTCTAAATTGAAAATCATATGAAAATATAGACTGGCTGTAGGGGGAAAACTAAGAACAAAATACAGACGTATTGATCCTCTGCGAAATACCAGTATAGCAAACCACTCAGTCCGGCGACCA
Organism: Pictodentalium vernedei; assembly: GCA_031216915.1. NCBI lineage: Eukaryota > Metazoa > Mollusca > Scaphopoda > Dentaliida > Dentaliidae > Pictodentalium > Pictodentalium vernedei. The sequence continues at coordinate 384,612,572 of CM062296.1, forward strand.
CCAATCCCAATTTTGATTGGAAATTCACCACCTGACCCAGTCATGTCGATGTAATTCACACACTGACTGGTCACAAATACACAGCGAGAAATCAAGCACACATGTCCGGAGTGCTGTCATAATTAACTCGTGCAAACTTTCCCAATCTGAGATAACAGTGAGGTCATTGAAATAACTAAAGGATGTCAAAAAGATAGATCTATGGATAATTAACCCTAAACTAACCATATAAATGAAATATGATTGCTGCCTAAAAACTACCATAATTCTTCTGGTATTGTATTTATGCAAACAATTTTTTTCTACTACAGAGCATATAACAAGCTAATGTGTACAGTGTAAAGCCACTGTAGTGGCTTTCAGCACTCTTCAACAGAGCAAGGTTAGTGACTTCTAGCACTCAACTAGTTAATACAAAACATGTTACTGGAGAAAATGTGAAAACCTTATTCTCTTGTCATTTGTCAAACATCCATCCAAATTGTTGCTCCTTAACCCTCAACTTAACATGGTTAGGAGATAACACTTGCAGAACAGTTTCTTGAAAAATTAAAAGATTTCCACTTTTCACCTCAAATATAGTGTATGACCCCTTATTGGAATGAGTTTGATGAGCTCATTATAATGAGGAAGATTGTGGAAATGATTAAAATAGAATTTTGTTTTTTTGTGAATAATACAGGCTGCGTATGGCTATTACATTTGGGGTGCATTTGTGTGCTCCCCAGAAGACATCCAGATCTTAATTTCCATCATTTCATGTGTGGAGTTTTCCTGGACCTCCCTTGCACCTCCAGTTTCAGATGCAGGTAGGCCATGTGGGATAACATGGCCTACCTGCATCTGAAACTGGAGGTTTCCTTATACTTGGAGATCTCCTGGAAAACTTCTGAAGAGAGTAATAAAATTTACTTTGCGTTAATTCTCTCATCCAGAAGAGAGGAAAGGTTGATCAAATATTTTGATTTATCTGTGAACAAAATTTGTTTTTGATGTGAAAATTACTTTATTTAATATAAGAAATTGATTAAAAAGCTGATTACTTCAAACTGATGTTTATCATCTATTTTAGATTATATTTGTATTTGTTAATTCATTATTTAACAGATTCCTTGTATGTTTCTTTGACACACTTTTCCATCTTGAGAAAGCCACAAGAAATGTTGAATTCCCATTTCTGACAATGCATGGGACTGCAGATATAATCACAGGAGGTTCAGAACATTTATATGACACTGCTCGCAGCAAGGATAAATCTTTGAAGGTGAGGCTATTATTGTACAGAAGAACCCTATTAATTGAAATGTCACTTTGCCAGTGAAAAATATTCAGCTAACAGGAGTATACAATGAACAGGAATTGGGTCTTTTCCTGTCATCTGATGATAAACAGAGCATTTTTTCAATTATATCTTGTCTGACTGAGCTCTATGAGCTCTGTCAAGCAAGATATAATAGATTAAATGCCTATATCGGATGTTTTGATGCTCAAAATGTCTTTAAATGTTGAGAATTCAATGATTGTCAGAGAAATTCTTCAACCAATTGCACAATTTTTTATTCCATTAACAGGAGTTTACTCTGTAACCTGTATGTAAATAACAGTTGAAATTTGTAATGAAGGTATGGTAAATGGTTTGGTGTTTGGAAGTCATTTGCAATTAATAGTAATATTCAATTAACCCTTTACCTAACATGAAAGGCAGATGACACATGAAAACAAAACTCTTGAATAATTGTCCATTATTCTCATTCCAATGAGAGATATGAGCTATGTGGGCTCCACTGTTTTGTTAAATATCAAGCCAGGCCTTTAAATTCATTTATTTTGGGCACACCGTTTTACCATAATTTGGGCATATTAAAGCCAGAAATAATAGTTTCTTTGATCATATTATGATGGAAGTTATTTTCAAATGTAGAAGAGGCACAGAGAATGTATATATTTTTCTTACGTTTTCGCACCTTCTATAATTTGGGCACACCTGTAAACGGTGTGAAATTAGGGTATTCTAAAGGCCTGATCAAGCATGAAGCCAATGGGGTTTGTACCATTCAGACTTAGGCATTTCTCTCTCGAGTGTCACAAACATTTACTTGCATCATCATCACTTTCCACCAAGACTTGGTTTCTTGTTAACAGGACTGTTTTCGCCATGATAACCAGTGACAGCTCTGTAAACTGATTGTATCAGATGGTTCAGAATAATTCAAGTCCTCAACATGATACTCATCAGGGGGTATTTTGTTGTAGTGGTTTGTAAAAAATCTTCTTCTCATTTAACTGGTGCTGTACCCTTTGAATGTCTTGTATCCACCGTACCAGACACTGTATTGTATTGTCTTATCTATAAAACATGTGTCATTGGAAATGCCCGTTATACGTTTATGTTCTACAGCAGTTCATTCCAGTGAAACAATTTGTGTAGAAATGGTATTTTATCTGTGCTGTGCACTTCCCCAGTTGATGTGTGCAGAGACTGTTCTTTATTATCCCTCCAACATCAAGAGTGGGTTTCGTTGGGCATATCGTCTCTGTCCATACTTCTGTACATATATTTTTATTGCATTATAACTCAAGTATCAGTTGTTGAATCTTTTTGTCCTTTGATATTGTGATAGACCAGTATGGGGGAAAGTATATCCAAGTTTACTTGTTCTACTTAAAAAACTGCCTGTATAAATGGTTTGCATTGTAACTCAAGGATTGGTTGTCACGTTTTGATGGCCTTTGGTTGGTGACAGCCCAGCATGGGGTGGGGGTTGTGTGGGGGGGGGGGGGGGGGGGAGGATATCAACATATTGCAGGGGGTTTGTCCAAGCATACTGAACAGAGTTATGGTTCTTATTATATATTCAAAACTGACCCTATGAACATGTTGCATTTTAACTTGAGCATTGATTGTTGGGTTTTGATGCCTTTTGGTATGGTGGTAGATCAGTATGGCTGAATGGGTATCCCCATATTTCAGGTTTCATCCATGCATACTTACCCACATAGGGCCCTGCGAATATTTATCCACTAACAAATTGAATATCGAATCGAATAGTGGCCATTATTCATGAATCAAATCAAATATTTGAATAATTTTCCCCGATAGTATTCCTATCACCACATCAGTAGAAATTGCCAACCTAAAGGCAGCAATCTTATGGCCAAGTTACGTAGAATTATGTCATGGAAATTCCCTATTATTTTTAGATTTTAATGCAGAATTGGAAATGGACACTTATATAAAGGTTTGTGTTTGTAATCACATAATGGAGGAGATGTGGTTGTGGGAGCTTTCTGTAACATAGCGGTTGGGGATTTTTTTAATTTTGAATTGGACCATGGTGATGATTACTAATTACTCCTTGCATGTGTTAAGACAACAGGCTTCCATCACTCAGGGATAACATTTGCTTATCTTATATATCACTCAAGGAGCACTTTTATACTCGACCTGATCTGTCACTGCTTCAAATTTCTTTTTCTGAATATCTGGAAACATTTTCCTTGGATATGGAATAAATTGAAATATCGAGGAGAAAGATAAATTTCATCCAGTAGTCTGCAGCAGTGTTAAATTTCATTGTGATTGATGTCAACAACAAAAAATATCAATTTCTGGCATTTATCAATGCAGAGACGGAATAAAACACGGGACGAAAACATTCGATAGGTAGTCATGAATCGAATATGGAAGACAAATCAAATACATTTTCAAATACTGAATATATTCAGGGCCCTATACCCACAGTTATGCCCTTTGGTACACTTAGAAAACTGTCATCTCGCATTCAATTAACAGGAGTTTACTCTATAACCCACATGCAATTAACAGTGCAAATTGGTGCAAGATGTATAGTAAATGGCTTAGTATTTGGAAGATATATACAATTAGCAGAGTTATTCATCTAAGAATATCCAAATAAGTGGGGTCCACTGTAGTATGGTAGAATAGACAGAAATGAAGTTTTTCTTATGAAATTTGCTTTTTCTATGCCTTCCATACTATTAAAAAGAGTTCAAACGGAAAAGTGATCTTATCTCCCTGCTTTATACATATCTATGAAAACAGGGGTTGAGAGAGCACTAAGGGAGATCTATCTGAACCTTATCTTTAATGTTTACTGGTGTGTTCACCATGTACTTTTGGATCCTGGCAACATGGTTTGGCTACATGTTTATGTCCTTTTGCCAATTATTGTCTGTTTCTTTGGGGACTGCTAAATTGGTAAGTTTTACAAATAAAAGTAGGAATATAGCAGTTGTTATAGTATGGTCAGTATAAAAAACACCAAATATTAGTGGAAAAAAGTTGTACATTTATTCATATGGAAAACACAGTATTTTTTTTTTTTGAAAGAAAGAAAACTCAAGTAAATATGTGCATGCTTTTTCTTTTTCTCAGCTGTACAAAGACTGGTTTCACCAGATACATAATGAGCCAGATGGTGTTGGAAAGAGTGTCATACAAGAAACAGCCAAATGGATAGAGGAGAGAATGTGAAAAGATCACAAACTTCGAATGAAAAATATTAATTTCTGTCAAGTGCCAAACAAAACACTTAAGCCATAATATTATGGTGAACATTTTGTTCTGGTAAAAATGAAGTGGTATAAGTTTTTGATCATGCACTGCATCTTACAGATCTTGTCACAGTTGACTCATCATGGATCCTCTTCCTCCTGGAACTTCTGGAATTTAAAAACATTAAATTTCAGGGCCCTGGAAACTCTCATGCCACAAGTCTATTTCCTTAAGAATCAGATGCTGTTGTGGACTTTTTGCCCACTTTTTGTAGACTTTGTGTGGAGACTACCATTGATTAATGTAATGGAGTAGGTGGGACTGGAATCAACAACTTGGGGGAAGTTGTTTTTAGGAGGTTGTGTAATTCACAAGCATAGAAAGAGGTGCGTGAAATACAGGAAAAATTCCACTGAGGGTTGTTGATTCCTTTCCCCTGTACCCCACCCGAGTCATGTTGTGTATTTATACCACAATTAAACATAAATTAAGTGAAGAAGCCAATGTTTTTAACCCTCCGCATAACACGAAAAGCAGAAAACACTTTATCCGATGCTGTTATGGGCTTTTTGCCCACGTTTTATAGAGTTTGTGCAGAGACTACCATTGATTAATGAGATGGAACACAACTCTGATGGTGTATGTCGGACTGGAACCAACAACCTGCGGGGAAGTTATTGTTAGGAGGTTGTGTAATTCACAAGCATAGAAAGAGGTGCGTGAAATACAGGAAAAACTCCCAACGAGGGTCGTTGATTCCTTTCCCCTGTACTCCACCCAAGTCATGTTGTGTATTTATACCACAATTACACATGAATTAAGGGAAGCGGCCAATGATTTTAACCCTTCACATAACACAAAAAGCAGACAAGACTTGCAAATAAAATTCTTGAATAACTATTTTTTGCATTTTTTTGTCAAAAACATAGCTTATGATCCCTCATTGGAATGCATAGCTTATGATCCCTCATTGGAATGCACCATTCCAATGAGGGGCCATAAGCTATCTTTTTGCGACAAAAAATAATGAAAATTCAATGGTGATTTTTGTGAATAGTGCTGGCTGGTTTTGGCCATTACGTTGGGAAAAGGGTTAAAGAAAAATATGACATTTGGCAGTTTGAAAACCTTTTTTCTGACGCTGTTTTGTATTGAAGCATTTCATTCATGTCTTTGTATCAATCAAATGCATTCTTACAAGACATTCTTACACTTAATCTAGATTTCATGTGTGGTGTATCTGGCACATATACTCCTCAAAGTTTGCTAAGCACCAAGTACATCCAACTACCTGTTTTTACGTTTTAGTTGAAATATTGTGATGAAAAGTGTATATATTTTTTATTTAAGTATATTTTTAATGATTTAGGTACAGAAATTAAGGTTTTATTTGTGTTTGACATTATTTTTTAGCTTTTGATTACGATAACCATGGAAAATAGATATTATTGGTAAAAGAGGAAATTTTTCAATTTGCCAAAAAGTTGACAGAGCGAACTGGTATGGGTTCAATATCGAGTATGAGACCCATTACTGTTAATTACAGCTTGACAACACCTTCTCATGCTCCCAATCAGGTTCCAGATGGTCCTTTGTGGGATGTTGTTGCATTCTTGGACCAGCATGGCACCAAATTCCTGGACACTTCTTGGTGGGACTGGACGGACTGAAATTGCAAGCTGCAACTCATTCCAGACATGTTTGATTGGATTGAGGTCAGGGGATCTTGCTGGCCAATCCATACGCTCAAACCCCTCCCTCTGTCGGTACTCCCCGACAGCATGGGCAACATGAGGACTGGCATTATTGTCCATCAGAATGAATCTATCACCCACTGCACCTGCATACAATCTGATGTGGACATCCAGGATCTCATCAATATACCGCTGTGTAGTCAATGTACCATGTTCAAGGACACAGAGCTCTCTATGTCCATCCCTGCTGATGCTGCCCCAGACCATGATGGACTCTCCACCATAGCGGTCATGCTCAGCAATGTTGGCTGCATGGAATTGCTCTCCTGGTCTTCTCCATACCCTAGAACACCTATCTGTGTGGTCTAGGCAGTACCTTGACTCATCTGTAAAAAGGACAGGTTGTCAATCTTCTCTGGTCCATCCAACGTGGTCCATGGCCCATTCATATCGTGCCTGGCGGTGATTCTGGGACAGCAAATGCATGGTCTTCTCGATTGGAGACCACCTTTGTGCAACCTTGCCCGGATAGTGTGCGTCGAAACATTTGCCCCGGATGCATTCTGAAGGTCACTGCGAAGCTGGGTTGTTGTGGCAAAGTGGTTCCTACGGGCCTGAATGATCAAAAACCGGTCTTCAGCTACAGATGTTGCCCTGTCTCTGCCACCACCATGCCGTCTTACTGGTGTGCCATGCTGCTGAAATCTTGTCCAGGCTCTGGTGATCACCGTATGGTGCACACCAAGAGCTTCACCAGCCTGATGATGGGTAGCCCCTTGCTCCACCGTCCCAACAGCCCGCCACATTTCTGCTTCAGACAAATGTCTTCTTACATTTGCATTTGCCATATTCAATCATTAAATCACAAGGGTTTGCGTTGAAATGAAGATTGAATACCCTACACATGTCATGTACATGTAGACAGTACACAAAAACATCATGAAAATCAAGCAATACATGCTTTCCATGACTGTCACGAAAAGTCTGCCTGTCAAGAGAACTAATGTAAACACTGGGGACCATCTCAATACATTCCTCAATCATATCCACCAGAAATATCGCAAATATGTCACAAGCAAATTTCACAATGATGTGTCAAATATTTGATGCTTAGCAAACTTTGAGTAGTATATCTCAATAAACTAGTTCCAGACCATAACAGCATCAAATTCCTTGAGCTTGGAAAACTCTTTGAATATTGTGATATTGTATAAAACTACTTGGAATCTCCTAGAATTTTATCATCAATTTTTTGTATGTTGACACTTTGGGGTATCTGGTATGTTGCAGCCGGTGAAATATCAGCAAAAAGTTACCTTAGTGAATTGTTTCATTTATTCTCTATTAAACCATTACCCAACGAATCAGCCACATCTGCCTGCATAATATGCAAATTCAGCAGCTGAAAAAATATTATTTTTCAAAAAATTTCAACAAAACCATATCATGTGACCCCTCTCGTCAAGCTCGTTCCAATGAGGGTCACATGATATGGTTTTGTTAACTTTTTTTGAAAAATTTTAAAAAATATTTAAAATAATAAATTTTGATAACGTCTGCGTTGGGTAAAGGGTTAAACCCATATCTAATGAATCAGATGCATCTGGCCATGTAATTTAGAAAGTGAGAAGTTGAAAGAATTTTTTTTTTAAATTTCTACAAAACCAGATCATGTGACCCCCTCATTGGAATGAGCTCATCAAACTCATTCCAAAAGGAGGTCACATGATATGGTTTTGTTGAAATTTTGTTAACGCCTAGCACTCTGGTAGTATTTCACAATTTCCATAGTTGACTCCATAATGTCCACACAGAATAAAAAATTTAACAAAATATATCTTGTTTAACAGAGCTCAATGAGCTCTAGCTGTCAAACAAGATATAATTTATTAAATTCTGAATTGCATTGTGGAGAATTTGCTGCTGAAAAAGGTGCAGAGGGTTGAATAATAATTAAAATAACTAATATGTGCATTGGGTGAAGGGTTAACTATGAGACTATAATAGTATCCAAGTTAAAGAAAACAGGGAGGAATTCAGTAAACCTAAGGTTTGAATTTTTATATGTGTGCATGTTCCTTTAAACCCATTCCCTTGAATTAATGTGGCAGTGAAAAGTTTGATATGCTTCAGTTGCGCTGGTAGTACATAGTTTGTTTTAAACATTGCACTTGCACCATAATTCAAGTATATGATTTCACTTATTGTGAGATGAAGCACAAAGTGAAGTTGTGAGAAGCTGAAGGTAAATGGAACACCACATAATACATGGTTGGAGGTTTTGGACATTTTGCTTTGCTTCCACTTGTTACTATCATCAGCAGGCATTATGAAATTTCAGTACCAATTGAATTGGATTACGTGTCAAAAAAGCTCTTCAGCACCTGAAAACTGGTGAATCTACTGTTTAATACTTACTGAGTACTTAAATGTCTCTCTCATCGTTAACCCTTTGAACCCACCCTGATAGGCCACTTTTTTGGCCTAGGAACATGTCATCATTTCATCATGCAGGATGGCTGCTACGTGAATGGGTGGGATAGACCAATCAACATTTTTAACGTGCAGCCCCCAAGGCTGCACGTTGAAAATATTAATTGATCTACCCTCAGATATTGAATATAGACTCTTCCAATTGCTGTCATTGAACTGACATGGAAAATACCACCAGGGTTGAAAGGTTTAACAACAAATCAGTGAACATTTGACTGATGTAACTACAGTAGAACCTGTCTTGAGAGACCGCCCTTTTTGCCATGGAAAAGTGGTCTCTCAATACAGGTAGTCTCTCATGACAGGTCCATTATAGAGTAAAACAACCCAGTGGTACAAAGTCACAGTTGTCTCTCAAGACAGGTGGTCTCTCACGATAGTGGTCTCTCAAGACGGTTTTACTGTATTGTTGATATTTCATTCTTAGAACCCAAGTAAATCTGTAATTTTTTCATATGACTTTAAAAACTCCTGGAATACTCCTTGAATTTTATTTTTGCTAAGGTGTAAGAATCCTGCTAATACACGTACCGATGCACCAATACATTCTGAAACTGCACAAGAAATGTTACAAGCAGCAGGTGTGATTTATCTCTGGGAATCAATTTTCTTTTCAGTAATAACCTGAACAGATACTAGCTTGCTTAAAAGGTTGTGAACAGTTTTAAGGAATATATTTTTAGATGTGAAGTTTATTATTGAAGCGTTATTTTTCAGCCATCTATTACAATTTTTTTGGCATCATTTTATTCTGGAATTATGTACATAGGTATTTATTGTTTCTTTAACTGTTCAATATACTAGCGCTTGTTTTATATTTAGTGACTTACTTTTTACACACTAACATGTTTTTATGGATCTGAATTTTCTTTGGTATAATTTTATTTTATTCTAGAATTATGTTTGCAAGCATTTATTTTTGTTTTCAACTGGTCTGACTGAAAGTCTAGATTAGCAATGGTCATTACTATTCATCTCCTGACATCGTTCATTGTAAAGGTGGTGTTCGCATCCTTTTCTCTAAAAAACCCTGTCCCCATTTCAGTAAAATTTCATGTGAGTGTTGATTGGCGAAGGACATTTCAATTTTGTCTCAAATCAAATTGGTACCAGGGGGTATGTAGTAAAAATTCTCCCAATTGAATACAAATATTTCTGAACCAATGGATGCAATAACTTTGATATTTGGTATTCAGCTTTCTTTTGAGGTACACATATGGAGTGAAGTTTGTTTGAACAGCAAAATTTGTAGTTTTAGAAGGGGCAAGATTTTTTTGTAGCACCTTAATTTTTAGTTTTGAGAACCTTTTGTTGAATTTGAATGAAATTTGGATCCCAATATTAGTTGAAAACATATACTTGATTTCTGCCAAAAAATTAGCTGGCACCAATCTGGGGCCCATATGGTAAAATTAAACTAATGACAAAAATGGTGAGTGGTTTTATTTAGAGGGACCATATAGGGGCCCCTCATTAAAACTATTGGGAAAATAGGTAAAAATATTCTCCTCTTAAACCCCTAGCTCAGTTACTTCCAGGTTTGACAAATAATGCCTGTGTAAGAATGGTTTGCAAAACTGGGGTATGTTCAATTCAAGAACCTAGGTGACAAAGCTTGGGTTTTCATGGGGGCCTCATATTTTAACACTCCAGGTAACTGGAAAAATATTATGAATCTTCTTAACCCATACAACTGTTGCAAAAGCTTCTGTGTTTGATCTGTAACATCTTTATCAAGTTGATTTACAAGTTTGTTCAAATCTACATTATATTTAAAGATGTCATGGGGCCAACAGACTGAGGGTAATGGAGAAAAAAAAAATCTTCTCCCCAACTGCCATGCCAATTTCTTCCATTTTTAACATATAATAACTTCTTTATAAAGATGATTTACTGTGTTCCAGCAGGGCCCAAAATCTGACCAACAGTCATTCAAGGGCTTGAAAGTGTTGAATTTCCATTGGGGGTTAGGGAGCTTGTTCGCCTTGAAATTCATCAGTAGTATTCTAGAATATTTTCGGCCACTGTGATTGAAAACTTTCAGCAGAACATTTCACTAATACCATGTTTTTGTTGTGAATGTCCACTGTGAGCCTTCATAATTGTGCATGATTAAGCCAATCAGAAAATTTGTTGCAATTTCAGTCTACCCCATTTTCACATGCAATGAAAAGGAAGATTTTTTCTCCACAAATGAACTTTTCAGTGATATTTCTGACTTGGAACATTGTTTGAAATTTTCTGCCATTGTCCTCACAACTCCCATAGCTGAGCAGCTAAAACATTTCATTACCCACAATATTTTCACAATCGGAATATTTTATGACATTGTACAAACTTATGGCAGTGAATTTGGATTTTAGCTTTGCTATTGAAATTGTTATTTTATTATTTATTTTGTGTTTAAAAATATATTGTGCTTGTAAGAATTAAAGTGATATTTTAACTCTTTGAACATGAGGGGCTCTTTTTCTGGTCCAGGAACATGATACTTCATGATTTCATTAAGTATGGTGGCTGCTAAGTGAATGTGTGGGGTAGACCAATTAATATTTTCAACGTGTGGCCCTAAGGCTGAATGTGAAAAAACTAAATAGTCTACCCCCAAATATATATGGACTTTTCCAATGTCTGCCATTGAACTGACATGGAAGATACCACCATGGTTGAAAGGGTTAATACAAACTCACCATGTTTTAAACTCTAAACACCACTTGTTTTGTTTTTGGGGTTTTTTTTGTAACTTTTAGACAACCAATCCCTGGAAATGGTCAACATGACAATTTGAGCCAAGCGTCTTGAAACATACACTTGGCCATAATGACATTGCTCTTAAGTGTTTCAATGCAACAGTCAATCATAGCTTTCAAAATGGATATCTTGTGACATTTGGAATTGGTCCATTTTTAACTTCACTTGACATAGTCAAGATAAGCTATTGCCATCATGTGTGCGGAAGTCTGTGAGTCTGTTCTCATTTTCTTTTAGCACAGGCTACACTCCGTAGGTCTTGTCTGATCATCACAAAATTCCAGGTTTGAGGTCATGTCTAGATGAGAACGTCCCCTTTTGGTCATGATCGGTCAACCATGATGGCTGCCCGAGCCCAGAACCATTAACACAGTCTACAGGTCATATTTATGAAGGGATTTCATGGTAACTTGGTAGGATGACTCTGTATAATATCTAGATGAGAAAGTCCCCTTTTGGTCATGATCTGTCAACAGTGATGGCAGTCCAAGCCCAAAACCTAAAAACTTTTAGCACAGTCTACAGGTCATATTTAATATGGAGGGATTTCATTTTAACTTGGTAAGATGACTCTGTATGATGTCTAGATGAGAACTTCCCCATTTGGTCGCAATCTGTCAACCGTGATGACTGCCCGAGCCCAAAACCCGAAAACCTTTAGCACAGTCTACAGTTCGTATTTATAGAGGGATTTCATTGTAACTTGGTAGGGTGACTCCATATGATATCTAGATGAGAATGTCCCCTTTTGGTCGGGATCGGTCAACTGTGACAGCTACAGGGGCCTGAAGCCCGAAAACCTTTAGCACAGTCTACAGGTTGTATTTATGAAGTGATTTCATTGTAACTTGGTAGGCCGATTCCAGATAATGTCTAGATGAGAACGTCCCCTTTCGGTCACGATCATTTAGCCGTGACGGCTGCCCGAGCCCAAAACCCCAAAACCTTTAGCACAGACTACAGGTCACATTTATGAAGGGATTTCATTGTAACTTTGTAGGATGACTCAGTATAATGTCCAGATGAGGACATCCCCTTTTAGTTGGTATGGGTCATCCGTGATGGCTACACAGGCCCGAAGCCCCAAAATCTTTAGCACAGTCTACAGACCATATTTATGAAGGGATTTCATTGTAACTTGATAGGATGACTTATTTTGGAATAATTTCACTGTAACTTGGTAACTTTGGTTGACATACATTAACTGTGAGAGCCACATTAACCCACCCCTCACTTCTTTAATACAGTCTACACCTCAAATTAGTTTTATTGAAAACATAGCATACAGGGAACAGAAATTAACATATTCTCAATGATCACAATTCTTGTCGTATTTCATAATCCTTTCATAAACATTGAACATTATCATTTTCATCAAAGACAACAACAGTCAAGTTAAGCTACAGTGTCATTGACACTTTCATTACTTTTAACCTGCTGCATATGTTTTTTTTACATGAAATCCAGTCATGGCTGCTATGAAGCAGCCACGACTGAATTTAATAAAAGAAATTCAAAATAATGGAATTGAAAAATCATTCATGAAATGACTGATCCAGTTTACAGTGGTATGTTCTAATAACATCTGAAACAGGATTATACATATTTTGGTCACAAGACAATTGGTGTCCCCAGGTCATAATAACTACCGTCAGCATACAAAGAGTTGACCTCCTCTGACAAATGGATATTCAATACCAACAATACCTATAGGAGTATCATAAACAAACAGGTTTTCAGCAGTGTTTTCTATTTCCAACAGAATATGTTACTCGGATAACTGTGATTAATTTATGTTCCATAAGGTACAATCCTTAGAAATCTCTGAATTTCATAATTTTGGGACAAAAATCACGTAAAAATGCTGATAAATGCCCTGTTAATTTTATTGCTAAAAATGTGGGAACCCTGATTTACATTTAGTACAAAATATGGGATGACTTATTTTTATCTGATTGCAGATATTTTTATCTCTTTGAATTTACTTGAAACTAGTCTATCGCACCATTTAAAAACAGTAAAAAAAAGAACTGTCTGCTACATAATTTTATGAAAAGGATATCATTTATTTTGAGACAAAATGCTTGATTTTGAAACATTTCCCTGTTTGGAAACATGATTTCTCCATATTTTACCTGTACTTACAATTTTTGTTAAACTTTAATTTCATATTAGAAATACATTTTCAAAAATTAATTATTTTTTTGTCTCTTTAAAATTCATTTATATTTAAGTTTCAGTCTTTTTCAGTATTTCAAATATCTGATAGTTGATAAATTTTAAGTGGGTCAGCCCACAAAACTTTGGTCGAATTTCAGTTTACTTTCTTCAAAGTTCACAAAGGGGAAAACATAAATAACCCCAATAAATTTTAAAATCACCCACGAATGATCATTTAGGTTATGAGTGGGTTACGTCAATTGTAAAATAATCAAACGAATTACAGGTTACAACAAATTAATACAACATAACTCTATCAAATTACTAATCTCACATATTTTAAAAGAAAGACCTGACAATCTTTAGGAACTATCATGACTCAAAGGTTGAGTATTGTATCTACATATGAATAAAATGGCATGCTGTTTCAATTTTAAAGAATTTCTGGCAAAATAAATAGCAACGACTAATGTGCGATCTCGCTGAAGCGAGATTGCGCGTTTGTTATTGATATTTATTTAGGTGGAAATCCTGTTTAGACATAACACAGCATGACTGGCGTAGTAAAAACAGAGAATGTGGAGAAGCATCACAGCACCATTTTTTCCTGAAGGTTACCACCATACTAGATAGCGTAACCTTCCAACGGGTTATGATATATACCCTTTATTTCCAGGCCTGATTATATATTCCTTGTAATGAAACACAGATCCGATAGAAACTGAAATTTGCCATGGAACTGCTTCCTAGCGCAAAGAAGCCTGCTGAAAGTCTGCTGTGGCATAAGTAATACACCCAAACGTCTATAATAATGTACCCTAAAATGCCTGAATAATTGGTAAAAAAACATGTTGTATTTTGCAGTCTTTCTAGTAAAACCGTGCGGAGATCATCCTTTTTGTCATTCATGAGGGGAATGGACAGTAAGGTTAATTCCAATCCATAGTGTCCATAATTCCCCACAGCCCTCATTTTTCTTGTTCACATTTTGGATGAAGAAAATTCAACAGTGGTCAAATCCATATTGTTCAGAACAACAAGTATGGAGTCAAAAGCGAGTTTCTTCATTCATGCTTTTGCTTCTGAGGTTTTTTTTTTAACACACTGAGGACTAAATGGTGAATATTCTTTCTCAGAGTCACGAGTTTCAAATCTTTTATTTGAAACCCAGACATTCGACTTATGATCTATTCGTGGTTATTTGGTTGGTTACTTAAGCTGCTGGCAAATTCTTTGTCATCAAAAACATATGGTACATATATGTGTTAACAAAACTTGATATATTTGTGTTATCTGTACTTTGCTCATTACTTTGAAATGTAATATTACTTTATTCACTTCTTTAACTCTCAACCCATTGAGTATTTTCAAGATACTTTTTATCAAATCTAGTTATGGCTGCTGTGAAGCAGTCAATACTGGATTTAATGGAAAATTCATCTCAAGGAATCATTGTTTGAAAACTCCATTGAATTTACATAGGGAAAATTTGATTAAATGTGCCAACATTATTCTTATTTGATTTACAAAAGAAATTCTATGCAGTTGGGAATATCTGCCAGCAGCATGGAAAGAGTTAATCCATATGAAGGTTATTGGTGAAAATTTAAATTACATTGAATGATTACTTAATCATCTAATAGATATACTTGTAAGTTATGAGCATTTATTATTAAAATGTGTCAGTTCTAACTATACACATTCCCCATGGAAAGCATGAGAAGTGCTGCATTGATTACTGCTGTAAACAAGCAAACCAAAGGTTTTGGTGTGCCAAAGGCTAGCAGGGACGATGTAGGGTAAACAAACCCCTTTAGCAGTACAATGGAACTTTCCACATCCAGCAGCTGCACAGGATCCAGAAACCAGGACCAGTCTGGCACCCCATGCCTGTAAACAGAAGTTCTGTTTCAGTGCTATAATAACTCCAGTAAACAACACTTTGGGAGTGAGTCCGCTAAAGTGGAGAGCATTGGGATAAACAATTGGCTGATACTTTTGATGCTGTCACAATATAGCCCTAGATGCTGAAAGTGACCTTAAATATCAGTAAATAAATACAAAAATAACTAGCTTGACATATACTGTACTCTTGAATTCATAGAAATATACTCTGGTGACAAAAGTTTACATTTGACAAAATTCTTTACAAAATTCTATCAATGAAAATTATTGATAACATATACCAGTGTTTACCATTTTGTGTTCTGAAATATGAACTTAATACACTTGCAGAATCTCTCAAACATTGCTGTCAGGGATTATTTATTGTCAGATTTTGTTCTGTTTTATATTTATTTATATTTTAATTGTTTCAGATCTTCAACAGTCATAAAGAAAACATATCACTCCCTCGGTTACATTTCTGCAATTTAAAAAATTCCATCATAAACATTCCTCTAATTAATAAGATTGTAAACCAGTTTTTGCTAATAAAATTTATGTATTGTCAATTATTTTATTGTTGTTTATTGGAGAGTGCCTCTCAGCAATTTCCAGTGAATTTCAACAAATTTAAAACAAATCCTCTTTAATCTTTTTCTTAATGAAACTAAAAGATGACACTTTTAAAAACTAAATGATGACACTTTTAAAAACTAAAAGATGACACTTGTAAAAACATATCTTGAAATAACTAAACATGTCCATTTTTGCCTCGAAAAGATAACTTATAACCCTTCATTGAATCAGACTTGATAAGCTTGGTCCAAAGGGGTGAAATGCTATGTTTTGGAGGCAAAAATTTAAAATAATAAAATTTGAAAGGCTGATTTTATGAATTGCACAGGATGGATATGTCTGTTATGTTACTTATGTAAAGGGCTAATTTATCATTTGCTTCTTGCTCAGTATGAAACACATGCTAATGAAGGGTCATAAACTATGATTTTGAGGAAAAAAAGAAATTTTGTTGGTTCTTCAAGAATTGTTTTGCAAATGTGTGTGTCATGTTCGGTAAAAAGTTAAAACAAGGGTATGAACTTTATATAATGGGACTTGGTAACCAATATGTTAGAGTGTAAATCCTCTGAACTGTATAGCATAAATTTAAACCATTGGCTAAATTCCACTTTATTCTTGTGTTCTGGTCAAGCTATATACATAGATTAGCTCTTGAAACATTCACCAAATCACCAGGTCTTTAAATTCATTTATTTTGGACACACCATTTTGCCCTAATTCGGGCACATTAAAGCCGGAAATAACAGCCTTATCCTGTTATGTTTTATTGCCATGCCTTTCTTTGTGTTTCTATGATCAAATTATGATGGAAGTTATTCTCAAATGCAGAAGAGACAGCGAGAATTTATATATTTTTCTTGATGTCTTCACTCCTTCTCTAATTTGGGCACACCTGTAAACAGTGTGAAAATGGGGTAATCTAAAGGCCTGAAATCACATAAATACATTGTGGCTGGGTTATATTTCCCACAGCGCTGCAGTAGATTTTTCTTGCAATGTGTCATGCTTATGCCCTTGAGTTGATATCATTTTGTCAACAAGTTTATCAAACAAATTTATCGAATAACAATACTTTCATTTTTTGCCTCAAAAACATAACCTATGGCCCTCATTCCAATGAGGGGTCATAAGCTATTTTTGTGAGGCAGGAATAAAAAAATATTGGTATAGTGATTTTTACAAATAGTGCTGGCTGGTTGTTGCCCTTATGTTAGACAAAGACTTAACAGACATCCAATTGGCTGATTCCTGTACTGTATTCTTGTATTGTTCTAAGCTGCCCCATCCCATAATGATTAATAAATTTGTTGACAGATGTTATCAACTGGAAGGTTACAGCATAAAAGCAGCTAGGGTAAAAGGAGTTGCCGACTTGCCATGTCGATGTGAGAAGACCTGGCTGTAGTTTTTATGTGCCACCGCAATTGACTTCTAATTATACAAGGACTGATGTAGAGTACTCTCCAAATAAAGAGGGAACAAAAATATTTCATTTCATCAACAATCTATTTGAAATTAACCCTCTGCATACATATATTAAAATGTCAAATTGCAGCTTTTACCCACAATGTACATGAATTTAGAAATCAATTCTTTCAGTGCTAATCAAGGATTGAGATTACAAACTGTGAAAAGCCCATTTATAGAGGTGTGTTTGCAGGCCCCTCTTGATTGTGTCAATTATCGGGGTCCCTTTGAGTTGAATTGGTAGTGAGTTCCATTCTTTGGGCACAGCCATGAAAAAGGTATGTCACCAGCCATAGCCAGATTGGACTTGGACTTTTGGTGTCTATGGCTGCAGCACAGTTCTGGACATGTTGATGCTTGTCTGTTTGTAAACTACATGTATTAACCCTACAATGCATGGAGAGTGGATTGTAACTAAATCACCCGTGGAGTGGAGTTATCACCTAAACTATAACTTTCAAATTGTATACATATGGACAAAAAACACAAGCAATGTTTCAGCCAATGGACCTCCGGGTTTAATCCGGAGGTCCATTGGTTGAAACTTTGCCTGTGCTTGTTGTGCTTTGCAACAAATTTGCAATTGTTGCTTGGGTGGAATCTCCACTCTTCAAGTGATTTAGTGATAATACACTCTCCACGTACTGTATATGTACCTGTGGCAATTTTGTTTTTGGTCACTTCTTTAGTAAAATTTGGAAGCGTTCACCAGTCATTTCTGCACTTGAGAATTTCATGATTTTTTCAAAATTAAAAATTAAGAGTTCACCTTTTACCCAACACACATCAACATTTATTATTTTAAGGCCTAAAAAAAGTTAAAAATCTGTTTCTCAGGCCCTTCTGCATGGTTCCTTTGGTTGGCGCATGTTATAACCAATGCAAACTTGAAAAAAATTAAAAATTAAATGGTTTATGTCTGATCTATTTCCCAAGTTAATAAAATTACTAAATTTAATTGTCCCTTGATTTGATTGCAAGAAGTCTTTGCAAAGCATTGCACAGCCTTCTTGCACTCAAGGGACGAAATACAACATCACCTATGCTATTCTGTAGATTATGAGGCCTAAAACATAAAACAAACCAAGAACATGAACTTTTGATGTCAAAGAAATAATTACAAAAATAAAACGTAAAATAAAAAACTACCCGCCCACATGCAATTTTACAAAAAAATGACCTGAGAAACAGAAGATCTACTTTATGGGGCCTAATTATTGTTTCTTTAAATTTTTCAAAATATTTCAAGAAAACTGTATCATGTGGCCCCTCACTAGAATGAGCCCATGGGAATGAGCTCCATGAGCTCGTTTCAGTGAAGGGTCACATGATATGGTTTTGTTGAAACTTTTTTAAAAGTACTCTTTTTATCTAACAATCATATAGATTTTGGCATGAAAACCACGAGAAACGGTACGTATCACATAATGTGTCCCTATTCCGTATCGTATAGACGACTCATTCTAATTCTGTATCACATTGATTCATCTTCCGGTAAACACTGCTTTTTGACAAATAATAAAATTATATGCACTGTTATTACGCATTAAAATATGAAATTCAAAATTTTGACCAATTCCAACCCAATTTAAACTGAAAAAAAGTAAACACAGGCTTTATGTAACGGGATTGTTAGATAAATGTATTATCATGACCAAATGCATGTCCTGTAATTTGTATCAGTTCTCAGTCATGTTTACAATCGGATCACAACTCGGCGAACTCGCCCTGCCGGGCTTGTTGCAATCTGATTGTAAGCACAACCTCAAATCTGATACAAATTACAGGACATGCATATGGTCATGATAATGTATATTTATCAACTGCTCAATTTGTAAATTATGTGGGTGGTTGCAGATCATTCATTAGGTAAAGGGTTAAGATTTGGATGGAAACATTGCATTTTGCACATTCCAATGCTTTTCTCTCTTTATAAAGGTGTTTTTATGTTTTTAAGAAATGACCTAGTTTCATATTTTGTTTTAATTTGTCATTACTAAGAGTGACAAAGAATGCAGGGAATGTCATGTTTGAGATATCTTGTTTAAGGAATATCAGTATTTCCAAGGCTTAATAAGCCTATTAATTGTAAGAAAACTTGCATTCTTTGCCAAACGGTTTGATATTTTATTTATGATATGAGTGCATTTGGGAACATTTTCGTATTTGTATTTTTATGTTCTTGTTAATATTCAATGCTGCATTTAAACTTTTAACGAAATGATATTATTTAGTTTTAAGTTTTCATGACTAATAAATAAAAGTTCTATTGAGATTGTTTCTGTTATTTTTTTATCAGTGTAACTGCTTTTGTTAGCTTAACTTGACAAAGCCAAGATAGGGTATTACCATCATGTATGCAGAAGTCTGTGAGTCTGTTCTTTAGCACAGGCTACACCCTGAAGTTCTTGTCTGATCATTACTAAATTTCATGTGCAGGTTCGATGTCATGTCTAGAAGAGAACATCCCATTTTGATCGGTCATAATTAGTCAAGTGTGATGGCTGCACGGGTCCGAAATCCGAAAACCTTTCGTGCAGTCTATAGGTCGTATTTATGAAGGGATTTCTTTGTAGGTAGGATGACTCCACATAATGTCTAGATGAGAATGTCCTATTTTTGTCGTGTTTGGTCAACTGTGACAGCTGCAGGGGCATGTGACCTAGATACCTTTAGCATAGTATGCAGTTTGCATTCATGAAGGGATTTCATTGTAAATTGGTAGGATGACTTGTATGATGTCCAGATGGGAGCGTCCTATTTTTTCATGATCAGTCAACCATGATGGCCACATGGGCATGTGACCTAGATTTGTGTAGAACAGTCTACAGTTCATATTTTTGAAGTGATTTTCATTGTATTTGGTAGGGTGACTCAATATGATGTCTAGATGAGACTGCCTTATTTTGGTCACGATCCGTCTGCCATTACCGCCGCTATTGCATGTGACCTAGATTCCTTTGGCACTGTCTACAGGTTGAATTTTCCTCATAAAACTACTGTCATTCCAGCTAGTACAATTTCACATTGTTCGATGTTCCAGCGATGAACTGATTGTTGTAGAGTCATGATGAACAGGCATAGAAAAGCCTTTCGTAGTATTGTTGCTGAAATGATCCATTAGCTGAAACTTCCCGAACCAACAGTTGCAGTGCGAGTGAATTGGGTCACCTCATATGAATCTGGAACCTGAACGAGCTGTCCAAGTAAGACTTTGTGGCGTGGAACAACCCTTGGAGTCCCAACAAACCACTAGACGATTATCAAACACACAGCCACAATCCCCAGCCCGAAGATTGCAGCAGTTTCACTGAACAAAGTAGAAAGGGTATACTTCAAAGGTGGCCTGTGTTATATATGTTTGTATTTGGCCCATTGGTTTTACAGAAGACAAGTTTGAAAAGTTAACAGACGATGGACGCCAAGTGGTGGCAATAGCTGACACTGACTTTGTCAGGTGAGCTAAAAATGCTGAGTTAGCACATTTGCATCAATTAAAAAAAAACAACTTTCTTCTCCAGAACCATTGATAAGAATTTACTGACATTTTGCATACATCATCCGGGGTGGGGGTGGGTGGGGGGAGGGGGGGTGCAGATAGAAGTTTGTAAAAATAAGCCCAAATTTTAACTTCGTGCAATATGAGAAGTACTCTTTAAAGAATCTTCTCTGGAACCATCAGACAGAATATTTGCTATGCAACATTGTTACAGGGGTTAGATTCAAGTTTGTTCAAAGAAAGTCCATCCGTTAATATTTGGACTCCATATGGGGCCCGAATTTTAACTTGGTGCAATATGAAGAATAATCTTTAAATATCTTCTTCAGATCTACCAATCAGAATCTTTTGATATTTTGTATACAGAATCCTTAGGGAGATCATATCTTAGTTTGTTCAAACTAAGTACATAGGTTAGTATTTGGGCTCCCTATTGGAGCCTGAATTTTAACTTAGAACAATATGAGGAGTAATCCTTAAAACTCTTCTTCAAAACAACTAGACAGAATCCTTTGATATATAGTATACCAATATTTACGTGGGTTGGATGGAAATTGGTTCAATCAAGCCCATCAGTTAATTGGATTCATATGGGAGATTCTTGTATTCAGCGTTTTGTGGCTTTCAAACCTCTCAGTGTCCCACCTGCGGCAACCGCGTTGTGTTCTTGGGCAAGACATTTAATCCTGATTGCCCATGTGGGGGCATGGTGGCATTGTGTACTAAGGTATACTGCACGTCGATGGTGCACGTATCTTCAACCAATGCTAACCCTGCTTGTGTGGAGTTACTATGCAGGGGTGCCTGACAGTTGCTCGGTGGTTCTCTCCGGCTTCCTCCTCCCAAGAAGCTGTCAGACATGAGGTGACCCTGGCTGTCGAAAGTGTCTTTAAACCCCAATAAATAAATAAATATCCCTCAGTGATAATTCGACAAAGGATTAAGATGAAGGCAATCGAAATTAGCATCGTTGCATAGTGAAAGCCTCCAGTTTCCCATGCTCTTCAGCTTTTCGTTCAATTCAAAGACAGTTCTCATAATTGCAGAATTTGTTGCCCTGATACAGTTTCTGACATCTCAAAAACAACTGGACAGTGAGTACTGCGTACTCCCCTTGATGGTACCTATTCTTTCAAGACCAAATTAAATTTAATCAATGCAAACGGCAGCATGTTTTGCAGTGGGACTTCTGGAAGAAATCCAAACTATTCCTACTTAATGGTATCATCCCAGTGTGCCAGTGTATTTTAATTTCAAAGCCAAATAGTGCTGAATAGTGACAGTTTCTGAACCATTTGATTGTTAACCTAGTTCAATTCCCATCATATCATGATTGATAAGTATCATTCAGAATAGATTATGACCCATCATTTATATATTCTTAAAACAAATAAGCATTTATGCTAGGTGTTCTGTTAAGTGCCATTTTGTTAACTATTAAAATTCACACTTCATTGTGATGGCAACCAAGAAGATGCTGTTAAGAACACCTTGAACCAACCTATATGAACCAGCGATTATAAATATTCTCTTATTCATAAAGGATGGACCAGAGACTACCTCCCATGGGCCTGTTATGTTGTGTTTTTGTTTATTTTTATTGATTTTATGAAATTTTGCCTTTTGTTGGTTTTCAATAAATATTATAAACATTATTGATTAGAATCTCTATATATTTACAAGCCTTTGCCGTTGTGCTTAAAATGAGATAACAGTCTTAATTGTTTGATCCTAATACTTGAATCTGACATTTTTCAAGTTCGTTTAGTCCATTTAAACAATTAAAAATGCATGCAAAAAATTTCCTTTTGGATATTGGTACTCACCCCATGAGATGACTGATTGAAACCACTTTTTCTTGAAAAATTAACACACAGGACTAAACTCTCATGATAGTGGATGCATTACTGCTTTTCTCATCACAGGCAATCATAATAAACAACAAATATAATCGAATTGATTTAAAAAAAGACTTTTTTCCTCAATCCAGAAAAAAAGGTTGGGGGAACAGGTACCCTCCCCACACACACACACGCACACACCTAATGCCTTGCAAAAAAAATCCCCCTGCCCCTGCTCAAAGGAACAACATTCTTAAGTATGTTT
Organism: Pictodentalium vernedei; assembly: GCA_031216915.1. NCBI lineage: Eukaryota > Metazoa > Mollusca > Scaphopoda > Dentaliida > Dentaliidae > Pictodentalium > Pictodentalium vernedei. The sequence continues at coordinate 384,635,721 of CM062296.1, forward strand.
GATTATTTGTTATCGCCATGCACAATTTCTTAAACGTTGAAGGGATTTCAGCAGGTGGTTTAGCTACCATTTACCTAAAAAGCAATCGCAAACCACAGTGTCAATAGCGATAAAATATTAGGCATTAAAAGATCTTGAATCACTATTTCGGTAGCGATAAAAATCACACGACTTAACGAGAAATGAATGCATGTGCTCCTGACAAACTATTTCAGTGGTGCAGGCAATCACAAGTAATTTCCTTCAAAAACTTGTAATGCAGCAATGAACAATGCATCTAGTTTGCCTCAACATACTGTAATGGGCTTCACATTTTGGGGTTCGGTGCCATTAACAAGATATAAGAAACATGAACATCACAAAATCCAAGAATAATTGTTGATGTTTTACCTAAAACTTGCCCTTTATTCATCAGTTGGAATGAACGCATCTACAAGTCAAACATAGCAAGTGACAACTCAACTAAAAATACGAATTTGATCCCTGGAGTGAAATGTCACTGTGGACCGGAACCGGCATACTGAATATTGTCACGCTATCTCACCTTTTAGATATTTGAATCCCTTTCAAAACTAGTAGTTGTATGGCCTCTTAATCATCTGTCCATTTCTGCTGCTCCAGAAAACAGTGCTATTACTCTTATGCACATTGTCCATTCGTAAAGGCTCTCATTGAAAGTTGGAATTATCGATATCCCTTGTCATTCTTCATTGTTTCCTTTGGGATCATCTCCAGTCTCAATGACCTGGACGGCTCCAGCAGAACCTCTCATAGTGCTACAATGTGAACTGGGTGTCACTTCAGATGTGCTGTCACAGTGTGCATCAGAAGAACCCATGATACCTTTTCTATTCAGCAATGACAGTCGCCATGAGGGAAGAAGCACCAAAGGGCAGTTTCGGGATAATCACACCTAACACCACTCTCCTTTGTATACTGCATACTATTAGGCATGATGGCCAGCTGGTCATCAATACATGCCTCATCATCCTTTGTTGTGGACTTCCTGTCGATAGCCACAATGGCCAGTGGATCAACAATATGCTCCTCACCATTGTCGATTTTACCAGAACTCTACTGTGAATTACCTCTTACTTCTTTGTCCTTATAATAATCAGAAACCCCAGAACCACTTGGTTCTTGATCCCCACAAGGCATTCTCTGTTTGCACTCCTCTACGTCCCTCAGATATTAGTGGTCCCCCAGGTTTACCCTTAGTCTGTTAGCCTAGATGGGAGTAGTGTCACTCAAGTAAGATTTTAACCTATCATGCTGTCCTATGGAAATCTTTCTGTGGTTTTGAATTTTGTACAGGACAGGTCATATGGAGCCTACTACGACATGAGGGCCCATCAAAACTGGTTTCAATTTGGGGGACTTCTACCTTTCTGTTTAGAACTGTCAAGGGTGTAAACCAAATCCCCAACAGTGATAGCATTGTGAATTGCAGATAAATCATGGTGCTTCTTCTGCCTGAGTTGGGCTGATTTTAGATGTTCCCTGGCAAGCTGTGGTAGCCCGTCCAACTCCTTTGATATTTCTGGGACATTGTCTGCTGGGTCTGGGTTCTGATGAGGTGCACGAAGACCACATTCTAAACTTATGGGCAAATTCACTTTATTGCCCATCATCAATTTGTCAGGTGAGAAACCAGTACTAGAATGTAGTGTGCTTCGGTATGCAGCTGTAAGTAAAGACAGGTATTAGTCCCAGTTTTTCTGATTCTTGTCAATATAGCATCGAAGCATCCTACTGAAACGTTCCACCTGTCCATTGGAGGATGGGGTCATCCATGTTTTTGCACTACCAAACAGCCTGAAAATATTCTGGAACAGTTGACTGGTAAAATTCTGACCTTGATAAGTATGCAGTTGAAGAGGTGTCCCATATCTTGTGAAGAATGCATTTTCTAAGGTTCTTCCTGTCGTCTGCTCCTTGGTCAGGTAGCGGATATGCCTCTACCCATTTAGTGAATTGGGCCATATCAACAAGGACCTTACCTTGTGAGGAAACTGGGAAGGGACTAAGGACATCAATGTGAAGTTTGTCAAGACAATGTAATGGGAGATTTCTTATCTTATGCACATATATGGCACTTCTGTACATAGCATTCTACATCTGCTTTCTGCTTTCATTCTAAACAATAAAACTGTTATTTCACCCGATCAAGAGTTCACTGCTGACCCGGGTGAGCTGAGAATGACGAGTCATGACAGATACAAATTGCCTCTTCTTTCAACTTATTTGGAATCATCAGTCACAATGACTGATTACCTGTTGCAGGATCTTGCCACTGGTACATGAGAAGGCCTAAATATATCTAAATCTGCTTCCAGTACAGCCAGTAGTGTTATCTTCTGGACATTCAAGAGAAACTTATTCCTTCACCGAGGGTTTAGCATGCTCAACCCAACTGTGTAAGACTTTCAACACCAGATTACGTATTCGGGCTGAAACTACCTCCGGAGTTGAATATCCACCCAGCGTTACCTTAGCGCAGCCTCGAAGAGAAGAATATTTATCTTCAGCAACATTCTGTTCAAAGAGGTTTCTGGTGTTCTGTTCTTGATGAACCACATGAATACCAAGTGGAACTACAGTATCTATTTCATCTTCAAACTTTTCCCATTCCTCATGCAGTGTTTACTTTCTTTGCAAAGGAGCTATTCCAAACATTCATCAGCTACATAACAATTACATTCCTTTCCACATTCCTTTCCACTCACAGGAATCCTGATATAGAATCAGCACCATTGTGCTTCTTTCCATCTCTGTGCTGAATTTGAAAATCATATTGGCCCATCTTCTCGAGCCAGCAGGCCCTTTGGAGAATTGAATTTGAATCATGCCAGGCTCTGATGATCATTTCTAATGACAAAGTATTTCCAAAAAGATTATGTTTGAATTGATGAGTGAATACAACTGTGGCCAAAAATTCTCACCCAGTAACATGGTACCTCTTCTGGGCTGGACCAAGTCTTCAGCTGGCATATGAGATAACATGTTCCTCCCCTTACTGCATTTGTGACAGTACTGAACCAATGATATACTCAGATGCTCCAGTGTCAAGTGTGAATGCTCCAGAAGATGGAAGTGTAGGCCAAGATTGGAGAAGCCAACCAATTCTTGAGGATTGAATAAGCCTCCTCCTGTTCACTGGTGCACATGAAAGCCTCATGCTTCCCAAGAGTCTGTAAGGAAATTCTGCATATGTTGGAACAAAGTGCTGATAATTGCAGAGACCCCAAAATGATTTTAGTTTCTGCTTATTCCATGGTGTTGGCCATTCAAGAGCACCCTTTCAGGGAGATGGTTTTGGCTGAACTCCCTCCCCACATATTTTTTTAGGCCTATAACAGTTACTTCAGAGTTGGCATTTCCATAGTTTAAGTTTTAACCCATATTGCTTTAGCCATTCAAAAACTTCAACAATTCCTCCAAATTCTTACCAAATATGATCACATCATCCAGATAGACGAGTACATCTTTCCATTGTAAGCCATGCATCACTGGGTCCAGAGCTCTTTGAAAAGTCGCCGGAGCAGCACAGAGTCCAAATGGCATCTGCATGTATTCAAATATACCGTGACATGTCACGAATGAACGCAGTCTTAGGTCTTTTTCTCTACCTCATCCTGCCAATAGTCTGTCTAGATCTAAAGTACTGTAAAGCTTGGCACCATTCAAAGAATCTAAACACTCTCTGATTTTTGGCACAGGATAGACATCTTTTGCTGTCATGTCATTCAACTTCCTGTAATCCACACATCACCTCTGCCATCCTTCTTTCCAGCAATGACGACCGGACGACCGGAGAAGCTCACCCAAAAGTTGAAGAAATTACCACACCACCATCTATCATACCCTTCAAATTCTTTTCTTCTTTGTTTTGAAATGCAATAGGTGTTCTTCGAGCTGGTTACTGTGCAGGACAGATTGTACAAGGATTGATAGTAAGTTTCACAGCAGATAAATGTCCTGCATCTAAACTATCCTTAGAGAACACATCCTGATAATTGACTAAAACATGAGCCAACTGATCTTTCTGTGTGAGATCTAGTTCATTACATGCTGATTCAAATAATGCTTCAAAATGTTTTGGCACTTTCTTTTTCTTTTCGACAATGACTAACGCAGTTTCAACCTATGGTTGCTCCATGGAAAAATTAATACCAGTACAATCTACAAGCATGGTTCCACTTCCATCAGTTTGTCGAGATAGGTACCATGGTTAAGAACAATCTTACTCTCAGCAAAATTTGCTACCCGTACTGGGATTTCTCTGTTGACAGTGACTAATGTTGAACCTACAATTACACCCTCACACACTCCTGCTGGTTTCAGAGCAGACATTGTTCCACTGCTGGGAGCAACAGCCTTGCTGGTAACAACTGACTCACTTTCTGGTGGAAGGGAAGTTTCAGCACAGACTCTTCTGAGTAATATTTTGACGCCATTGCCCTTGAAGAACTCCATACCAAGAAACATTTTATCTCTGATTGGCACCACATATATGCTCCATGGAACAATGATTTGCCATAACGCAGTGGTGGTTGTAACTCCTCCTCTTGCTACCATCTTGACATCACGGCTAGCATTTAAGTGGTTTGCTTGATGTGTACCAGCTAAGCTAAATCTCGCCAACTGTGCTTGTTCTGAAATGATAAATGCTTCTTCTGCCCCTGTATCAATGACGGCTTCCAACAAATGTTCATTTATCTTGATTGGTACTACGAGACTAGGTCTGACTCCTTGCAAGCGATTAATCAGCAGACTATCCATTTTTTGAGTATCAGGCTGTTGGGGATCAGCAGGGGTTCCTCCTATTATAGTGGAAGCTATACCTCTCATTTGGTCTTGCTCTCCTAACTGCTAACTGTAATCTTGGCCAAGACATCCCAACAGGATTTACCGAACGTGATCTTCAGTAGTAGCCAACCTCTCCACATGCATAGCATGTCACATTTGATTTCTTCAAGGATTGGCACAAGATTTTATAATTTCAATTGTATTTACTTGTGTGGTCTCTACAGGCTTGCCTCTCAAAATATTCATCATCTTTTCCTCAAACTGTTGGAACCTAGCATCAGGTGCTTTGTTAGTAACATACATCGATGTTGATAACCAATAACTGGCAACATCAGTTCCCTCAAACTTATAATATTTTTTCTTCATCAGCACAAGTAATTCTTGACTTGCCTCTGGCTTTGTCACTATCCCTTCCTATAGTGGCTCTGTAATTATGGTTTAGGAGCTCCACTTGATCAACTGCTTCTGAGGGGGAGATTGGGCTCTTATTCATCACGTCATAAGCTATTTGACTGTTTTTGAAACTCTTAAAAAGCTTCAGCAGCTAATTGATCTTCTAAATCAAGCTCAATGCCAGGGTAAGCCCAAGTCACGAGTCTTTAAACCTCTGCAGCGTATTTTTCGGTCATTTGATACCATTGTCCCAATTCAGCCAGTTTTCTCCTAACTGTGGCTAGAGGTTCTTTTCTACCAAATCATTGGTACAGGTGGTACAATAACTGGGGATAAATATTTCTAACATCAGGGGTCAGGGAACAAACAAATTTCATAGCCGCACCCTTTAAACATCCATATAGCCGATCAACCAGTTCATCTAGTCCCCATCCAATTTTTTGCAACATTTGCTCAAAAGGAACATTAAACACCTCCCAATCGTTTTTCCCATCATAGGATGCAATTTTAACCTGCGGGCCCAATGGATAATGCCTTCCCCACTGAGATCCATTCCTTGACATTTACTGAATTCCTTCTCTACGATAACTTAGCCTACTCCACTAAATGCTAAATTTTTCCCTGGATCTGCATAATACCTCTCATGCATATCAGGACTATTGCTCATCTCCCATTGGTTAATGACGGCCAATTCAGGGACAAATGTCCATTATTGAACCAAAGGGGCATTCAAGGAGTGCTGATGGGATTGTTCCCCTATGGCTCTCTTCCTGCAGGGTCAGCTTGTGAGCTACAATAATCACATTTGGGCTCTTCTACCCCATATTGGTTCGCCACTCTAAAAGAGTTACTACTATGACACTCACCTTCAGCACAACGTTGTCAGGCAAAGTTAGATTCTTTTAAAATGAAGATAGCCTGCTTTTGTATTTCTACCATCATGTTTTTCATCATATTAACTACCTCACCAAGACCACTATCATTTGAGTTTTTATTTGTCTCTGATTCACCCCAAAAGTTAGCCATTTTTATAAATTTAACTGACGAAAATTCGTTATACTCGTTCCCATCCACACAAATAGAAATTTCACAGTCAGTGTCTTCTTTGTCAACGAAACAATATCTCCCAATATCCAGATTTTGTTCTTGTAACCAGTATGTTGCCAAATTTACACCAGGGTGTACACCACCTTTACACAATTTGACAATTTGAAATTTTAGTGACCACCTCTGCGATGGGTCTTTTTAATGGCAGCATCAAATTTCAGAGTTTGCATTGCATTCTGGTCATTGCAGCAAACAATTTCTTGGTTAACTAACCTTACCTGCCGTTGCACCTCATTATCTTCCTGAGCAAAAGATTCTGTGTGCATATGTCCCTTGTCCATTTGAATCTGTTCCAGTTGGCAACTCAATAAACTTCACTTCACACCTGTGAATGACACAATTTCCTTAATTTTCACAATTAATTTCTGTGATACATCATCTCGATTTCCGGACACTTTCTGTGCACGCTTCCGTCCAAGAATGCACAATCGCTTTCTTATTATGTGCAGCACAATCTGTGGAACTGTGTCTTTTAAAAGTTCGATTAATTGTTCCATGCGCCAGCCACGATGCTACAAGTAGATTAATGGAACACCGTCTATTTGAGTAAATTGCTTAAGGCAGGCCTCTTTACTATTTGACAGCGACACTGCAACTTTCAACTATGATTTGGCACAAGCACTGGGTTCGTTCAGGAGCATGGTCTTCATGCAAGAGCTTTGGGCGTCCTGCATAAAAAGGAACAGCCAATATTACAGGAGACATTGGCACCTTTGAGGTTTACTGCTATTCAACCGGGCTTGAGGGGGAGGTGGGTCGATGACAAGGTGTAACAAATGTGAAACTTGGGAGTAATGGGGAACCCCGTAGATTTCTCTTAGAATGTCCAAAACATTAGTCTTAAGGGAAAAAAAAGATTCACTGGGGGTAAAATTGGGAAAGTAGGATGGAAGAATGAAGGACACGTTATTATTGAAGAATGAGGCACGGAATGTCATAGAAGAGTCCCTTTCTGGGTGCGAACAGTGGCATAGATACGGGGCTGGGGACTGTATAGGGACAAATTTTGAAGGTTTTGCCTGCAAAATTTTGGGAAATGGAGGGAAAATTATTTATAGTTTGACTAAAACAAGTGTTTCGGACTGAATTGTGGATAACTAAGCAACTTTCTGTCCGAATATAAAGATTGCGGGGTGAGGCATCTACCGAGAAGACACGATTAAACTAAATAAGAAAGATAAGCGAATTCTAAGTCAGTTGAAACTTCCATGAAGAAATAGCTTCAATAAGGTTTATGTCGGGAAAAATAAGGGAGAAATGATGCGTGTACCAAGTACAGCATATGATACGGAAATGGCACAACCACACCAATCGGATGCAATGAGTTTGAAAAAAACGCTCACTGATACAGACAGAGAGATAACAGGTCGAGTAATACCGAAAGCACTGGAAGCAGTCAGGGCTAAAGTGTGTTATTTCATGTATTTGTTAAATCTATCTGACCACCGATGGTGTAAACCAACATCTAGAATATGCGGAATGGGTAAATCCGGACGTTAACTGGGAACTATTCAACATTCAAGAGAGATAACCGGCATGAGAGGGAGGGGGTGGGGGTAGTAGCGCACAATCTTTGTCCAAAATAGATTCATTAAGGATTGTAACTAACATTGGAGAGAAGGGATCAGAACAAATAGAGCTTTGGGAAACCTGCATAATAAGGAACAGCCAATATTACAGGAGAAGTGGCACCTTTGTGATTCAGTGCTGTTCGATCGGGGGTGGGGGTGGAGGGGGTTGGGAAGTCTGTTACAAGGAGTAACAAATGTGTAATTTGGGAGTAATTGAGAGTATAGTTAATGTTGTTCTCTCAAATGAAAAATCATAGAATAAAGGATCTGTATGAGAGTAGAACTGTTTTAAATGTTCCCACCAACTTGAAAACACAAAGTCGAGGTCACGCCTGATTTTTCTACAAACTGCGCTGTGACACGTTATCATCCATTGGTAATGACGTTGCGGGGGTAATCGGCATTGACGAACAGTTGATTATTTTCGGCTCCATTTATTCTGGATGAAAGGATATTCTGTAGGCGCTATACGCATTTGATTATTGTCTTGACTATTTATTCTTCATAGATTGACTACAGGTAATGTATATTGTTTTAATTCTACACCTAACACGCCTAAGACACGATACTTATGAAAATGTTTTCTCGAATAACTAAAGAGTTTCATTTTTATCTCAGACCATAGACTGCGACCCATCATTTGTACTACCTCGAGAAGCAGCCCAAATGAGTGTCATGAACTATATTTTGGAAGCCAAACGTGAAAAATAACAGAATTTCAGTTGAAATTTTGGTTTACCTTCGGTAAAGGGTGAAAACATGTTGCACATGCAAAATTATTGACTGTAAATATTTCCTCCTGAGTCAGTTGCGTTCAGATTCCAGGGATACGCGCGGATCCTTCTTGGCATTTCACATCAACTGTCAAAGGTTTACATTTACTTCTCTCTGAACTGAACAACACAGATAACATTCGCTGTGAAGGACACTACAGAAGTCAATCAGATCCCCGCTAATATTATGTTTTATGCTCTGTAAGGATATTACCCTTTACCCATTATTAACTGCTTGGGTGCTGGAAGACCATATTTGGGCTTCAGGCGCGTAGCCAGGATATCGGGATTTGGGGGGTGGGGGGTGGGGGGGCTACTTCAGCAATCTGAACGCAGCGGCTACTCCTTTGTAGGAGGTAGCCGCTACGTTCAGATCGTTGAACTACTAGGGGGCATACAGAATAATTTGCCCAGCGTCATCCGTGCCACGTAGCAGCGAGATGGGGCGCGCACAAGATGGGACAACCACTCTCGCTGGTGGGGGGGTGTGGGTGTTATGGGGAAAAATGTGAATTTCGAGACATAAAAAACCCCGCAATTTCCTAAATCTGAGTCTATTTGTGTCCATAATTATAAGTTGTGAAAGGCATCAATAATTAGGCTACATCATCGGGGTGGGGGATCACTGCTGAAAGGGGGGGGGGGGGTATGCCCCCTCCCCATGGCTACGCCACTGTTGGGCTTTATTCTGAAATGTAGGTAGTGAAACTCAAAGGCTTCACTTCATATTCTGTGGATGTGCTCCATATTATCTTTGATGAGAAAGTATTTTATCTGTATAGATTTGCGCTTTTACACAAAAAAAAATATAAATTGTAACACGGAAAAGACTAGTGAACGAAGTTTGACAACCAAAAGTAATTTAGTACTGTACCAGTCAAAGCATACAATACCTAATGGCGACTTAAAGTTAGAATGGGGAGGGTGAGTGGGGTGGGGGAGGGGGGGGGGGGTTGCTGTTCATAAAAATTACTTTAACAGCAGTCTTCGACAAGACCACTCTATTTTCATACCAGGTGTGTTGGGGTTCATGTTTGTTTAATTGAATTATAAAAAGGTATCGAGAATAACTGACGTAATGTAAAGACCCAACATGGTTTTAACGACGGATTTTGACCTATTTCACTCCAAATTCAATTTGATAACTGATAAATTCAGCAATGTATTTATTGTTTTACCGTTTAATTATTGACTTGCGCCTGACGGCTTACTCAACGTTGGGTCAGGCCTGGCATTCTGAAAAATACAGGAGGGCAAAAAGTCGCTCTCCTCAATCAGCTTAGGAGAGCAATTAGCTTTACACAGCATTTTAATTATCCAGTTGAACAAACTCATTGAAACTGAAACCAACAGACTACATCAGTGATTTTATTAACTTTACTAAGGTAAAGCGAAATCTCTTAGACATCTAGATGTCTCACTCAACAACCGAACACACACTTGACAAGACCTGTGTGTGTACCCAGACCTGTTGTCCTAGAAAGTCATATGCCTACCACTACCACCTTCAACCCCCCAAGGGGGGGGGGGGGGGGGTGAAGGTGGTAGTGGTAGGCGTATGACTTTCTTGGACAACAGGTCTGCTTGAATCTACAGCCACATCCTGGTGCAAGTGCTTCAAGTGACAGGATAGTAGTAATGGTAGTATATTATAGTGTCAATATTCCTTGAATAATTACCCCTCAAACTGTGATGTGAGTTGTTGAACTTGAAACTGACAGAAAAAAAAATATTGCTGTGACCCATTTTGCTTCAAATGATTGCAACTGTGTTTGGGTATGGTTGCAGCCATTACCTTTTACCACAAAACCACTTTCAAAATGAAATTACGTGATGTTATGTGACTTCGAAGTTAAATTACATTTTTGCTTTACAACAAAAATTTAATGTGACCATAATACATGTAATCTTAATCATCCCAGACCAAAATATTTAGGAGGGCAAATTTTCGCTCTCTTTCAGGAGGGCAGTAAGGAGAGCTAAAAAATCGCCATCCTGAAATTGCCAAGCCTGCTGGGTGGGAGATGGGGAGAATTAGAGTGTCGACAAAGGAATTGGGATAGAGAGTAAATATTGAGCTGAAAAAGACAATAAAAGAGAGGAAGAAAAATATGCTGCATTTTGAAGTAGATAACATAAGGGATGAATGATATATTCAATGTATTCTGGAAATAGGTAAACAAAACTAACAAAGGCACTACTGCACGGAGTATTAGGGTGGGTGGTAAAATCGCTGATAAGCCGCAGAAATGGTCAAAGTATTGGGAGAGGCCAAATGATAGAAGATGGGTGAGGAGAGTGGTCCCTCCAGAATATAGGATGGAAACTTCAAAGAATTTGTCTGACACATTATGCAGGGAGATCAAGGGTGGGTGGAAGTACAAAATGCAGTAACCAAGTTAACAGCAGGTACTGACGAACTTCCCAATGAATGCTTAAATAATAGGAGGAAATCCATTAATTTATATGGCATTGGGACGCGGTGGCTCAGTGGGTACAGACTTGGACTACAAACCGAAAGGTCCACGGTTCCATCCCCGCCAGATTAGCTGCGTTTTGTTCTTGTGCAAGGCACCTCATCCCGATTGCCCACGTGGGGGTACGGTGGCGCTGTGTACTAAAGCGTACTGCACGTCAATGGTACACTTGCCTTCAGCCAATGCTAACCCTGCTTGTGTGGTGGTAGTACGTTGGGGAGAAAACTTATGTACTGAGTAATTATTCACTAAAAAATAGTCAGTCACATCAAAATTACTGGAACATAACGTACATCGCATTGTGTTGTCTCACATAGAGAAGAATAACCTGTTAACCCACTTAGAAATGGCGAAAAGTACATGACTTTCCCCTCTTTCGTTTGACCTTAGTTGTTTGGGATTCTTTCTTGGAGAACGATATAGAGATACATCACAAAGTATTCAACGCCGCGTCGTACGATTCGTATGTGGGGGCTACAGGCGTCGAAACTCGTGGATCCACAACTGTTAGGCTTAGAGACATCGATCTGAAGATTCTACAAGAACACGGAAAGGAACACAGATAGAAATCCCTGTAAAGGCGTAAGTGTTGGCCATTGCATCCGAATTTCTCGAACCAACCCGGAATATCAAACATACAATCCGCGCAACCATTCTCTAGAACTTTGTTAGTGAAAACATTGTTACACATTACCTAATAAACTGTCACAGATGTTTTCGAAATTGAACGGAAGACACATACCGCCAAGGGCCCTGTGTATGCAAAGATCCTAGCGCCCTCGCCCGACATTCAAATGTCAGAAATGGAACACACAACGTATCCTGACAGATGCAGCCTGAACAATAACATGCGAAGAATATGACAAATCCTAAATACCGCTTTAAATAGAAACAAAAAGGAAGGTAATTTCCCCTTCCTCTTTTAGGTAGATGACGAAAATAAATGTTTTAAACGAAATAACACACGACTTCTACTTTTTGAAAACACGAAATCCTCAAAACTAATATGCCCCCGCTCCCCGCCGAAATTCGTTTGTCGACTTCCTTAAATCTCCGATTGTCCATCACTACAACCACCCCGTATTCCATTTCTTCGATATCTACACCATAGTAGGATGGTAAATCCTTAAAACTCCTTGGTGTAAATATTGATAGAAATTTATCTTGAAACGCACACATAATCTCAAATTTGCGCGAAACTAGTCGAAAGTTACACTTGGTTATCACTCTGAATAACTTTATGAATGTTCTTCCTCATTAAGTTATGACTCAACATTTCACACTGAACACTGACACAGAAATACTTCATCTACGTAATTCCATTATAGCGTGTCTCCAAATCTTGTAATTCGCACGCTGATCCTCTCTTTATGACGGGTAGTATGCTGAAGATAAAAACAACTTATACAAACTACACGCTTCATCATTCTTCTTTGCGAGGCACAATGGAAACCTTATAGGGTCTTTTGCTAACTTCTTAATCACAAATAATTAAAAAGCCCATATGTCTTACTCAGCTACACAACTTGAGTAAAACCTTGACAATTGACCTGTCTTTAAACTCCCTAAACTATGAAATAAGTTATAAACGGGCGTCCGAGAGAAGAGGAATGGGAATGAATTCAAGAAAAAAAATTAATAGCATAAATATTTTCTGAAAACAATTCCTCTTCTAATCTCAAGCATGTGATTATAGCGGATCAATTCAGTAGATCTGTTTTCCTTTTCTTCATGCTTGAAAATATGACTTGACATTGGTTAACTGATAAGATCACTTGTTGACATTGGAAATTGTCTGGTATTCTCGTCCATGTTGCTTCTAATTCGGCCACTACCTGTCAGTGTGTAAGTTTACCTATTGTTCTTTGACCTCTGAGTTAAACGAATGAATGGTGACGGTGAAATGTGGAAATCAGCAGCGGGCTATTACCGACACACTGCACACAATGCCCATGTCAGACACAAAGAAAGAATAATGACAATTCATTGTGTCGCACTTGTCATTTCCCTCTTTTTCTTGAATCCTCGAGGGATCTTTTCCATCCTTTTCTCCCTTCTTTTTTCACTCCTTTTGAAACAAGCCAGACAGCCGATCTGGCAATGCCTCTTCCTACCAGTACACACATATAGTACACCATATAGAACATACTTATATTGCAATTATATGCACCACATGTTTAACCCATCACATAGTCGGTATACTGGCGAATACGTCACTACAACCTTGGAAGGAGTTTCTAAGATACTTATGGCGTTGCATCTTTTCTCCAAGCATTCAACATTTCACCCTGTCTTTACTTTTATATCTGACAAAAAGATTTTCTTCTTTGAGCTTTGATAATGCAAATAAGTAGCCCGTATCAAGATTTCAGATATAAAATAAAATGGGGATAGATCGCCAATTAGACATAGACGTCAAAAACTTGGTTCATGATGTGATGTGGCAAGTCACTAGAGAAATAGAAATTGAAGAAACGGCCAAGAGCATATCTGAAACAGCTGTGGAAGATGCACTAGCTGATGTCTACGTTAATGACATCGTTATCCCAGGAGCACGCATTAAAATGAGATCGAAAACACCCGATACATCCCATAACACTTACCTGCAGCCCGATCAGAAACAGAAAGCGGCAGATGCTAACAGTATTGAGGAAAAGGGTGAGAAAATAGAGTTATTTGCCTTAGCAGTGATAGCAACAGAAGTAGAAGTGCGAGTGGTACTGGTACTGGTGGTAGTAATAGTAGTAGAAGTGATAATACTAGAGGTAGTGGTGGCTGAGATAGTACTAGAAGAGGTGAGCGTGGTTGTAATTGTACTAATAGAAGTAGAATTGGCAGTGGTTCTGGTAATGATGGTAGTAATAGTAGTAGAAGTAGTAGTACTAGAGGTAGTTGTGATGGTGGTAGTAATAATAGTAGAAGTGGTAGTGGTGATGTTGAGAGTGGTGGATGTAACAGTAGTAGAAGGAGTAGTGATGATGACGGTAGTTGTGTGGGTGGTAGTGGTGGTGGTAGGGTGGCGATGGTAGTTGTGGTAGTAATACTACTAGTAGTAGTATTACTACCAGAACTGTAGTAATACTACCACTAGTAGTATTACTACCACATTACTGTAGTTTAGCTGCTGTTAAACCTTAGCAAACGTGAATGGAAATAGTTGACAAACAGTGTTCACAAAGATTGCCATTCAAAACTTTTACCTCCTAATTTCGTGGAAGTCATTTCAGTGAGGGGCCATAAGCTACGTTTGACACTATACGTCAACAAGTAAATTTAAAGCTACATTTGACACTACTTGAGCAAGTGAATAAATATGTCTCGCGTGGGGGACGTGACATCGCAATGGCTATTTTCAAATTCGAACCCATAAAACTGATTATTCACTAAGAGTTCACAGGTCTTCATTATCACTACTACAATACGTAATAGTAATAGTAGAAGAAGTTTTAGTGGTTATTCTTATTATCACATCTAATTCGTTTCCCGCAGATTTTTATAAATTCAGGTTCCGAACATAAATTTAATAGCATTGGCACCAGAATATCCAAATGTTAAAACCAATATATAGACCGAATTATGAGGGTATCATGAAGGATTTGTTTTGTTCCAAGATATGGCCTTTTCGAATTCCGTTAACGGTGAAATTACAGCTGAAGATTTCTCCAACCCACTGAATGAATATTTTTCTCCTCAGGAGTAAATCTCCAATAACGGATGGTTTGATGCGGAACACATTTGTCACATTCTGTTCAAGTCTGCAAATAAGCAATCTCTCATTTGCAGAATGAGGTCCCCAGAGGGTGAATTTGCTGATTCTATCCCATACAGTGGGCCAAGTTATCCTCTGGCTACCTCTTTCTGTTTAGGCTTGAGATCCTGATCTAGACTGAGGTTCACAGAGGGTAAATTTAGAGATGCTACCCTACTGAGCAGGGCGGCATCACCAAATTCACCCTCTGGGGATCTCATTTTGCAGATTACAGTCTGCTTATTTTCTGGCTTGATTCTGTTAATCTCAATTTCCAGATCGCCGTACGTAGATAATTTCTCTATTTGTTTCGTTGCTGATTTTTTTAATTTGATGGTACTACTGTTGTATTTAGTATCCAACATTTCCTCTCTTTCTCATCTTTTATCTCCATATCCGGCCAGTTTGCTCTAATTCATCTATCAGTCCTATCCGCATGCCCACAGGACCTGACAATTTTATGATGGGGGCACGAAACAACCCTATTGTTGCACTCTATATAATCCATTGTAGTTACAATGGGGCACGCAAATGTTACGTATTCTAAACATTTCCTTTTGGTGCCGACTTTCAAAATTCTGGGTCGGAATGATTTGATAACCAAGCTCTGATCCAGGGTGGCTAATATAAGGCCTTCAGTTTCTGAGTTACATGTTATGTATCTATTTTTCAAACGTTCCAGACGACACTTACAATATTTTCCCCACATAACTGAAAGTTTTAATCTTCCTTTGATTCTAACGTAAAGAAAAAACAACGACGAACTCGTCCCAATGCTGGGAGGGTGGATGGTGTCGTTATCTACGTTTTGGAGAGAAAAATTCGGAAAAATAATTTCGAAAGCATCAGCAGTGTAATACCCTTGAATGGCGTATCGAAGATGACCCATTGGGGGTGTAAATCCGTTTTGTCCCGACTGTCAAGACTCAAGTCCCGACTGAAGAAATGTAAATGCCTTGATGATGTAGTTGGAATATTTGGCAATTGGGATTATAATTGAAATACGTGTTGTAGTATTGATGCATACGATTCCAAACTTCTTATTTAATAAGCACGTACTGGACTCGAAATTGGTCAAGCTGGGATCCCAACATCCGCAACCGGCCACAATTTTCCATACGCATGTGACCGACGGTGTGTGTGACATACGTTCAAGAAGAAAATCTAGTCCCTTAACCCTTTACCCAACGTAACTGTCAGAACCGGCAAGCGCTATTCACAAAACTCACCATTCAATTTTCATTATTTTTCATTTTTTGTCTGAAAAACATAGCTCGTGACCCCTCATATGGAATGACCTCGTTGAACTCGTTCCAGTGAGAGGTCATAAGCTATGTTTTTGACGCAAAAAAATTGTTATTTAAGAATTTTGTTTACAAGTGTCGTCTATCTTTCGTGTTAGGCAAAGGGTTAAGAAAGTACACGATTACAAGCAACGGCCAATCGATGTCTAAGACTCCGATCGAGACTGGAAAATTATTGAGCGTTTAGGCTCACATCCCCACAATGCCTCCAACAGTTACGCCCAGTATCCTGGATAAAATAAAGTTTTGCCATAAATTACAGGTGAAAGAAACCTTGCCAAAGATGAAGGAAGTGTCAACCATGAAATGGTAAGTATCCATGTGTGACTTTAACTAAACCTTTACAGGAAGATCATATTTCCACTGATCTTGAAATATGATATATATTCACTGTAATGGCGCTCATTCTTTGTTCGATTTATTTTTGATAATATTTGTTTTTATGGCATTTTGATTGATTGACAATATTTTATTTCCAAACAAACAATATGAAAAGTACAAAAAAACACAGAGCTTATACAATAATAACATAAGCTGTGAATTGGAAAATGGATCCAGCAGTAAGCTAATGCTTGTGTAAGCTGTCTCCACCTTAGGATTAAACGCTGGAGTATGAACGTCCGAATATCACTTTTTGTCGTACCTGTAAAGAGGTAATCTGAAAAGTGAGGTTAGATTATGTAATAACAGAGGTTTGTGTTTTTGAATGGCGAATGTTGTAATAGGAGGTAGAGGTTGGAGTAGTTCAACTGACCGAGTGGGTACTGTGGATGTTGGGCTGCTGTGAGATAGACGAAGATAGGTGGAACCCGACCAGTTAAGACAGTCTGACAAGAAGCGCACTCAGCTTGGAATCCGGGCGAGTCACCCATTTGGATCAGCGACACTGAGAGATCAATATATTGAATACGCCATGTTGGATATTGCAGTGTTGATTTCGGTACGCGATCTATTGATTATCAACCGAATCTACGAGTTGCCTCAATATATCTATGAAGGCAGAGGAGGATTGCACAGTTGGTTTGTACGTTGTAGATGGCATTGCCGTAGAGAAACGTATGGCGTAAGGCAGTTGCTGTAGCGTCTCCCTTCTTATATCTAAATGAAGAGGACAGTTAAAAAGATAATGATGAGTTGATTCGCGCTCCCCGCAGCCACATAAAGGTGAGCTAGTGAGAAAATTATTGAACTGGTGGTCATTAAGGTTGCTACAGCTCAGACGTAATCTACAGTGATATATTTGAGTCTGACGTGATTTGTGAGCGTACAACCATTTTGGTGTCGGGAATCTATCTTTGTACAGGTATGAATGGAAGTTTTCGAGAGAACTATCTTCTCTAATTACAGGGGGTAGACTATTCCACAGTCGGGTTGTTGACGGAAAGAAGGAATGTAGGTGTGAGTCGGTGCGACAGTGTGGGATATTTAAGTTGGCATTGTTGCGAAGAGAATATTCGTGGGTAGCGGATGTCATCAAGGGTTCAAGAGATGATATATAACCTGGGACAAGATGATGAACCATTTTGTAGTACTGTATAAGTTTGTGCTTTTCACTGCGCGTACGGAGGATTTCCCAGCCTGTTTCGGCATATAATAAGGCTCCACTTGCACTTCGTGTAGCACAAGTGACTCTCCGAGCCGCCCCAAACTGTATTTTTTCTAGTTCGGAGGATTCGTAATCGTTACAATTATCCCAAACAGTGTCAGCATATTGCAGTAGTGATCGTATAAAAGAAAAGAAAAATTTCCAGTGTTCTACGATCAAGGGAAAATTTATACTTCCTCAGGAGTGATATCCTGTTTCAGGCCTTAGTTGTGATTTCCGAAATATGATTGCCCCATGATCCACGGTCATTCAGAATTAAGCCCAGATGTTTATGCTGGGTGACTTCGCTAATATCAGAACCAGAAATCTTTAGAGTGGGGTGATCTGATTTAGTGGAGTTGCGTGATATTATAAGTGACTCGGTTTTTACAGGATTGAAGTCAACCAGCCATTAATTGGGATGCCCACGATTCGATCTTTTGGAGGTCATCGGACATAAGTCTTGCAGCTTGGACAGGGTTTTCAACAGTGAGCTCATACAGATGTATCGTCAGCAAAGAATCGAATGTTAGACACCAAACCGTCAGTTATGTCATTTATGTAGATAGAAAAAGTAAAGGTCCTAGAATTGCTTCCTGTGGAGCACCAGCTCTTATGTTTCTCCAGGTAGAAAATTCAGAGTTAACAATGACCTATTACTAAGGTACGATTTGAACCAGGGCAAAAGATGACCAGTTATACCGATCTTTTCGAGTTTGGACAAAAGGCCACGAATGAATGAATCTTTATTTGCAGCATACAATTACATAACATATGATTGACAGTTTAATTTAATTTAGAACAAAAGTAATAGAACACTGCATGGAGATGGCATAGCCAAGAAGCTGTCTTCCTGCCATCCCCATATTGAAACAGTAAAACATCCCTGACATCAAAGTTAAATTAATTTGCTCAAATCCAAATCTAAAAGAAGTGATTCACAGTTTCAAAATGAATACATAGTTTATCATTGCAGTGGAATATTTACTATGTGGAGAATGTTAAGGATTTTGGGGATTTTGAGATCCTGAAGAGCTGGAGGTGCAATCGGGGCATCTCAGATTGCCACAAACGCCATTAGCCATATAAGAATTTAGGGTCTTATCCATTATTACCTTCTTAAATTACGGTCTGCTGAGTTGTTGGATTTGTGGGTCAATTTCATTCCAAATTCGTTGGAGAGTATGGAAAGGCAGTTCGGATGAAAAACGTGTTCTTGGTTTAAATGTGTGTATTTTCACAGACTGTCTGGTGTTCATGCCCAATGGATTCCTATAGATTTTAAATGTATCATCAAAGGACACGGGTAATTTATTATTGCACCAATCATGCATGAACAAAAGGGAATGCAGGATATAGAGGTCGCTGAATTTTAGGATACCACAGCTTTTGAATAGAGGACCAGTGTGTGATGTAAAAGACCTGTTTGTTATAACACGAATGGCTTTCTTCTGCATGTTGAAGAGTCTTTTTGTAGAGGGTGGGTGCCCCCAGATTAATATCCCATAGATCAAATGGCTGTGGATAAGTGAGAAGTACAACGATCTTAAGGCTTGCGGGGGGGGGGGGGGGGGGGGGGGTAGAAAGTTTTTTGCCCTATTTAATGCAAAAATAGCCCTTCCTATTTTTGAACAAACAGCTGATATGTGCTGTTTGAATTTCAGGTTTTTGTCCATATGGATTTCAAGGAACTTAAATGATGACTCCTCTTGGTGGCTACCGACTTACGATATATTCGTCTCATTCACTGATATCACCTTGGTCTTGGCACTGTATGCGTCAAGTTGAGGGTGAAATAACATGAATCTGGTTTTAGAGGCATTTAAGGTTAATTTATTTGCAGAACTCCATTCGTTTATCTTAATTAGTTCAGAATTTGCATTTTCTATTAACGCATCTACATTGTTACCTGACGTATATGCTGTTGTATCATCTGCGAAAGCTAGTATTTTAAGTAAGGTTGATTGGCTAATGTCATTCACAAACAGTAAGAATAAGACGTTTCCGAGGATAGAACCCTGGGGTACACCCGCTGTTATCTCTTGTTTATTGGATACTTCATTCATGAATGAAACCGTCTGACTTCTTCCATTTAAATAATCTTTAAACCAGGAGTTGGCCAGTCCCCTAATTCCATAGTGGTCCAATTTTTTCAACAGGATGCAATGGTCAGTTAACAATGACCTATTACTAAGGTACGATTTGAACCAGGGCAAAAGATGACCAGCTATACCGATCTTTTCGAGTTTGGACAAAAGGCCACGATGCCATACTTTGTCAAAAGCCTTACTGATGTCACAGAAGACAAACCTTATTTCCTTTCCTTCGCCAAGAGCGGGGCTAATGGTGTGGTAAATTTTACTCAACTGGAGAACGGAGGAGTCTGTAGAAACAAAACTTGACTGAAATTTTGTCAAAATGCTATTCGCATCAAGGAACTCTCTAACTTTCTTTGCTATACAACTTTCAAGCACCTTGCCAACACAGCTTAAGAGTGAAATTGGGCGGTAATTTGTCACTCGGTTACGAGAGTCTTTTTTTGAATATTGGCGAGACAGTTGCCCTTTTCCAAAGATGTGGGAATATATAATTTGTGAGACAGAGGCTAAAAAATGTCGGCTAATGGTTTGGCTAATGTCGAAGAACATCCCTTCCGAGTAAATGGACTTATATTGTCACTTGACAGGTCCGCTAGCTTTAGAGGTCTTGAGAGAATTCAAGGCTTCCTGCACATCTTTGGGCACAGGAATTCACAGTGTTTTCGATTTTGGTAAAGTATGAAGCTTTCGACTTACTAATGGATGAGGTTACATTATTTCTTTTCGTACAATATTTTGCCCAAGCCAATTCGGTACCACTGCGTTTCGCGTTTATGACATTTTGTTTGGAAGTGGAATATTAATCTTCTCCAATGAAATGTAACAAAATAATACTTAGTAACCCTTAACACTACGAGAATATGGCAATTATAATATTTTCCCTAAATAACTTAACTTTTTATATTTGCTTCTACAATATACCTAATGACCCTCACAATGGAATGAGCTCGCCGAGCTAATTCAAATTGGCGGTAATAAGCTATCTTTGTCAGGCAAATTTGTTTTAAAAATAACAGATATTATTCCCCTTTTGTGTATAACGTGAGCGCCCTTTGGCCAATACGTTATGCAGAATGGAAAGAAGTTGATATTCTGATACCCATTGGTCAGTGCGTGATACACTAACAATATCAGGTATGAAGTGATCACATTAGATATGTCAATGCCCAGATATAATTTACAATGGTGATCAAGCCTTGACTACTTTTATCTTTGCTGATGAAATTCAGTCATCTGACTAGCTCTTGGAAAGTGTTTTCTAGACCCCTTCCAACGTCACTAACTGCTTACACCAGCGAAATGAAAGAACCATTCAGACCCACTTCTACTCTTGTCCTTTTGTAGTTTAAACAATCTCGCAGATCGCTGCCCGGGGGCTGGAGCCTGTACGTCAAGTTCTATTATTTACGAAATAACACTGACTTCCTCCTTGATCTGTTTTTGTGACGGGCTTTCGCCGCTTTAAGTTGCAACTGCCTACTTCAGTTTCGGTGCGCCTCTGTGTAAATGTGGGCAAATAAACATCAGTACCCTACAGGACAATTTGGCTACATTTTCACTGATGGTGCGATTCATTGCCAGTGGGGATCATGCCCCTGGGCAGCAATATGCGAGGCCCACTGCTGATTCATGCCATCATCCTTTGAAAAGTGCTCTTGAATAAAGGAGACGACTCATATAAGCCTATGGCTTCATGTCGAATCCTCGTCTACTTACAATCCCGATTATTTCTGTTTCCGTTATACCGTGTACAACTATGAAAACTGTTTGCCGTTCTGAGGTATTATCAGTATGTAATGTATACGTGTGACACTACTTTCTGAATAAATATTGTTTAAACTTAAGAAAAGAACCATTCAGAATGAGTCTTGGACTGTTGGATCAGTCTTGGAACAAAGATGGCTTTTGACAATTTAGTATCGAAACAATTCAATAAAAAGATCGGATCATCTCCAGACATTTTTATCCATTAGAGGTAATTTGAGACAGTTATCTCCCCAGTAGTTATTTGAGTAATATATCTGCTCTTCTCCTCCAATACTGTGTCTGTGGTCGGAAAAGTAGTCTCTTTCCCTATTGGATCGCGATTGGATGTGATTGGTTGAGACACCTTCACACAAGTGGACAGTGATTTCAGAAATAAAATTTGGCAAAGATAAAGCTGAATCACGGAAAACTAACGAAAATATTGTCCAAGGTGCAATGTTTTCATATTTCTGTTTTTGACAGTTGGGGTTCAACAGAGTTGTTGGTGGAAATCGGACGGATAATTACGTACGGATTTCGTTCGAGTCGCAATTCCCTGTCCGTTTGTAATGGGAATACTGTTTTTTTTACCAGACCGACATCGTGAACATTGCAAGAAATTATAAGAAAATCACAACAAACGACGTCGATTTCTCTCGCCAGCTAATCTATCTCCAGATAATCTATTGGGATTTCTACCCACAGCAGTTATCCAACAAACAGATTTGAGAAAGACGAGGCCAAAGAAAAAAAAAGTCCCCCCCCCCCCACCAAACATTTATTTAGTTATTGATGTTTTAAGGTCACATATTTCTGCACAATGACTAATCATGACCACGACAGTTTTACGGGTGGAGGAAGCCGGAGTACCCGGAGAGAACCATCGAGCAACGGCGAGCAACTGTCAGCTCCCCAACATACTAACTCCACACAAGCAGAGTTAGCATTGGTTGAAGACAGGTGCACCATCGACGTGCAGTACGCCTTAGTACACAGCGTCACCGTGCCCCAGGACACAACGCGGTTGCCGCAGGTGGGATTCGAACCGAGGACCTCTCGTCTTGCAACCTGCACCTCTACCAACTGAGCACCCCCCCCCCTCCCCCAAACAAAACAAAACGTACAAAGCCACGAATATTTCCATTCTTATAAAGATGACAATATATGTGGCAGTATTAATTCATTCACCAATACAAATTTTGAATTCCCGCGTTTAAGTTGTATTTCGAATTTTTGTTGCCAGGTTTATCTGAAGATTTATTTCTTAATATTAATAGTAGAAATCGTTTCAAGGGGTCGTCCAACCTAACTTTGGTCAATTTGTTGACATTTTTCCCAATGCCTCAGAAACAGATAAGAGAAGTAATAATGAGTAAAGTGCATAGAAAAGGTACATATAATTTTTTTTCAGGAAAAAAAGTGAATTTTATGATTTTGAAGAAGATTAATTTGCCAGTGGCATAAGTGACGAACCGGTGAAACCACAAAATGATCAGTAATTCGAAAGCCTTGTCCTCAATGTAATAACATACTACAGACTCGGAGAAAGCATTTTTATGACACACACTCTGGTGTGTTTTGATGCTGGAATGCAATACCACCAACACAAATTTTGGATGTTCCGGATGTGGCCATGTTTCAATGATGTTTATTCCGGTCATGTGATTACAATGTAGTTCTTGCAGGAATACTCATTTTGGGCGATCGTAAGAACGACAGGACGTGAAAACGTCCTTTATTTGCTCGAGACAATGTATGAGCGGATTTGCAAACAGGTTACAGCAAATACTTGAGCTGTTAATGTCATAACTGCAAAATATGGTTCGAAATTTCCTCCAGTGTTTACAGGCCGTCTGAACCTTTTTGCTTACAAAAAATCTGAATTATTGCGCACTAAAAAGGCAACATGGGCAACTTGTAAAAAAATAACCGAGTGTGTAAAATCGTGACGATACACATAAAATAAGGCAATATTCATAACAAAGTAAGCAGAATGCTTCAGAAATCACTTTTTCACGAAGTATATTCCAAGTGATCTGGAACTATATTGAGCGTGTTGATTTCCCCGATGTTGTGAAGTTATTTACTTCATAGTAACCAACCATGGATCTCTGTCGATGTCCGCAAAGGACCGACTGAAGATGGGTTGAAAATGATGCATTCGCGCTTTTAAATAAGGTGCGATTGGACGATGCTGTGAATTTAGCTTTTTCTTGCAATCAACTCTACCAACACAAGCGTCGATCAATGTCTTTTGTCGTCGTTTTACACTGATAAACATGACAAAACTCC
The DNA here is from genome assembly GCA_031216915.1 of Pictodentalium vernedei. Taxonomy (NCBI): domain Eukaryota; kingdom Metazoa; phylum Mollusca; class Scaphopoda; order Dentaliida; family Dentaliidae; genus Pictodentalium; species Pictodentalium vernedei. The sequence goes on from CM062296.1 coordinate 384,659,625, forward strand.
TTTACCGGAAACTATCTCCCAATTTGAAAATCATAATAAACATAACCGCTGACAGCGTGAACGTGATGGTCAAAACCCAAACGAATTATCGAATCCACGGTCAAAATTAGCCGCAATTGGCGTTTAAACAAATGAAATACACGAAATATTCGCAATTTCTTCATTATCCGAGCCGAGTTACTTTTTAACCAGACCACATGCGTTCAGTTTCGTTTGTCAGCATCATAGTTCATACTGCCTGCAGTGCAGGTCTTTGTGGTAGTAATAGTACGAGAAGGCGAAAGAAGCCAAATATTTTCCCATCATCTATAAATTAATTAAAATTGATAACTCCGTTTATTTTACTGAAATTATTAATTGATAAGGTGGGTGTGTTGTGATTATTATGCCCTGGACCTGAAAGTTGGAAAGTCAAAGGCGCATCTAGTGCAGTGGAGACCTCTGTCCTCTAACCCATACCAACATTCTCCCTTGTATCTCAACCACTGCTACTCCAATTTGAAGGATATTTGATGTTGTGATCGAGCATCATGGGGAAACGATGCCTGTGTAGCTGCTGTAGCATGTGTTTCTTCCACACATTTTTCCAGGGTTATGGTCCTTTTTCACTCTTTCGAGTTAGAAAATTTTGTTTATAACTAATTGATTTGTTACAATTTGTTGGAAAGTGCTTGCTGACACCTTCAAATTAATTGCAACAAAATATTTTGTGAATATTTTGTTCCTATTACTTATCAAGCAACAAGCTAATGAATATTCTGTAAAGCCACCAATCTGGCGTTTGACACTTTTATCGGAGCTGTTATGGAGGCTTCCGGAACTCAACATGTTGATTATGGCAGGGTTTTTCTATTCACCCATTAATCGATAAATTAAGTGTTATAGTTGGAAGTAAGAAGCATGAAAGATCCGGAACTTTAAGTCTAAAAACAATGGTTTGCAATGCAACATGATTTTTGCAGACACACTTTTTTGGAGGGTTACCTGTCTGATAGAGTTTGGAACATGTGTGTCGCCAGGATCTCCAAAAAGAAGAAAAGAGTTAAACTTTGATGAAAAGTCATATGCCATGAGTGCTCAAATGGAGCTCACTTGTCACACCTTTTGGGGATTACTTTGCGTACTGCGTTCTTGAAAAATTATGTGAACGCCTATGAATGTGAGACCTAGTAGATGCGCCCTCCTGATCTCAATATGTCAATGAGCCTCTTTTGCAAAACTACATGCAATAATGGTTATGTAGGGTTGATTTTATGTGTTTTGAATAACAATGTACCTTTATGTACATTTGATGGTTTATTGCAGTGGCAGGTTACAGTTACTCTTATTTCTTCTCCAACAGATATCAGGAGTATATTGGTGTCAAAGAGTAAACGAAGCTGTGTTACGTATTGATAAACCAGACAAATTTAACAATTTAATCACTATCAAATTGATGCATGGGATAAAAGGGGTTACAGTGCAAGGGGTTTGTAAATATATTTATTCAACTACAATGTATGACTTTTCAGTGCATTCTGCATAGCAGAATATCATAGTTTCTTTCCAAACCACCACAGTGATACATACATCTTTATATTGGGAGACACTCTTTTGTCCTTCCATATTCCTTCAAGTTGACCTTTGTTGAACTCCCCCAAATCAAAACATAAGCAAAAGAAAATGTCTGCCTTCAATCAGTGAGCACTCCACTTATAACATTTGGTCTCAATCTTTATTACTTTCAAGAATTAGGAAAGATTTCTTCGAGTATGTACTTCAATGTTTATAGAATACAGCTGTTATTTTATTTTGAGGTATTTTATTGTGAAAATTTTATTCTCTTACTTATGCCATAGTAGACTTCCAGGTGGTGCTATCTACACATGGCAGCAGTTCCATGGCAAATTCCAGTTTCCAAAGCATTTTGGTATATAATTTATTGGGGTTATTCATTTTGGGTCTTTTTTAGAATTGGAAGAAAATTACATGAACGTTGACCAAAGTTAGGTTGGACGTCTCCTTAAGGGGTTGTCCAACCTAACTTTGGTCAATTTTTTGACATTTTCCCCAATCCCTCAGAAACAGATAAGAGAAGTAAGGAAAAGCAAATTATATATCAAAATAATGAGTAAAGTGCATAGAAAAGGTACATATAATTTTTTTCAGGAAAAAAAGTGAATTTTATGATTTTGAAGAAGATTAATTTGCCAATGGCATAAGTAACGAACCGGTAAAACCACAAAATAATCGGTAATTCGAAAGCCTTGTCCTCAATATAATGATAACATACTACAGACTCGGAGAAAGCATTTTTTGACACACACTCTGGTGGGTTTTGATGTTTGAATGTAATAACACCAACACAAATTTTGGATGCTCCGGATGTGGCCATGTTTCAATGATGTTTATTCCGGTCGTGTGATTACGATGTGGTTCTTGCAGAAATACTCAATTTGGGAAATCGTAAGAATGCAAGGACGTGATCACGCCCTTTATTTGTTCGAGACAATGTATGAGCGGATTTGCAAACAGGTGACAGCAAATACTTGAGCTGTTAATATCATAACTGCAAAATATGGTTCGAAATTTCCTCTCGTGTTTACAGGCCGTCTGAACTTTTTTGTTGACAAAACATCCGAATTATTGCGGACTAGAAAGACAACATGAACCACTTGTAAAAAAAATAACCGAGTGTATAAAATCGGGACGATACACATAAAATAAGGCAATATTCATAAAAAAAGTAAGCAGAATGCTTCAGAAATCACTTTTTCACGAAGTATATTTCAAGTGACCTGGAACTATATTGAGCGTGTTGATTTCCCCCAGATGTTGTGAAGTTATTTACTTCCTAGTAACCATGGAATTTGAGGCGGTGTGTTTGATGTCTGCAAAGGACCGATTGAAGATGGGTTGAAAATGATGCATTCGTGCTTTGAAATAAGGTGCGCTTGGACGATGCTGAGAATTTAGTTTTTTCTTACAACCAACCATACTAACACAAGCGTCGATCAGTGTCTTTTGTGTTCGTTTTACACTGACAAATGTGACAAATCTCCTTCACCGGAAACCATCCCCCAATTTGCATATCACAATAAACATAACCGCTGTCACTGAGTGTCAGCGTGGCCGTGTGGTCAAAACCGAAACGAATTATCGAATGCACGGTCAGTATTAGCTGCAATTGGCTTTTAAACAAATGAAATATTCGCAATTTCTTCATTATTCATGCCGAGTTAATTTTTAACCAGACCACATGCGTTCAGTTTCGTTTGTCGGCATCAAACTGATATTGTTTGTGGTAATTAAATAGAACGAGAAGGTGAAGGTAGCCAAATATTTTCCATCATCTATTAATTAATTCAAATTGATAATTTCTTTCATTTTACTGAAATTATGAACTGATAAGGTGGGTGTGTTGCGATTATTATGCCCCAGACCTGGAAGGTGGACAATCAAAGGTGCATCTAGGGCCGTGCAGTGGTGACCCCTGTCCTTTAATCTTAGTGTTACCGATTCATCATTACATGTACCAACATTCTCCCTTGTATCTCAACCATTCCTACTCCAATTTGAAGGATATCTGGTTTTGTGATCGAGCATCATGGGGAAACAATGCCTGTGTAGCTGCTGTAGCATGTGTTTCTTCCCACATTTTTTCAGAGTTGTGGTACTTTTTCACTCTTTTGAGTTAGAAAATTTTGTTTATAACTAGTTGATTTGTTACAATTTGTTGAAAAGTGCCTGCTAATACCCTCAATTGTATTGCTACAGAATTTTCTGGTGAAGATTTTGTTCCTATTACTAATCAAGCAACAACCTAATGAATATTCTGCATAAAGCCACCAATCTGATGTTTGACACTTTTATCGGAGCTGTTTTGAAGGCTTATGGAACTCAAACTTGATTATGGCAGGACTTTTCTATTCACCCATTAATCGATAAATTAAGTGTTATAGTTGGAAGTAAGAAGCATGAAAGGTCCAGAACTTAAAGTCTAAAAAGAATGTTTTGCAATGTAACATGATTTTTGCAGATACACTTATTTGGAGGGTTACCTGTCTGATAGTGTTTGGAACATGTGTGGCCAGGATCTTCAAAAAGAAAAAAGAGTTAGAGTCCTACAAGGAAGAGAGCCGCCCCCCCCCCCTCCGGCAATTTTTTTGTGTCAAATGGAGCTCACTTGTCACCTTTTGGGGATTGCTTTGTGTACTGCGTTCTTGAAAAAAATATGTGAGACCCTCTGGATGTGCCCTTCTGATCTCAATGTGCCAATAAGACTCCTTGAGGAAAGTACATGCAATAATGGTTATGTAAGGTTGATTTGATGTGTTTTGAATAACAGTGTACTTTTAAGTACATTAGATGGTTTATTGCAGTGACAGGTTACAGTTACCCTTATTTCTTCCCCAACAGATATCATGAGTGTATTGGTGTCCAAGAGTAAACAAAGCTATTATACTTATTGATAAACCAGACAAATTTAACAATTTAATCACTATCAAATTGATGCATGGGATAAAAGAGGTTACAGTGCAAGGGGTTTGTAAATGTATTTATTCAACTACAATGTATGACTTAAAGTCTTTGCAGTGCATTCTACACAGGAGAATATCATAGTTTCTTTCCAAACTACCACAGTAACACATACATCTTTATATTGGGAGACACTCTTTTGTCCTTCCATACTTCTTCTGCTGGACTCCTTCAAGTTGACCTTTGTTGAACTCCCCAAATCAAAACAAAAGAAAATGTCTGCCTTCAATCAGTGAGCACTCCACTTATAACATTTGGTCTCAATCTTTATTACTTTCATGAATTAGGAAAAGATTTCTTCGAGTATGTACTTCAATGTTTATAGAATGCAGCTGTTATTTTATTTTGAGGTATTTTATTGTGAAAATTTGGTCTCTTACTTATGCCATAGCAGACTTTCAGGTGGTGCTATTTACACATGGCAGCAGTTCCATGGCAAATTTCAGTTTCCACAGGTTCTATGTTTCATTCCAAGCATTTTGGTATTTAATTTACTGGGGTTATTCATTTTGGGCCTTTTTTAGACTTGAAAGAAAATTGCATGAAATTTGACCAAAGTTAGGTTGGACGTCCCCTTAAGTGAATATTCTACACACGTTGCAGTATAACAACACAATCGTTCAAACAACTGATCGCAACACATCTCTGCCTGTTACACTTTGGACGCTGAGTGAGAGTTGCATGAAATGTGGTGAAGTGATAGCTTTGTAGTTTCGCTTTTTTTGCATGGTGAGCAAGATGCTTTTGCCATGTTACTCCCCGAAATAGATAAAGTAGTTTTCTTCATCAACCGAAGTGGGAACGGTAGTGGGTGGGAGGCAATCGCTCCCCCGCCTCTCCTCTGGAACCGCCACTACCGTGCTATTTGTAGCCTAAAAGTGAATAAATATGGAAACTGTGCATTAATTATTGATCTGAAAAAAATACACTTGAAAAGTAGTGAGTGTTGACAAGATTACCCAGGCTCAGATTTTAAACTTCAATTAGTATTCAAAAGGGGTTTACTAAGTCATCATTGTTCGAGTTTTCATATCCAGTTAACTAAAAACAAATGATGAGACAAATTCTCGTTGGCCATCCATTTTCACCATAATCATATTTGATTATTATTCGAATCACACTAATACTATTGTTTTATTTTCACTTCTTCAGTGAAAGAGACAGACCTCCAGAGAGCCAGACAAGCTCTATCGGACCAACAACAGTCAAAAAACAAAAAAGTGTTCCATGCATTGAAGAAAGTCAGACTGTCTATGATAAGAGAGTGAGTGTTAGGATTAATGTATTTACATTTTCCCTTTAACCGATTAATAATAATATAATAACACTTTGAACGGCCGCTGATTTGTCGCGGTTCTCGGATGAGAAATGAAATGAAATGAAATGAAGTTTATTCAACAAAATACCAAATTTACAAGTTAGTTATGTACAAAGAGTTTTGCATAAATAGAATACAATGGTAAATTGTTGGGAGACAACATAGCCACATTGGCTGTTTTCCTGTTGCCCCCAGGAAGTGAAAAAGACTACACAGAAATCACTACACAGAAATGGAGTAGACTGGATATTATTGTTCATAGGTACCACTGAATGCCTTGGTTACCCCTGTACTCCCAACTGCCTCTCTATTCCCCACGCTTCTTCTCTCCTCCCAACACTCGGAGACGAACTGCTTGATGACACCCCTTGCCCAATTCTTCCCAATCTCTCCGATGAGCATATTAATCCTCTTTTATGAGTCTCCGACTAACCACATGTCCTTCATTCTCCCACCCCACTTCCCCATTATACTCCCAGTGATCTTGTTCTTTTAGACTGGTATTTTGGGAATTCTAGAAGAAAATGTTCCAGGGTCTCCACCACGCCCAAATTACACATCTGTCACTCTTGTTCACTGTTTTTCCCAATTTTCCCCCTCAGCTTCAGGGACCGCGACCTCAGCTTGAACAACAGTGACCCCTCAAAGGTGATATCAAGGTACTCTTCAAAACCAGGCTTCTCTTTATCACGCAGGCCACCCAAAGACCTCTTTGATTTGACCCCCCCTCTCGCCAATTACGGTTACAATCCTCCATGGCCCTTTCTCTGACGATTTTTTCCCCCGGTTTGCCCCAACGTCTAGGTCCGAGATCTCCAATGAGCAGTTCTCTACTAGCTCCCTCACTTGGACCACCGAGTTTCAATAGGTCTATCCTGTCCTTGATCCTCATCCACCCAAGCGCACCCCTGATTGCTTCTAGCGCTGCGGCATTACTTGACTCCGTTATCCATCGGCCTGCATCATTCTACTGGATTTCCAAGGTCTTTACAGCCGTCTGGTCTAGGGGTACCACTTCAGTACCGACCCACCATTTCCCAAATGGTTTTCCCCACGAAAACCTTATTGAAACTGTTTCTCCCTATAAGTTTCATTTGGTTAAAGATTCGCTTCCCCTTCAGAATCAGTTTATTTGTGTGGTTTCGGTAGATGCCTCTTCCTGTGATGTTTATATTTACCCCCAAATACTCGTAGTCACTTGTCTCTCCTACACTAAGAAGTTTGCTGCTACCTTCCGGAATGCAGAACAACCCCACTCTCCACCTTCGAGTGGAGTCCACTTTGCGGCCCATAGGTATAACTTTGCTCTTGCTTTAATTAAGTTCGAGTCTCCATTTGCTCCCATATTTCCCAACAATTCCCAGCATTTTCACTAGCCCCTCTTCGCTTTCTGACTCTAGCACCATACCGTCTGCAAAAAATAGCCCTGGGATCTTCAAGTCCCCAACTGCTACCCCCTCGTCGCTATGCAGGAGTTCATCTCCCAAACCGTTGATATAAAATGCAAAAAGAATTGGCGAAAAGATACATCCCTGTTTTAGGCCTATCTCCATAGGCACACGTTTCGTTGTAATGTTTCCCAGGCTAAGTTCACTATGTACATCTTTATATAATGCTTTCATAATTCCAACAAACTGGCCTTCCAAGCCCAGAGCCTCCAGCTTGCGCCACATACCCTCCTTCCATACTCTATCGTATGCCTTTTAACATCCAAAAAGGCCATAAACATCTTTTTCTTTTTTGCTTTCGCGGATTCTATCATTTGGGATAGCGTGAAAGATGGTCAGTGACTCTCCTTTTTTTTCTGAAGCCATTCTGAATTTCTCCCAAAAAACCTTTCTCTTCAATCAATCCACTAATCTCCCATCCAGGACTTTACAGAAAACTTTCCCAATGTTGCTACTGACAGAGATCCCTCGATAGTTATCCAAGACGTCTTTTTCCCCCTTTTTGTGAATAAATGTCACTTTGCTTTCTCTCCATTCCTTTGGGACCACTTGTTTTTCTATGGCTAAATTGAATAGGGCAGTTAGGCTTTCTACGAGTTCCTCTCCCCCTTTTTTGATAAACTCGTTAGGAATTTCATCCACCCCTCCCAATTTTCCATCCCTTAATTTTAGATCACCTTTCGCACCTGCTTCGTTTTAATCTCGCTACACACGAAGTTCGATAGATTTTCTTCGACCTGGTTCGGAGACTCTGACGGGTTCCCCATGCCCCATCCCTTATCGTTTACCTTTTCCGAGTGCTTGACTTGTTCTAATGCGATTTGATCTTGCTCGTCTGTAACTCTGCCATCTACTGTAATACTCTGTGGGTTACTTCCTTTGTTACGTTTATTCACCCATTTCCAAAATACGATCGAACTCGACCCCCTGTCATTCTTATCGTCCTAATAAGACTGCTATTTTGCACTCTCCGATTATCCTCTTTAATCTTATTTACTTTATTTCGTGCTTGTTGGTATTCTTCCTTTGCTACCGTGGCCACGTTGCTTTCCGCCCCCTTAAGTTTTCTACTTCTCCTGTAAGTAGAGCATTTAGCCCTCCCGATTTATGGCACTTTTCAGTTCTTCGTACATTCTGTACCCAAGTTCCCGTGTTGGCACCCTAATCTTTCCTACACTTTCCTTCCCTCACCCACTAGGCTCGCAACTATGGCGTCGGCCGTCTTCTGGACATTGCCCCCTTATGTACGGTTGCAAAATTTGGTTTCAGTTTTTCTTCGAACTCCGCCCAGTCAGCATCCTTTTTGGGTTCCCAAATCTCCTTGAAGCTTCCTTTGCTCTTTACTATGTTTTTGGCCCTAATCGTCACTGTAATCAAGTTGTGATCACTATCCACCTCCATTCATGTCTGTACAGAGTGTACCCAACCTGGGAACATCACAACAGAAGGTATACCATTGGAGATGGCCTTATTCAGGGGTACACCCCGTCACCGAATCGTTTTGCATTGTACACAAAAGATTTAGGAGACGAGTTGATGACAAGCGCGGTGCAGGTCACAGGAAGTTGGAGACTTACTGTTATTCTTTGTAGACGACATGGATTTATCAGCTCACAGTGACGTGGACTACAAAAACTGTTAACCATTCTAGGAAAGTACGGGGATATATGGTTACTTGAACTGAACGAAAACATTCTATTGGGTTAAGTTGAATTCACACACCAATCGTGGTGTATAAATATTTTTTTAGAAAGAAAAGATGAAAATTCGAAAGAATGCCTGGTATATTTTCTTTCTAATCGTTTATGTTTATATTTGTTAATTCATGCTGAGGTCAGCTGTGCAGCGTATTGTGCAATCGGACACATGTTGTTATACTTTAACACGCACAGGCCAGAACAATACAGGGCTTAAATAGTCCAGTAGGCCGAGCAAGCTGAAGTCAGATCTAAAGGAGTACTCTCACCTGGAACTACACTACCAAGGTACTTTAATACGATCGATCACAACCATAGAGTAGACCTCACCACTATGATATACCGCTGTATGGTCGAGTACTTCCGGTATACAGTGTGAGAAAGCAAAAATTATAACCGCAAGGGTAAACCGCGCAAGACAATTTAGTATACCAGAGAACATCAAGTAAACTAGCACTGCGTGCCACCATAGAAACGAAGATGGAGATTTCACCGAACCAAATGGATGACCGAAACACATGCTATCACAAAAACAACATGTTGCACATGCGTACATTCACTAAACTGCATGTGGCTCTATTGATGATTCATTTGGTGGCATCATTGACGTGCATTACCATCACAGCAATACGATGTCACTAATTACGTCACTTATGGCGCCGCATTGGGGCTCCACTGTGGGTCAACCCAATAGGGGAAGATGGGTTACATCATATTTTCACTGTCAGTAAAAATAATTTTATCATCACCACAAAAAAAAACATTTCATTTTTATGCTCCCGCCAATTTTGGCAGGGATATTAAGTTTTACCCTTGTCCATCGGTACGTCCGTCCGCCCCGAATATGGTTTCTGGACGATAACTTTAGTTTGACTAAACTAAATTACACAAATTTTATTCACAGGTTTATAACCACATAGCACAGGTTGGGAAAGTGGGCATGGCCCGATATTTCTTTGCAGAGTTGTGGCCCTTTTCTGACTTAGAAGACATGTTGATATTGCTTTCCGGACGATAACTTGAGTTTGATTGAACGAAATGAAACAAAATTTTGTACATTGATTTATAACCTCATAATACAGGTTGGGATTGATAGTGAGCTCGATCCGATATTTTTTTGGCAAAGTTAAGGCCCTTTTCCGACATACTGATATTGGTTCCCGGATAGTAACTTTAGTTATGGGTGTCTGATTTCAATCAAACTTCGAATATAGGTTACGGTAGACAATATATCAGGCCGGTTTGATTTTGAGTGTGGTGCGATAATTTTTATCTGAGATATGGCCCCTTTTTGGACTTTGTTAACCACTAAATATAGTTTATCATAAAGCGGGGCATTAGTGACCCATGGACACATTAGGTGGCCTGCTGTAATGGTGCTATGGTTTAATGGCGAGAAGATAAAATATTTAGTAATTCAATATCAACAAAGATAAATGACAAGAAACTCATGCATGGCTGTGGGGTGGGTCGGGGGCATAGCCACCCTTGGTTTTGCATTTGTTTATTTTTTTTCTCTCCATCATAGGTGTGAAGTCCTGTAGTAATATATCGGAAGGCCATGAGAGAGAATTTTCCGTGAATCAATGTCATGAAAATAGAAATTAACGCATTCTACCTGCATATTTATTTACCCGTACGGAAGATGTTCGACAAAAAGAGAGATGGCGAGAGAAAGGTATGAATTGTTTCAAAGGGTATAACGTGATGGTCAGTTTTCCTGAGCGCTAGTCATAGGTGACCCCAAAGTATATCTCAAAATTCACTCCAGGTTGTAAAGCATATCATCCAATCCAACTGTTGTTGACAGAAAGGAGGCATTTGAAATAGTACATTAATCTTGTGTCTAATATACGTGATATTACAAGTTACTAAACTGAATGTATGATATACTACTGAAATTTTAATGCCCGAATGTGCATGACAGTTTTAATATACAGCAGACTTTGATAATGTAGCACGTATATTATATCGCTAATCCGATATGCGGCACATACTATTTTGCCCTATTTTAGTGCATAAACATATGAACCATGTGACGAAGGATTGCCAAAGAGAGTGGAACGTTTTTTCCCCTGATGTGAGGTAAACATGCAAGGATTTTTGAATACAACAACATTAAGATACTTGCTTTCAATTTCAGTTACACTCAACTCTTTCTGCACAGTTTGATGAGAGTGCTGCTTTGCCCATCTACAACACACCCTTCAGCACAGGAACAACAAAAATAGGTAACAATTATTTTCGTTTCTTGGATACATTCAGGCGCAATATTCATTGTCACAATGTTTTAAGGCTGTTGGCGCATTTTATTTCATTTTTGTGTTGGCTGGGTTCACCTGCAATTCTATTTTAGGGGTTCACGTGGAATAAAATATTTCTTCAGGAATTGAAACATGAAATCACGTATTCGGCCGTCATGCGACATGTAAACGTCTTCCGTACAAAAACGCGCAAAAATGATTTCCAAAGACAAACAATTATGTTTTTCATGTTATTTTTAAAAAAGAAATCCATGGCTTAACTGTATGTTACAAATTATAATGAAACATGAGGTGTTTCAGCCATATCTAACGTTCTAAAAACATGTAGGAGTAGAGACGTTTAGAGTCATGTCATGTACCAACAGTTGTACTACGAAAGTCATAGTTTTGTTAATTCCGTACCTTATTCACAGAGTGTTGCATTCAAAAGAGCCAATGAACAAATAGAATAATTTTTTTCCAATTCGCAAAAATTATTAATAAAGCAACTGGAAATTCATTTTGGTATTCTACTTTCATATCTTGAACATTTTTGCTAATTTGGTATCAAAACCAACACTATGTGTTTTAGTTCGTTTTTTCTACATCGTTTGATCGACATGAATGGTCGAATATTGCAGTATGTTACTTCGTATTGCAGTGTGTTACTTCGATTTAGCCTTGAAGATAAATATTTACAAAAACATTTTTTTTCCATTTCCATGTTTTCATGTGCGATCAATACATTTTGTATCAATAGTAAATCAGCTAGCGGTTTCACGATCGCGCCAATTTCTTGTATGAATAATAAAATTGCATATGTTGATTCGTGTGGTGAATTCAGGGAGATCCGTCACGCGCACCCGGAAATTCCTCAGTTTTCTCATAAGTGCTACATATGGGAATATTAGTATTTTGCTCATATTTGTTTCAGTAAACTGGTCAATCACATCATAGTCTTAGCTTTTAATTTCGATGTTTAGCCCTGGCATCCCACAAAGCTAGGGATCTCCTAAGTTAGAAAATAGTGGTGATTGTACAAGAAAGTCAAGGATAAAGGAATGTTATGGCACATCACGTATTTCCCACAATACATTCGTAAATCGGGGAAATATCAAAGTTTACTAGGATAAATGAGGAAAATACCACCCTGTATCATTTTACTTCTCTGTTTCTCTGTAAAGGACACACTAGTGCCTCGGACCCTCAGCTGTCCACGTTGGAGTCAGATCAATCTCAAATTTCAATTCCTGCATCCATCCCTGTGTTCACTGGTAAACCTTTCTTAAAATCGTTCACGAAGTAAGTCGAAGCCATTTAACTCTTCTTTTACTGGTCGAGAAAAGACATGACTCTTTATTTAGAGAACCACAGAATTATAATCGCGTTTTACCTTAAAAAATTTTCAAATCTTATTACTTGCTATCTGTTCGACCATTTTGTTGACAGTATTTTTCAAACTTTATTGTTTTCTCAATTTATAAGTAATGTGGCACCACTGGTGCTTCGTACAACAATGAACTCAACGGAAATATAGCATGAACAGTGCTTTTATGTGTGAAGTTGCAGCCAGTTCAAATACACATTTCAAAGAAAAATGTTTGATCTGCATCAAAACGTCCTTATCATAAAAAACAAGTTCTAAAAATATCAGTTAATGATAGTATTTTCAATTATTTTTTTTCAATGCTGTAATATCTGCTTTTTGTCAATAATTTAATATTTTTTTTTTAATAAATATTGTTTAAACTAATATTTTTAGAGGTAGAACTTTTCATCAAATTGAAGCTACATTAATATAAATCATAGTCTTCTAGTGTCCAACCACCTGTTCACACTGGATGTTTAGACTACGGAGTTTTTTTTTAAGAATGATATAGTTTATAACATCACATAATTTAAACTAATGGCAATATAGACCTCAAAATCAAAATATGTTTTTAATCTTTTCAGGTGATATGATAAACTCACATAAAGGCTGCCTCACACCAGAAATTAGTGGACAGACAAGTGTTGCGGAGTTTATCGACAAACAAATCGTGGTTAAAACTGAGGTGATTATTCTGAATGTTCAGCTGATAAGGGCGTTCCTTTTTGCCAAAGAAGCGTCCAATACACCTACATTAAACTTATAACAGAAGACTAAATGCGAAAAGAAATTTAGCTGATTTTCACCTTCTGACCATAGACAAAATACGTTTTAAAAATTTGTCACACTGAGACTATTGAAAGTTATCAACAGGAATGTGATGGGATGACCAACAAACTGCTATATTGATTTTTAATTAAACTTAGTTCATTTGGAATTTCTTTGTTACAACTCATTGGAGAGTACTGGATACACTCTCTAATAAATTGAAACAAGCAATCCAAACAATTAAAATAACATTTTCCGGCCAGCTGAACTGAATAGCCTCACAATAAGTCGATTAATTTTTATTTAATGAACTTTCAGAGGAGTCCAAATATAGTATTGCTCCCTAACAAACATAACACTTCCAATTTGCCTGTACGTTAACAGAATTAACATGAACAAAGCCTAACTTCTTTCAAAATATCGTTGAATTATTTTCTCTATTTTCAGATGCATGCAGTACTTCCATCTAACATTGACCATAATGAGCAACTTCCGGAATATTAATAAGTACTTCTATAATAAAACATCTAAGACGGGTAAGCATTTTTTTATTACTTTCCAAAGTGTGATTTACTGGGATTTTCGGATTTCATTAAAAATGATAAACTTCACATGTGAATTATGCAATCAACAATTGGGTCATGTATCCGTGCGCGCAAACGAAGACGCTTTGCCGTGGGTGTAATGGGGACTTCATTGTTTTTTTGTTTTTTTTAAATAATATAATTATCGTTAATATTGAAAAGTAATAAACAGAGTAATCACTTGACTGGATTGGGTACGTGAAATAATTCATTCGAGGCGAGGGACTATATTGTAAAACACTCGTGCGCATTCGCGCACTCGTGTTTGTACAACGTCCCTCACCTCTGATGAATTATTTCGCGTAACCAGTCCAGTCAAGCGATTACTGTCTATGTAATGACTATAATCACCAGCAAGGTGTAATTTAATAAAAAGCTGCTAAATTTTGATGTTTTAATGCTCCAAATATTCCATTGAATAGGGACGGATTGGCACGATGAAAGTTACTGGGAAACACAAATGGAGATGCCACAGTTTAAAGTTGCAAAGTTTCTTGAGGTTAAATTGTCATATTGTCGCCCTGGTTTTAAAAATGTTGACATTTCAACCCCTTAATTATCCATTATAACAGCAATGAGAAAAAATCATATGATAACCAAGTGTACCATTGAATATACTTGCATGGATCTATTACAATACTATTGACAAGACAAAACATGACAACCAAGTGTACCATGGCACACATACACACACTGATTCATTACAATACTATTGACAAGACAACACATGACAACCATGTGCACCACTGAAGTCTTTGGAAAGATAATTTTTTTCAACTGCTGAATGTGTATTATATAACAAAATATATTGCTTTACACAGTACTGCCTTAACCCTTTAATCAACGTACTTGATAACAACTATTGTTATTTTAAATATTTTTTTAACATTTAAAAAATGTCAACCAAAAAACAGCACGTGACCCCTTATTGGAACGAGCTCGACGATTCGTTAGGTAAAGGGTTAATATGTAATGATCCACGGTGCAAAGCAAATCCACCAGAAAAGTTCACTTGATACTGTGACATTAGTTTACAAAATGTCAGACAGAATATATATTTGACATCTTACCGTAACAGCATTACAGCAACGAATCTATCAATATTCTCTGGTTAGAGCTCGAGTTGTGGGAAGTGTTTCATCTTCGATTTCGTTTTATTTTTCCTTCTTCCTTTTTTCTGTTCTGTTCGTTTATTTATTAAGCTCGGAATCCAAGTGTTGCATGATAATCACATGTCTAAATAGAGCAGATGTTGTGGATCGACGTGACATTGAAGTGAGTTTGTTTGTGTTTATAACTGGGGCACAAAACAGAATGATTGAACTCCGTGAATGCTGCATGTGGTTATTCCTGACCAGGTCAGGAAATGTCTTGCCCTTTAAATATGTGTATGTGTTGGTGTGCATATGTATTGTGTATATATATATATATATATATATATATATATATATATATATATATATATATATATATATATATATATATATATATATATATATATATATATATATATATATATACGCATTGAGTAATTATCATTATCATCAAAGCGACAGAAATGAATTACTAAATCATGGATCATGGTGGAAATGACAATAAAAATGTATGCCAAATCAGTCAAATGAGAACGACCATCACAAGGAATTACTCACAGGAATAAATAACATTTGATGAAATATAAATGTACAGAAAATAAAATATAATGAAAGGAAAGTGACTATTTTAAAGTAAACATGATGCTAATCAAATCCCATGCTCGCTGTCAAAATAAGTCCCGACGTCTAGTGGTGGGTGAGACTTGCTTTGAAAACAAACAATAGAAACTCTATATATAAATGTACAGAAAATAAAATATAATGAAAGGAAAGTGACTATTTTAAAGTAAACATGATGCAAATCAAATCTCATGCACGCTGCCAAAAAAGGTCCCGACGTCTAGTGGTGGGTGAGACTTGCTTTGAAAACAAACAATAGAAACACTATAAAGAAAGAAATGTGAGTGCGAAGTCCCTATTGACAATCTATCACTCCAACGTAAACTGCCGGGAATTCTAACCGCGTGCATACCCCCAAGTCCCCATTTGAGGCAGTAGGAAAGCTAGGCCTGTGTGATCCAAATGAAATAAAATAAGGTTAACCGGGTCGCAAGGTCGATTTGTAAATCTCACATCGGCCCTGCGTGCCTTCAGCGTGCTAAAACTTTTCATTCATTCATTCAAGTCCCTATTACAAGCAAACGGAACACACATTCCGCTGAAGCTGCATGAGGTGTGTGTTGATAGAACATTGTATATATACTTGTAACACTGTAATTAAACATATAACGTGGTATATGTGTGATTGAGCAAAGAAGTATGTGAGAGTTCATAACACAAGCAACAAAAAATGTATATACGAACATGTTTTCCCCTGCAAATTGTATCCAGATTTCCCCCTGTAAATTGAATCGACGTTTTGATAAATGATTTCTTGAGTTGAAACTTAATGAATTGTTCATGAAATCTAGTCATGGCTGCCTCAATGGAGCCATGACAAGATTTGATGAATGTTTTTTTAAAAATTACTTAGCGGGATCTTTATTTGTTTTCTGGTCCACATGGCTTCCAAGTCATACCATTTCAGTTCGTATTAATTTATTCAGATGTTGGTTTCTCTGTTTTTAACTTACTTTATTTTTTTCCCTTCCTACACTGTGTGTCCTTCTCTTGTTCCAGAATCTGAACTACTAGAAAATGGAACCACAAATGTTGCTGAACAAAGTTGTTTAAACATCAGACCCAAGAAAAAATGAAGCTGGCGGCATGGGTTTCGTCCTGCAGTACAGTTTCTCAATAACATCTGCTGTCACAGAGCATCTACTCATGTCTCAAGGGCATCATCGTATATGATTTAGACACATTAATATGTAACTAGTATCATATCAATGTTTTCTGTTGATAAATTATAATTTAACTACTTAAAATAATTAACCGAGCAGAGGTTTGAAGTTGTTTATAGTAGTAATGCCAATGGTTTACTTGCATATAAGGTATAGACTGTTGGAGAGTTGCTTGGTGGCTCCCTCCGAGTGCTCCGGCCTCTTCCATCCATAAAACTGTCCAACAGCATATGTTCTCGATTGTTGAAATTTTCATTAAACTTTTTCTTACAGTCCTGCAACGCTACAAATGAATAGAGAAAAGAATATGGGGAAAGAGACAAAGAAGTTGGCAATTTATTAATTAACCCTTTGGCCGACGATTTCCTACGATTTATTATTTCTGGTGTTTATTGCTATTTAAATCATGGCAGCTCCTCAGCAAATTGCTGAATTCAAATTTGCTTTATGGTAAATCCGGACATACTTTTTAATTAGACATGCACTCACTGCATTCTTTGAGACAGTTGTGGTATTTTTAATATGTTAGAAACCTCGTGACAATCAGTAAGTTCATTACAGTCACTCGTGCCTCACACTCGAAACTTTAATTCGGTTACAAATTGTCACTCGGTTTATAACCTATATTAATAGTTCCACAGACTGATTTTAGTGACCTCAACTAAATAGACCATGAAACATATTGTATTCATACAGTATAATGAGTTGATAAACGATCGAAGTCATAGGTCTAACCAACATTCTTTCTGATGGAATATGAAGTATTCAAGTATGCAGTTATTCTCCAAACAAACATGTATTAACCCTTTACCTAACATGAAAAGCAGACGACACTTGCAAAAAAATTTCTTGAATAACTAATTTTTTTCATTTTTTGTCTCAAAAACATAGGTTATGACCCCTCGTTGGAACGAGCTCGTCGAGCTCGTTCCAACGAGGGGTCATAACCTATGTTTTTGAGACAAAAAATGAAAAAATAATGAAAATTAATTGGCGATTTTTGAGAATAGCGCTGGCCGGTTTTGGCCGTTACATTGGGTAAAGGGTTAATATTGATTTCTAGTGAAAACAAAAAGTCGAAATTTTAATTTTAATTAATATTATTGATTAACTGGATGTCATTTAAAATATATTTTCGGATTGATTCTCACCAATTCATTCACGTTGTATTAAAATTTCGCTCCAGATATTCCTGCTTTTTATTGAGTTCCGTTAACCGTGGGTATAATGTTTACTCATTGAGTCAGGTGTTTTGGATTTCATTTGACTGTTAAACTTTTTTTTCACTACAAATCAAGTTGCAAATAAACCGTTGCCTTTACTACTGTTCACACCCCATCCTAATTTACATGTCTCGGTTTCAAAGCATGAAATTATTTCATCCTTTTCGTGGATGTCAAAAAAGTAAGTAGCTTATCCTCTTCGTGAGTGAGAAAAAAAATTGCGATTGGTTGGTGTCAGTTTGGAATGGTTTGGGTATAAGAATAGGAATAGGTACGCCTAAAAAAGGAGAAGTCAACATCAGGTAACACATCATCCATTGCGGATGCAATGATCGTTCAGAGCTTGGCATGAGCATTCCATTTTGGAGCCTTATACAGTGTTTTGAGTAAAGAAATGAAAATTTCTAATCTTTGAAAGATTATTTTTACAAGTGTTGTATCTCACTGATATTAGATAAAGGGTTAATCACTACTTATAAATTATTTCATCCTTTCCGTGAGTGTCGGAAGAAATGTAGCTTATCTTCTTCATGAATGTGAAAACAATTGCGATTGGTTAGTTTCAGGTAGGAATGGTTTGGTTTTAAAAACAGGAATAGGTTCGCCTGAAAAAAGAAGTTGGTTTTGGGTAACACATTACCCATTGCTGCTGCAATATACGATTGGTTAGTGTCAGGTAGGAATGGTTTGGTTTTAAGAACAAGAATAGGTTCGTCTCGAAAAAGAAGTTGGCTTTGGGTAACACATTACCCATTGCTGCTGCAAAATTCGCCCAGAGCTTGGCGCGATTATTCTATTTTGGGCCACGCACAGTGCTTTGAGTAAAGAAATGAATATTTGTAGTCTTTGAAAAATTATTTTTACAAGTATTGTGTCTCACTGATATCAGGTAAAGGGTTAATCACTACTTATAAATTGAATTAATTACAAACAACCTCAACATTATATAACAAAATGGAATCTTTATAAAAGTATTAAGAAAAATAGACAAATTTTGCCGTGATGGAGTAGTTATGCCCAGAGTTCCATCACATTAAAGTTCGCTCATGTTTCCAAATTTTATCCCGGAATTCGATTTATCTGAGTAAACTTTCACTGTTTCTAAACCTATCCAATATTGCCCTGTAATCGCACAACAACCCAGGCTAAACAAGTAAAATTCTCTTTCAAAAGATGCATTCTAGAATGCAGTTATACAGTTCCATCAGAGTTTGACGACATTTTTCGCCTTTTTCCTGTAACCTTGTATCTAACGTGACTACTATAAATGGCAATAAATTCAGAACATTTCAATAGAAATATTTTTAGCCAATTCCAACAAGTGGTCATAAGCTATATATTTGAAGAAACAAATGGAAATTTTCAGTCATTCAAGAAGTTTTTACACAAGAGTGTACATCTGTTTTTCCTGTTAATGTTAGGTATATGGTTATGTAGTTCCGTTGTTATGTTGACTGTTGTTGAAATTTGCCTTCCACTTCTCTTTCGAAACATATCTTGCTACTACTCATGTGAAAGCACAAGTCGTTCACTGATAGCAATATATGGTTTCATTACATTATGCCAGATTGTTTTTGGAAAATTCGTTTCTGATGTGTTTTAACCATTTTTGCAGATTAAAGCTTTGAACTCTAGTGGTATCTTCCATGCCAGTTCAATGGCAGTAATTAGAAGAGTCCATATTCATTATTTGGGGTAAACCAATTAATATTTAAAATTATACATATAAAAATATTGATTGGTCTACGCCACACATTTACTGAATAGCCATCCTATTTAATGACGTAATGATGTATCATGTTCCTGGCCAGAATAGCGGCCGCAGGGGTTCAAAGTGTTGAATATAAGGACTACTAATTCAAAATTTTCTTCGACTTTTATTTCAAACCATATCTTGCTACCAGTCATTTGAAAGCCCACATCGTTGACTGATGGGAATGTATGGTTCCTTCACTGTTTATCAAGGTTTTGTAGGGTTTCGTAGGGTTTTTACCAACTTTACAAATTAATTATATGAACAGTTAATTCAAGATTTCCTTTCAGTTATCGTGTGACCCATATGTTACTACCACTCATGTGAAAGTGCAAATCGTTAACTGATGACAATGTATGGTTCCATCACTGTTTATCGAGGTTTTGTAGGGTTCTGTAGGGTTTTTACCAACTTTGCAAAATAATTACATGGACAGTTAATTTGAAGATTTTCTTTCAGTTATCATGTGAACCATGTGTTACTACCACTCATGTGAAAGTGCAAGTCATTAACTGATAGTAGTGTATGGTTCCATCAGTGTTTGTCATTTTTCTTTTCTTCACTTTTTTCTTATGGTGTTTCCATATTTATTATACGAGCTGACAATTGAAATTTTTGTACTCCTACCTTTTGAACTAGAAATTACTATTTCTCATTTAAAAGCACGAGTCGTTGACTGATAGTTATGTATGGTTCCATCACTGTTTCTTTGATTTCTTTTCTTTTCTTCCATTTTTAATGGTGTCTCCAGATTTATTATGTGGACTTGCATTGTCTTTCCACTGAAATTGTCTTTCTCCTTCCCTTATCATTTGAACCATTTAGTACTATCACTCATTTGAAAGCGCGAGTCGTTGACGACTGACCGTAATGTATGGTTCCAACGGCGTTTTTTAGATTTCTTTTCCTTTTTTCCACTTTGACAGTCTTTCCATTTATTATATGGACTAACAATTGAAATTCCCTTCCTTTTATCTTTAGAACCACATATTGCTATCACTCATTTGAAAGCGTTAGTCACTGACTAATAATAATGTAGGGGTCTTTCAGAGTTTGTTTTTTAATGTACTTCCAGATTTATGATATTCACCATTGTTGAACAGTTTCAAAACTCTTTTCTTTCAAACCTGGTATTGCCAGCTATCATTCGAAAGCAAAAATTCTTGATTTGGTCGATAGGAATGTGTGGTTCCATCAATATCTCTAACACTTCTGCCATTTTTTTAAATGTCTCTCTAAACTTCTTTGAGCTACCATTTTAAAGTTTGAATTATCTTCTTTTGGAAAATCACATCTCCCTCAGAACGTGTTTGGCTTATTGCAGAGTACAATTGTTTTTTCTTTATATTATTATTTTTCCAATTTTCACATTTTTCAAAACTAAATATCATTAACAGTCATTGCATAGTGACAGACGGTAACATGGTTCGTTTTTATATATAATGGAGAGTTCCCTACAATCTTTCCTCACATTCATTTTCCATAAAGTGCTTTATTATATCAGATCCATTCTTTTATGTCAATGTCAATACTGCTTCGTCACCTAGCGGCCTTCTCCTCCACTCGATTTTAGTGTTTTCGTGATTACATTTTCAGTAAAAATGAATAGAGTTGTCAGTTATATAATGCATTTGCAAGTGTTGACTGCGATTGTGTATGGATTACGGGTGAATAAAATGACCTTCATTATCTTTGAGTGTAAGAACAGTTATTATAAATCGTCTGATTTTCAAAGCAGAACAACATAACTACTTCATACTCTGATCAGCTTGTTATTTTGAGTAGTTTAAATGATACATAAATTACTTTGCTGTTGTAGAAATTTAAATATATTCTATGTTCTAACAGGCAAATATATTTTTTGTTATATTTTCTGTATACACTACAACATGGATTTCTATCTTCTGAAGAAGTAACATCAATTGTTTGATGAGATAGTTTCTCGTTTTTCTACCCCATGTTCACGAAATGAGATTTTATTTTTCGCAGTGTTGAACAAAATCATCGCATTCAACTGACATGGAAATTTTAAAACGAACCACCAATTGCTGATGACTGATGTAGGTCTACATTTGTTTAAAGAAGTCGCATTACAATTAACCAAGCTGTTTGTTTTTTTCTCCATTGCCCTTTGTTTTATTTATCTAAATTCGCTCTAGAAAACTGCTGGTTACAAAAAGTAAACAGAACTTGAATGCATAACCTAAGGGGTTGATCTTTACTTTGTAACGTTGCAATATCCACTCAAATGTATTTGTAGAATGCTTTATAAATGAATGTCACATTTAAACATGTTCTTTTTTTCTTTCTACTTAGTGATTTATTTTTATGTAAGTGAATATATAAAATGGGACAATAATGGAAAAATTCATTCATATCTTTCCTTATCGACTAACTTTCCCTTAGAATTTGTCGCTGAGGTCTTGAGAGAGCGAAGTATTTATCCCTAAATTTTCTCTCAAGCTGGTCTCTGATCTTGGTACCACTCTAATCCCTACAATATGCACCGTACCAAAGTGTTCTGGTTTAAAGAGGTTTAACTCTACTTTTAATATGTATACTCCATCCTAAGTATTTTATGCATTTAACAAACATACGTGTATTGTAATAGTATTATTATTGGAAAAACGGTGAAGTAGCTTTAAAGAACCATCAATGCTTCTGAGTAAATGAATTTGATGTTAAGTTTCAATTAAATTTCCAATGACAGCCAGACTCAACCTAATCCACTCATCAATGTTTTTTAACAGACTGGTGCTTCTTTTTCAGCCAGTTGTCCATTCTCGGCCATCCATTTAGCACGATAACTCGATCAAATATATGTCATATTTATTTGGTCTTCATTTGACATAAAGGTCTGCCTGCAGTTCAACATGCAAATCATTTCAAAACTGTTTGGCTGAGTTATGACCTTTTAATAAAAATAGTGTACTTTACAAATGATTCCATACTAACTCGGTCAATATTGGCCTAATTCTCGTGAATTTTCGTCTAATTCTCGTGAACTTTTGCAGCTGTGTTTAAGATATAAATCTCGAGGTCAATATTGAGCAACTATCAGTTATTTCCCTTTTCATTTTCTCTATCCATTTATTTAGATCATCCTGTTTGCACAATAAATTGATCAAATATGATTGGATTCTTACAACATTTGATAGGTATGTACTTGACATAAATATCCAGTCTACTCACGGTCGGAATGGTTGGTAAAACACTCCCGCGCGGAAGCCCGTTCCTGTTTTACCACGTCCACCCGTTCGTGAATTATTTCCAGTGAAGATCGAAACCAACTGATTACTCTGAATAAATCAAAATTAATCGAAAACACATGAGCAATCCATGCACAGTCTCGGCGAATGAGCCTCTGGCTTCAACTCGAAGGTCCATTCATTGAAACTTTGACATGTATTTTTCCACAGTAGTAACATCACTCATCACATTGCTCAACAGCAGTTTTGTGTTGTAATTAATCTTTTTTGTGCTGGAGCATCAGGGGAAAACTGAATCACCGGAGGAAAAAATGCGAACTAAAAGCAGGCAAATTATTTACCGAAAAAAATGCGTTTCCCATTGCTTTTGACTAAGCATATCTGTCTGAGGTTAGTCTTTGGATATGGTTGAAAATCCATCATTACCCCAAAAGGACACAAATGTAAACGTCACCAAAATGCTTCTGTTTTGTAGAAAGCACGCTGAAAACATATTGTTAGATACGTTGAAAGACTGGCAACCAGCTGGCATTGTTGCTAACTCGAATTGACAACAGAATTATCTCAGTAGATCATTAGATGAGACATTCACTATGGCACTTTACCCAAGGCATTGGTTACCGGGTCCAGTAAAGAAGGACTACTTTAACACGACAAAGAATCACTGCTCCACTTCCAGAGGGGGTGGCCCCACAGGGAAGACATACGTAGATAAAATAGCGCAAAACGATAGCTGAAAGGAAGACGGAACTGCATCGAGTTCAACAGAAAATCAAATTGAGGTGTGATTTTGAATTGTGTATTTCAACTGGATGTGTACCCGCCACGTAGCCAGTATCAGAAGGGCAACGTAGTATTTTTGTGGCATATTATTAACCCCGTTGGACACATTTTCGATCAATCAATGACATTAAACGGTATTGATGATACCAGAAATAATACCAAGGTGACGATAAATTAACCCTTTACCCAACGTAACGCCCAAACCCGCCCGTGATATTCTCAAAAATTGCCAGTTAATTTTCATTACTGTTTTCATTTTTTGTCTCATAAAACAAAGGTTATGACCTCTCACTGGAACGAGCTCGTTTTAAATGAGTTATTCAAGAATTTTTTTTTGCAAGTATCGTCTGCTTTTCCTGTTAGGTAAAGGGTTAAAGATTTTCTTCAAATTGAGCTTACATTCCTTTCAAAATCTCTCGAATTGGCCAAATCTAAATCTCTTGAAATACACGTCGTGGGAAAAATTGCAAAACATTGTGGATGATGTATCCAATGGAACATATTTCACTTCCCCCACACAGAATGGCCATTTAGTGATGAGAAAACACAAGGATAGAATATGCACTACTGGCCTTTAATCTTTGAAATGGCGTGTTTTCGTTCCTTGTAAACCTTTGCACCAGAAGGGTGACGGAGCCTCACAACTAAAAATTGGATGATTCTACGATTTCGGTCCGAATTATCAGGAGTTATGGGCCCCCAATGCTACTCCTCAAAATGTATTCATGTTTTAATTTTCTCCCATTATAAACGACAACTACTGCCTAAGAAAAAACTAACTAATACCAAACATATACCACTAGCAGCAAGGATGTAAACTGGCCCCGAAGAAGAAGGTCGGGAAAAAGAGTTCGGGTCACTACATTCCAGGAAGAAAACTATAGAATGAACTGCTTAATCAAAAATGAACTCAATATACATAAAAGAATTTCTGAAAATATATATTTTTTCAGTTGAGTTTGTCCCTAGACTGTGTTACACATTAGAAATAAGACGATTACAGGAGGGTACTTAAAGGGTAAATCTAACTCCCACACGGGGATTGTCAACTCGCTGTAGCAATAAACTATTCCGGAATCAACAGTGCAAAACAGTTTGCTGCATATACACAGTGGGTAGTTTGGAGTGATAATGCATCACCTGTAGGCCCGAACCTAGGATCTAAAACTTTTCCGATACGGCGGGGCGAGAAGTAAAATTTTCAACAGTGTTCCCAGGTTGTTGAGCGTCCCCGGGTTGTTTTGAACTGCTTATCTTTTGTCACCTGTAAGTAAATATTACATGCGAATACACAACACATTATGGCGACGAGAACGGAAGAAGCCTCTACAGTTCCACTAGTGGTACCCACCGTGGGAATCAGCAAAGTAGACTGTTTTGACGAAACTGCTGAAACGTGGGACAGTTACACGGAACGGCTTGACCAGTATTTCGTGGCAAACAACGTGGCCGATAGCAAGAAAATTGCATCTCTTGTAAGTTTAATAGGTCCAAAAACGTACGGTCTGTTGAAAAACTTATTGGCACCAGTTAAGCCCGCCGAGAAAACTTATAAACAATTGATTTCATTGTTAGACTCTCATCTTAATCCAAAACCGTCCCTAATTGCTGAACGTTGTAGAATCCACAAACGGGAACAAGCCGTTGGTGAAGGGGTGAGATCGTTCCTGGCAGAACTGCGAAAATTAGCAATACATTCTAACTTTGGAGATACACTGCAAGATACATTACGTGACCGACTTGTCTGTGGTCTGATACATGAAAATGTTAAAAAATGTTTATTAGCCGAGTGAACATTAACTCTTGAGAGAGCAGTTAAAATTGCCTTTGCTACGGAAACAGTAAGTTATGATGCTTGTGAACTATGTGATCAAGGCAAGCAAACTACAGACTCTGAGGAGTTGAACAAAATAAACACATTTAAAAGCCAAACAAAGAAACCAGTCAAATTTAAATATAAAATGAATATTCAGCCCAGTACAGGCAGTTACCCAGCAAAAGTTGTTACAGGTGTGATGGAAATCATACAGCAGAGAAATGTACCTTCATTTAGACCTACAAAGTGCCTCTATTGTTCAAACACTGTACATCTTGAAAAAGTTTGTTTTAAGAAGAAACGTGATTTACAAAAACAGAGAATTGTACAGTATGTTGATCAAAATTTTGAACTTAATGAACCAATATTTTACAGAAACAGATGACAAACTTCGAAATCTTATCCAATCGTTTTGCATCCAGTGATAAATGGGAAACCGCTCCAAATGGAATTGGATACTAGCTCATCGGTTTCAATTATATCGAAGACAATTTACAATAAACATTTTCACAGCCAAAGTTTGAACAAAACAAACATTCGCTTGAAAACATATTTAGGATTTGCAGGGCCTGTAGAACTGAATGGTCATACTGAGAATTTAGACTTGTTAGTTGCGCCCATGAAGGATCCCGCTTTATTTGACAGGGATTGACTTAAATATTTCCAAATAAACTGGAAGGAAATAATGTCTCAGAATAATTTGGATACAAAAACTGAACTAAACAAGATTCTTGACCAACATAAAACACCATAAAGACCATCTGGGTAAATTGAAAGGACATAAAGCAAAATTGTCTGTCGATCCTCATGCTCAACCAAAATTTCATAAGGCAAGGTAGGTACCATATGCACTGAAACCAAAGGTAGAAGCCAAGTTAAATAGAAGAAGGAACAATCAGCCCGTTGAATGCAGTGATTCGACTGCACCGGTTGTGTCAGTTGGTAAAAAAGATGGAAATATTCGATAATGTGGTGACTACAAGGTCACAGTAAATCCTGTAATGAATGTTGAACAGTATCCGTTAGAAAAATTGATCACATATTTACTTCATTGTTAGGTGGTGCTAAGTGTTTCAAAAATAGACTTGAAAAATGCATATCTTCAAATGGAAGTGGGTGAATTTTATGTATAATCGACTACTATTTGGCATCGCGTCTGCATCTGCTATCTGGCAAAGAGCAATGGATCAAGTGTTACATGGTATTCCTTATACAAAATGTATAATCGATGATGTGATTATTTCTGGAAAATCCGATGAAGAACACTTGTAAAACTTGAAAACTGTGCTAAATCGTTTAAAATAATACAGCTTGAAAGCAAATTTAGAAAAGTGTGAATTTTTCAAAAGTAAGATATCATATTGTGATCATGAAACTGATGAGAAGGGTCTTCACGAATCTACTGAAAAAGTTGACGCTATACTTAAGGCACCAACACCTGGAAATGTTTCTCAATTGCGTTCATATTTGGGTCTTGTCAATTATTACCATCGTTTTCTACAGAATGTGTCCAGTGTTGTGAATCCTTGAATAAACTTCTACATGGTGATTCAAAGTGGAAATGATCTGCAGATTGTGACGTTGCATTTCAGAGTGTACAGAACTACTGGTTCCCCTCAGGTTTTGTGAGTTCATTTTTGATTAAGCAGTTCATTCTGGGGGCCCATAACTCCGAATTATCAGGAGTTATGGGCCCCCAATGCTACTCCTCAAAATGTATTCATGTTTTAATTTTCTCCCATTATAAACGACAACTACTGCCTAAGAAAAAACTAACTAATACCAAACATATACCACTAGCAGCAAGGATGTAAACTGGCCCCGAAGAAGAAGGTCGGGAAAAAGAGTTCGGGTCACTACATTCCAGGAAGAAAACTATAGAATGAACTGCTTAATCAAAAATGAACTCAATATACATAAAAGAATTTCTGAAAATATATATTTTTTCAGTTGAGTTTGTCCCTAGACTGTGTTACACATTAGAAATAAGACGATTACAGGAGGGTACTTAAAGGGTAAATCTAACTCCCACACGGGGATTGTCAACTCGCTGTAGCAATAAACTATTCCGGAATCAACAGTGCAAAACAGTTTGCTGCATATACACAGTGGGTAGTTTGGAGTGATAATGCATCACCTGTAGGCCCGAACCTAGGATCTAAAACTTTTCCGATACGGCGGGGCGAGAAGTAAAATTTTCAACAGTGTTCCCAGGTTGTTGAGCGTCCCCGGGTTGTTTTGAACTGCTTATCTTTTGTCACCTGTAAGTAAATATTACATGCGAATACACAACACATTATGGCGACGAGAACGGAAGAAGCCTCTACAGTTCCACTAGTGGTACCCACCGTGGGAATCAGCAAAGTAGACTGTTTTGACGAAACTGCTGAAACGTGGGACAGTTACACGGAACGGCTTGACCAGTATTTCGTGGCAAACAACGTGGCCGATAGCAAGAAAATTGCATCTCTTGTAAGTTTAATAGGTCCAAAAACGTACGGTCTGTTGAAAAACTTATTGGCACCAGTTAAGCCCGCCGAGAAAACTTATAAACAATTGATTTCATTGTTAGACTCTCATCTTAATCCAAAACCGTCCCTAATTGCTGAACGTTGTAGAATCCACAAACGGGAACAAGCCGTTGGTGAAGGGGTGAGATCGTTCCTGGCAGAACTGCGAAAATTAGCAATACATTCTAACTTTGGAGATACACTGCAAGATACATTACGTGACCGACTTGTCTGTGGTCTGATACATGAAAATGTTAAAAAATGTTTATTAGCCGAGTGAACATTAACTCTTGAGAGAGCAGTTAAAATTGCCTTTGCTACGGAAACAGTAAGTTATGATGCTTGTGAACTATGTGATCAAGGCAAGCAAACTACAGACTCTGAGGAGTTGAACAAAATAAACACATTTAAAAGCCAAACAAAGAAACCAGTCAAATTTAAATATAAAATGAATATTCAGCCCAGTACAGGCAGTTACCCAGCAAAAGTTGTTACAGGTGTGATGGAAATCATACAGCAGAGAAATGTACCTTCATTTAGACCTACAAAGTGCCTCTATTGTTCAAACACTGTACATCTTGAAAAAGTTTGTTTTAAGAAGAAACGTGATTTACAAAAACAGAGAATTGTACAGTATGTTGATCAAAATTTTGAACTTAATGAACCAATATTTTACAGAAACAGATGACAAACTTCGAAATCTTATCCAATCGTTTTGCATCCAGTGATAAATGGGAAACCGCTCCAAATGGAATTGGATACTAGCTCATCGGTTTCAATTATATCGAAGACAATTTACAATAAACATTTTCACAGCCAAAGTTTGAACAAAACAAACATTCGCTTGAAAACATATTTAGGATTTGCAGGGCCTGTAGAACTGAATGGTCATACTGAGAATTTAGACTTGTTAGTTGCGCCCATGAAGGATCCCGCTTTATTTGACAGGGATTGACTTAAATATTTCCAAATAAACTGGAAGGAAATAATGTCTCAGAATAATTTGGATACAAAAACTGAACTAAACAAGATTCTTGACCAACATAAAACACCATAAAGACCATCTGGGTAAATTGAAAGGACATAAAGCAAAATTGTCTGTCGATCCTCATGCTCAACCAAAATTTCATAAGGCAAGGTAGGTACCATATGCACTGAAACCAAAGGTAGAAGCCAAGTTAAATAGAAGAAGGAACAATCAGCCCGTTGAATGCAGTGATTCGACTGCACCGGTTGTGTCAGTTGGTAAAAAAGATGGAAATATTCGATAATGTGGTGACTACAAGGTCACAGTAAATCCTGTAATGAATGTTGAACAGTATCCGTTAGAAAAATTGATCACATATTTACTTCATTGTTAGGTGGTGCTAAGTGTTTCAAAAATAGACTTGAAAAATGCATATCTTCAAATGGAAGTGGGTGAATTTTATGTATAATCGACTACTATTTGGCATCGCGTCTGCATCTGCTATCTGGCAAAGAGCAATGGATCAAGTGTTACATGGTATTCCTTATACAAAATGTATAATCGATGATGTGATTATTTCTGGAAAATCCGATGAAGAACACTTGTAAAACTTGAAAACTGTGCTAAATCGTTTAAAATAATACAGCTTGAAAGCAAATTTAGAAAAGTGTGAATTTTTCAAAAGTAAGATATCATATTGTGATCATGAAACTGATGAGAAGGGTCTTCACGAATCTACTGAAAAAGTTGACGCTATACTTAAGGCACCAACACCTGGAAATGTTTCTCAATTGCGTTCATATTTGGGTCTTGTCAATTATTACCATCGTTTTCTACAGAATGTGTCCAGTGTTGTGAATCCTTGAATAAACTTCTACATGGTGATTCAAAGTGGAAATGATCTGCAGATTGTGACGTTGCATTTCAGAGTGTACAGAACTACTGGTTCCCCTCAGGTTTTGTGTCATTATGACTCTTCGCTAACTTTGAAACTAACTTGTGATGCATTCCCATACGGGTTAGGGAGTGTCTAGTCACATGTCTTTCCAGATGACTCAAAACGTCCGGTAGCCCTCGCTTTTAGATCCTTATCAAAAGCAGAAAAGAGATATTCACAGATTGACAACGAAGCATTAGCTTGGGGGTGTTCGGAAGTTCAATACTTACCTTTACGGAAGAAAATTGACATTGGTACTTGACCACAAACCATTAGTCAGTATTCTACATCCTCATAAATGTTTACCTACAATGACATCTGCACGACTCCAAAGTTAAGCAGTATTTTTATCAGGTTATCCATATGATATTGAATGCAACTACAATAAGTCATGTAAACGCGGATGGACTTTCCAGATTACCAATTCCAGCTTGTGATCAACTTACTCATGATCCAGTTGAAAATTTTTATAATCAACAGTTTGAGAACTTACCGATCACATGTTCACAAGTTAGCCGTGAGACGCAACGTGAAGCAGTGTTATCAAAAGTACTTTATAGGATCATGAATGGTGACCTTAGAATCTCCAAGGACTCAGTTTTTGTACCCTTTATCAAACGGAGCTCTGAACTGACTGTACATCAGAACTGTATATTGTGGGGCAATAGAGTTGTTATACCAGAAATACCACAGAAAGACATTCTCAATGAACTTCACGAGGGAAGGAACACCTCGATATAGTGATGTGATGAAAGCTCTGGCTAGATCATATGTATGGTGGCCAGGCATAGACAGTGGAGTCGAACATGTGTGTAAATCTTGCCGAGGATGTCAACAAGTTCAAGTTTTACAAACAGCAGGATCAGTACACCTATGGGGGTGGCCTCAAACTCCATGGTACAGGGTATATGTTGACTTTGCAGGTTCATTTCTCGGTTGTTGACTCTCATTTAAAGCGGCCTGAGGTATTCAACGTGAGGACAACTGTTTCTTCTTACACAATTGACACTCTACCTAACTTATTTGCTCGATATGGTATTCCAAGACAAATTGTGTCTGACAACGGGCCTCAGTTCACATAAGAAGAATTTCGACATTTCGCGAAAATGAATGCAATTCGACACATCACTTCCTCACCATACCATGCTCACACCAAAGGCCAGGCTGAGAGGTTTTTTCAGACGTTCAAGCAAAGCATGAAATGCATAAAAAATGATAAACAAACACTGAATCAAAAATTGAGCACATTCCTTTTCAAATACAGGAATGCTATACATTCGACTACAAATGCAACCCATGCAAGCTTGGTCGCAGTCTACGAAACCAGACATATTACTTCATATGAACATTCCGAACAAGAATATATGGTGCATTCTAAGCATACGGGAAAAGTATTCATAATGTTCATGAGGGACAGAGAGTAATTGTGCATGATTATCGTGGTAAAACCAAATGGATCCCTGGAATTATACATTCCAGGACAGGACCACTTTCATACAAAGTAGATATTGGTAATCAAAACATATGGTTAAGTCATGTTGATTAAATTCGTCAATCAAATTTACAAACTGTGGATTCAAATACTTCTTGTGACACACACATACCAAATGCTACCAACCCATTTCCACAACCAACTGTAGATCTCAATGATGTGAGACAGAAAACTGATAGCATTCAATCTCCTACCAATTTGTCTTCTCCACTGCCCAACAATAATAGTACGCATGAGCTTCAGTCAACACCCGATGTGATTGTTCGATGGTATCCGAAGCGTGAAAATAGAGGTGTACCACTAAAACTTAATCTTTAAAGGGTTGATGATTTCACCATGTTTAAGGGAATAATAGACCCTGTAGAATCACATTATGAACAAATGAGTTTTTCATGAAAAGCTTAATCTTTATTTAACCCTTTACCTAGCATGAAAAGCAGACGACACTTGCAAAAAATATTCTTGAATAACTAATTTTTTTCATTTTTTTTTGTCTCAAAAACATAGGTTATGACCCCTCGTTGGAACGAGCTCGTTCCAACGAGGGGTCATAACCTATGTTTTGGAGACAAAATATGCATAAATAATGAAAATTAATTGGCGATTTTTGTGAATAGCGGTGGCTGGTTTTGGTCGTTACATTGGGTAAAGGGTTACTGTGTTGGTGATTTCACTGTTTGTTAGGGCATAATAATCCCTGTGAAATCACTTTATGAACCAGTGGTTCTTTTGAGTTTTTCATGAGTTCAAAAATTAGTTTTCAGAGGAGTTCTGAATAGTTTTCAGAATACCCTAGCTTTGCACAGTAAACATTCTTCATTTGACCCCATATCTGTAAATGTTGGTAATCACAATTCTGCTTTGAAATTTAGTGTGGAGGAAATGTCATAAACTGATCACATTGCCATTCCTGATTTTAGAATAACCCAACAGTAATGTCAAGTAACTCAAGTTAACTCCCTTTGTACAGTGCGCGTGCAAATTGTAATCTGCAATAAATTTTGTGTTGTTTTGAACTACTTACCTTTTTACATACACATGTACGTAAATAT
Organism: Pictodentalium vernedei; assembly: GCA_031216915.1. NCBI lineage: Eukaryota > Metazoa > Mollusca > Scaphopoda > Dentaliida > Dentaliidae > Pictodentalium > Pictodentalium vernedei. Next base: position 384,692,190 of record CM062296.1, read on the forward strand.
TACATGACAATGCACAAAACCCATCTCGTGCACGCCCCAACACATAATTCTTTAGCGTTATTTTTTGTTTCCTATCCGGTTTTCTCAACACATCTCAAAAGTAATTGTGATTGTAATTAATTCTATTTGAAAGTAATTGCAGTTATTTACTTTTTAAAGTGGAGTGATTGTAACTGCCATTGTTACAAGAAAAAAATATGTTATAATATAATAATATAAGCAATTAACCCCAGCCCCGAAAACAGTTGACAAAAGGTAAAGCATTAAAAGAATCTTCTCATGAACTAACGTTTAAAATACTTACATGTTTGACATGAGAGTTCTTTGTAATGACTGTGTACAACTTTGTTTCAATCCAGTTCTTGGTGTCATATTATGAGGGCTGGGGTGTTGCAGTGGCTCACTGGTTACGGCATTGGACTGAAAACTGAAAGGTCCACGATTTGATCTCCAGGCAACTGCGTTGTGCCCTCGGACAATGCACGTAATGCCACATGGGGACACGGAGGTACTCTGTACTAAGGCGTATTACACGTCGATGGTGAACGTGTCTTCAACCAATGCTAACTCTGCTTAAGCGGAGTCAGTACGTTGGGGAGTCTGACAGTTCCTCCCGGCTGCTAGGTGGTTCTCTCCGGTATTCCGACTTCCTCCACCCGTAGGACTGTCTGACACGAGGTGACCTGGGCTGTCGAAAGTGTTGTTACATTCCAATAAATCAATCAATGATCAGGGCTGTGGCGGGAGAAGCGTAGACATTGTAACACTGGTCTAAATAAGTTTTTGTTTGGCGTGTCACATTTTTGTAGTCATCATATAGTTTACAAGTTTATATATATTTATCCATTGAGGACATGCTAAGGGGTGCCACATCCCCCTCCCTTTCAAATATAGTTGGTAATGGGGAAACATTAAACAAGTCTTCTTTTAAAACCTAGTATTTTCTGATATCACTGAAGTAATGAAGGAGTGGTTAATTTTTAAAAATATATTTAACCCTTTGAACTCTGGTGGTATCTTCCATGCCGGTTCAATTGCAGCAATTAGAAGAGTCCATATTCATTATTTGGGGTAGACCAATCAATATTTTCAATGTGCAGCCTCGAGGCTGCACGTTGAAAATATTGATTGCTCTACCCGACACATTTACTGAACAGCCATCCTATTTTATGACGTATCATGTTCCTGGCCGCAAAAGCGGTCGCTTGGTTTCAAAAGGTTAAATCTCTTTTAGAAGAATTCAAGGGGTTTTATCAGGTGCTCGCCGATTTTGATCCTATTATACAGTGTTTTGCCGCCGTGGCTCCCAAACATCAACGAAGTGAATTAAATACCATACCAAACTACGGAAGCCCTGGAGGGACTTTTTTTGTTACTAGTTATTACTTACTTGTTATTACAAATAACAAATAACAAGTAAGTAATAACAAATAACAAATAAGTAATAACAAATAACAAGTAAGTAATAACAAATAAGTAATAACAAATAACAAATAAGTAATAACAAATAACAAATAACAAGTAAGAAATAACAAATAAGTAATAACAAATAACAAGTAAGTAATAACAAATAAGCAATAACAAATAAGTAATAACAAATAACAAGTAAGTAATAACAAATAAGTAATAACAAGTAAGTAATAACAAATAAGTAATAACAAATAAGTAATAACAAGTAATAACAAATAACAAATAACAAGTAAGAAATAACAAATAAGTAATAACAAATAACAAATAAGTAATAACAAGTAAGTAATAACAAATAAGCAATAACAAATAACAAATAGGTAAAAACAAATAACAAGTAAGTAATAACAAATAAGTAATAACAAATGAGTAATAACAAGTAAGTAATAACAAATAAGTAATAACAAATAAGTAATAACAAATAACAAGTAAGTAATAACAAATAAGTAATAACAAATAACAAATAAGTAATATTATTACTTATTTGTTAATAGTTATTTGTTATTACTTATTTGTTATTATCGTTCATCAAACCACCGGTAAACTACATTTATTTATTACTTAATAAGTAATAACAAATAACAAATAAGTAATATTATTACTTATTTGTTAATAGTTATTTGTTATTACTTATTTGTTATTATCGTTCATCAAACCACCGGTAAACTACATTTATTTATTACTTAATAAGTAATAACAAATAACAAGTAAGTAATAACAAATAAGTAATAACAAATAACAAATAAGTAATATTATTACTTATTTGTTATTTGTTATTTGTTATTACTTATTTGTTATTACTTACTTGTTATTTGTTATTACTTATTTGTTATTACTTAATTGTTATTACTTAATTGTTATTTATTATTACTTATTTGTTATTACTTACTTGTTATTACTTATTTGTTATTACTTACTTGTTAATACTTATTTGTTATTACTTATTTGTTATTTGTAATAACAAATAAGGAATAAGTGCCCGATCACCCTCCGTACTATGGGCAGGCTGCAATTTTTATTACTTATTTGTTATTACTTATTTGTTATTATTTATTTGTCATTTGTAATAACAAGTAAGTAATAACTAGTAACAAAAAATGTCCCTCCAGGGCTTCCGTACCAAACAGTTACTCGCTGATTGAGGTGTCATAACAAAAAATACATCTACAAAATGACTTTTGACACGTATTTATAATGCCATAGTAATCGCGACCCCTACTCATCATAATAGAAGCCTTCCAGACAATGCCCTTTGCCTTCGTTTTGCCCATTTCCATCCCATGCTTTCGTTGCATTAACTTGTTTACCCGTTGACTAACGTTTCGACCATAATCTGCCAGCACTTTCGCCTTTCAAATCTTATTATTTATTTCTTCAATTTTTGCCTCGGAAAACTTTACATACAACCCCCTTATCGGCGCCCATTCAAATGAGAAGTCATAAGCTATATTTTACGCATAAGTAACTTTTGCGCGTTGGGTGAAGCGTTGAAGTAAATTATAGAACCACCTCTCCCCCACGTACACTTGGTGGCGAGCTTGTCCCCCACGAAGACTTGAACTCCCATTAACAAAAATCTGGCGTAGCCACTAATCAAAGGACTTACCAGACTCTATCGGGCTGACCAGACTAATTTCCTGTATTATATTCTGATCACACGCCGGATAGACATTTGTCTATACACTAACTTGCTAATTTAGTGGACGATTGAAGCCCAAACAAGCATAAACCCATGGGTAAACTATAAATTTATAGTTCATCTACCAACATGTAAACTACAAATTTGTCGTTCATCAAACCACCGGTAAACTACATTTGTCGTTCATCAACCCACCGGTAGATTACAACATTTGTGGTGCATCAACCCATCGGTAATCTACAACATTTGTGGTTCATGAACCCACTGGTGAACTACAATATTTGTGGTTCATCAACTCACTGGTAAACTACAACATTTGTGGTCCGTCAACCCACTGGTAAACTACAATATTTGTGGTCCATCAACCCACTGGTAAACTACAACATCTGGGGTTCATCAGCCCATCGGTAAACTACAGCATTTGTGGTTCATCAACCCACCGGTAAACTACAACATTTGTGGTCCATCGAGAAAATTACAAATTTTCATCATCAGTCCACGGGCAAGCTACAGATTTATAGTTCATCAATTCATTGTATCTCATATAAAAGGATTATGGCCAACAATACATTCGTTGAATGACACATTATGAAAGATTTTTAAAAGTTTGGAGAACTGGGGGAGATGGTAATAGTAGATCATCCAGCCGTCAAGATGTATATCAGGTTGTATCCACTCCCACCCCCACCAAAACAAAAACAAATTGTCTATGGTTTACGGTGCAACTTGTATCAACAGGTTTGACCTTTTATACTCGATCCATGTATGCTTGAAATAATGTCTCCATTCGGTATGATGGCAGCCTAATTTGTGAGCTTAATGGTGGAGTGGGGGATTGGCTCACTCTTGCCCTAGTCGACAGCTACAGGAAGAAGACGACTCAATGCAAATTGTTTAATTATAGCACTGGACAAAAATAAAAAATAAAATGAAAAAATGAATACTGATGTTTTTGATAGTCTCTCACTTTCGGTAAAGATCGGAACTGGGTCAATGAGACATTCAAAAAACGGATCCCACAAGCCGTCGACTGGAATTGAAATCGGAGAACAGAAGTTTCAATATAGTTCTAAGGGGAGGGGGGGGGGGGGGGGTGTTGCTTTGACGGATACGCCGGCAACATAGCAGGAGGTATACGGGCAGCGGAAAGGAAAAAAAAGTAACAATGGGAGGAAGCTGTTGAAGTTCACAAGCGAGCTTGGTGTGAAGATTCAAAATACGAATGCGAGGTGCTCTAATAAATGGACCCAGAAAAGAATGAATGACAACAGTAACTGACCTGAATGAAAACAAAAGTAAAGTTACACGATGGGCCGTAAAATGGAGTCTACCAGATGGTGAAGATTTTCGGGGAGTTCTCTTTTTCGGAAGACGACAACAAACTGCTAAGTGTGGGGGAGACATTTGGCTAGGAGTATTTGGGGTTCAGTATAAAGACCACTGGATAAGGTATCTACCGAAAATACACGAATAAACTAAATACGAACGATAAGCGAATTCTAAATCAGTTGAAACATGCAGGGGGAAATAGCTTCAATAAGACTTTTGTGTTGAAAACCAATTGAGAAATGTTGGGTGTACCAAGTAGAGCATATTGTACAGAAGTGGTACAACCACACCAAACGGATGCAACGAGTTTAAAAAACACGCACGATGATACAGATAGAGAGATACATGTAATAGGTTAACTAATACCGCTGCACTGGAAGCAGAGATGGCTAAACTGTGTTATCTTATCTATTAAGCAAATCTATATGACCACCGATGGTGTAAACCAACATTCCAGAATATGCGGAATTCAAGTGTCCAGACATGATGGATTGGGTAAATTAGGACATTAACGAAGAAACATTCAACAGAGAACTCCGTCCTCCAGGATGGGGGTGGGGGGTGCAGGGTAAAATATTTGTCAGAGATAGATTCATGGAGAATTGTAACCGACATTGGGGAGAAGGGATCAGAACAAATAGCGTTTTGGGCGGCCTGCATAATAAGGAACATCCAAATATTACAGGATAACCTATTCGATGGGGCGGGGGGAGGGGGGGGGGGCAAGAACAAGGAGTAACAAATGTGTGATTTAGGAGTAATAGAGACCATTGTAAATTTTATCTTAGAGTGTCCAAAATATTAGTATTACAGAAAAAAACAAGTTCAATAGGAGCATAATTTATAAGATGGAAAATTGAATGAAGATTGAAGGACAGAATAGGGTGTGGGATATCATAGAAGAGTCCGTTTCTGGGTGCTGTGCAGTGGCGTAGATAAAGAGGTGGGACAAATTTTGAAGCGTTTTCCTGCAAGAAGTTTGGAAAATGGAAGGAAAAGTATTTAGACTTCGGCTAAAACAAGTGTTTTTAGACTGAATGGTGGATAAATAACCAACTTTCTGTCCTAATACGGTTGAAATGTAGTTGTCCAATCTGAAAACTATCAAAACATTTTGTTGGTCTGTCGGAGAAATGTGGGCTCCCCTCCAGCGAAAAGGTACCTACTCCTCTGGTGTTGGCAAGAGAGAAGAGGTGTGATAGGGAGCCAAGGGCTAATCCAGTCTGTCTCATACGAGAACTGTGACAAATTAGCAGCTGGTCAGTGTGTTTTTTATTGTTATTATTAGTTGTGCTAGATAATTAAAGGGTTAAAATTACTACAAAGACCATAATATAATTCAAAAGTATAGTTAGAGTTGTTCACTAACAAGGAAAATCATAGAATAAACGATTTGTGTGATACTCGAACTGTTTTGAATGTTCTTCACAATTTGAAAACGCAAAGTCGACGTTAAGCCTGATTTCTCGACAAACTGATCTGTGACACGTGACCATACATTGGCGCTGACGTTACTGTGGTAATCGACGTTGACGTAACAGTAGATTTTCGTCTTCATTTATTCTCGATCAAAGATTATATAGGCTCTATATGCGTTTGATTATTGTCTTGAATATTCTTCATAGATTGACTACAGGTAAGGTACATTGTGTTTAATTCCTTACCTTTCACGACTTAGACACGATACTTACAAAAATGTTTTCTCGAATAACTAAATATTTTAATTTTTACCTCAGCACATAGACTGTGACCCGCCACCATTTGTACGACCTCGATGAGCAATCCAATGGGCGTCATGAAGTATGTTTTGGAAGCAAAACGTGAAAAATAATAGATTTTCAGTTGTAATTTTTGTTTACGTTCGATAAAGGGTGAATACATGTCGCATGTAATATTATTGACTGTAAATATTTCCTTCTGAGTCCGTTGCGTTCAGATCCCAAGGGTACGCGCGGATCCTTCTTGGCATTTCACATCAGTTGTCAAAGTTTACATCACTTGCTCTTTGAACTGAACAACACTGATTTGACATTAAACGACCCTGTAGAAGCGAATCAGATCCCCGCTAATATGATGTCTTATACACTATAAAGATATTTCACTTTGATTAACTGGTTGAGTGTTGTAGCAGGGGCGGTGGAACGATTTTCAAAGTGTGTGGGGGTGGGGGGGGGGGGGGGCTGGATCTGGCGATGGATGGTCGTCGTACGAAAATGTTAAATTCCAGGGTCCCAAACCCCCATTTCCATGCATCTGAGCGGATATTTTGAGATTTTTCAGGAGATGTATTTGAAAGATTTCACACATTGAGAGCCGTTAAAAAACGTCGGTAAAGCCTACATTTACAGGTATACAGGTGAGGTCTATTTATCAGCTTCGGTCGTAACGACCAAAGCTGATAAATAGACATCACCTGTATGCTTTACCAGACATTAACTGCAAATATACTGTCTGTGGATTATTTTGTCTGGGGTGGATTTGGTACTTGTATGTCTGTAAGATTACGATCTATTTCAGTTAACCGATTTTTTAACAGACTGTATACATTTTAGCTGCAAAAAATAATCCCAAATCCATCGAAACTGAACCAGTACGAGAGAAACATAGCTGGAGAAAATATGGGGGAGGCTCTGGATCCGCCCCTTGTTTCACCAGTCATTGGTTGTGTTAAAATATATGCATACAAAAAGAATGGCCCGGCAAAAAAAGGTGGGGTGGGTTCCAACCCAAAGGCTTCATATTCTGTGATGTGCATCATATTATCTATGTTGAGAAATTATTTTGTGACTGTCTGCATGGATTTGCCCTGTTACATAAATTGTCACACCGAAAAGACCAGTGAACGCAGTTTGACAACCAAAAATAATTTAGAACTCTATCAGTCAAAACATACAAAACCTAGTGGCGGGAGGAGGGGATCCATTATATGAGCACCTTACAGCATTGTTTAACACGGCTATAAGAAAGCAAGAGGTCTCCAATGCATGGACGGAAAACCAGGTAACCTTTATTCATAAAAATGAAGACAGGGAAGTTTTAGATAATTATAGAGGGATATCCGTTAGTAGCAATATTGATAAGTTATTGGAGTTGATTGCAAGCACAAAGAGGGTCAGAGTTGGAGAGACACAAAAATCCCAGGGCTAATCGTTGCAGATGACGTGGTTTTATTAGTCGAGAGTGACGAGGGACTACAAAAACTGTTAACCATGGTAGGAAAGAACGGGGATAAATGGCGATTTGAACCGAACGAAAACAAAAGCAATGTAATACCTGCGGACTGTGGGATGAATGCGTCGCGAAAGTGGAGAGTGGGTAAATTCTCTATTGGTGAAGAGGGGGGGGGGGGGGGGGGGAGAATATGAATACTTGGGAGTGAATTTATGTGTTATTGGTAGAGGCATATACAGAAACCACACAAATAAACTTAAGACAAAGGGGAAAAGAATACACAATCAGTTAAAACTGCTTGGGAAAAATAGTTTGAACAAGGACCAGGTGTTCGTTGTAAAAAACATTTGGGGGTGAGTGGGATTACCAAGTATGACACATGGAACAGATGTGATCCCTCTAAAGCAAACAAAAGTGAGGAACTTGTAGGTACTTCAAAATGATGCGGGTCGGTAGATAACCGCATCTAGTAACACAGCCGCAAATTATAGAACCACCCCTCCCCCACGTACACTTGGTGGTGAGCTTGTCCCCCCACGAAGACTTGAATTCCCATTAACAAGAAATGTGGCGTAGCCACTACTCAAAGGACTTACCCGTCTCTATCGGGCTGACCAGACTAATTTCCTGTATTATATTCTGATCACACGCCGGATAGACATTTGTCTATACACTAACTTGCTAATTTAGTGGACGATTGAAGCCCAAACAAGCATAAACCCATGGGTAAACTATAAATGTATAGTTCATCTACCAACATGTAAACTACAAATTTGTCGTTCATCAAACCACCGGTAAACTACATTTGTGCTTCATCAACCCACCGGTAGATTACAACATTTGTAGTGCATCAATCCATCGGTAATCTACAACATTTGTGGTTCATCAACCCACTGATGAACTACAATATTTGTGGTTCATCAACTCACTGGTAAACTACAACATTTGTGGTCCGTCAACCCACTGGTAAACTACAGTATTTGTGGTTCATCAACCCACTGGTAAACTACAACATCTGGGGTTCATCAGCCCATCGGTAAACTACAGCATTTGTGGTTTATCAACCCACCGGTAAACTACAACATTTGTGGTTCATCGAGAAAATTACACATTTTAATCATCAGTCCACGGGCAAGCTACAAATTTATAGTTCATCAATTCATTGTATCTCATATAAAAGGATTATGACCAGCAATACATTCGTTGAATGACACATTATGAAAGATGTTTGAAAATTTGGAGAACTGGGGGAGATGGTAATAGTAGATTATCCAGCCGTCAGGATGTATATCAGGTTGTATCCACTCCCACCCCCACCAAAACAAAAACAAATTGTCTATGATTTACGGCGCTACTTGTATGTCTCCATTCGGTATGATGGCGGCCTAATTTGTGAGCTTAATGTTGGAGTGGGGGACTGGCTCACTCTTGCCCTAGTCGACAGCTACAGGAAGAAGACGACTCAATGCAAAGTGTTTAATTATAGCACTGGACAAAAATAAACAATAAAATGAAAAAATGAATACTGGTCTTTTTGATAGTCTCTCACTCTCGGTAAAGATCGGAACTGGGCCAATGAGACATTCAAAAACGGATCCCACAAGCCGTTGACTGCAATAGAAATCGGAGAACAGAAGTTTCAATATAGTTCTAAGGGGAGAGGGGGTGCTTTGACGGATACGCTGGCAACATAGCAGGAGGTATACGGGCGGAAAGGAAAGCAAGTAACAATGGGAGGAAGCTGTTGCAGTTCAAAGCGACCTTGGTGTGAAGATTCAAAATACGAATGCGAGATGCTCTGATAAATGGACCCAGAAAAGAACGACATGACAACTATAACTGACCTGAATGAAAACAAAAGTAAAGTTACACGATGGGCCGTAAAATGGAGTCTACTAGATGGTGAAGATTTTTTTTTTTGGGGGGGGGGGGGGGGGTCTCTATTTCAGAAGACGACAACAAACTGCTAAGTGTGGGGGAGACATTTGGCTAGGAGTAATTGGGGTTCAATATAAAGACTACTGGATAAGGTGTCTACGGAAAAACAACAAAAAAACTAAATACGAACGATAAGCGAATTCTAAATCAGTTGAAAATTGCAGGGAGAAATAGCTTCAATAAGGTTTTTGTATGGAAAACCAATTGAGAAATGTTGGGTGTACCAAGTATAGCATATGGTACAGAAGTGGTACAACCACACCAAACGAATGCAACGAGTTTAAAAACCACGCACGATGATACAGATAGAGAGATACATGTAATCGGTTAACTTATACCGCTGCACTGAAAGCAGAGATGGCTAAACTGTGTTATCTTATCTATTTAGCAAATCTATATGACCACCGATGGTGTAAACCAACATTCCAGAATATGCGGAATTCTAGTGTCCAGACATGATGGATTGGGTAAATCAGGACGTTAACGAAGAAACTTCAACAGAGATCTCCGTCCTCCAGGAAGGGGGTGGGGGGTGGGGGGGGGGAGTTGCAGGGCAAAATATTTGTCAGAGATAGATTCATGGACAATTGTAACCGACATTGGGGAGAGAAGGGATCAGAACAAATAGCGTTTTGGGCGGCCTGCATAGTAAGGAACATCCAAATATTACAGGATTAACTATTTGATGGGGGGGGGGGGGGGGGGGGGGGGTTGGGGGGTTGGGGCAAGAACAAGGAGTAACAAATGTGTGATTTTAGAGTAATAGAGACCATTGTAAATTTTATCTTAGAGTGTCCAAAATATTAGTATTACAGAAAAAACAAGTTCACTGGGAGCATAATTTATAAGATGGAAAATTTAATGAAGATTGAAGGACAGAATAGGGTACGGGATATCATAGAAGAGTCCGTTTCTGGGTGCTGTGCAGTGGCGTAGATAAAGAGGTGGGACAAATTCTGAAGCGTTTGCCTGCAAGAAGTTTGGAAAATGGAAGGAAAATTATTTCGACTTTGGCAAAAACAAGTGTTTTTAGACTGAATGGATAACTAACCAACTTTCTGTCCTAATACGGTTGAAATGTAGTTGTCCAATCAGAAAACTATCGAAACATTTTGTTGGTCTGTCGGAGAAATGTGGGCTCCCCTCCAGCGAAAAGGTACCTACTCTGGTGTTGGCAAGAGAGAGGAGGTGTGGTAGGGAGCCAAGGGCTAATCCAGTCTGTCTCATACGAGAACTGCGACAAATTAGCAGCTAGTCAGTGTGTTTTTTATTGTTATTATTAGTTGTGTTAGATAATTAAAGGGTTAAAATTTCTACAAAAATCATAATATAATTGAAAAGTATAGTTAGTGTTGTTCACTAACAAGGAAAATCATAGAATAAACGATTTGTGTGTTACTCGAACTGTTTTGAATGTTCTCCACAACTTGAAAACGCAAAGTCGACGTTAAGCCTGATTTCTCGACAAACTGTACTGGACATACATTGGCTCTGACGTTACTGTGGTAATCGACGTTGACGTAACAGTTGATTTTCGGCTTCATTTATTCTCGATCAAAGATTATATAGGCTCTATACGCATTTGATTATTGTCTTGAATATCTTCATAGATTGACTACAGGTAAGGTACATTGTGTTTAATTCCTTACCTTTCACGACTTAGACACGATACTTACAAAAATGTTTTCTCGAATAACTAAATATTTTAATTTTTACCTCAGCACATAGACTGTGACCCGCCACCATTTGTACGACCTCGATGAGCAATCCAATGGGCGTCATGAAGGCATGTTTTGGAAGCAAAACGTGAAAAATAATAGATTTTCAGTTATAATTTTTGTTTACGTTCGGTAAAGGGTGAATACATGTCGCATGTAATATTATTGACTGTAAATATTTCCTTCTGGTCCGTTGCGTTCAGATCCCAAGGGTACAAGCGGATCCTTCTTGGCATTTCACATCAGTTGTCAAAGTTTACATCACTTGCTCTTTGAACTGAACAACACTGATTTAACATTAAACGACCCTACAGAAGTGAATCAGATCCCCGCTATATGATGTCTTGTACACTATAAGGATATTTAACAGGTTGAGTGTTGTAGCAGGGGCGGCGGAGCGATTTTTAAAGTGTGGGGTTGGGGGTGGAGGGGGGAGGGGGTGAGGAGCTGGATCTGGCGATGGATGGTCGTCGTACGAAAATGTTAAATTCCAGGGTCCTAAACCCCCCATTTCCATGCATCTGAGCGGATATTTTGATATTTTTCAGGAGATGTATTTGAAAGATTTCACACTTTGAGAGCCGTTAAAAACGTCGGTAAAGCATACAGGTACACAGGTGAGGTCTATTTATCAGCTTTGGTCGTAACGACCAAAGCTGATAAATGGACCTCACCTGTATGCTTTACCAGACGTTAACATCAAATATACTGTCTGTGGATTATCTTGTCTGGGGGTGGATTTGGTACTTGTATGTCTGTAAGATTACGATCTATTTCAGTTAACCGATTTTTTAACAGACTGTGTACATTTTAGCTGCAAAAAATAATCCGAAATCCATCGAAACTGAACCAGTACGAGAGAAACATAACTGGATGAAATATGGGGGAGGCTCTGGATCCGCCCCTTGTTTCACCAGTCATTGGCTGTGTTAAAATATATGCATACAAAAAGAATGGCCCGGCAGAAAAGGTGGGGGTGGGTTCCAACCCAAAGGCTTCATATTCTGTGATGTGCAACATATTATCTTTGATGAGAAATTATTTTGTGACTTGTCATGGATTTGCCCTGTTACATAAATTGTAACACCGAAAAGACCAGTGAACGCAGATTGACAACCCAAAATAATTTAGAACTCTATCAGTCAAAACATACAAAACCTAGTGGTGGGAGGGGGGGGGGGGGTGGATCCATTATATGAGCACCTTACAGCATTGTGTAACACGGCTATCAGAAAGCACGAGGTCTCTAATGCATGGAAGGAAAACTAGGTAACCTTTATTCATAAAAAGGAAGACAGGGAAGTTTTAGATAATTCTAGAGGAATATCCGTTAGTAGCAATATTGATAATTTATTGGAGTTGATTGCAAGCACAAAGAGGGTCAAAGTTGGAGAGACACAAAAATCCCAGGGCTGATCGTTGCAGATGACGTAGTTGTATTAGTCGAGAGTGACGAGGGACTACAAAAACTGTTAACCATGGTAGGAAAGAACGGGGATAAATGGCGATTTGAACTGAACGAAAACAAAAGCAATGTTTTAGCTGCGGACTGTAGGATGAATGCGACGCGAAAGTGGAGAGTGGGTGAATTCTCTATTGGTGAAGAGGGGGGGGGGGGCGGGGGCGAGGGGCGAGATATGAATACTTGGGAGTTAATTTATGTGTTATTGGTAGAGGTACATACAGAAACCACACAAATAATTTTAAGACAAAGGGGAAAAGAATACTCAATACTCAATCAGTTACAACTGCTTGAAAAAATAGTTTGAACAAGGACCAGGTGTTCGTTGTAAAAAAACATTTGGGAGTGAGTGGGATTACCAAGTGTAACGCATGGAACAGATGTGATCCCTCTAGATCAAACAAAAGTGAGGAACTTGTAGGTACTTCAAAATGAAACGGGTCGGTGGATAACGCCATCTAGTAGCGCAACCGCGCTGGAAGCTGTCAGAAGGGAACTCGGGTGGATGCCGGTTAAAGGTAGAATAGATATGGGAAAATTATGCAACCTGAATTATCTGATAAATCTCCCAAACAACAGATGGTGTAAAACGACGTCTAACCATGCATGGAACTCTAAAACATTCAGACAGGGTGGTTAAGACAAGCGGGAGAGCTAATGGATAATTACGCTATAGAGAGTGAAGATCTAGAAGGGGGACTGAAGCAGGGAGTAGCCTTATCAGGGGAAGAGTGCTCGAAGATTTCAATGGAAACTGGAGAGCTGGAATTAGGACCAACAGCTCTTTAGACCTATGATATAAAAAAGATGCGCCAGCGTTTGTGGGGTATCTGGATGGGTCGTTATTGTTTTTGTTTTTTTTTTTTGGGGGGGGGCACTGTTGTTCAAAGTGGGATTACAAACTCTGGAGTTGGAGGAGAATCGGGAAAGCGGGGGAAGAGCATGCCAAATGTGTAACGGAGACCCTGGAACATTTTATTCTAGAATGCCCCAAATATTTGCCCAGTTAGAACAAGGTTCCTTGGGATACTAATGGAAAAATGGGATGAAAATGTGAAGGATTGGTGGATGAGAAATGGCACGAGGGACAGGGTCGATTTTGTAGTAGGGGAGATCGAGAAAGCGCCAATGCGTGGAATTATGAAACGGTTTTGACTGAATGCTGGGAGAGTAGGAGGGAGAGTGGGGTTGGCATAACCCGGCGGGGACTAGGTCGATGTAGGCCTCCTCGTAAAAGGACCGCGACAGATCAGCGGAGGGCCAAAGAATTATTTTAATTGAGTGAGATAGAGAAGTTTTAAATAATTACGGAGAGATATCCGACAACAGCAATATTGGAGATTTATTCTGCCAAGTCATATATGGAAGATGTGCGATAATTATCGAAGAAAGGGTTTTTTCCTGCGGGGGAGATAGAATGGGTCAGCGACCACTTGCTTATTCACTCCCAATTGATAAAATAAGCAAACGCCAATAAGAAAAGAAAGATGTTGATGGTCTTTTTATGTGAAAAAAGGCATATAGCAGAGTATGAAGGGAGGAAATGTTACGGAAATCCTCGGGTCTCCGATGTAGGCCTCCTCGTAAAAGGACCGCGACAGATCAGCGGAGGGCCAAAGAATTATTTTAATTGAGTGAGATAGAGAAGTTTTAAATAATTACGGAGAGATATCCGACAACAGCAATATTGGAGATTTATATAAGAAAAGAAAGATGCTGATGGTCTTTTTATGTGAAAAAAGGCATATAGCAGAGTATGAAGGGAGGAAATGTTACGGAAATCCTCGGGTCTCCGATGTAGGCCTCCTCGTAAAAGGACCGCAACAGATCAGCGGAGGGCCAAAGAATTATTTTAATTGAGTGAGATAGAGAAGTTTTAAATAATTACGGAGAGATATCCGACAACAGCAATATTGGAGATTTATTCTGCCAAGTCATATATGGAAGATGTGCGATAATTATCGAAGAAAGGGTTTTTTCCTGTGGGGGAGATAGAATGAGTCAGCGACCACTTGCTTATTCACTCCCAATTGATAAAATAAGCAAACGCCAATAAGAAAAGAAAGATGTTGATGGTCTTTTTATGTGAAAAAAGGCATATAGCAGAGTATGAAGGGGGGAAATGTTACGGAAATCCTCGGGTCTCCGGTCTGGAGGACGTTTTTCGGAGTCGTGAAAACACTGTACATGAATGTGCAGAGTGCACTTAACCTGAAAAAATTCACAAACAGAAAATGTCCAACTGGAGACAGACCTTAATCAAAAGGGTATCCTATCACCGATTCTGTTTACATTGTACATAGAACATTTAGGAGAAGAGCTGACAAGCGCAGAGGATGGGGGTGTGGGGGGGGGGGAGACACAACTTAAACAACAGTAAGGTAATTCGCGCGGACTATAGGATAGATGAGTCAGGAGGGTGGAAGGTGGGTAAGTTTTCTGTTAGTGAAAAGAAAAGCAAGCATCTAACATTCAGCAAACGGGAAAATGTGAAAGTGTGCGTTACATGTAGAAGCATATAAGTTCCTAAAGTTAAATTCAATGAGACGTATTCATTTTTTTAAAACAATTAGAGTCGGCTATTTAACAGTATCCTAAAACAAACCAAACTTATGCACTTTGTAAATATTCACCAACATATTAGTCACATCAAAATTACTGGAACATAACGTATGTCACATTGTGTTGTCTCACATACAGAAGAATAACCTGTTAACCCACTTAGAAATGTCGAAAGATACATGACTTTTCCCTCGTTCGTTCGACCTTAAAATATGGAACAACTGTTTCTTGAAGAAAGTTATAAAGATAAATCATAAAGCATTCAACACCGCACCGTGAGATTCGCATGCGGGGACTACAAGCGAAGAAACTCGTGGATCCACAACTATCAGGCTTATAGACCTCGATCTGAAGATTCTACAAGAACACAGGAAGTCACACAGATTGACACCCCTGTTTAAGGTGGTAGAGGCGTAAGTATTTGCCACACCTGCATCCGAATTTCTCACACCATCTCGGAATACCAAACGTACAATCCGCGCAACGAATCTCTAGAACTTTGCTAATGAAAACATTGTTACACGTTACCAAATAAACTGCCATAGATGTTTCGAAATCAAACGGAAATACATCAGAATTCGATTTAACCGAGGATTCTAGTTGAGTGAAATCAGCTCGACGAAGGAGTCTAAAAGGCGCCCGCCGCGAAAAACTCTGCATATGGAAAGACCCTTGCGCCTCCTCATCCGTCATTCAAATGCCAAAAATGGAACACACGGCGTATTCTGACAGATACGGAAAGAACAAAAACATGCGAAGAATATGGCAAATTCTGAATATCGATTTAACTGGTTGAGTGCTAGAAGACACTTTCGGGATTTTCAGAAAAATGAGGGTACCAGAGCAAAAAGCCGACATTTACCTTGATCGTGTTTCATATTCAAACAAACGCAAATAATTTTTTTTGTATAAATTTGTTTTAAGACAAATTCCGATTATCCATAAAGTAGGTAGTTGGGTATTAGCGACAAAATGCGCACATGTCCATGCGAGATAAGGGAGGAGAATTAGAATTCACGATGTTGAGCTTGTCATTTCCATCTTCTTCACTTCTCTGGATCTTTTCCTTCTTCTCTCCCTTCTTTATTGACACCTTTTGAACATCACAGAGAGCCGATCTCGTTATACCACCCTACCAGTACACACATAGATTAAACCATACAGGACATATGTATTTTACAATTATATGTACTACATGTATACCCTGTTATTTTGTCTGTATACTGGCGAATAACTCACGACAACCATGGAAGTAGCTTATATGATACTTGCGGCGTTGCATCTTTCCTCTAAGCATTCTACATTTCATCCCATTCTCTACTTTTATATCTGTCATAAATGTTTTTCACACATGACAAGTTTCATTTCTTTGCGCTTGTCTTCTTATGTGAGCCTTGATGATGTAAATAAGTTGCCTGTATCAATCTTTCAGATATAAAATAAGATGGAGATAGATCGTCAGTTAGACGTAGACGTCGAAAACTTGGTTCATGATGTGATGTGGCAAGCCACAAGAGAAATAGAAATTGAAGATACGGCCAAGAGCATAGCTGAAACGGCTGTGGAAGAGGCACAAGCTGATGTCTATGTTAATGACATCGTTATCCCAGGGGCTCTCACTAAAATGAGATCGAAAACGCCTGATGCATCCAAGAACTCCAGCTTGTCATCTGATCAGAAAGAGAAGAAAGCAGAGGCTAATAGTATCGAGAAAAAAGGTAAGAAAATAAATAGAGTTATTTGCTGTGTTAATAGTAGAGGTGGCAGTTGTGATGGTGGAAATGGTGGTAATAACAGGAGCGGAGGTGGTGCTGTGGTAGTGGTGATAGTAATAGTATTAGAAGTTGCAGTACTGTAGGAGGTGGTGCTGGTTGTAGTGGTGGTAATAGTAGTAGTAGTAGAAGTGGAAGTACTATAGATAATGATGATGGTGATAGTGGTGGGAGTAATAATAGTAGACAAGGTAGTAGTGATAGTGGTAATGGTGGTAGTAATATAAGTAGAAGTGTAGTGGTATAGATGGCAGTGATGGTAGTAATAATAGTAGAAATAGTAGTACTAGAGGTAGTGGTGGTGGGGGTAGTAATAATAGTAGAAATGTAGTGGTGATTGTGGCAATGGTGGTAGTAATAGTATTAGAAGTGGAAGTGGTGATCGTGGTAGTGGTAGCTGTGATAGTAATGCTAGTAGAAGTAGTAGTGCAAGAGGATGTAGTTGTTGCTATTATTAGCCATTAGCTTACGCAACGGAAATAACCGACAAGCCGTATTCCCCCAAAATTGCCATTCAAAACCTTTACCTCCCAATTGTGCTTATGACCTATCAATCGAAGAAGCCCGTCGAGGTCGATTAAATGAGGGACCATAAGCTACATTTGAAACGATTCTTAACTGGTAGAGTGCTAGAAGTCACTATCAGGGCTTTAATATGAAGAGCAGATACCCCAGCCATCTGTGGATGTGCTTCATATTATCGTATAAGTGAAATTATTTAGTGTATATGGATTTGCCTTGTTACAATTTATGGGAGAGTACCAAGAGGTACTCTCCCATAAATTGTAACAAGGCAAAGACACGTAAACAAATTTTGATGACCAAAAATAACTTAGCACTCTACCAGTTAACCATGAGCAACTGGAGAAACATATCTCGCATGACATTACAATAGTTAGTTTTCAAGTCGAACCCATAAACTGATTATTTACCATGAGCTCACAGCTCTTCACGATCACTACTACTATACGTAATAGTAATGATAGAAGGAATTCTTGTGGTTATTCTTATTATCACATTTGTTTCGTTTCTCGCAGGTTTTTATAAGTTCAGGTTGCGAACATAAACTTAATATCATGAGTATCAGAATATCCAAATGTTCAAACCAATATACAGACCGAATTATGAGGGTATCACGAAGGATATGTTTTGTTCAAAGATATGACACTTTCGAATTCCATTAACCCTTTACCTATCCTAACGGCCAAAACCGGCCAGCGCTATTCTCAAAAATCGCAAATTAATTTTTCATTAAAAACTATTTTTTTCATTTTTGTCTCAAAAACATAGGTCATGACCTCTCTCGTTCGAATGAGGCGTCATAACCTATGTTTTTGAGACAAAAAGTGAAAAAAGTAGTTATTCAAGAATTTGTTTTCCAAGTGCCGTCCGCTTTTCATGTTAGGTAAAAGGTTAACTGTGAAATTACACTTGAAGATTTCTCCAACCCACTGAATGAATATTTTTCTCCTTAGGCATAAACCTCCAACAACCGTTGGTATGATGCGGAACACATTTTCCACATTCAGTTAGTCTCAATTTCCAAATCTCCGCTCCCAGACAATTTCTCCATTTGTTTCACAGCTGAATTTCTTTATTTAGTATCTAATATTTCTCAACTTTTATCACTATGTCTTGGCTGTTTTCTCTAATTTTTCTATCATGTTGTATCTGAATTCTATCATGTTGTATCTGAATGCCCCCTAAAAGTTGACAATACTTTCATTTCTGTGAATGTCCTGGGTTTGTGTTGATACGAGTTCTTTTCCTCCAGCACCACACACTCACAAATTCTATGAGGGATGCACCCAACAACCCCTATGGCGCTCTATAAATTCCGTTTTAGCTAGAAATGGACACCATGATGTTACATTATATAGACAATTCGAGTTAATGCCGACTTTCCAAATTCTTGTTCGGAATGAGTAACCAAGCTCTGATCCTGGGTGGATAACATAAAGTCTTCTGTCTCTGGTTTACATGTTATGCACCTATGTTTCAAGCATTCCAGACAACACTTATAATATTTTTCTTAAGTAACTTGATTTTTTTAATCTTTTTCTTGTGTTTCTAGAATAAAGCCTATTAAATCCCCCCCCCCCCCCCCCCCCAGTGGAACAAACTAGACGAACGCGTTTCATTGGGCGCGGGGGTGGGGGAGTTACCTATGTTGGTGAAAAAATTGGAAAGATTATTTTGAAAGCACAAATGGTGTAACACCCTGGTAGGAACGTCGTAAAGAAGTCCGATTAGGAGGTATAAAGCCATTTTGTCCCGACTGTCATGATTCAAGTCCCGACTGAAGAATACTCCATCTCCATCATCAATGCAGAAGGCATACCTTGATGATGCAGTTAGGATATTTGTCAATGGGTATAGAAAAACTCAGAAAATGTGTGGATAAATACGTGTTGTAGTCATGATGCACGGGCTTCCAAACTTCTTATTTAATTAGCAAATGCCGGACTCAAAACTGGACAAGCTTGGAGCCCAACATCCCAAATAAGCCACAGATCTCTATTTGCATGAGACTGACTGCGTGTTTGACGTAAGTTCAAGAAGAAAATCTTGTACCTTAATAAAGTACATGATTACCTGCTGGATCGAATCGATATCTAAGACTCCAATCCAAATGATAATGTCCTGACTGGAACATTATTGAGGTCTCCTACAATCCCCTCCCGTTGACTTATGCCATTTTCCCTGAAAATGAATTTTTACCATTAATTACAGGTGTACGAAGCCAAGCCGCAGATGAAAGAAGTGTCAGCAAGGAAATTGTAAGTATGCATATGTGGTTTTAACTCACCCATTACAGAAAATCCATATCTCCACTGATTTTGAGAAATGATGATAAATTCACTATATTGCTCGTTTTATTTTTGTTGATAATCTTTATTTTTATGCCATTTTGTTTGGAAGTGTAAAAACACTCTCCAATAAAATGTAATAACATAATATTATTAACCTTTTATCTAACACATGGAAAATATGGTAATTATAAATTTTTGCCTAAATAACTTAACTTTTTGTATTTGTGATTTTACTTATCTCCTCTTCTCTCCTAAACGGTTTCTGAAATAGTAAAAGCGGCCTCTTTCTCGATCATCGAAATGGTGAACAGAGATTTCGTAAATACAATTTTGCAAATGTAAGGCTCAATCACGAAAACACAAACGAAAATATTGTCGCAGGTGCAATGTTTTCATATTTCTGTTTTGACAGGGAGATTCTACAGAGTTGTTGGTAGAAAATCGGACAGAGAGAATTTCGTTCTAATTGCGTATGGGTTGGAATTCTCTGTCAGGTTTTGTAATCGCAATACTGTTATGTTTCATCAGACCGACATCGCGAACTTGCATTGCACGAAATTATAAAAAAATCAATCTTTTCTTTGAATTAGAACAACAGAAGACGAAGATTTCTATCGCCGGGTAGTCTATTACCAGTTATTAATATTTTAGGATTACCACCCACATCAATTATTCAACAAATAGATTTGAAAAAGTCGGGGAAATTTTTTTACAAAAAACAAAACAAAACAAAACAAAACGTATAAAGTCATGAATATTTCCATTATTTTGAAGATGACAATATATGTAGCAGTATTAATTCATTCATCAATACAATTTTTTGAATTCCCGGGTTTAAGTTGTATATATAGACAATAAACATATAGTGTGTTTTTATATCTGTGTTATACAACGAGTTGAAATATGGTTTATTTTTTCGAGGCTTCGCCGAGAAAAAATAAACCATATTTCAACGAGTTGTATAACACAGATATAAAAACACACTATATGTTTATTGATTTTATCTGATAAAAAAGAGACACCCGTCTCGTGCGTCTACCCGACTTATATATGCTTCCCACGGGCCTCCAAAGAAAACCAGTCTACGAGACAAAAGAAATAGGACAAGACGCATAGAGTTGTGTCCCTTACATTACAAAATCGATGACGGCGATTGTAAAGTGCGATTGGACTTCTTGCATCATGTAACTGCGCTGGAACAAAATAAATTTCAACTATTTTATTAACAGTAACAAAACGGTGTTTCAGTAGAGTTATTCTTTTTTTGACATAGTTCCAGTTTTCTTCCGTGTTTTATGCTGTAGTCCCAATATAACAAATAATTTTGCGTTTGTTTACAATTTTTACGAAGTGTTCTTTTTCAGGTAGAGCAGACGAACTTTTAATTAGCGCAGTTCCGCGAGTACTTTTGATCGAGGCCGTGAATATAAATAGTTCGCAGTCGCCGCATACTAATTACTATTAACATAATAATAACTCTTTGGCCAGCCGCTGATTTGTCGCGGTCCTCTTAAGAGAAGGCCATCATTCCCCCTGCACCCCACCCCCTCTTCCCCTCCTCTCCTCCCAGCATTCAGATATAAACTGCTTAATAGTGTCCCTCACTTCCTCTTTTTCAATTTCTTCAATAAGCATTCCTACCCTCTCCCTCGTGTCCCCCTTCAGACATTCAAGTAATTTCTACAATGTTTTGAAGCAAAATTTTAGGTTGCCTTTATTGAAGCAAAATAAATAAGAAATGACACCATCAGAGGATTTTGACAAAGAGCAATAAGCGTACAATTAAAACATGCCCTGTGATATAACGATGTTTCATGAATGAAAATGGAATTGAAAGAGGTCAGAGGTCGTTCGCATAAATTATAATTATATACAACACCCGTTGTATATACTTCAAGTATATACAACGGTTGTTATACTCTATGGTTATCAGATAAAGAAGCTTAGCTGCTAGGTGTATCTGAAGATTTTCCCTGTGGGAACTCCGGGAATTAAAGCAGTGCCTTTTTACTGTGGCAAACAAGCTGGGTTTTACAGGTAAAATAGGGCCCGGTAACCAATGCCTCTGGACGGTCCGTCGTTTCACCCAATTACACCCAATTAACACCCAATTAAACCCAATTAACACCCAATTAACACCCAATTAATACCCAATTAATAAAAAACAACAAATAATTGTTTTTTAGGGTGAATTCTAGGAAGAAGACTATAGTGCGCCGATGGAACCCGTTACTTCGTCGGACAGTTTTGAGATCGTTCAGTGTCTGAGTAAAGAATGTCTATATTGATATATTTAGTGTGACTAGGCAGGGAGCAGTCAGTTAATATGGGAGATATCGAATCAGTGTACATGTATTTGACCTTCCAATGCCCTTGCAGTAAAGACGTACAAAATTCGGTATATCCACTGCCCTTCTCGAGTGTTGTAAACCTTTTTTTTGTCGGCGCTGTTGAAAGGTCCACAGCTTGCATGTTTCTACAACTATGAACAGAACGTGTTGTTACACTGTAAACACACGCTGTAACAAGTGTGGTTATAGTCTGCCTGGATGGAAGTCCTCTGAAATGGGCGACAAGGGTATAACGATTGGCTGGACCTGACATTATATCCATGTTGCGGTCACGGTTAGCTATTAGCTAATAAATAATGTGAAGATTAATTTCGTATTATTAATGATAGAAATCATTGTAATCACATGAACAATTTATTTCCAGACTTCAGTTGGCATTCAGGATATTCCAACTAAAAACCCGACGGTGAATGACTCATCTGCAGATTCCAAAGTTGATGTCATGGAAGTCTCTACAGTAGAGATTTATTTCAGAGGTAATGTTTTTCTTATTATTTGCTTTCTTATACCTATTCGAAAGGAATTTACCACCATCATGTTCATGCGGCATAAGCTGTTAAACTTGATGGCTTTTCCTCGTCTCTTCGGGTGGGAGTGGGGGCACAATCCGCTAAAGTAAACAGTTAAATGTATCGTATTAACTGGTAGAGTGCTGAATTATTTTTGGTCATCAAAATTTGTTCACATACTTTTGCCTAGTTACAATTTATGGGAGAGTGCCAATAGGCACTCTCCCATAAATTGTAACAAGGCAAATCCTAACAGACTAAATAATTTAACTTCAAAGGTGATATGAACAACATCCGCAAAATATGAAGCCTTTAAGTGCTGGTACTGACACTTCAGAGTAAAGCCCAAATATGGGCTTCCAGCACTCTACCAGTTAAGTGAACAATGTCCGCATGTTGTAATATTACGATACAAAAGTCCAAAAAGTGGTCGCAACACATCAAAGTCTGTTACACTCTGAACGCTATGAGAGAGTTTTGTGCAGTGTGATGAAGTGATAGCTCTATATTTTCGCCTTTTATGGTAAGCAAGATGTTCTTGGCATATTGCGCCCAAAATAGATGGTGTAGTTTTCTTCGTAAGCCGAACTGGGGGATGGGGGAGGCGGTGATTGCCCTGTCCGCCCACCCCGTGGAACCACAACTAACGTCCCATTTACAGCATTAAATTGAATTTATTTATTTATTGGTGTTTAAGGTCACATACTTATGCATAATGGCTAATCATGACCGTTATAGTTTTACGGGTGGAGGAAGCCGGAGTACCCGTAGAGAACCACTGAGCAACGACGAGCAGCTGCTAGCCCCCCCCCCCCCCCAACATCGTAACTCCGTACTGCAGCACATGCAGGGTTAGATTGGTTGAAACATGCGCACCATCGAGGCGCAGTACACCTTAGTACATGGCGTCATCATGCCCCCGTGTGGACAATCGAGGTTAAGTGCTTAAGGAAACAACGCGGGAGTCCGAATCGATCGCTCAGAGGGTCACCCATCCGAGGACTAACCGGGCTCGACGTTACTTAACTTCGGTAATCTAACGAGAACCGGTTACCGCAACGCCACCGCGTCCCCTTAAATAAAAAGCAGTACAGCCAGTATTGATTTGCATTGATTATTGATTAGAAAAAATAAAATTGAAAAGTAGTTGATAAGATTAACCAGGCTCTGTTTCAATCTCTATCTGTTTGAAGGCTAGATTATTTTTGGTCGTCTGAATTTGTCATTCAAAAGTTGTTTTTATTGCCCATAGGCACTCTCCAATAATTTGTGATAAACTAATTTACACGAACAAAATGTTATATGCATTTTACTTAATATGAAACATGAACAAGGAAAATGTCGGTTTTTACTCGGATACCCTATTTTTTTGAAGACCTGATAGTGGTTTCTAGCACTCAACCAGCTAATCAGTAGTAGTAGTAATATCTTTTTATTGAAACATGTGCTTTACATTGATTGAAATGTAATAAAAGTGTACATGAAATAGCACCCGACCCAATGGACCTATATGTCACCTAAAACATCAGAATTGTCTTGTAAGGTGCACATTTTCAGGGGGAGGGAATGTGGTTACCATAAATTTAAAAAGTAAGGGCAATAATGAATTATAAATTCAAAGCAAAATGAAATTGTAATTTCCTTCATTGATGATAAACTTCCTGAAGTTTTTTCTCTGGATTACAAACAGGACAGTCTAACCTGTCAACGTACAGTACCTGATATGGATCTGACCATCCCTTCACTCAGCCCGAGCTCCGGAGTGAACGGATGGACTGGTCCCATCGGATCGTGTGGGACATTGGATTAACGCACTGAAGAAATGTTCCCAGAACAAAAACTGTATATTTATGGAGTAGCAAAGAACGCGCTCATGGAATAATCAACAGAAAATTTTCAACTGTGAGCCAGCCCATCGTCAACCTCCACGGTCCAAAGGCTCCAGAGCGGAGGATGCGCAGGCCAACAGTTGAAACTAGCAACATTATAAAATTCTGTCATCCTTATCGGTTGCACTACTATGAGGCGTCCAATATGTCAATCTTAGTTACATATAATACTTCATCGCACCCTGCAATCCCCATGTATCCAGAGTGGGTGGGAGATTACATGATCCCACAGGAAAAAAATTAAGTGAGTGAGGTATGAGCTGTGGTGGAGGAATAAACTACTGAATAGAGCAGGGACGTTCTCAAACATATCTACCTGATCTCCGGCTAACAATATTGGAGATTCGTATCAATCAATGATTCACTGTTTATTACTTATACAACCTAGATTTCCGTAGTTTAAATGCTTCAAAAATGAAAGTGGAACATTGCCTTGGGTTCTCTTTTATAATTATGTTCATATTTTCGTCAGTCAAGTAATTTTCAGTTAGACTATTAAATGAGGCAGAGTTAAAAAGAGTTCTACGAAGGTCTCCAACAGAGGGGGCATTCCATCAAAAAATTATTTTCATTTTCAATTCTAGACCTATTACACAGAGTACAAGTTCGCTCTTCTAGATTTTTGTTCCTAAAACGACCGGTTCCGACCCTGAGTGGCAATATTCCACAGCGAAACTGGGCCAATACAGATCGGTGATGGCGATTCAGGTTCATAAGGAAAAAAAACTTTCAGTTTCAAACTCAGTTTTAAATTTCCTATATGTACGTAGCTTAGGGACAAGTTGAATGCTTTCTGACCAGTTCGCATTGTGATAGTTAAATTGATTAGCTCGCATTTCATCGATATCACAGAGAATTAGTGCCTCATATGTATCGGAGCAGTTAATGATATCAAATACTTTTCGAATTTCGGAACACCAACCTTCAACAAAAGTTATAATCCCACAGGAATAACCTCTTCACTAGCCTACCAGTATCCATAGCAATCAGCCTATTCGATAGTCTAAGTATATTAACCCACCTCCCTTGTAAAGGAGACTCGAACCCAACATCTCTTAACATCCTCAATATAGGACAAAACCTATGTACTCCCAAATAATATATAATAGCTCTGTTCAGGACGGCGTCAATAGAGAAATATTTCTTAAAGCCCCAAATCCCTGATGTATAATCAAGAACGGGGCAAACACACATTGAATATAATTTTTGGAATGTTTTGAAACCCACGTCCCATTGTTGATGAATTTTGGATATTACCGAACCGAGGGCTCTACCTGCAGAAGTGCTAAAGCATCAGAAATATAATCAAACTCTTTATGCTCTTGAGACATTACATCAAGGTAGCGATATTTATCAGAATATTCTATGGGGGATTCTCCTATTTGAAATTCATAATCACTACAATTTTTACGTTTATTTCTAAAGTGGATGACTTTCATTTTTTTCTCTATTTATGGCCATTTGCCAGTTAATGAACCAATATGAAAAATGTCTAATAAAGATTGCATGTCTGTCTCATTATCTGAGATAAGTGTCACGTCGTCCCCGTACATTAGTACAGAGATATTATCATAATTTATTTTCACCCCCTCATTGGCCCTCTTTATTTCTCTAGCTAAGTCATCAATATACAAAGCACACAACGTTGGGGACAGATTATCACCTTGTGTCACCCCACCCAGACAGTTAAAGTAATGGGTTTCCCTATCATTTATTCGGACACAGGCTGGCGTGTTTTGATACATATTTTTTATGGACTGATACATATTCCGATCTACACCCATTTAAGTAATTTATAGAGTAACATAACCCTATCAACCATATCAAAAGCTTTCTTTAAGTCGACGAAGGCTGTAAATATTTCGGTCTTACCTCTTATAATGGGTGCGAAGGGGTAGATATGGTGATACATGACCTATGTGGACGGAATCCATTCTGTTCGTCGACTAACAAATCATATTCGTCAATGTACGGCATCAACCTATTATTCAAAATACTGCTATATATTTTACTCAGACCACACAATAAAGATATACCTCTATAGTGCAAAGGTAGTCTTGGGTCCAACGACTTATCTTTTGGAATAGGGCAAATAATAGCTTTTTCCCAAATAGATGATATGATGCCAGTATCAAATAGGAGCTGAAAACATTTAAAGATTACATCTATCATGTGTTTTGATTTCAAACTTTCATATGGAATTCCCTCAAAATGATTTGTCATTCTTCATTTTCAAGACCACCCTTTCTAGCTCTCCATATTCAATCATTTAGGAGAGTACTGGGTTCGTATAGGAGATCTAACATTTTATTGTCCAAAAATATTTTTTCTTCTACTTGCCTTCTAAAAAAAGTGTCTAGATTTTCATTTCCAGTACGGGGGTCATATAAGTTTTCAAAAGCTTTAGCCCAAGTATCAAAGACACAGTTTATGTTTTGATTAACTGATCCGTTCTCATCATATACTTCTTCGGGGATCTTGTTTGTTTTTGTGGGGCCTAGTTTATTTACCGTGTCCCAAAATGCTTCATGGTCTTTATCACACTGATTATCTATATTCAGTATTAAATTTCTATTATATTCCCTTTCCCGTTTTCGTAATTTCCGTAATAATAAGTATACAAAAAGGGTTTACTAAATCATCATTGTTTAAGTATTCATATATAGTTAACTAACAACAAGTCATGACAAATCCTCGTTTGCCACCAATTCGCACATTTTCAACATAAGCACGTTTTAGAATTATTCTAATTACACTAATCTTTTTGTGTTGTTTTAAATTCTTTAGTGAAAGAGACAGACTTCCAACTGAAGGAGATAAGCTCTATTAGATCAACAGTGCAAAAACAAAAAAGTGTTTCATTCATTGAAGAAAGTCAGACTCTCTGTGATCAGAAAGTAAGTGTTCGGATTAATCGTATTTACGTTTTTACTTTAACCTTTTACCTAACATTGCGGCCAAAAACGGCCAGGAAATTAACCAGAATAAGTCTACCACGGCCTAAAATATCTTAGACATGTCTCAAATAAAACCATACAAATATGGATATCATTAGAACCGGCTCATCGAGCCGGTTCTAATGATATCCATATTTGTATGGTCTCATTGGAAATTTGTGAGAATTATTTTCGAAAAATGTGAAATTTAATTTATTTTTCAAAAAAGCTGTGTTAGGTAATGGGTAAATCCAGTGATGTATATACAGAGTGTACTCAACCTGAGAACATCACAACTAAACGTGTACCGGTGGAGATGGCCTTAATCAGGGGAACATCTTGTCACCGAATCGGTTTGCATTGTACATAAAACATTCAGTTAACCCTTTACCTAACATGAAAGCAGACGATAGTTGCAAAAGAAAAGTCTTGAATAACTAATTTTTTTCCTTTTTTGTCTAAAAAACATAGGTTATGATCCCTCGTTGGAACGAGCTCGGCGAGCTCGTTCCAACGAAGGGTCATAACATATGTTTTTTAGACAAAAAATAAAACCATAATGAAAATTAATTGGCGATTTTTGAGAATAGCGCTTGCCGGTTTTGGCCGTTACGCTGTGTAAAGGGTTAATGGCAACCGCCGAGTAGGTCACAGTAAGTTGGAAAGACAATAATACCAGGGTTATTCGTTTCTAACGACATGGTTTTATCAGCTGAGAGTGAGGAGAGACTACAAAAACTGTTAACCATTGTAGGAAAATACGGGAATAAATGGTTTCTTGAACTGAACAAAAACAAGAGTAAGGAAATACTTGTGCGACGTAGGGTACATGAGTCTCGAAAGTATAGGATGGGTTAGTTTTATATTGATGTAGTAGACTGCAAGTATGTAACAGTGGGGAAATGGAGAATATGTAAACTTTGAGGTGAAAACTTGTGTGGCATGTAGAGAAACCACGCCAATATACTTAATACTGTGACCTATGTGGATGTCAAAAACTCCAGGGAGTAGTTCATATAAGATCAATCCTATTTTTTTCTGTCCAATCGGAGAATGACTTTTCAGATTATACCAAGCAGCATATTTGTGGGTCCGCCTGATATCAGATTTAGATTGAGCTCGAGTGCAAAAATGAGTGAATGGGGTCTTATCAGGAATAGGATTAATTAAGATAAATAAATATAACACATGCTAAACTCTAAATATATTTTAATAGGGGATCCAACTACATACACCAGGGAAAGGGAAAATAAGTTTTTATTATATTTCTTTAATGTAAAAACTTAAATTTAAGTTCAACAACATTTAGTTCTGAGAATAAAAAACTAAGTATTGATAGATGAGAAAACTTAAAAAGCTGTCAGTCCAGAAACAATAGACCAGTACTTGAGGATTCCGATTTCACCACTTATAACGCACATTCAAAGGCCAATTCTAAAATTCAAGCGATGAAAAGTGGGTGAAAATTCGTTCAATCTCGCCTAATGCCAGAATTGTGACAAATAACAATGCGACGGTTCTGGAGAAAATTATGTCCAAATGACATGAAACGGATACGTAAATGTGGGGGAAAATCCTATCTTATATAACACAGCTGAATTACGGGACAAAATTTATTAACAATATGGAATGGGACGAGTTTTCCTAATTTGGATATACCCTGATGGAAGTGCGAAGTCGCACACGAGGGGAGCAAGATGAGTCTACCTACATGAGGTATACATTGAAAAGGGAGAATATGAGGGGAAGGGTCAATTTTGTATTTGGGAAGATTGAGAAATCAC
Source organism: Pictodentalium vernedei (assembly GCA_031216915.1). Lineage (NCBI taxonomy): Eukaryota > Metazoa > Mollusca > Scaphopoda > Dentaliida > Dentaliidae > Pictodentalium > Pictodentalium vernedei. The sequence goes on from CM062296.1 coordinate 384,721,530, forward strand.
GCAAATTGTGGTAATTTTAAAACAGTTTTTGTCTGAGTGTTGAGAGTTTCGGGTGATCAGTGAGGGAGTAATGGCCCAGCAGTGGCGGGGCTGATGTATCCCCTCTCGCCAGAGGAGCGATGCAAATCAGCGGGTGTCCGAAGTAGTAGTAGTGGTGTGGCGTTACAGAATGTTCTTATCCCCACCCTTCCATTCCATTATCTAGACTGGAAAGACCCATCGTTAATTCCTTACCTATCGTAACGGCCATATCCGCTCAAAGCTACTCACAAAAATCGCCATCCATACATTATTATAACCCCATCAAGCCCGTTCCAATGTGGTGTCAAAACGCATGTTTTGGAGAGAAAGAGAGATGTAAATTCTGTTAATAAAGCTAACTAGTTGGTGCTAGATAGAAAGACAGAACACAAGGACGGTGGAGTACGGGGACACGAATTAACGACTCGAGTTGGAATTTTTCCGGTATTACAGCGGCGGCGTAATTACCCGTACTCTACCCCAGTTGTTTTCTGAAAATACACCACGATTAAAATCAAATACATGAATGAAGATTAGATTTTTAAAGAAACACTTCGGCGTTCTGTTTATTTTCTTACGTGACAGCATCGGTTGTTTTGTTGAAGCATTTGATTGGCACAAAGTAGCATTTCATTGACTCGTGTGGATCCCTGTGTCAGCAACGGGAATATCCACTGATTTGTAATGACCACTCAGTTGTTGTCTTAATGTTGTTGGACCTATTCCACATGTGTTTTTTCTAACACATTTTTGTGTCTGTGTTCTATTGGGTAGCATTGAATTCACACAACAATCATGGTATATAAATCTTTTTGAGAAACCAAAGAAAAAAAAATAGAAAGAATGCCAGGTATATTTTTCTTTCTAATCGTTTGTGGTTGGATCTTTTAATTCATGCTAAGGCCAGCTGTTCAGTGTATTCTTTCGCCAACGGACACATGTTATTATACCGTAAATCTTTTAAAACAATACGGAGCTTGCATACTTGTGACCATACAGCTGCTTGCACTTTTCTTTCAGCATCTGCGCTTTCGGTTTGCATACATTACACTAAACTGCCTCATAAATTGTTGCTGTCTGATTATTCTGTACAATTGAATAGACCCTATTGTTTGGAACACGACAGCAAGAAATCCATTGTGGTTATAACTTCTTGTAATATACTTTTTAATATTATATTTAATGTAATCATTATATGCACGAAGAATCTCTATATGTATCCTGCAAATAAAGGAGGTAAGAAAGTTTTTTCCATGTACATTAGATTTAATTTAGGTACTATTGTCATGTTTATGTGTGACTCAGAAAGATTATTTTAACACGTTATTTTTAAGCGGAACGAAGCACCATACCCACCTCCTTCTTATGCCCATGGGTGTTGGAACATGAAACAATCTGGGGATGCAAGGGCTGTCGGGCATTTGAAGGTACGGCTCTTCGATTCAACTGATGGCGTTGATGATGACGTCACTGTTGATGTCACTGATGAGTCAATGATCATGTGATTGATCCGTAGCAACAACTTGAGACTATGGTGATGGCGTCACTGTCCGCGTTCCCTTGACATCATACGATATTCATCATGCACTTTGGTATGACGTCAGTTCCGGTATCACATAACAACATGGTTGCCTACACATTTGCTTAAGATGATCATCGTTCATCGCGAGAATGCCATCTTTCTCTGTGAAAACAGCTTTAAGACTAGTTAAGTATATCCTACATTATGCGTCGTAAAACTCACAGACCAGCATAATATGCGACCTAAAACTCACAGGCCAGCATAATATAGGGCATAAATAGTCCAATAGGCCGAGGATGCTGAAGTCAGACCTAAAGGGATACACGCGCTTCGGATTATACTACCAATGCATTTTAATACGACTGAGTAGGTCGCAACACTATGACATACCAGTGGTAAGTAGCGTACTTTAGGTATACGCAATTAGCCCGAGAAGGGAAAAGTGGCAACCGCAAAGGCATGGACCAACCATATCATACTACCACACAAGCAATTAATTATACCAGAGACCAGTATTTTAACTAGGACTATTAGCCACCACATAGATGATTGTGGAGGGATTCATCAATCAAAATGGATGACGGAAACACGTGCCATCACAGAAACAACACGGTGCACACGCGCAGTACCACTAAACTCCATATGCCGCCACTGATACCGTCACTGATGACATCACTTACGTGCGTTACCATCAAAGCAATATAATGCCACTAGTTACCTTACTTATGGTGTCGTTGTGGGTCAGCCCGATAGGGGAAGATGGATTATATACAACACTCACTTTCAGTCAAAATTAATTTTACCATCATCACAACAACGTTTCATTTCATATTTTTTCCCCTCACCATCATCGGTATGGTGTCCTGCAGTAATATGTCGGAAGGCTCTGATGGAGAGTGTTCTTTGCATCAATGTCATCAAAATAGCATGTAACACCTTTTGTGTGTGCATTTATTTACCCTTAAGACACATGTTCGACAAGAAAAGAGAAATGGAGACTAAATGGTATGTATTGCTTGAAAAGGGTGTAACATGCGAGTCAGTTTTCCTTAGCGCTAGTCAACAGTGATCCCCAAGGCTCAAATTCCATTCAGGTTGTAAAACATATCATCCGAAACAACTGTTGTTGATAGAAGTGGAGGCATTCGAAATAGTACTCTAAGCTTGTGCATAACATACGCGAAATTACACGTTACTAAACTGAATGTACGATATACTACTGAAATTTTAATGTTCGAATGCGTCTGACAGTTCCAATGCACAACAAACGTTGATAACATAATGCGCATGTTTTATCGCTGCGGCACATTCCATTTTACCCCATTTTAGAACACAAAAATTCGAATCATGTGACGAAGAATTTCCCAAGAAATCCCCCACCTAAACATTTTTCACCCGTTTTAAAGTAAGCATGTAAATATTATTGTATGCAGCAAAATCAAGATTCGTACGTTCAATTTCAGTTACACTCAACTCTTTGTGCCCAGTTTCATGAGACTGCTGCTTTGTCCATCTATAACAGTAAAGAAACAACAGAAATAGGTGAGATTTATTTTCCTTTCTTGAATACATTTAGATGATATATTCATTTTGTAGATGTTTTAAGGCTAAGTGACATTTCATTTTATTTTGGCGTAGGTTGGGGACACCTCCAGTTCAACTTTAGAGATTGCAGTGAGTGAAATAACCTACTTCTTCAAAAATAGAAGCATGAAATCACGAATTCGTCATGCGGAATGTAAACTCCTCATGTAAAAAAACACGTAGAAAATTATTCCCAAAGACAAATAATTCTGTTTTTCGTGTTAATGTTTTTTAACAATTCCATGGTTTATCTGTATGTTAAAATTAATTTTAAACATGAGATGTACTTGAGATGGCTGCCTCATGTTTTGAAAATGTGGTGTTTCAGCCATATCTAAAGTGCTAAAATATCTCGGAGTAAAGGTGTTTGGAGTCGTGTTATATGCCAACAAGTGTCAATTCCGTGCCTGAATCAACCGATTGTTGCGTTTGAAAGAGGCGATTCATAAAAAGAAACATATTTTTTCCAATTCACAAAAATTATTATAATGCAACTGAAAATTCATTTTGGTATTCAACTTACATAATCTGAACATTTATTCCAATTTGGTATCAAAATCAACACAACGTATGCTTTAGTTCGTTTTTCTACATCGTCCAACGGAATGGTCTTTATTGCATTGTCTTACTTTGATAAAGCCTTAAAGAGAAATATTTATAAACAAATCTTTTCTATATTTTGTGTGATTAGTATATTTTGTGTCAATAGTAAATCAACTAGCGGCCACACGATCGAGCCTATTTTTTGTATAAATAGTAAAAGTACATACATTGATTCGTGTGTCGGAATTAGGTGGGGATAGACCTGTGCACGCACCCGGAAATTCTCTGATTTTCTAATAAGTTCCTAAATATGAGAAGAAATGAGTATTTTGCACACGTTTGTTTCAATAAAGTGGTTAATCACATCATATTCTTAGCATTTATTTTCCATGTTTAGCCCTAATACCCCACAAAGCTAGTGATCGTCTGTGAGGAAATGGCGATGAATGTACCAGAAAGCCAAGGATAACAGAATGCCAAGGTATACCATGCATTTCACACAATACATTCGTACACCGGGGGGAATATCAAAGGTTCCCTTGGATATATGAGGACAATACCATTGTGTCTCAGTTTACTTCTCTGTTTCTCTGTAAAGGACACGCGCAATCGTTCATCTCCCAGGGCGCACTTGTGCCTCGGAATCTTTAACAATGTACGTTGGAATCCCACCAACCCAAGATATCATTTCCTGCATCCATCCCTGAAAACCTTTCTTTAAATCGCCGATGAAGTAAGTCGAAATCTTGTAACTCTTCCTTCACTGGTCGAGAAAAGACCGGACTCTTCAGAGAATCACAGCATTTTAATGACTTTTTACTTTGATTAATGTTAAAATGTCTTGTGGCATGGTATCTATTCGTCCATTTGATCGACGATGTTTTTTAAACGGCAATGTTTTCTGAACGTATTAGTAATTTTGAGCAGCCGGTGCTTCATACAACAATGAATTTTGAGCGTGAAATTAATTTCGTATGTGGAATTCGCATTGCAGCCAATTCAAATAGACATTTAAAAGAAAAGTGTTGTCATTTGATCGCCGTAAAATCTTCCATATCAATAAAAAAGCAAGTTCTAAAAATACCAAAATATCAGTTAATGGTAATGATTTCAATTATATTCTTTTTCAATGACACAATAGTTGCATTTTGTCGACAATTTAATGTTTTTGGTGGTAAAGCAGCTCATCAAATTGAAACTACATTAATATATAGTCTTGTGTCTAAAAACTTGTTCACACTAATTGTTTAGACTACACATTTTTGAAAATGACATAGCTTATAACGACATTACCTAACTTGAATTATTGACAATATAGACCTCAAGATCAAAATGTGTTTTGCGTTGTTTCAGGTGATATCAACTCACGTAAAGGCTGCCTCACACCAACAATCAGTGAGCTGAGAAGTGTTGCGGAATTTGGTGACAAACATACTGTGGTTAAAGCTGAAGTGAGTATTACGAATGATCAGCTGATAAAAGCGCTCCTTTTAACCCTTTAGCCAACGTAAGGGAAAAACCGGCCAGTGCTATTCACAAAAATCGCCAATTAATTTTAATTTTTTTTCTTCATTTTTTGTCTCAAAAACATAGGTTATGACTCCTCTTTGGAACGAGCTCGTCGAGCTCGTTCCAATGAGGGGCTTATAACCTATGTTTTTGAGACAAAAAATGAAAAAAAAAATAGTTATTCAAGAATTTTGTTTGCAAGTGTCGTCTGCTGTTCATGTTAGGTAAAGGGTTAAGCAAAGAAATGTCCAGTACACCTTCACTTGTCTGATAACGGAAGATTAAATATGAAAGGGAATTTATTTGATTTCATCTCAGCTGATGACCGTAGACAGAATACGTTTTGAAAATTTTGTCACACCGAGTCTTTTCCTGAAAGTTATTAACAGCAATGTAAAAGGTGACTAATGAAGTGCTTTATTCATTTTTAATTAACCTTCGTTCATATGGTATTTCTTTTGTTACAATTCACTGGCGAGCGCTAGATACACTTTCTAATAAATTGAAACAAACAAACCCCAAAAATTCAAATAATATTTCTATAGCCAACTGAACTGACTACCCGCACTATATGAAGTTTTTAAATCACAAAACCAACACTTTCATTTAAGTTGATGTACATTATAGTTCTCTGACAAACATAACACATCCCACTTGCCTGTACTGCTGGTCGTTAACAGTAGGAATATGACCAAAGCCTGACTTCTCTTAAAATATAGTTAAATTCTTCTCTTTATTTTCAGATGCATCCCATACTTCCAACTCACATTGACCATAATGAACAACTGCCGGAATATTATAAGTACTTCTATAATAAGCCATCTAAGACTGGTAAGCATGTTTGTGATGGTCATACAACCAGCAAGGTGTAATTTTAGAACAAGCTGCTAAATTTTGTTGTTTTAATGCCTCGAACATTCCGAGCAGGTGCAGAATGGCGCGATGAAAGTTACTGGGAAACATGAATGGGACAGTCACATTTTACAGTTCCAAAGCCCATTGAGGTTAAATTGTAACATTCTGAGTCACCTTGGTTTTAGAAATGTTGACATTTCAACCCCGAAAGACAGAAAATCCTCGCATCTTTAGAGATTATCCTCGACTCAGTGATGGGCGTACGGATGTATATACATTTGTAGGAAAGTGCAACATTAGTTTTTGAGCTGTCAGTACTACTGACAAGACAATACATGACAAAAAAGTGTACCATGGAATATACTCACACTGACCTATTATAATACTACTGAGAAGACAACACGTAACAACCAAGAGTACCATAGAACACACACACACTGATCCATTACAATACTATTGACAAAACAACACATGACAACCACTTGTACCATGGAATATACTCACACTGATTCATTAGAATACTTTAGACAAAACAACACATGACAACCAGATATACCATGGAATATACTGACACGGATCCATTACAATACCATTGACATATCATTAACAAGACAACACAGGGCAACCAAGAGTACCATAGAATACACACACACTGATCCATTAGAATATCATTGACAAGACAACACCTGACACCCACGTGTACCGTGGAATCTACTCACACTGGTCCATTACAATACTATTTGCAATACAAGCATGACAACCACGTCTACCATGGAATATATTCCAGCTTATGGAAGCAGCCTTGTATAAGCTTCCAGCTTGTTGCTGAATTCATTTCCATTAATGTTTTGTGCTCGCTGATACTTGTATCATTATCGTACTTACTTTCTGTAACTTTCTTTAAAATTTGGAAATGAATATTGTTTAAACTAAATATACCACAGAAATATACACACACTAATCGTTACAAACCAGCCCATGTGGTCAGTATTCATAGATGTATTAAGGTTCTTACTTTGCTTCACCGATTGTGAACTGTAACACGTATAACAGAACATTCTGATACAATACACCTAAATGTTGGCAGTTACGACCGTGATGACAGAATGCAGTGAAGTATTAGGGTGCCAACACGGGAACTTGGGTACAGAGTGAATGACGAACTGAAAAGGGCCATAAAGGGCAGAAAGATCAAATGTGCTGCGTAGAGGAGGAAAGGGAAACTCAGGAGGGTGGACAGCAGCGAGGACATGGTAGCAAAAGAAGAATACCAACATGCACGAATTAAAGTAAATAAGATTAATGGCGATAATCGGAGCGTGCGAAACTGCAGTCGTATTAGGAAGATAAGAAAGACAGGGGGATCGAGTTCGAACGTAGTTTGGAAATGGGTGAATAAAAGAAACAAAGGAAGTAATTCACAGAGTATTACAGTACAGTGCAGAAATACAGACGACCAAGACCAAATCGCATCAGAACTAGTAAAGCTCTGGGAAAAGATAAACGATAAGCATGGGGAACCCACCGGAGTGTCACATTGAGGGCGAAGAAGATTTATCGAACGTGTGCAGCGAAATAAAAGCCGAGGAGGTACAACAAGTGGTCTCAATACTAAGGAACGGAAACGCGGGAGGAATGGACGAGATTCCTAAAAAATGAGGGAGAGGAACTATGTAAGAGCTTAATGTCCCTATTCAATTTAACCATAGAAAACAAGAGGTTCCAAAAGACTGAAGAGAAAGCAAGGTTACATTTATACACAAAAAGGGGGCAATGGATGTTTTGGACAATTAAATGGGTGTATTGGTAATATGGGGAATATTCTTTGAAAATCTTCTGTATGGAAGATTTATTTATTGGGGTTTAACGACACTTTTGACAACCAGGGTCAGTTTTGCGGGTGGAGGAAGCCGGAGAGAACCACCGAACAATGGCAAGCAACTGTCAGACTCCCCAACGTACTAACTCCAAACAAAACAAGTGCACCATCGACTTGCAGTACCCGTTAGTACATAACGCCACGGTGCCCCCACATAGGCAGTTGGGATTAAGTGTCTTTCCCAAGGACACAACGCGGTTGCCGCAGGTGGGATTCGAACCGAGGGACGGCCTCTCAGCTTGCAGTCTGCATCTCTACCTACTGAACTGCCGCCCTTCCTATGTATGGGCGATTAGAGGACGTGATCGGAGAGAAAGGGTTCTTGGGGAGATCCAGGATGGCTTCAGAAAGGGAAGGAGAGTTACTGACCATCTTTTCACACAGTCCAAAGTGATAGAATCTGCGAAAGCCAAAAAGAAAGAGGTGTTTATGGCCTTTCGAGATGTGAAAAAGGCATATGTAGAGTATGGAGGGAGGGGTAAGCTGCGAAAACTTGTGGCCTTGGGCCTGGGACTGGGAGGTGAGTTTGTTGGAATTCTGAAAGCATTGTACAAAGTGAACTTAGCCCGGGTAACTGAACAACAAACGTGTGTCCATGGAGATAGGCCTAAAACAGAGGTGTATCCTTTTCAGAAGAGGAGCTACAGAAAATGCTGGCAGTTGTTGGGAGATATGGAAACAAATGGAGACTCGCGCTAAATGAAAGCAATATTAAAGTTATACGCATGGGTGGTAAAGTGGAATCTACGCGAAAGTGGAGAGTGTGGTAGTTCTATATTGCGTCAATTAATATGATTATTGGAGAGATTGGGAAGACTATGGTATGGGATGGGTATCAAGCAGTTCGTCTCCGAGTGTTGGGAGGAGAGAAGAATCATGGGGATAAGGAGGCATTTGGGAGAACATGGGCAATCAAGGCCTTCTCACCAGTGAATATAGACAAATCAGCGGCTGACCAGAGTGTGAAAGCTTATGTTCCCTTGTTGGAACGTGCTCGTTTAACTGAGGAGTCGCTATATGCTACGTTTTTAGGCAAATATGTCTAAAGAATAATAAAATTCGAATGGAGATTTTTGTGAATACTACTGTTTGGATGTGATACTGTTTGGTTGTTACATTAGGCAAAACGTCAAACAAGTAAGTACCTAGGTGGTGGATTGAAGGCCACAAGTTTGCTATCAACACTTTCAAAATATATTATAGGAGATCTATACTAAGCAAATGACTCTTTGGAATGGGACTTTACAGAAAAAGCTCTTCGATTTCTTTTGATCCGTCTATAATTCAACGGTTCAACACTTCAAAATGTGTGGAGCTTTTTATTGAATAATTGACACTGGTCTGAGGCATTCTAATGAGGAGCTCATCAAGGTGACCTGCGGTCCACATTTAATTATAAGTAGTGCGGAAACACTTTGGGCTACATTAAAATACAACAGACTGGTGAAATAAGGAAAAACATTTCAGAATATTTAATTGGCCAATACGAGAATGATTCTTCTCGTTTTTTGAAAGATGTCAATTATTATCTGAAAATATCAGAGAATATATCTGACAGTTTTGAAAATTTTTTAGGTCTGCTTCAATAATAAGGACAATTTTGATAGAACACAAGTCACATGAATTTGGACAGAGAGGGTTATGAGGGGAGGAAATCTATACTAATGTACCACTAAGGTAGAAGCACGCCATTTTACAGTATTATGTATTAAGTGTGACTTCAGCAGGAAGAATTATATCAATGAATTATTATTAAAGGTGACATCACATTTACCAACATTAAGGCATTCAGTAAAATCATGAAAATGATGTTGGTGAAAAACTCATCGACAATAGACGTGTCTCCCAACGGAATAGAAGGCGTTAATCATAGTTGCTTTGAAAAATTTAGTACTTTAAATATCTAGTGTATTTATGAAATTTGTATGAGTCAAAAAGTCATCGACAATTGAGTTGTCTCCAAACGGAATGATTTAATCTTAGATGATTTAGAAAAGGGTAGTTTACCCCTCCCCCACCTCTTTATGAAGCTAATTTGTTTAAAAATTCCAATTAGAGTCACAAAGATTGGGGTTCTAGAAATACAGGAGAATTCCTGAATTCATTTTGATGCAATGTTCTCGGTTCGCCGTACCCTTTAGATACGACCACAACTCCATCTGACGTGTCCTCCGAAACTTTTTTTTTTGACAAACCCGTTTTGATAAGCAGCAATTTTCTCCACTGCAGAGACTGAGAAATTTTTATAAGGCAAACCAATCAGAAAAGAACAGTAACAGATGACAATGTTACGATTTTGCGAAAAAGTCCAATTCTTTAGGCAAGGTCCACGACAGACTTTGTAACGATGCCCACAAGAGCTTAATAAAAACGGGAAAGTCAGTTAAACACCGATTTGAAATTAGATACTTAGAATTCAACATTTAAATGTACATTTCCTATTAGTGACAAGAGTTATCCAAGCCAGAAAATAAGCAGGCTGTCATCTGCCAAATGAGGTCCCCAGAGGGTGAATTTAGTGTTGCTACCCTGCACAGTAAGGTAGCATCACTAAATTTACCTTCTGTGAACCTCAATCTGAATCATGGTCTCAAAACTAAACAGAAAGAGGTACTCAGAGGATAAACTGGCCCACTGTATGGGATAGCATCATCAAATTCACCGTCAGGGGACCTCATTCTGCAAATGTAAAACTGCTTATTTTCAGGCCTGGAGTTATCAACATAATTTGGAGTTGGACGTTTTAAACAGAACTATATATACAAATAAAAAACATCGTAATTTCAAGCCCATGGGAACTGAACTCTGCACCTTTTGTGAAATCACAAAATGTGTGCAACAGAAGAACTTGTTCATCTTATTTTTGTCTGCTCGCACACAATGAGCGCATTATATATGATAATATATTGCTTTACTTAATACTGCCTTAACGCTTTACCAACGCACTTGATATCAAAAACTGTTATTTTAAATATTTTTTTCCATGTTTTCCCAAAATGTCAACAAAACCATATCACGTGACCCCTCACTGGAACGAAATCAACGATTCGTTAGGTAAAGGGTTTATATGTAACGATCATGGTGCAAAGCAGATCCATCAGAAACGTTCACTGGATATCGAGACATAATTTTCAAAATGTCAGATAGAATATATATTTGGCATCTTACTGTAACAGCATTAATAATAATAACACTTTGGCCAGCCGCTGATTTGTCGCGGTTCTCGAACGAGAAGGCCTTGGTTACCCCTGAACTCCCAACTGCCTCCCTGTTCCCTCGCTTCTCCTCTCCTCCCAACATTCGGAGACGAACTGCTTGATGACATCCCTCACCCCATTCTTCCCAATCTCTCCGATTAGCACATTAACCCTCTCCTTTGAGTCTCCCCCTAACCACATGTCCTTCATTCTCCCATCCCACTTCCCCATTATACTCCCAGTGAATCTCATTCTTTTAGACTGATACTTTGGGCATTCTAGAAGGAAGTGTTCCAGGGTCTCCACCATGCCCAAGTTACACATCTGGCACTCCCTTTCACCGTCTTTCCCAATTTTTCCCCTCAGCTCCAGGGATCGCGACCGCAGCTTGAACAGCAGTGACCCCCCAAAGGTGCCATCAAGGTACTCTTCAAAACCTGGCCTCTCTTTATCACGCAGGCCACCCAAAGACCTCTTTGATTTGACCCCCTCTCGCCAATTACGGTTACAATCCTCCAAGACCCTTTCTCTGACGATTTTTTTACCCTGGTTTGCCCCAACGTCCAGGTCCGAGATCTCCAATGAGTAGTTCTCTACTAGCTCCCTCACTTGGATCATCCACCCCGTTTTGATATTTGAGTTGAAGATTTGCAGGAACATTACTTTACACCATCGGCTGTCGGGGAGATTCACCAAATAATTAAGATAACCGAGTTTCAACAGGTCTATCCTGTCCTTGATCCTCATCCACCCAAGCTCACCCCTGATTGCTTCTAGCGCTGCGGCATTGCTCGACCCCGTTATCCATCGGCCTGCATCGTTCTGTAAGATTTCCAAGCTCTTTATGGCCGTCTGGTTTAGAGGTACCACTTCCCTACCGTATGTTATACTTGGCAGCCCCACCATTTCCCAAATGGTTTTCCCCACGAAAACCTTATTGAAACTGTTTCTCCCTATAAGTTTCATTTGGTTAAGGATTCGCTTCCCCTTCAGAATCAATTTGTTTGTGTGGTTTCGGTAGATGCCTCTTCCTGTAATGTTTATATTTACCCCCAAATACTCGTAATCACCTGTCTCTCCTACATTGAGAAGTTTGCTGCTCCCTTCCGGAATGCAGAACTCACCCACTCTCCACCTTCGAGTGGGGTCCACTTGGCGGCCCACAGGTATAACTTTGCTCTTGCTTTCATTAAGTTCGAGTCTCCATTTGCTCCCATATTTCCCAACAATTCCCATCATTTTCGTTAGCCCCTCTTCGCTTTCTGACACTAGAACCATATCGTCTGCAAAAAATAGCCCTGGGATCTTCAAGTTCCCAACTGCTACCCCCTCGTCGCTACGCAGGAGTTCATCTCCTAAACCTTTGATGTACAATGCAAACAGGATTGGCGAAAGGATACACCCCTGTTTTAGGCCTATCTCCATAGGCACACGTTTTGTTGTAATGTTTCCCAGACTAAGTTCACTCTGTACATCTTTATATAATGCTTTCATAATTCCAACAAACTCGCCTCCTAAGCCCAGAGCCTCCAGCTTGCGCCACATACCCTCCCTCCATACTCTATCGTATGCCTTTTTGACATCCAAAAAGGCCATAAACATCTTTTTCTTTTTTGCTTTCGCGGATTGTATCATTTGGGATAGCGTGAAAAGATGGTCGGTTACTCTCCTTCCCTTCCTGAAGCCATTCTGGATTTCTCCCAAAAAACCCTTCTCCTCAATTACCTCCTCTAGTCTCCCATAAAGGACTTTACAGAAAACCTTTCCAATGTTGCTACTGACAGAGATCCCTCGATAGTTATCCAAAACGTCTTTTTCCCCCTTTTTGTGAATAAACGTCACTTTGCTTTCCCTCCACTCCTTTGGGACCTCTTGTTTTTCTATGGCTAAATTGAATAGGGCAGTCAGGCTTTCCAAGAGTTCCTCTCCCCCTTTTTTGATAAACTCGTTAGGAATTTCGTCCACCCCTCCCGCTTTTCCATTCCTCAATTTTGAGATCACCCTTCGCACCTCCTCGGTTTTGATTTCGCTGCACACGAAGTCCGAGAGATTTTCCTCGACCTGGTTCGGACACTCCGGTGGGTTCCCCATGCCCCATCGCTTATCGTTTACCTTTTCCCAGTGCTTGACTAGTTCTAATGCGATTTGATCTCGCTCTTCTGTAACTCTGCCATCTACTTTAATGCTCTGGAGGTTATTCCCTTTGTTACGTTTGTTCACCCATTTCCAAAATACGCTCGAACTCGACCCCCCTGTCGTTCTTATCGTCCTAATAAGACTGCTATTTCGCACTCTCCGGTTGTCGTCTTTAATCTTATTTACTTTATTTCGTGCTTGTTGGTATTCTTCCTTTGCTACCATGGCCTCATTGCTTTCCACCCCCTTAAGTTTTCTACTTCTCCTGTATGCAGCACATTTATCTTTTCTAACCTTTATGGCCCTTTTCAATTCTTCGTTCACTCTGTACCCAAGTTCCCGTGTTGGCACCCTAATCTTTCCTACACTTTCCTTCCCTGCCTCCACTAGGCTCGCAACTATGGCGTCGGCCATCTTCTGGACACTACCCCCCTTGTGTACGGCTGCAAGCTTTGGTTTCAGTTTTTCTTCGAACTTCGCCCAGTCGGCATCCTTTTTGAGTTCCCAAATCTCCTTGAAGCTTCCTTTCCTTTTCTCTGGGTTTTTGGCCCTCATCGTCACTGTAATCAAGTTGTGATCACTATCCAACTCCATTTTGCCCTCATCATCCACTTCTACCCTTCTCACCTCCCTCCATAAATTCATATCTATGAGAATGTAGTCAATTATTGATTTTCTGTCGTTTCTCTCCCAGGTCCATTTCCCCTTACATCTAGCGTCCCTGTTCAGAATCTTCAGACCGAGCTCATTTGTGAAGTTCAACAGCTTTCTTCCATTCCTGTTGACTTTCTTGTCCCCACCCTCTATGCCTTCTTCCTTGTCACCTATGTGTCCATTAAAGTCGCCCATCAGAATTATACCGAGCCCCCTGTTTTCTAGTTCAGTGATATTGGACCTTAGTGTTGAGTATATCGAGTCATTCCACTCGGGTTTACTTCCCTCCACCGCACAGTACACAATCCCAAGGGCAATACTTTTGTTTCTCAGACTGATCTTTACCCATCCAATTTCTTTTGACACATCAGCCGAGGTGATGATATCTTCCAGATCTGTAATCAGCGACGGTTTTAAATCCTCTTTAATGTACATGCCTACCCCTCCCCCTTTTTCTGGCCTTCCGTTCGCCCTACACCTATCCACACACACCCGCTTACTTGGTCTACCCGTTCCTCGTGTCTTACCCACGTCTCGCTTAAGCCCATGACATCAAACTCCTCTGCCTCGATCAATGTAGCAATTTCACTTACTTTCCGGTGGAGACCCTGGATGTTGCTATAACCCACTTTCAGGGTACGGAGGTTCATTGGCTTCCGCCTACTGGGCCCATTGTTTTCTGGTGCTAGTCTTGGTAAACTTATTCTGTCCCCCTCACTCTTGTTCACCCCACCTATGTCCACTCTCGTTATACTTGCCTCTGACCTCCCACCCCGCTCCTCTCCAAAAAAGGCTCTGCTACCCGTAGAATTTTATCCCCTAATACCCGTTTCCCCGCCCTGCTAAGATGCAGCCCGTCACGCCCGTACATGCTCCCATTGCCCCAAAACGTGTCCCAATGGTCGATAAAGGGAATTCCCAGATCAACACAGTAGTCCTCTAACTCTTCATTTAGTGCCAAAATCCTTGAGTTCCGTTCGTCCCCACCTCCAAGGACAGGAAGGACCCCGGATACGACTACCCTTGCATTCCTACTTAGCAGTTTGCCGACTAAGCCTCTATACGACTCCACCAAACTTACTGACCTTCTCTCCCTGATATTATTGGTCCCCACATGGACCACCACTACCGGTTCCGGCCCTGACCCTGCCACAATGCCGTCTACCCGGTCCCTGAGATCCTCCACCTTCGCCCCCGGAAAGCACAAGACTGTTCGATTGGAACTATCAGGACCACAAACAACATTGTCAATCCCACGTACAATGCTGCTCCCCGCTACAACTAATTTTCTTCTTCTGGCCCCAGTTCCTATATCATCTGCACCTCCTCTCGTTTTGCAAGCTCCTGGCCCCCTCTTTCTCTTGACCGCCCTCCTTACCCCGACTGGCCTATCATCATCACCAACCATCTCACCCCCCACACTTTCCCCCTCACTCTCGTCCCCAGGGGTATCAGAGTCTAAAACACTAAACCTGTTTTCTAAACACCGCCTAGCAACCTTGGCAGCCTTACGCCGACTCTGGCTTCCGGACTCGACGCAGCCCTGACTTGACGCCACCTTCCGGATTTTCCTACTAGAACCCCCCTCCTCAGTTAAACCCCCCACATCAAGCATTAATCCCCCACGTTTCCTGCTTCCCACTTTCCTCCTTGAATCCACAACGACCTTCCACCCACCTTCCACCTCACCATCGTAGGTAACCTTCAACGGGGTAACTCCAGATACACCGGCCCTCCCCAACCTCCCTCTCAGCTCTGCAATCTCCCGCTCAAATCCAACACACTTCTCTAACAACTGTAAAATATCCCTGCAATTCGCACATACCCCACTACTCTCCATTGACCGACCACCACCATACCTCATATTACACTGTCTGCATGCCTCCGGATCCTCACTCTCCCCCACCTGCACCCCTCGACTCACCTCCCTCAAACCTCCCTTAACACCCATACTTACCTCCGTCTGAACACCCGTCGTGCACTTACCATTCATGACTACAAATATTATACAATACATACAATATTACACCAATGAATCTGTCAATATTCTCCACTTAGATCTCGTGTTGTTGGAAGTGTTTCTTTGATTTTGTTTTATTTTTTTCTTCATTTTTCTGCTCTGTTCATTTATTTATTTAACTCGGAATCAATGTGTCGCATGATATTTGCATGTCTAGATACAGCAGATGCAGTGGGTAGACGTCGCTCACCCTAAACACTGAGGTGAGTTTGCTTGTCTTTGTGAACTGGGGCACAAAATGGAATACTTTCAGCATTATTTATTGTATTTTGATATAGTCTATTCTACTTTACAATGTATTTTTAAAATTTTTAATTTACTTTTTGTTCCACTTGGCTTCCATGCCATACCATTTCAGTTCGTATTATGTTGTTAAGATGTCGGTTTCTGTGGTGTTTAATTACTTCATTTTCTCCCCTTCTACACTATGTGTCTTTCCCTTGTTCCAGAATCTGAACTACGAGAAAATGGAACAGCAAATGCCACTGAACAACGATATTTAAACATCAGACCCAAGAGAAAATCAAGCTGGAGGCATGGATTTCGTGCTGCAGTACAGTTTCTAAACAATATCTTCGGTTGTCACAGAGCATCTACTCAAGTTTCAAGAGCATCATCGTATATGATTTAGATAAATTAATATGTAGCTGTTATCAAACAATTTCTATCTCAAAATAATTAACTGTGCAGATGTATGAAGTGGTTCAAAGTAGTAAGGACAATGGTTTACTTGCATATAATGTTTAGGCGGTTAGAGGGCTGCCTGGTGGTTCCCTTCGAGTACTCCGGCCTCTTCCATGCACATGCGTAAAACTGGCCAACAACATATGACCCCGATTGTTGAAATTTCCATTAAATCCCAATAAACAAACATACAAACAAACTTGAATGTTGATTTTCAGTGACAAGTGCAAGAACAAATTTTAAGTAATACTATTGATTAACTTTACGCCGTTTAAATTAACAAATATTCGTCGATTCGATCCTATACGTTCAGTCTATTCAATTTTCGCTGCATATACTTTATTGATTCAGTTTAATTATAAGTATAAACCATAGTCCCACTAAATAGACCATGAGTCATATTGTATTGATGTACTTTAATGCGTTGATAAACGACCTGTGGCATAGGTCTACTCAACATTCTTTCTGATGGAATATGAACTATTTATTTATTGGTGTTTAAGGTCGCATACTTATGCATAATGGCTAATCATGACCTTGACAGTTTTACGGGCAGAGGAAGCCGGAGTACCCGGGGAGAACCACCGAGCAACGACGAGCAGCTGCCAGCTCCCCAACATCGTAACTCCGCACAGCAGCACAGGCAGGGTTAGACTGGTTGAAGACATGCGCACTGTCGACGAACAGTACGTCTTAGTACACGGCGTCATCGTGCCCCTATGTGGACAGTGGGGGTTAAGTGCCTTGCCCAAGGACACAGCGCGGGGGTCTGAATCGATCGCTCAGATGGTCACCCATCCGAAGACTAACCGGGCTCGACGTTGCTTAACTTCGGTGATCTGACGAAAACCGGGTTACCGCAATGCCACCGCTCCCCCATATGAACTATTAAAGTATGCAATATTTCTACAAACAAACATACATGAATATTGATTTGTAATGAAAAAACTAGTCAAAAGTTTAATTTTAATTAATATTATTGATTAAATGGATGTCATTTAAAATAATTTTTTGGATTGATCCTCACCATTTCATTCCCGTTGAGTGAATATTTTTCTCCAGGTTTTCATGCTTTTTATTGAATTCAGTTCACCGTGATGTTTACCCGTTGAGTCAGGTGTTTTTGGATTTTATTTTACTGTGTTAAATTTTTCAGTACAAGTCAAGCTGCAAATAAACCGTTGTCCTTACTACTGTTCATATCCCCAACCTAATTTACATGTCTCGGTTTCAAAACATAAATTTGAAAGTATTTCATCCTGTTCGTGGGTGTCGGAAAAAGTAAATAGCTTATCCTCTTTGCGAGTCTGAATAAAAAATTGATTGGTCAGTGTCAGATGGGAATGATTTGGTTTTAAGAACAGGAAAAGTTTCGCCTGAAAAAAAAACAGGAGAAGTAGCATTGCGTAAGCCATTACCCATTGCTGCTGCAACATTCGCCCAGAGCTTGGCGCGAGCAGTCCATTTTGGGGCCATACACAGTGTTTTGAGTAAAGAAATTGAAGTTTCTAGTCTTTGAAACAATTATTTTTGCAAGTGCTGTCTCTCACTTATATTAGGTAAAGGGTTAACTACGACGTAAAACTTAATAAATTCACAAAATTTGCATTAAAATATTTTTAGTCAATTCCAACCAGTGGTCATAAGCTGTGTATTTGAGGAACAAATGAAAATATTCAGTCATTCAAAAAAGTTTTACACAAATGTCCATCTGTTTTTCGTTAGGTACAGCACGTGGAGAGTGTATTATCGCTAATTCACCCGAAGAGTGGAGATTCCACCCAAGCAATAATTGTAAATTTGTTTCAAATTTGTTGCAAAGCATAAAAAGCACAATCAAAGTTCCAGCCAATGGACTGCAGGGTTAAACCCGGAGGTCCATTGACTGAAAACTTGCTTGTGTTTTTTGTCCATAGTTACAGAATTTGAAAGTGATACTCTAGGTGATAACTCCACTCAATGGGTGACATATATGTCTTTCCATATTTATATGTCTTTCCATATTTGTTATGTCAACTGTTGTTGAAAATTCTTTCATCCACTTTTCTTTCGAACCATATCTTGCTACCACTCATTTGAAAGCGCCAGTCGTTGACTGATAGCAAGATATGGTTTCATTACATTGTATTCCAGTTTAAAAAAAACATGTTTCTGTTTTTACCATTTTTGCAGATTAAATATAAGGACTGCCAGTTCAAAAATTTTCTTCAACTTATATTTCGAACCATATCTTGCTACCACTCATTTGAAAGCGCACGTCGTTGACTGATGGCAATGTATGGTTCCACCACTGTTTATCAGGGTTTTGTAGGTTTTTATGGGATTTTATCAGCTTTGCAAATAAATTATAAGGACAGTTAATTTGAAGATTTTCTTTCAGTTGTCTTGTGAACCATATATTACCACCACTCATGTGAAAGCGCAAGTCGTTGACTGATAGTAGTGTATGGTTCCATCAGTGTTTGTCAGTTTTCTTTTCTTCACCTTTTTCTTATGGTGTTTCCTAATTTAATACATGGGCTGACACAACTGATTTTTTTTCCTTTACCTTTCGAACCATATGTTACTATTTCTCATTTGAAAGCACAAGTCGTTGACTGATAGGTATGTATGGTTCCATCGCTGTTTCTTAGATTTCTTTTCTTTTCTTCCATTTTTAATGGTCTTTACATATTTATTATGTGGACTTACAACTGAAATTTTCTTCCCCTTATCATTTGAACCATATAGTACTGCCACTCATTTGAAAGCGCGAGTCGTTGACTGATAGTAATGTATGGTTCCATCAGTGTTTTTCAGGTTTCTTTTCCTTTCTTCCATTTTAATCTTCATTTCAGATTTATGTCATGGACTGACAATTGATATTCTCTTCCTTTTATCTTACCGTTAATAGCTGACTAATAATAATTTAGGGTTCTTTCAGAGTTTGTTTCTTTAATGTACTTCGAGATTTATGATGTTCACCATTGCTGAAACGTTTCTCACTCTTTTCTTTCAAACCTGGTATTGTCAGCTATCATTTGAAATCATAAGTCGTTGATTTGATTGATAGCAATGTATGGTTCCATAAGTATCTCTCCCACTTCTGTCATCTTTTAAATGTCTCTCTAAACTTCTTCCCGCTACCATTTAACCCTTTACCAAACCTGAACAGCAGACGACACTTGCAAAAAAAATTCTTGAATAACTAATTTTTTTAATTTTTTGTCTCAAAAACATAGGTTATGACCCCTCGTTGTAACGAGCTCGACGAGCTCGTTCCAACGAAGGGTCATAACCTATGTTTTTGAGACAAAAAATGAAAAAATAATGAAAATTAATTGGCGATTTTTGAGAATAGCGCTGGTCGGTTTTGACCGTTACGTTGGGTAAAGGGTTAAAATTTGGAATTGAATTATCTTCTTTTGGAAAATGATATGTTGCTTAGGACGAGTGTTGTTGGTTAATGTAGAGTATGATTGTTTTTTCTTTATATTGTTATTTTCAAATTTTCACATTTTTCAAAACTAAATATGGTTAATAATCAATGCATGGTGCGAGACGCTAACATTGTGTGTTTTTTTTTATCATAGAGAGTTCAATACAATCTTTCCTCGCATTTTTCCACAAAGTTCTTTACTATATCAGATCCATTCTTTTATGTCAATACTGTTTCGTCTCCTAGCGGCCATCTCATCCACTCGGTGTTAGTGTTTTCGCGATTACATATTTAGCAAAATATGAATAGAGTTCTTAGTTATACAATATTTTTGGAAATGTCATCTGCCATTGCACGTGAATAAAGAGTTAATAAAATGACCTGCATTATCTTTGAGTACAAGAACGGTTATCATCTGATTTTCATTGTAGAACAACATAACGACTTCATACTCTGACCAGGTTGTTATTTTGAGTAGTTTAAATGATACCTAAATTGCATTGCTGCTGTAGAAATTTAAATATATTCTATGTTCTAATAGGCAAATATATTTTTTGTTATATTCTCTGTATACACTACAATATGGATTTCCAGTTGTGAAGAAGTGACATAAATTGTTTGATGAGTTAGTTTCTCGTTTTTTCCACATCAGGTTCACGAAATTTTATTTTCGGCAGTGCTGAACAAAATTCTGATCAAAACACCCACACCAAAAACCCTTGTCCATGGGTATGTGTGTTTGTAGATATTGCAGATATAACATGAAATACGATTGAATAATTGAAAAAAATTCCTATCATGCCAAAGAATCAAGTGAACAATATGTCGGTTATGCCTTACTTCGATACCTGTTACCAATCCCATTAGCCTTCCCTCATTCAGTTGTTCCATAAACACAAACTGAATGGAAAGGTTACACAGATGTCGTAATCAGGTCCGTGAGTATCTTCAAATATATATCTGTCGGGACTGAACCATGTTTGTCTGACAGTTGTTATGCACAAGTGTAGAAACTAGAATCTGGTAGATTCTTGGATTCTACAGGAAGATGTTGCAATTCCAATTTCTACTGTTGGAACTTGGAATTCCAACTTCTGATGATAGGTACTCATTTTCTCTCAATATTATTATTTATTATTATTTATTTATTGGTGTTTAAGGTCACAAACTTATGCACAATGGCTAATCATGACCGTGACTGTTTTACGGGTGGGGGGAGCCGGAGTTCCCGGAGAGAACCACCGAGCAACGACGAGCAGCTGCCAGCTCCCCAATATCGTAACTCCGCACTGCAGCACAGGCAGGGATAGAATGGTTGAAGACATGCGCACCATCGAGGTGTAGTACGGCCTAGTACATGGCGTCATCGTGCCCCCATGTGGACAATCGGGGTTAAGTGCCTTGCCAAAGACACAACGCGGGAGTCCGAATCGATCGCTCAGACGGTCACCCATCCGAGGACTAACCGGGCTCGACATTGCTTAACTTCGGTGCTCTGACGAGACCCGGTTACCGCAATGCCACCACGTCCCCTTTCTCTCAATAGAAGTTGGAACGCCAGTATTACTTGTAAATGTTGGAATACTAGATTTTTCGATCATAAATTAGGATCCAGGCGGTCATAGAGATTAAAACATTTTTATAATATTTAAATATTAATTTAACAGTTTATGAGTGTTATTTCGTATCTTTAACTCTTTACCCAACGTAATGTCCAAAACCGGCCAGCGCTGTTCACAAAAATCGCCATTTAATTTTCATTATTTTTTTCATTTTTTGTCTCGAAAACATAGCTTATGACTCCTCACTGGAACGAGCTCGTTCCAATGAGGTGGAATAAGCTATGTTTCTGACGCAAAAAATGAAAAAGAAAAAAATAGTTATTTAAGAATTTTATTTGCAAATGTCTGCTTTTCATGTTAGGTAAAGGATTAAGTGACAGTTATCATGGGGAAGGGGGGGGGGGGGTATGGTTGTATTGAATCTTGACTGTTTGTGGCGTAATTTATGATCTCAAAGCGAAGTAATTACAAAAGAAAAAGTAATCCCTTGTTTGTGTTGTAACGTGTTCCTCAAGAATATTACTGGAAATAGTATAAATATATAATTTCAATTAATTCACGTGTTTGTTTCACAAACTAAATTCACCAAGAACTAAACAACATCAGAAACATGTTTATAGATGATAGTTTTTCTTATGTGAATAGCAAGACAATTTTAATGAGCAAGTCGCTTGCATTCATCATATTTCTCCTGTCTTCCTTATTTTTGTCTAAAATGAAAGATCACATTATTTACTAATAAAGACTAGAATTCCAGTTTCTACCATTAGAACAAGAATTCCACTTTCTACCAGTAGGAGTTGGCCTCCCAAAGTTCACTAGTAGAAACTGACATTTAGAAACTAAGTTATGAATGTCAATTATTGCTATGCAGAATCTCAGATTCAATCAGATTTCAGTTTCAACCACGACACACGCATACATACGTTTTGCACGAAGTCGATAAACACCGTAATTAGGCACAACAACTGACAATATAATGGTCAAACCCATGGCAGGCTACGGTGTCAATAACAATAATCAAATTTGATTGGATTCCTACAACATTTGGTAGGTATGTATTGATACAATGGTCCGGCTGACTATCCGACAGATTTCAATTCTTTTGAAAGGGTTCAATATTTTTTAGGATAAAAACGTTCAGGGAATGATTCTGCGATCGAAGGTAAAATGGAGGATGGAGGGAGAAAGATCAACCAAATATTTTTGTAATCTAGAGAAAAGACAGTATACTGAGAAACTCATTCCAGGGCTGGTCCGAGAGGGCGGCTCAGAATGCACCGATATTAAGGAAATCATAAGTGAACAAAAACAGTTTTATGAACGATTATACTCAATGAAGGCTAAAAACACAAACGCGGAGTTAGAGGAATTATTTTTCGACCCCGAAAACCTTTTCTTAAAAAACACGATGAGGAAGATAAACATTCTTTATAAAAGTATCCTTGCGCCTTAAGTAACATGAAGAAAAACAAATCCCCCAGCTCAGATGGTTTCACGCCGGAATTTTATAAATGTTTCTGGAAAGAGCTCGGCCAATTTTTAGTCAATTCCCTGAAAATTGTGTATCGTGGTAATTTATTTTCCATCACACAAAGACAAGGTATCTTCACTTGTATTCCAAAAGAAGGGAAGTCAAGGCTATACACAAAAAACTGGAGACCAATTCCTCTTTTAGATATAGATTTAAAAATTGGTTCGGCGGCAATTGCAAATAGGTTAAAGTCGGTCCTACCAAAGGTAATATCAGAAACCCATTTAGGCTTCATGAAAAATAGATTTATAGGGGAATCAACCAGATTAATAACTGACGTGATTGAAAGATGTAGCTCCCTTGATATCCCTGGACTTTTGGTTTTTGTTGATTTCGAGAAAGCTTTCAATTCTCTCGAATGGATCTTCATTGAGAAGACATTATGATTTCTGAACTTTGGTAGTTCAGTTATACGGTGGTTTGAAAGATTTTACAGAAATATTTCCAGCTGTATTTTAAATAATGTCCACTTTTCCGAGTTCTTTGAATTACAGCTTGGTATTAGACAGGGGGATCTACTCTCCCCTTACCTATTCATCATATGTGCCGAAATCCTAAGTGCTTCACTCAAATATAACCCTGAGATTAAAGGTATTAAAATAAATAATTCCGAATACACAATAAATCAATATGCAGATGATGATAGTAGCCGTTTCCTTGAAGCAGATGAAAAGAACTTGAATATAGCTCTAAAAAGTCTCGATTCTTTTCAAACGTCTTGGGTCTTCAGTGAATTTTGAAAAAACTCAAGTAGTTTGGATTGGGTCTCGGGTAGGTTGTGAATTAGAACTAAACACAGAAAAGCCCATTAAATGGAACCACAATGGGTCTTTCACCATACTTAATATAAAATATAATTTACAGGAGCCCAGGTTTTTAGAGTCAATTATACGGAAAAGGTTTAAAGGTTAAAAAAGTGTTAGGTGATTGGTCTCTGAGCAACTTGACGCTTGTGGGAAAAACAACTGTTATAAAAACTTTGGCTCTCGGACAGTCCTCTCAAACCCCCCAGACGTAATGATTGCGGAAATTCAGTCTTTATTGTTCCAGTTTTTATGGTCCGGTAACATAGATAAAATAAAAGGACGGGTTGTGATAGGCTTTACTGAAATGGCGGTCTAAAATTTCTCCACCTGAGTACGCTCTGTCACTCGCTTAAACTAGTTTGGATAAAAAATTGTCAGACCCCGAAAACTACTCCCAGTGGAAAACTCTCGCTCTTGATGACTTAGAACAATATGGTTTTAATAACATTTGGTATCTCCCCAAGGGGAGTTTGGAAAAAATCTCACTAAACATGAACCTATTTTGGAAAAACGTCGTCAATTCGTCGGCCCAAGTTAAACCAGATTTAGAAATTACTGCATCAAATATATTCTCTCAGCCCCTTTTTCACAATAAGAATATTAAAATAAATAACACTTCGATTTTCTATAAAACCTGATTTGAAAAAGGCATATCGTTTATAAATGACATAGTCGATATTTATTTAAATTTGCTGTCTCTTGAGGAATTTGAGCGAAAACATGACGTCAGCGCCCCTTTTCTAACCTATTATGGAATAATTAGCTCAATCCCATAGTCATGGAAAAGGTGTATTGCAAATACAAGAAAATTAGAGAATATTATTGACCCCACATTTGCGCAGTTGATAGCCTCTCCAAAGGTTAATAGAACATTCTACGATTTACTCCTGAAAAAACTGTAAAATGCCAACACATTCGGAACAGAAATGGTGTATTTACCTCGAACAAAATTTAGACAGAGAAGAGTGGCAATGTATTTATAGCAATACTTTTAGATGCAATTGGGAATACCTATTCCCAATCTTTACAGTACAAAAATTTACATCGTATACTTTTTACTAGATCAAAACTATTTAAATGTGGCCTTAGCGAGACAGAGCTTTGCTCCTTTTGTGTAAATATTAGGGGAAACCTTAGCCCACCTTTCTCTGAATGCCCTTTCTCAAAAAATATTTTATTGTCAATCATTGAATAATTTAACACAAAATTGAATTTATCCCTGAGTGTGAACAAGAAACAAACCTTTCTTTGGAGTAGACATTAATTCTGAGTACTCAGAAGCTTTGACTACCTGTCTTATTAATTTCAAAAAAAAAAATTTTTCATGGAGTATAAAAGGCTGTGTGCCAAACGCTCTTGTTTTTCGTGAAAGCCTTAGGTACCAAAAACTCATTAAGTTATTCTCAAGGACCATGTATTCAAACCGCAAGGCATCCCTGACAAGGGAGAAGTGCCAGTACATCACACGTACACTGTTTGATATTTGATAATGGTTTGTAAATCAGATCATTGCTTCCTTTTAATTTTGTGAAAAAGTTTATTTTCTTCATCTATTTTTGTTTATTTTGTAAAAGAAAGTTTATGTTTTTTAATAAAAAAAAAAACAAAAACAAAAAACAAAGAAAAAAAAAAAGATTTTTTTTGGAAAGTAGTGGACTTGAACATGGTCAGCACAATTACCCAAGTGCTTAAGACCAGGTAGTTGTAAAATTCAGCTATAGTGTTAAGTGTTTGGGATAGGAATCTGCAGCTCGGAGGTTCAATGATTTGTTTTTCAGTGGTTTGCCTTTTCTCATGCCAGTTGTCCATCACTCCAGATTACCTCCTTAGCTCAATGACTCTTACCACATTTGGTAGGTGTGACTCTGGCGCAAAAGGTTTATATCTCAAGTTTGGCAATCAGTTTGACTTTAACAATCTTTGGCCTTTTCTGTTATAAAAATAGTGTGCTTCCACAAGAACTGGATCAGTGATGGTCAGATTTTTATGAAAGTAAGCAAATGTTTTTCGGATAATTCAAGTCCAATGTTCACAGGATTTCAATTATTATCATCAGGGTAATGTCCCTTGTCGTGCCGCTTGTCTCCCCATCCAAATGGTCTGACTTCTTGTAATAATTCAGATCAAATATGATTGGATTCTCTTGCAATGTGGTAGATGGATATCGGATATGAATGTCTTGGTCACGTTTTATATTATTTACATTATAACAATTTTCGACCAAAGTATGTCCATCTTGTAATAAAAAGAGTGCGTTTTACACTTTATCGAACGTAACAACAATATGCTACCAGCACTATTCGCAAAAACCGCAATTAAGATTTTATTATTTGCTGGAGATTTGCCTTCAAAACATTGCTTCCATTGGCACAGACTCATCGAGGTCGTTCCAACGAGGGATCACAAGATGTTTTTGAAAACATTGAAAGTGCTTAATAACTCCTTTTCTTCAAGAGATTTCTTCTGCTGGTTTTAGATTAAATGATTCTTATGAAATTTAGCAGTTTTGTGCAGAAAAAGAATCACTAGTTAAGGTTCGGTATCCTCCGAATCTATATGTTTGTTTTGACAGGACTAGATATATGTTAAGATTGTAATACGAATCTCTAGAAATCCATCAACAAAACACGATCACCTTCATGCAGTCCACCCTATTGAAGGTGTAGGTTGTCAAACTGTTTCGTACCCTTCTGATGCTCACAGGTCAAAAATGTTATCATAGTCCGTCAAGCTTTGAGGGCGTTTTGAAGGGGCATGTAAAACAACACCGTTAAAAACAGCAAAATGACTGGAAACTAGCTACCTGAACTTCCACCGTACATTTTATGGTCACCACTTTCACTCCTTGAAATGTGATTGAACGAAATACTAATAGAAGAGAGTGCATGTTTAGTGAAGCAAACTTCTTTCAGAACAAACTCATTTCACTTTTTAAGTCCTGCTTCTGTGAAAGAGCATCTTCCGTGATGAAAGACTGCTAGTTTTTTTAAAAGTTCATTCCAAATTTGGACAAATAAATAATTTGAATTTGCTGCATTTCAGACGTAAAGGAAAAATATTAATTGGTCAACACCTCTTGACTTTTGTTTCCTCTGCTGGTGTAATGAATATAAAATAATGTCTGAACATTGAAGAGGTAATTTTACCGTAATACGTTACGATAGACGCACGGGCAGCTCGGCGTTTTTTTTTAAGTTTCGTTTTGTTTTGGTAATAAAGTTCCAATACACAAGTGAAAAATAAATGATTATATATACATGCCTGTGGTGTGTTTCACGATACAATTACTGTAATCGCCTGTTGCGATGGATCGTTCTTCACTTTCCTCACTACCCGGCATCCAGCATACACACACAAACCTGATCACACACACCCATCAGCTCCAAACACCCACGCCCTCACACACCTTCATCACACACACACAAGCACGCGCACACAAAATGTCTTTATTGTTCCAGTGATTTTTTAACCTTAAACACACACACCCTCACCCCCCCCCCCCCCACCCCCACACCCACACATGTACGGGGCCACCAATACGCGCGTGCATATTCTGCCACTGTCTGTCAGTATGCCAACAATCAGCGAGATAATGCAATTCATTTTCAAAAAGAAGAAGAAGAAAAAGAAAGAAAGAAAAAGATACCGTACAAAACAATAGTCTGTGTATTTCACACAGACTAATAAGATCTTAAAATTTCTCCTCGACGAAGGTCACATTACCAAAAAACAATTGAAATATTTAACAGCTAAGCTCAGTGCTCAAAGAAGACAATTTTATAATAATAATAACTCTTTGGCCAGCCGCTGATTTGTCGCGGTCCTCATAAGAGAAGGCCATCATTCCCCCTGCACCCCACCCCCTCTTCCCCTCCTCTCCTCCCAGCATTCAGATATAAACTGCTTAATAGTGTCCCTCACTTCCTCTTTTTCAATTTCTTCAATAAGCATTCCTACCCTCTCCCTCGTGTCCCCCTTCAGCCATCTATCCTTTGTTTCTTCACCCCACTTCTGCATTATTCTTCCAGTAAATTTTATTCTATGAGGTATATACTGTGGGCATTCCAAGAGAAAATGTTCCAGGGTCTCCACTACTCCAGAGTGGCACATTTGGCATCCCTTTTCCCCATCTCTCCCAATTTTTCCCCGAAGCTCCAGTGATCTTGATCTCAGTTTGAACAGCAGTGACCCTCCAAAGGTGCCATCTAGGTACTTCTCAAAAGCTGGCTTTTCTTTATATTGTAACCCCTGCAGTGATCTTTTCACGCTAACCCCTGCTCGCCAGTTTCGATTGCAATCTTCCATGACTCTCTCTTTGACAAACCTTTTGCCTTCTTTCATTC
The DNA here is from genome assembly GCA_031216915.1 of Pictodentalium vernedei. Lineage (NCBI taxonomy): Eukaryota > Metazoa > Mollusca > Scaphopoda > Dentaliida > Dentaliidae > Pictodentalium > Pictodentalium vernedei. The sequence goes on from CM062296.1 coordinate 384,749,797, forward strand.
CTACTTCTATGTTTGTGACCTCTATAGAGTAATTGTCCATTAGTTCCCTCACATGTTTTGACCACCCCGTTTCTATATTAGAATTCCAAATGGTATCGAGCATCAATTTGCACCACCGGTTGTCAGGCATATCCTACCAAAGATCCACAAGGACCGTTCTTCATGGACGGATGACTTAACTCCACCCGGGAGGCCAATTGTATCAGATTGTAATTCGGAATCTTATGCGATCTCGGAATTAATTGATTATCATCTGAAACCTATAGCAAATAGACATCCGAGCTATCTAAAAAATACACAGGATTTCCTGTCAAAAATTTCGAAATTGAAAATATCGAAAAATGCAGTTCTGGCTTCTTTGGATATCGACAGTATGTATACGAACATTGATATTGATAAAGGTGTTAAATCAGTTAAAAATGCATTTGAAAAATATCCGGATGCAAAACGCCCGAATGAACAAATTTTGGATCTTTTAGAGCTGAGCTTAAAAGGTAATGACTTTCAATTCAATGGAGAATATTTTCTACAAATAATGGGTTGTCCTATGGGTAAAAGATTCAGTCCTAATTTTGCAAGCATTTATGTAGCGGAATGGGAGGAAAATGCCTTAAGCAAATGTGCAAAGCATCCCCTCATATATCTCAGGTATTTAGATGACATTTTTATTATTTGGGAACATTCAAAAGAAGATTTTGATGAATTTTTAGAAATTTTGAACAATCACGATCCAAATATTAAATTGAAAGCTACTATCAGTGAAAATTCTGTTGATTTTTTCGATGTGACCATGTATAAAGGCAAGCAAATTAAGGCGTCCGGTCATTTAGATTATAAAGTATATTTTAAACCAACTGATTCACATCAATTGTTGCACACAAAATCATTTCATCCTCAACATACATTTAAAGGGGATCATCAAATCACAACTCATTCGTTTCCACCGCAATTCAAGTGATAAGGTAAATTTCAATGAGGCTTGTTCTACTCTATTTGGCGCCCTCAGATCGAGAGGGTACTCGCTGCGCTTTTTGCGTCGCCTGAAATCCCAAACCCCGAAAAAGCTCGAAAGTCCAGCTGAAACTACCGATTTCGAACCACTGAAGATTGAACACAACAGACCGTTGCAGAATGGTAGTGGCGCGGTATTTAATTGCAAAAAGCCTCGATGTAGATTGCATACTTTTATGCCTGATCAGATAGAGGAATTTTCCTCCGAACAAACGAAAAATCATTATCAGATCCGTAACCCCCTCCATTGTGATTCACCAAACATTATTTACCTTATCACATGTAAGCGCTGTCGGAAACAGATGTTGGTCAAAGTCAAAATCCTTTCCGAGAACGTGCTACTAGACACAAACAGGATATAAAACATAATGCTGATGCCCCAGTAGCACAACATTTTAACCTTCCTGGCCATTCTTTGGACGATTTCGAAATCCATCCATTGCTTATGGTCATTCCCAAATAACTGAAGTCAAATTTCATAAACACTTAGGAGTTTTTCTAAACAACAAGTGTGTGTGGGACAATCACATAAAACATATCTGTACTAAAGCATGGTCTCGCATTGATATGTTGCGCAAACACAGATTTGACCTTGAACGCTGTGTTCTTGAAAAAAATTATTTTGCGTATATTAGGCCACTACTTGAATATGCCGACGTTGTTTGGGACAATTGTACTGAAACTGAAGTTGACGAATTAGAGAAAATCCAAATTGCGGCTGCAAGAATTGTCACTGGGGCAACGGTGAGCGCAAGTAAGTCAAGTTTATACACTGAGACTCGTTGGGAACCATTACAAGAACGCCGAAGGAAGCATAAACTAATCCAATATTTCAAAATGTTCCATCGTATGGCCCCATCGTATATCTCCAACAAAATTCCTCCAACTCTCTCCATTTTAAATCCATCAATGCATTTACGTTCCGACCAAACTCATCGAGTTCCGTTCTGCAGGACAACACTTTATCAGTCCTCTTTTATTCCCAAAGTGACGGATCAGTGGAACAACCTTCCGTTGTCTGTACGCGAAAATCCCTCCATTCACAATTTTAAAACTTTTCTGAATCAGGAGCACTTTCGACCACCGCGCTATTTTGGTACTGCAAAATCTCGCAAAGCCCAAATTTACCATTGTAGATTACGCCTCCAGTGCAGTAATTTGAATTACCATCTATACAACAATCACTTAGCCCTTACCCCTTTCTGTGTTTGTGGGGATCTCGAAACCACTGAGCATTACCTTCTGCACTGTCCCGTGTTTACTAGTGTGCGAAGCAACACAATTGAACGATTACCCATTGATGCAGATACCACTAGTCTTCTATGTGGTTCTGAACACCTAACGGAAGAGGGGAATTATGAAATATTTGAAGCAGTTCACAAATTTATCCTTTTTTCCAATCGATTCAATTAATATTTGCTGAAACGCAAACTCAGGCTTAAGCCCCGTTAACAGTTTAATAGTCCACACCAGATGGTCACCAGGAATGCTGTGAAACAACGTTATTTACTGACAAGAACTCGTCATCGCTGTCTTGTAAGTCTGAGACATTAGTTAATAATTAATTATTATACTTTCACCATTCTGGCAACCCTGTACATTCTCTTCTTTCCATTCTCGTCCTTATTATTTTAGCTCTTGTCTCTTATTTTTCGATTTTTCCTTTTAGTTTAAACGCTAAACATTGATTATCGGAATAGTCTGACTACCTATCTGCGCTTAATTCGAACACATGTCTGCCGCGGGGAAATGATATATTATAAGCCGATGGCTTACATTCAAATCCCCAGCTTCTTTTAACAGTTGCCATGCTTCAGCTTGTATTACTATATGTCTATACCATTTGTCAATTTCTATTTTTGTAGCTGTTATGCATATGTCTGTAGTCTATTTACAAATAAAATATCGTTTAAACTAAATCCATCCTATTGAACAACCACCAATTAAAGACACATCAGAAGAAACGGATGAATTTAGAAAAAAACGTGAAGCTTTTCGGATCAATACGCTTCAGACCCTCTGGCCATTTGGTATGAACATATCAGAGGGCGAATGCGAAAGGAGGTCCATCATTCCTTTCACTTTAACGTACAACAGAATGAATATCGAAATAGCAAAAATGTTGAAAGATGAATTCAATTTTACCAATGCTAAATTAAATGAACCTTTGAATCTTCGACCTATCATCGCCTATAAGAAAAATAAAAGCTTGCGTAACATCCTTGTAAGGACTGAATTAGAGCCCATCAATGAAGAACATCAATTTTTGCCAGTCAGTTTAACCAGTTCCTAAGCTCGTCACTTAGTTTAAATCAATTTTATGTACTTTTTTGTCATGTTTGAAACCAATCAGGGTTCAGTAAATGAAAACAATTTTTCGGCGGCATATTAAAATAAAAAACGTTTCAGTAGGAAATGTCTGTGCCAGTGCGATTTTTTAACCTCCAACACACACACACACACATTGGAGAAGGGTTACACTTGAGTAAAAAGTGGATTTGAATAGTAAAATGTACTCTACAACTCATACGAATATGGAGAGTGCATCAAGTCATCTGCCGATTAGCGCGAATTGCTTGTGGTATATATAATTGATTTGTTTGCTGCCCGCTGTGTATGGATGAAATGATGATCATCGCTAAATCGAGTTACAAAATATATTACCAGTAATGTTTCTATTCTCGTGCGTGTGGATATCTTAAGGTGCCATACAAGTAATAGAAGATTTAGCCCGAAAACAGGCGACGTGTTATTTTCAAAGGCGTCAAATACTTACAAAATGTTACAATTTTCATTTTTCATGTTTAGCAGTTTACAGCTGCGAAGCTTTGTTCATAAGTATGGATGGACAGCAAAAAAGTGACAATTTTTTTTTGTCTTTAACACTATTGTTGATATCGAAAATAACCTATCACTCACCTCCAAGCCAACCCTCCACCGCCATATGGCACCTCAAATGTGCATTGTTATTTTTTTTTGTGGAAAGGATGGGGGAGCAAATAAAATATACATAATTCACTGTGAATGTTTATACATCCATCCTACTAAGTGTAAATGTGAAGGTGAACGAGTCTGGAAATGCCTTGGCATACATCTGTGGATTCCGATTCTTTACATATTCAGTAGCAGTCTCGCTTTTTGTGCAAGCGCTTGGGTTCTGTCGAACTCACGTGCGTGTGTCTGTGTGAGTGATAATATGTGCGTGTGTGTGTTTGCATGTGGGTTCATATATGCATTTGTGCCTTGTGAATGTGCATGTTATTACAGACGGTTGTGTGTGTGTGTGTGTGTGTGTGTGTGGTGTGTGTGTGTGTGTGTGTGTGTGCGTTTGTCTTACCAACTTGACGAGGTAACTAGACAAAAGAGTTTGCGTGTTTCGCCTTACCGAGGTACAAAAGACAAAAGAAACCCTTTACCTCGGTTGTTTTCCCAGAACTGTACCGGCAAAACGAGGTTGAAACCGTTAGTCCACACAAAGGACAGACAATGGGGTACCTCGGTATGTAGGGAAAACAAGACTGTGTGTGTGTGTGTGTGTGTGTGTGTGTGTGTGTGTGTGTGCGTTTGTCTTACCAACTTGACGAGGTAACTAGACAAAAGAGTTTGCGTGTTTCGCCTTACCGAGGTACAAAAGACAAAAGAAACCCTTTACCTCGGTTGTTTTCCCAGAACTGTACCGGCAAAACGAGGTAGAAACCGTTAGTCCACACAAAGGACAAACAATGGGGTACCTCGGTATGTAGGGTAGACATGACTCTCTGTGTGTGTGTGTGTGTGTGTGTGTGTGTGTGTGTGTGTGTGTGGAATTAATTGATTATCATCTGAAACCTATAGCAAATAGACATCCGAGCTATCTAAAAAATACACAGGATTTCCTGTCAAAAATTTCGAAATTGAAAATATCGAAAAATGCAATTCTGGCTACTTTGGATATCGACAGTATGTATACGAATATTGATATTGATAAAGGTGTTAAATCAGTTAAAAATGCATTTGAAAAATATCCGGATGCGAAACGCCCGGATGAACAAATTTTGGATCTTTTAGAGCTGAGCTTAAAAGGTAATGACTTTCAATTCAATGGAGAATATTTTTTACAAATAATGGGTTGTCCTATGGGCAAAAGATTCAGTCCTAATTTTGCAAGCATTTATGTAGCGGAATGGGAGGAAAATGCCTTAAGCAAATGTGCAAAGCATCCTCTCGTATATCTCAGGTATTTAGATGACATTTTTATTATTTGGGAACATTCAAAAGAAGATTTTGATGAATTTTTAGAAATTTTGAACAATCACGATCCAAATATTAAATTGAAAGCTACTATCAGTGAAAATTCTGTTGATTTTCTCGATGTGACCGTGTATAAAGGCAAGCAATTTCAGGCGTCCGGTCATTTATATTATAAAGTATATTTTAAACCAACTGATTCACATCAATTGTTGCACACAAAATCATTTCATCCTCAACATACATTTAAAGGTATCATCAAATCACAGCTCATTCGTTTCCACCGCAATTCAAGTGATAAGGTAAATTTCAATGAGGCTTGTTCTACTCTATTTGGCGCCCTCAGATCGAGAGGGTACTCGCTGCGCCTTTTGCGTAGCCTGAAATCCCAAACCCTGAAAAAGCTCGAAAGTCCAGCTGAAACTACCGATTTCGAACCACTGAAGATTGAACACAACAGACCGTTGCAAAATGGTAGTGGCGCGGTATTTAATTGCAAAAAGCCTCGTTGTAGACTGCATACTTTTATCCCTGATCAGAAAGAGGAATTTTCCTCCGAACAAACGAAAAATCATTATCAGATCCGTTGCCCCCTCCATTGTGATTCACCAAACATTATTTACCTTATCTCTTGTAAGCGATGTCGGAAACAGTATGTTGGTCAAAGTCAAAATCCTTTTCGAGAACGTGCTACTAGACACAAACAGGATATAAAACATAATGCTGATGCCCCAGTAGCACAACATTTTAACCTTCCTGGCCATTCTTTGGACGATTTCGAAATCCATCCTATTGAACAACCACCAATTAAAGACACATTAGAAGAAACGGATGAATTTAGAAAAAAACGTGAAGCTTTTTGGATCAATACGCTTCAAACCCTCTGGCCATTTGGTATGAACATATCAGAGGGCGAATGCGAAAGGAGGTCCATCATTCCTTTCACTTTAACGTACAACAGAATGAATATCGAAATAGCAAAAATGTTAAAAGATGAATTCAATTTTACCAATGCTAAATTAAATGAACCTTTGAATCTTCGACCTGTCATCGCCTATAAGAAAAACAAAAGCTTGCGTAACATCCTTGTAAGGACTAAATTAGAGCCCATCAATGAATAACATCAATTATTGCCAGTCAGTTTAACCAGTTCCTAAGCTCCTAAGCTCATCACTTAGTTTAAATCAATTTTGTGTAATTTTTTGTCATGTTTGAAACCCATCAGGGTTCAGTAAATGAAAACAATTTTTCGGCGGCATATTAAAAGAAAAAAAACGTTTCAGTAGGAAATGCCTGTGCCAGTGCGATTTTTTAACCTCAAACACACACAGGCGAGTGCCAGAGTTCATATATGCCCAAAAACAAAATAGGTTCTAATTTCAATCATGTGTATGTATTTCCTAAATAAAATTATTATTTATTTATTTATATATTTATATATTTATTTATTGATTATTTTTTATTTTTTATTTTTTATTATTTTTTTATTTTCAATTTTTTTATTTATTTATTTATTTATTTATTTATTTATTTGGTTGATTCATTTATTTATTTGGTTGATTCATTTATTTAAATTATTATTTTTAATTAAAATTTTCCTACCTTTCACACAATGTAGAGGTTCAGAAGGTAAAACACACAATTTCTACGTGGTGTAAAATATTTTCCGTCATAAACCTCCGTCGGGGGATATTCATTCCAACTGATAACATTCGTGAGGCATCATGACCTTTGGCGTATTTTTTCATTTATTTCTTTAGTCTCAATATATTTTATTTTATCAAACCATTTTTTCATATTATTTTCACATACTTCGGAAGCCAGTAAAGCAAACCGCTCACGATTGGTTTTACTTAAATCAAAGCCAACCAATAGGACTTCATGGGGTCAGTAAAGCAAACCACTCACTGACTGATTAAAATTCAATGGAAGCCAATCAATAGGGCTTCATCTGATTTGTTTGGACGACACAAACTGAGTTGTGAAAAACAAACTTGGAACATCTTAGATTGAAAAGAATTAATTAGATGAGTGACATTTGTCAGCTTGTTACCGAGTCCAATTATGTACTGAGCTGTGAAAAACACCCCCAGCCCACATATGGATATATACCATGCATGCCCTCCGAAAGTTGGAATCATTTTCCTCAAAGTCTCTTTGAAAAAGCCAAACCAAGCGAAACGCGTCGAGACAGACGGATTATTTTCTACCTTTGCTGAAAACTACAACCAATCCAGGTATCTTCTCTAATAGGTAATATCTAGATTTCATTTTAATTTATTTCATTTGTTCATTTTAATTTCATTTTAAATTCATCTACCTATTCTTCAAATGGCTCAAAAAAGGCAGAAGCATCAGGGAAAGAGAGTTGCCCAGTCTGGAAGTGGACAGGAACAATCGTTCCAGGCCTATTCTAGATTGGTCAAGGCCCTTTTCCAGGTGATTCAGTGTATGCACCATATTGGGCTCCTAGAGCAGCATTTGGCCAACCGGGATTTCCCGAAACAGTTGGAGAAGAAAGTAGATGAGTTAGGTGGCTTTCTAAAGCCGGCTCTTCCCACCCCCCACATTTTTTCTGTTTTTCGACAGATTAGTGTGGGATGGGCCAACCAAACGTTAAATGCTTTAGTTGAGCATTACAAGATAAATTTAAACCAGTTGAAGTCTAAGATAACTTTGGCTATGCGACCACCTCCTGGACTCGAAAAAATAGACTTCAACAGCGCTTCGGCGCGTGCCTTGATCTGGGCTCAAAAAAACTTTAAAAATAAGTTGACAGATAAGACGATTTCGGCCTATGAGTCTTACATTTCGGAACTTCGCCCAGCGTCTGGAGTAAGGAACAATACGGGAGGGAGCAAGCAAACTCCGGCCCGTGTTGTCCCTCTACCCCAACGCGAAAAGCAAAATAAGAAAAGATCAAGGCAAAGCACTTCTCCCTCTTCTTTTCCTTCTACTTCTTCTTTCTCTCAGAGTAAGCGCCTCAATTTGCAAACATCTCCGGTCCATATTGTGACTGAAGATGCTCGCAAATTGAGTAACGCTGTCTCGCCTCGTCTTATTCCTCTACCTCCTACTCCTCCTCAGCCTTTCTTCTCTGGTTCTCCTAGTGCTCTCACTAGAACTCCTCCTCCTCCTTCTGTTTCTTCTCCTGCTTCTGTTTCCTCTCCTGCTTCTGTTTCTTCTCCCCCTTCTCCTGCCTCTAGTGTGGTTCAACCAGGTATATCGTACTCAGAGAAAGTCAAATCACCGAGCCGCAACTCGGGCCGCTCATTTGATTCTAAATTCTCCCAGTTTCGGCATAAAAGCGGAGTTAATTTTGACAAAAGGAATTGGCGCCTCCCCGATGTTTGTAAAAACATCCTTATGATTGGAAGTTCAAATTTAGGACGCATTGATCGAAATCCCCATCCGGACATCCAGGTGGAGTGTTACCCCGGCGCCAAATTCAATCATCTGCGCTCTATGTTTAAAGGGCACAGGGGCCAGTCCAGTCCCCCAAAAATATTATTAAATATTGGCGTGAATTCTCGAAACGATAATTCTGATCTCGTAGTTAAGCAGTTGCGGAATATGCTTAGCGATATCAGGGTCAAGTTTAGATCAGCAAAAATTTATTTCGCTGAACTAAACTTTTCGCAAAAACTCACTCAGGCTGAGAGGAGAACCCTGAGCATCATCAACGAAACCATTCGGAAAGTGAAGGACGTTAACGTTATACCAAAAACTGATGACGCGAAGTTTGATGTTGCTCAGGATTTAATCCATTGGACCACGAGAACCGCCAATATTATGTACGATCACTGGTTGAACCACCTAAATTTAAACTAAGTAAAGGCAAAGGTAACAGCCGCCTAACAGATGTGGGATTAGGAACTAATGTGGTTAACCTGTCTGGCACCAATGACCTAACAACCCAAGAGAAATCTCTTTTAGATCGCGGTTTAACTTTTGTACCAGCACCAAAACCCAAAACTGATAACCAAACAAATTTACCATCATACAACTGTAATTTTCTTAGGCAAATGAAATTAGCAGACCGCTTTAGAAACTCCAGCGGTCGGAAACTTCCTTTTACAGAATCATCTGGATGGTCACCTCCAGATAGTGAAGTAGATCCCGAAATTATTGAGGCTAGCAAACGAATCATCCAAAAGTTGTTCAGCATGAACATACTCTCCGATAAAGACAATTTAACAGCTGGTGAACGGAGAGCCCTCACGAAACTCCGAAAAAATAAGAAATTAGTAATTAAACCAGCCGACAAAGGTGGGTCGGTAGTTGTTCTATCTCGGGATAATTATATAAAGGAAGCCATGAGACAACTCAGCAATACTAAACATTATAAGAAAATAGATTCACTTATTTGGCCTAGTAATATCGAAAAATTCAATAAGATCTTAAAATTTCTCCTTGACGAAGGTCACATTACCAAAAAACAATTGAAATATTTAACAGCTAAGCTCAGTGCTCAAACAAGACAATTTTATATCCTACCAAAGATCCACAAGGACCGTTCTTCATGGACGGATGACTTAACTCCGCCCGGGAGGCCAATTGTATCAGATTGTAATTCGGAATCTTATGCGATCTCGGAATTAATTGATTATCATCTGAAACCTATAGCAAATAGACATCCGAGCTATCTAAAAAATACACAGGATTTCCTGTCAAAAATTTCGAAATTGAAAATATCGAAAAATGCAATTCTGGCTACTTTGGATATCGACAGTATGTATACGAATATTGATATTGATAAAGGTGTTAAATCAGTTAAAAATGCATTTGAAAAATATCCGGATGCGAAACGCCCGGATGAACAAATTTTGGATCTTTTAGAGCTGAGCTTAAAAGGTAATGACTTTCAATTCAATGGAGAATATTTTTTACAAATAATGGGTTGTCCTATGGGCAAAAGATTCAGTCCTAATTTTGCAAGCATTTGTGTAGCGGAATGGGAGGAAAATGCCTTAAGCAAATGTGCAAAGCATCCTCTCGTATATCTCAGGTATTTAGATGACATTTTTATTATTTGGGAAGATTCAAAAGAAGATTTTGATGAATTTTTAGAAATTTTGAACAATCACGATCCAAATATTAAATTGAAAGCTACTATCAGTGAAAATTCTGTTGATTTTCTCGATGTGACCGTGTATAAAGGCAAGCAATTTCAGGCGTCCGGTCATTTAGATTATAAAGTATATTTTAAACCAACTGATTCACATCAATTGTTGCACACAAAATCATTTCATCCTCAACATACATTTAAAGGTATCATCAAATCACAGCTCATTCGTTTCCACCGCAATTCAAGTGATAAGGTAAATTTCAATGAGGCTTGTTCTACTCTATTTGGCGCCCTCAGATCGAGAGGGTACTCGCTGCGCCTTTTGCGTAGCCTGAAATCCCAAACCCTGAAAAAGCTCGAAAGTCCAGCTGAAACTACCGATTTCGAACCACTGAAGATTGAACACAACAGACCGTTGCAAAATGGTAGTGGCGCGGTATTTAATTGCAAAAAGCCTCGTTGTAGACTGCATACTTTTATGCCTGATCAGAAAGAGGAATTTTCCTCCGAACAAACGAAAAATCATTATCTGATCCGTTACCCCCTCCATTGTGATTCACCAAACATTATTTACCTTATCACTTGTAAGCGATGTCGGAAACAGTATGTTGGTCAAAGTCAAAATCCTTTTCGAGAACGTGCTACTAGACACAAACAGGATATAAAACATAATGCTGATGCCCCAGTAGCACAACATTTTAACCTTCCTGGCCATTCTTTGGACGATTTCGAAATCCATCCTATTGAACAACCACCAATTAAAGACACATTAGAAGAAACGGATGAATTTAGAAAAAAACGTGAAGCTTTTTGGATCAATACGCTTCAAACCCTCTGGCCATTTGGTATGAACATATCAGAGGGCGAATGCGAAAGGAGGTCCATCATTCCTTTCACTTTAACGTACAACAGAATGAATATCGAAATAGCAAAAATGTTAAAAGATGAATTCAATTTTACCAATGCTAAATTAAATGAACCTTTGAATCTTCGACCTGTCATCGCCTATAAGAAAAACAAAAGCTTGCGTAACATCCTTGTAAGGACTAAATTAGAGCCCATCAATGAATAACATCAATTATTGCCAGTCAGTTTAACCAGTTCCTAAGCTCATCACTTAGTTTAAATCAATTTTGTGTAATTTTTTGTCATGTTTGAAACCCATCAGGGTTCAGTAAATGAAAACAATTTTTCGGCGGCATATTAAAAGAAAAAAAACGTTTCAGTAGGAAATGCCTTTCGTTTGTTCGGAGGAAAATTCCTCTTTCTGATCAGGCATAAAAGTATGCAGTCTACAACGAGGCTTTTTGCAATTAAATACCGCGCCACTACCATTCTGCAACGGTCTGTTGTGTTCAATCTTCAGTGGTTCGAAATCGGTAGTTTCAGCTGGACTTTCGAGCTTTTTCAGGGTTTGGGATTTCAGGCTACGCAAGAGGCGCAGCGAGTACCCTCTCGATCTGAGGGCGCCAAATAAAGTAGAACAAGCCTCATTGAAATTTACCTTATCACTTGAATTGCGGTGGAAACGAATGAGTTGTGATTTGATGATACCTTTAAATGTATGTTGAGGATGAAATGATTTTGTGTGCAACAATTGATGTGAATCAGTTGGTTTAAAATATACTTTATAATCTAAATGACCGGACGCCTGAAATTGCTTGCCTTTATACACGGTCACATCGAGAAAATCAACAGAATTTTCACTGATAGTAGCTTTCAATTTAATATTTGGATCGTGATTGTTCAAAATGTCTAAAAATTCATCAAAATCTTCTTTTGAATGTTCCCAAATAATAAAAATGTCATCTAAATACCTGAGATATACGAGAGGATGCTTTGCACATTTGCTTAAGGCATTTTCCTCCCATTCCGCTACATAAATGCTTGCAAAATTAGGACTGAATCTTTTGCCCATAGGACAACCCATTATTTGTAGAAAATATTCTCCATTGAATTGAAAGTCATTACCTTTTAAGCTCAGCTCTAAAAGATCCAAAATTTGTTCATCCGGACGTTTCGCATCCGGATATTTTTCAAATGCATTTTTAACTGATTTAACACCTTTATCAATATCAATGTTCGTATACATACTGTCGATATCCAAAGTAGCCAGAATTGCATTTTTCGATGGTTTCAATTTCGAAAGTTTTGACAGGAAATCCTGTGTATTTTTTAGATAGCTCGGATGTCTATTTGCTATAGGTTTCAGATGATAATCAATTAATTCCGAGATCGCATAAGATTCCGAATTACAATCTGATACAATTGGCCTCCCGGGTGGAGTTAAGTCATCCGTCCATGAAGAACGGTCCTTGTGGATCTTTGGTAGAATATAAAATTGTCTTGTTTGAGCACTGAGCTTAGCTGTTAAATATTTCAATTGTTTTTTGGTAATGTGACCTTCGTCGAGGAGAAATTTTAAGATCTTATTGAATTTTTCGATATTACTAGGCCAAATAAGTGAATCTATTTTCTTATAATGTTTAGTATTGCTGAGTTGTCTCATGGCTTCCTTTATATAATTATCCCGAGATAGAACAACTACCGACCCACCTTTGTCGGCTGGTTTAATTACTAATTTCTTATTTTTTCGAAGTTTCGTGAGGGCTCTCCGTTCACCAGCTGTTAAATTGTCTTTATCGGAGAGTATGTACATGCTGAACACCTTTTTGATGATTCGTTTGCTAGCCTCAATAATTTCGGGATCTACTTCACTATCTGGAGGTGACCAACCAGATGATTCTGTAAAAGGAAGTTTCCGACCGCTGGAGTTTCTAAAGCGGTCGGCTAATTTCATTTGCCTAAGAAAATTACAGTTGTATGATGGTAAATTTGTTTGGTTATCAGTTTTAGGCTTTGGTGCTGGTACAAAAGTTAAACCGCGATCTAAAAGAGATTTCTCTTGGGTTGTTAGGTCATTGGTGCCAGACAGGTTAACCACATTAGTTCCTAATCCCACATCTGTTAGGCGGCTGTTACCTTTGCCTTTACTTAGTTTAAATTTAGGTGGTTCAACCAGTGATCGTACATAATATTGGCGGTTCTCGTGGTGCAATGGATTAAATCCTGAGCAACATCAAACTTCGCGTCATCAATTTTTGGTATCACGTTAACGTCCTTCACTTTCCGAATGGTTTCGTTGATGATGCTCAGGGTTCTCCTCTCAGCCTGAGGGAGTTTTTGCGAAAAGTTTAGTTCAGCGAAATAAATTTTTGCTGATCTAAACTTGACCCTGATATCGCTAAGCATATTCCGCAACTGCTTAACTACGAGATCAGAATTATCGTTTCGAGAATTCACGCCAATATTTAATAATATTTTTTGGGGACTGGACTGGCCCCTGTGCCCTTTAAACATAGAGCGCAGATGATTGAATTTGGCGCCGGGGTAACACTCCACCTGGATGTCCGGATGGGGATTTCGATCAATGCGTCCTAAATTTGAACTTCCAATCATAAGGATGTTTTTACAAACATCGGGGAGGCGCCAATTCCTTTTGTCAAAATTAACTCCGCTTTTATGCCGAAACTGGGAGAATTTAGAATCAAATGAGCGGCCCGCGTTGCGGCTCGGTGATTTGACTTTCTCTGAGTACGATATACCTGGTTGAAGCACACTAGATGCAGGGGAAGGGGGAGAAGAAACAGAAGCAGGAGAGGAAACAGAAACAGGAGAAGAAACAGAAGGAGGAGGAGGAGTTCTAGTGAGAGCACTAGGAGAACTAGAGAAGAAAGGCTGAGGAGGAGTAGGAGGTAGAGGAACAAGACGAGGCGAGACAGCGTTACTCAATTTGCGAGCATCTTCAGTCACAATATGGACAGGAGATGTTTGCAAATTGAGGCGCTTACTCTGAGAGAAAGAAGAAGTAGAAGGAAAAGAAGAGGGAGAAGTGCTTTGCCTTGATCTTTTCTTATTTTGCTTTTCGCGTTGGGGTAGAGGGACAACACGGGCCGGAGTTTGCTTGCTCCCTCCCGTATTGTTCCTTACTCCAGACGCTGGGCGAAGTTCCGAAATGTAAGACTCATAGGCCGAAATCATCTTATCTGTCAACTTGTTTTTAAAGTTTTTTTGAGCCCAGATCAAGGCACGCGCCGAAGCGCTGTTGAAGTCTATCTTTTCGAGTCCAGGAGGTGGTCGCATAGCCAAAGTTATCTTAGACTTCAACTGGTTTAAATTTATCTTATAATGCTCAATTAAAGCATTTAACGTTTGGTTGGCCCATCCCACACTAATCTGTCGAAAAACAGAAAAAAATGTGTGGGGTGGGAAGAGCCGGCTTTAGAAAGCCCCCTAACTCATCTACTTTCTTCTCCAACTGCTTCGGGAAATCCCGGTTGGCCAAATGCTGCTCTAGGAGCCCAATATGGTGCATACACTGAATCACCTGGAAAAGGGCCTTGACCAATCTAGAATAGGCCTGGAACGATTGTTCCTGGCCCCTTCCAGACTGGGCAACTCTCTTTCCCTGATGCTTCTGTCTTTTTTGAGCCATTTGAAGAATAAGTAGATGAATTTAAAATGAAATTAAAATGAACAAATGAAATAAATTAAAATGAAATCTAGATATTACCTATTAGAGAAGATACCTGGATTGGTTGTAGTCTTCAGCAAAGGTAGAAAATAATCCGTCTGTCTCGACGCGTTTCGCTTGGTTTGGCTTTTTCAAAGAGACTTTGAGGAAAATGAATCCAACTTTGGGAGGGCATGCATGGTATATATCCAAATGTGGGCTGGGGGTGTTTTTCACAGCTCAGTACATAATTAAACTCAGTAACAAGCTGACAAATGTCACTCATCTAATATAAAATATTTTACACCACGTAGAAATTGTGTGTTTTACCTTGTGAACCTCTACATTGTGTGAAAGGTATGAAAAATTAAAAATAAAAATAAAAATAATAATTAAAATAAATGAATCAACCAAATAAGTAAATAAATAAATAAATAAGTAAATAAATAAATAAATAAATAAATAAATAAATAAATAAATAAATAAATAAAACATTACTAAAAAATAAAAAATAAAAAATAATCAATAAATAAATATATAAATAAATAAATAATAATTTTATTTAGGAAATACATACACATGATTGAAATTGGAACCTATTTTGTTTTGGGGCATATATGAACTCTGGCACTCGCCTGTGTGTGTTTGAGGTTAAAAAATCGCACTGGCACAGACATTTCCAACTGAAACGTTTTTTTCTTTTAATATGCCGCTGAAAAATTGTTTTCATTTACTGAACCCTGATGGGTTTCAAACGTAACAAAAAAGTACATAAAATTGATTTAAACTAAGTGATGAGCTTAGGAACTGGTTAAACTGACTGGCAATAATTGATGTTATTCATTGATGGGCTCTAATTTAGTCCTTACAAGGATGTTACGCAAGCTTTTGTTTTTCTTATAGGCGATGACAGGTCGAAGATTCAAAGGTTCATTTAATTTAGCATTGGTAAAATTGAATTCATCTTTTAACATTTTTGCTATTTCGATATTCATTCTGTTGTACGTTAAAGTGAAAGGAATGATGGACCTCCTTTCGCATTCGCCCTCTGATATGTTCATACCAAATGGCCAGAGGGTTTGAAGCGTATTGATCCAAAAAGCTTCACGTTTTTTTCTAAATTCATCCGTTTCTTCTAATGTGTCTTTAATTGGTGGTTGTTCAATAGGATGGATTTCGAAATCGTCCAAAGAATGGCCAGGAAGGTTAAAATGTTGTGCTACTGGGGCATCAGCATTATGTTTTATATCCTGTTTGTGTCTAGTAGCACGTTCTCGAAAAGGATTTTGACTTTGACCAACATACTGTTTCCTACATCGTTTACAAGTGATAAGGTAAATAATGTTTGGTGAATCACAATGGAGGGGGTTACGGATCTGATAATGATTTTTCGTTTGTTCGGAGGAAAATTCCTCTTTCTGATCAGGCATAAAAGTATGCAGTCTACAACGAGGCTTTTTGCAATTAAATACCGCGCCACTACCATTCTGCAACGGTCTGTTGTGTTCAATCTTCAGTGGTTCGAAATCGGTAGTTTCAGCTGGACTTTCGAGCTTTTTCAGGGTTTGGGATTTCAGGCTACGCAAGAGGCGCAGCGAGTACCCTCTCGATCTGAGGGCGCCAAATAAAGTAGAACAAGCCTCATTGAAATTTACCTTATCACTTGAATTGCGGTGGAAACGAATGAGTTGTGATTTGATGATACCTTTAAATGTATGTTGAGGATGAAATGATTTTGTGTGCAACAATTGATGTGAATCAGTTGGTTTAAAATACACTTTATAATCTAAATGACCGGACGCCTGAAATTGCTTGCCTTTATACACGGTCACATCGAGAAAATCAACAGAATTTTCACTGATAGTAGCTTTCAATTTAATATTTGGATCGTGATTGTTCAAAATGTCTAAAAATTCATCAAAATCTTCTTTTGAATGTTCCCAAATAATAAAAATGTCATCTAAATACCTGAGATATACGAGAGGATGCTTTGCACATTTGCTTAAGGCATTTTCCTCCCATTCCGCTACATAAATGCTTGCAAAATTAGGACTGAAAATTTTGCCCATAGGACAACCCATTATTTGTAGAAAATATTCTCCATTGAATTGAAAGTCATTACCTTTTAAGCTCAGCTCTAAAAGATCCAAAATTTGTTCATCCGGACGTTTCGCATCCGGATATTTTTCAAATGCATTTTTAACTGATTTAACACCTTTATCAATATCAATGTTCGTATACATACTGTCGATATCCAAAGTAGCCAGAATTGCATTTTTCGATGGTTTCAATTTCGAAAGTTTTGACAGGAAATCCTGTGTATTTTTTAGATAGCTCGGATGTCTATAGGTTTCAGATGATAATCAATTAATTCCGAGATCGCATAAGATTCCGAATTACAATCTGATACAATTGGCCTCCCGGGTGGAGTTAAGTCATCCGTCCATGAAGAACGGTCCTTGTGGATCTTTGGTAGGATATAAAATTGTCTTGTTTGAGCACTGAGCTTAGCTGTTAAATATTTCAATTGTTTTTTGGTAATGTGACCTTCGTCGAGGAGAAATTTTAAGATCTTATTGAATTTTTCGATATTAGTAGGCCAAATAAGTGAATCTATTTTCTTATAATGTTTAGTATTGCTGAGTTGTCTCATGGCTTCCTTTATATAATTATCCCGAGATAGAACAACTACCGACCCACCTTTGTCGGCTGGTTTAATTACTAATTTCTTATTTTTTCGAAGTTTCGTGAGGGCTCTCCGTTCACCAGCTGTTAAATTGTCTTTATCGGAGAGTATGTTCATGCTGAACACCTTTTTGATGATTCGTTTGCTAGCCTCAATAATTTCGGGATCTACTTCACTATCTGGAGGTGACCAACCAGATGATTCTGTAAAAGGAAGTTTCCGACCGCTGGAGTTTCTAAAGCGGTCGGCTAATTTCATTTGCCTAAGAAAATTACAGTTGTATGATGGTAAATTTGTTTGGTTATCAGTTTTAGGCTTTGGTGCTGGTACAAAAGTTAAACCGCGATCTAAAAGAGATTTCTCTTGGGTTGTTAGGTCATTGGTGCCAGACAGGTTAACCACATTAGTTCCTAATCCCACATCTGTTAGGCGGCTGTTACCTTTGCCTTTACTTAGTTTAAATTTAGGTGGTTCAACCAGTGATCGTACATAATATTGGCGGTTCTCGTGGTGCAATGGATTAAATCCTGAGCAACATCAAACTTCGCGTCATCAATTTTTGGTATCACGTTAACGTCCTTCACTTTCCGAATGGTTTCGTTGATGATGCTCAGGGTTCTCCTCTCAGCCTGAGGGAGTTTTTGCGAAAAGTTTAGTTCAGCGAAATAAATTTTTGCTGATCTAAACTTGACCCTGATATCGCTAAGCATATTCCGCAACTGCTTAACTACGAGATCAGAATTATCGTTTCGAGAATTCACGCCAATATTTAATAATATTTTTTGGGGACTGGACTGGCCCCTGTGCCCTTTAAACATAGAGCGCAGATGATTGAATTTGGCGCCGGGGTAACACTCCACCTGGATGTCCGGATGGGGATTTCGATCAATGCGTCCTAAATTTGAACTTCCAATCATAAGGATGTTTTTACAAACATCGGGGAGGCGCCAATTCCTTTTGTCAAAATTAACTCCGCTTTTATGCCGAAACTGGGAGAATTTAGAATCAAATGAGCGGCCCGAGTTGCGGCTCGGTGATTTGACTTTCTCTGAGTACGATATACCTGGTTGAAGCACACTAGATGCAGGGGAAGGGGGAGAAGAAACAGAAGCAGGAGAGGAAACAGAAACAGGAGAAGAAACAGAAGGAGGAGGAGGAGTTCTAGTGAGAGCACTAGGAGAACTAGAGAAGAAAGGCTGAGGAGGAGTAGGAGGTAGAGGAACAAGACGAGGCGAGACAGCGTTACTCAATTTGCGAGCATCTTCAGTCACAATATGGACAGGAGATGTTTGCAAATTGAGGCGCTTACTCTGAGAGAAAGAAGAAGTAGAAGGAAAAGAAGAGGGAGAAGTGCTTTGCCTTGATCTTTTCTTATTTTGCTTTTCGCGTTGGGGTAGAGGGACAACACGGGCCGGAGTTTGCTTGCTCCCTCCCGTATTGTTCCTTACTCCAGACGCTGGGCGAAGTTCCGAAATGTAAGACTCATAGGCCGAAATCATCTTATCTGTCAACTTGTTTTTAAAGTTTTTTTGAGCCCAGATCAAGGCACGCGCCGAAGCGCTGTTGAAGTCTATCTTTTCGAGTCCAGGAGGTGGTCGCATAGCCAAAGTTATCTTAGACTTCAACTGGTTTAAATTTATCTTATAATGCTCAATTAAAGCATTTAACGTTTGGTTGGCCCATCCCACACTAATCTGTCGAAAAACAGAAAAAAATGTGTGGGGTGGGAAGAGCCGGCTTTAGAAAGCCCCCTAACTCATCTACTTTCTTCTCCAACTGCTTCGGGAAATCCCGGTTGGCCAAATGCTGCTCTAGGAGCCCAATATGGTGCATACACTGAATCACCTGGAAAAGGGCCTTGACCAATCTAGAATAGGCCTGGAACGATTGTTCCTGGCCCCTTCCAGACTGGGCAACTCTCTTTCCCTGATGCTTCTGTCTTTTTTGAGCCATTTGAAGAATAAGTAGATGAATTTAAAATGAAATTAAAATGAACAAATGAAATAAATTAAAATGAAATCTAGATATTACCTATTAGAGAAGATACCTGGATTGGTTGTAGTCTTCAGCAAAGGTAGAAAATAATCCGTCTGTCTCGACGCGTTTCGCTTGGTTTGGCTTTTTCAAAGAGACTTTGAGGAAAATGAATCCAACTTTGGGAGGGCATGCATGGTATATATCCAAATGTGGGCTGGGGGTGTTTTTCACAGCTCAGTACATAATTAAACTCAGTAACAAGCTGACAAATGTCACTCATCTAATATAAAATATTTTACACCACGTAGAAATTGTGTGTTTTACCTTGTGAACCTCTACATTGTGTGAAAGGTATGAAAAATTAAAAATAAAAATAAAAATAATAATTAAAATAAATGAATCAACCAAATAAGTAAATAAATAAATAAATAAGTAAATAAATAAATAAATAAATAAATAAATAAATAAATAAATAAATAAATAAATAAATAAAACATTACTAAAAAATAAAAAATAAAAAATAATCAATAAATAAATATATAAATAAATAAATAATAATTTTATTTAGGAAATACATACACATGATTGAAATTGGAACCTATTTTGTTTTGGGGCATATATGAACTCTGGCACTCGCCTGTGTGTGTTTGAGGTTAAAAAATCGCACTGGCACAGACATTTCCAACTGAAACGTTTTTTTCTTTTAATATGCCGCTGAAAAATTGTTTTCATTTACTGAACCCTGATGGGTTTCAAACGTAACAAAAAAGTACATAAAATTGATTTAAACTAAGTGATGAGCTTAGGAACTGGTTAAACTGACTGGCAATAATTGATGTTATTCATTGATGGGCTCTAATTTAGTCCTTACAAGGATGTTACGCAAGCTTTTGTTTTTCTTATAGGCGATGACAGGTCGAAGATTCAAAGGTTCATTTAATTTAGCATTGGTAAAATTGAATTCATCTTTTAACATTTTTGCTATTTCGATATTCATTCTGTTGTACGTTAAAGTGAAAGGAATGATGGACCTCCTTTCGCATTCGCCCTCTGATATGTTCATACCAAATGGCCAGAGGGTTTGAAGCGTATTGATCCAAAAAGCTTCACGTTTTTTTCTAAATTCATCCGTTTCTTCTAATGTGTCTTTAATTGGTGGTTGTTCAATAGGATGGATTTCGAAATCGTCCAAAGAATGGCCAGGAAGGTTAAAATGTTGTGCTACTGGGGCATCAGCATTATGTTTTATATCCTGTTTGTGTCTAGTAGCACGTTCTCGAAAAGGATTTTGACTTTGACCAACATACTGTTTCCTACATCGTTTACAAGTGATAAGGTAAATAATGTTTGGTGAATCACAATGGAGGGGGTTACGGATCTGATAATGATTTTTCGTTTGTTCGGAGGAAAATTCCTCTTTCTGATCAGGCATAAAAGTATGCAGTCTACAACGAGGCTTTTTGCAATTAAATACCGCGCCACTACCATTCTGCAACGGTCTGTTGTGTTCAATCTTCAGTGGTTCGAAATCGGTAGTTTCAGCTGGACTTTCGAGCTTTTTCAGGGTTTGGGATTTCAGGCTACGCAAGAGGCGCAGCGAGTACCCTCTCGATCTGAGGGCGCCAAATAAAGTAGAACAAGCCTCATTGAAATTTACCTTATCACTTGAATTGCGGTGGAAACGAATGAGTTGTGATTTGATGATACCTTTAAATGTATGTTGAGGATGAAATGATTTTGTGTGCAACAATTGATGTGAATCAGTTGGTTTAAAATACACTTTATAATCTAAATGACCGGACGCCTGAAATTGCTTGCCTTTATACACGGTCACATCGAGAAAATCAACAGAATTTTCACTGATAGTAGCTTTCAATTTAATATTTGGATCGTGATTGTTCAAAATGTCTAAAAATTCATCAAAATCTTCTTTTGAATGTTCCCAAATAATAAAAATGTCATCTAAATACCTGAGATATACGAGAGGATGCTTTGCACATTTGCTTAAGGCATTTTCCTCCCATTCCGCTACATAAATGCTTGCAAAATTAGGACTGAAAATTTTGCCCATAGGACAACCCATTATTTGTAGAAAATATTCTCCATTGAATTGAAAGTCATTACCTTTTAAGCTCAGCTCTAAAAGATCCAAAATTTGTTCATCCGGACGTTTCGCATCCGGATATTTTTCAAATGCATTTTTAACTGATTTAACACCTTTATCAATATCAATGTTCGTATACATACTGTCGATATCCAAAGTAGCCAGAATTGCATTTTTCGATGGTTTCAATTTCGAAAGTTTTGACAGGAAATCCTGTGTATTTTTTAGATAGCTCGGATGTCTATAGGTTTCAGATGATAATCAATTAATTCCGAGATCGCATAAGATTCCGAATTACAATCTGATACAATTGGCCTCCCGGGTGGAGTTAAGTCATCCGTCCATGAAGAACGGTCCTTGTGGATCTTTGGTAGGATATAAAATTGTCTTGTTTGAGCACTGAGCTTAGCTGTTAAATATTTCAATTGTTTTTTGGTAATGTGACCTTCGTCGAGGAGAAATTTTAAGATCTTATTGAATTTTTCGATATTAGTAGGCCAAATAAGTGAATCTATTTTCTTATAATGTTTAGTATTGCTGAGTTGTCTCATGGCTTCCTTTATATAATTATCCCGAGATAGAACAACTACCGACCCACCTTTGTCGGCTGGTTTAATTACTAATTTCTTATTTTTTCGAAGTTTCGTGAGGGCTCTCCGTTCACCAGCTGTTAAATTGTCTTTATCGGAGAGTATGTTCATGCTGAACACCTTTTTGATGATTCGTTTGCTAGCCTCAATAATTTCGGGATCTACTTCACTATCTGGAGGTGACCAACCAGATGATTCTGTAAAAGGAAGTTTCCGACCGCTGGAGTTTCTAAAGCGGTCGGCTAATTTCATTTGCCTAAGAAAATTACAGTTGTATGATGGTAAATTTGTTTGGTTATCAGTTTTAGGCTTTGGTGCTGGTACAAAAGTTAAACCGCGATCTAAAAGAGATTTCTCTTGGGTTGTTAGGTCATTGGTGCCAGACAGGTTAACCACATTAGTTCCTAATCCCACATCTGTTAGGCGGCTGTTACCTTTGCCTTTACTTAGTTTAAATTTAGGTGGTTCAACCAGTGATCGTACATAATATTGGCGGTTCTCGTGGTGCAATGGATTAAATCCTGAGCAACATCAAACTTCGCGTCATCAATTTTTGGTATCACGTTAACGTCCTTCACTTTCCGAATGGTTTCGTTGATGATGCTCAGGGTTCTCCTCTCAGCCTGAGGGAGTTTTTGCGAAAAGTTTAGTTCAGCGAAATAAATTTTTGCTGATCTAAACTTGACCCTGATATCGCTAAGCATATTCCGCAACTGCTTAACTACGAGATCAGAATTATCGTTTCGAGAATTCACGCCAATATTTAATAATATTTTTTGGGGACTGGACTGGCCCCTGTGCCCTTTAAACATAGAGCGCAGATGATTGAATTTGGCGCCGGGGTAACACTCCACCTGGATGTCCGGATGGGGATTTCGATCAATGCGTCCTAAATTTGAACTTCCAATCATAAGGATGTTTTTACAAACATCGGGGAGGCGCCAATTCCTTTTGTCAAAATTAACTCCGCTTTTATGCCGAAACTGGGAGAATTTAGAATCAAATGAGCGGCCCGAGTTGCGGCTCGGTGATTTGACTTTCTCTGAGTACGATATACCTGGTTGAAGCACACTAGATGCAGGGGAAGGGGGAGAAGAAACAGAAGCAGGAGAGGAAACAGAAACAGGAGAAGAAACAGAAGGAGGAGGAGGAGTTCTAGTGAGAGCACTAGGAGAACTAGAGAAGAAAGGCTGAGGAGGAGTAGGAGGTAGAGGAACAAGACGAGGCGAGACAGCGTTACTCAATTTGCGAGCATCTTCAGTCACAATATGGACAGGAGATGTTTGCAAATTGAGGCGCTTACTCTGAGAGAAAGAAGAAGTAGAAGGAAAAGAAGAGGGAGAAGTGCTTTGCCTTGATCTTTTCTTATTTTGCTTTTCGCGTTGGGGTAGAGGGACAACACGGGCCGGAGTTTGCTTGCTCCCTCCCGTATTGTTCCTTACTCCAGACGCTGGGCGAAGTTCCGAAATGTAAGACTCATAGGCCGAAATCATCTTATCTGTCAACTTGTTTTTAAAGTTTTTTTGAGCCCAGATCAAGGCACGCGCCGAAGCGCTGTGGAAGTCTATCTTTTCGAGTCCAGGAGGTGGTCGCATAGCCAAAGTTATCTTAGACTTCAACTGGTTTAAATTTATCTTATAATGCTCAATTAAAGCATTTAACGTTTGGTTGGCCCATCCCACACTAATCTGTCGAAAAACAGAAAAAAATGTGTGGGGTGGGAAGAGCCGGCTTTAGAAAGCCCCCTAACTCATCTACTTTCTTCTCCAACTGCTTCGGGAAATCCCGGTTGGCCAAATGCTGCTCTAGGAGCCCAATATGGTGCATACACTGAATCACCTGGAAAAGGGCCTTGACCAATCTAGAATAGGCCTGGAACGATTGTTCCTGGCCCCTTCCAGACTGGGCAACTCTCTTTCCCTGATGCTTCTGTCTTTTTTGAGCCATTTGAAGAATAAGTAGATGAATTTAAAATGAAATTAAAATGAACAAATGAAATAAATTAAAATGAAATCTAGATATTACCTATTAGAGAAGATACCTGGATTGGTTGTAGTCTTCAGCAAAGGTAGAAAATAATCCGTCTGTCTCGACGCGTTTCGCTTGGTTTGGCTTTTTCAAAGAGACTTTGAGGAAAATGAATCCAACTTTGGGAGGGCATGCATGGTATATATCCAAATGTGGGCTGGGGGTGTTTTTCACAGCTCAGTACATAATTAAACTCAGTAACAAGCTGACAAATGTCACTCATCTAATTAATTCTTTTCAATCTGAGATGTCCCAAGTTTGTTTTTCACAACTCAGTTTGTGTGGTCCAAACAAATTAGATGAAGCCCTATTGATTGGCTTCCATTGAATTTTAATCAGTCAGTGAGTGGTTTGCTTTACTGACCCCATGAAGCCCCATTGGTTGGCTTTGATTTAAGTAAAACCAATCGGGAGCGGTTTGCTTTACTGGCTTCAGAAGTATGTGAAAATAATATGAAAAAATGGTTTGATAAAATATATTGAGACTAAAGAAATAAATGAAAAAATAACGCCAAAGATCATGATGCCTCACGAATGTTATCAGTTGGAATGAATATCCCCCGACGGAGGTTTATGACGGAAAATATTTTACACCACGTAGAAATTGTGTGTTTTACCTTGTGAACCTCTACATTGTGTGAAAGGTATGAAAAATTAAAAATAAAAATAAAAATAATAATTAAAATAAATGAATCAACCAAATAAGTAAATAAATAAATAAATAAGTAAATAAATAAATAAATAAATAAATAAATAAATAAATAAATAAATAAATAAATAAATAAATAAATAAATAAAACATTACTAAAAAATAAAAAATAAAAAATAATCAATAAATAAATATATAAATAAATAAATAATAATTTTATTTAGGAAATACATACACATGATTGAAATTGGAACCTATTTTGTTTTGGGGCATATATGAACTCTGGCACTCGCCTGTGTGTGTTTGAGGTTAAAAAATCGCACTGGCACAGACATTTCCTACTGAAACGTTTTTTTCTTTTAATATGCCGCTGAAAAATTGTTTTCATTTACTGAACCCTGATGGGTTTCAAACGTAACAAAAAAGTACATAAAATTGATTTAAACTAAGTGATGAGCTTAGGAACTGGTTAAACTGACTGGCAATAATTGATGTTATTCATTGATGGGCTCTAATTTAGTCCTTACAAGGATGTTACGCAAGCTTTTGTTTTTCTTATAGGCGATGACAGGTCGAAGATTCAAAGGTTCATTTAATTTAGCATTGGTAAAATTGAATTCATCTTTTAACATTTTTGCTATTTCGATATTCATTCTGTTGTACGTTAAAGTGAAAGGAATGATGGACCTCCTTTCGCATTCGCCCTCTGATATGTTCATACCAAATGGCCAGAGGGTTTGAAGCGTATTGATCCAAAAAGCTTCACGTTTTTTTCTAAATTCATCCGTTTCTTCTAATGTGTCTTTAATTGGTGGTTGTTCAATAGGATGGATTTCGAAATCGTCCAAAGAATGGCCAGGAAGGTTAAAATGTTGTGCTACTGGGGCATCAGCATTATGTTTTATATCCTGTTTGTGTCTAGTAGCACGTTCTCGAAAAGGATTTTGACTTTGACCAACATACTGTTTCCTACATCGTTTACAAGTGATAAGGTAAATAATGTTTGGTGAATCACAATGGAGGGGGTTACGGATCTGATAATGATTTTTCGTTTGTTCGGAGGAAAATTCCTCTTTCTGATCAGGCATAAAAGTATGCAGTCTACAACGAGGCTTTTTGCAATTAAATACCGCGCCACTACCATTCTGCAACGGTCTGTTGTGTTCAATCTTCAGTGGTTCGAAATCGGTAGTTTCAGCTGGACTTTCGAGCTTTTTCAGGGTTTGGGATTTCAGGCTACGCAAGAGGCGCAGCGAGTACCCTCTCGATCTGAGGGCGCCAAATAAAGTAGAACAAGCCTCATTGAAATTTACCTTATCACTTGAATTGCGGTGGAAACGAATGAGTTGTGATTTGATGATACCTTTAAATGTATGTTGAGGATGAAATGATTTTGTGTGCAACAATTGATGTGAATCAGTTGGTTTAAAATACACTTTATAATCTAAATGACCGGACGCCTGAAATTGCTTGCCTTTATACACGGTCACATCGAGAAAATCAACAGAATTTTCACTGATAGTAGCTTTCAATTTAATATTTGGATCGTGATTGTTCAAAATGTCTAAAAATTCATCAAAATCTTCTTTTGAATGTTCCCAAATAATAAAAATGTCATCTGAATACCTGAGATATACGAGAGGATGCTTTGCACATTTGCTTAAGGCATTTTCCTCCCATTCCGCTACATAAATGCTTGCAAAATTAGGACTGAATCTTTTGCCCTTAGGACAACCCATTATTTGTAGAAAATATTCTCCATTGAATTGAAAGTCATTACCTTTTAAGCTCAGCTCTAAAAGATCCAAAATTTGTTCATCCGGACGTTTCGCATCCGGATATTTTTCAAATGCATTTTTAACTGATTTAACACCTTTATCAATATCAATGTTCGTATGTTGTTGTTGGGATGTTCTTGTCTTGAACGGGTCATTGCTTGTCTATTCGTTCACTTTCGATTTCATTGACCACTTACTGCTAGATTAATTATTTACGTCCTCTCTTTGCATACCACATACTGTTTGTTGCAGAATATCTCTCACGTTGTTTGTGACTGAACTATCTGTTGCGTAATTCATTCATAAATGTTCTTGTCACAATCGTGTTAGACGGTGCCTGATTATTAAGGTAAACACGACCCGATTTGTCTCTTGATTTGGACAGTTAAGCAGTTTATCTACTGATCAGAAGTGTATTACCCGATCAATCTTTTTCCTATCATTTAACCTACAAACCGTAAAGCTAGTGAGTGCTTGTTTGTTATGGTACATGAGATATGACTCCGTAACATATTTGTATTGATAAGCCAGTTATCTACTATTGGGAAGTATATGTGCTTTAGCTCTGGTTCAGTGACCAATCAACAGTTCTTTAAAGTCGGTCTGTGCCTGTCTATTATGGTAGACAAGAACAGGCTTTTGCTGATTAGACACATATTTGTTAATTGGTAGTGTGTTTTTAATAATAGCGCCCTCCCAATATTATGTGTTTTAGCCCTACCCTAGCGTTATCTTACAAATTTTTGAATTGGCCGGTGCCTGTTTATTATGACGAACAAGACCGCATTTGCCTGTGGATCTATGCTGTCTAGCCAGTTATTTACTATTTGTAGGTGTTTTGATTGTAATAAAACAAATAAAGCACCTATAAACTAGTAAGCCAAACAATGAATTGTCACATCAATCGATTTGTGTTGATAAGTCAACAACCCAGAGTATTGTCGTATCTGCTTACCATGCAATAACTGCATCTGAACCTTGAACTCTGTGAAATAAGTTATTGCCTGTCTACTAAGTGATACAGGGCCTGCCTCGCTTGCTGACCCTAGCTGTAAATTTAATTACCCACAATCTGCAAGTGCATAGAGTATCATATAACAACCCCACACCAACAAGCAACCCATACCGGAGTGGAGTAAATCGTCGTCTGTTTATCAGGGTAAACACGAATTATCTTGTTTGTTGACTAAACTTGACACATGTACATGCTGTTTTCTTCAGTGTAGTGAATTAATGCTTGTACCTTAAGGTGCTGTCCTACGACCAGCTGGGAACTGATGAGTTAGTTCTCAATTTGTAAGTATATTATGATCTTTCACATGTCGGTTAATCTGCGCCACCCTTGCAGATATTCTTCATGTTTTTTGGTAATAGGCTTACTTTTATGTCATTATGAGAGATCCTTCCAGAATGTTACCTGTCCAATCATGACCTATCGTTTAGAAACGAAGATCTTCTAGCAGGGGAATAGCGCACTAAGGCTCCATAATTCCAAATGAATTTTCAAGAAATAAATTGTTCTTCATCTGTGTCATTTTTTCGCTTTTCGAGACACAGATAACCATTCGATACTCATTTGTCTGACAGAACAACGTATTCCAGAGGTGAGCCCCAGCCGGCATGTCTCCCTCCCCTTCCCTTGTGTTCTTTATAACATTATACCCTAAAACTTGAGATCTCACCTTGAGATGTGGAACCCACTCACTCCACCTCTTGGTGAGTACCGCCAGAATATATTGCGCCGTCCGAACGTCGCTACTATCGGTAGCCATGCCACTCAACAATGTAACAACATATCTTACTTGATACAATGTCAATATTTGATACCTCATGGTGGGTTGAAAATATTAATTGCTGTATTGCTGCCAATGAATTCAATGAGAGTACTTGTCTTTCATTTGCTTTTTATAGTCTCCTTCCAACAAAACGAGGATTAGCGTCTCCTCGTCTCTGAAATCAGCATGTGGCTAGATTTATCTCGACTACTCTCTTGTGACAAATTAGCCAGTATAGGTTCGAATTATTATTGATATAAGCTGTAACCTTCCCTCACCCAATCTGATCCCGGAATTGATTGTCCCAGTAGCCTAACATATCGCCCCATCCGCAAATCAAATCCAGTTGTACATGAAAAAGTTTCACATACTACCACCCCTTCACTTTTTGCCTACGATGTTATTCACTTTATTTCTTGTAAATATTTCTCCTATATTTTTTATTTCACAAACTATCTTCTTCTCTTTTGCCTATAAGACCTGTCAAAGAAACAGTCAACGCACCTCAAAACTTCCCAGAAAACTGAACGACGTCAGTGGACTAGAATTAGTTAACCCACTCGTAACGAAATCTGAAATCGTCCGGGTACGCTTTCACTGTTATTTCTCGGCAATTACCTGATGTGTACCCTTGATGCGTACCGTGCCCGGATTGGTATTTATAATGCTATTAGGTATGCTCGTGGATTGAATAAGGCACTAAACAGAACCCAAATACTGTGTGTTTTCACTTTCCTTAAGTTACGAAGTAGTGGAGTAGGCACATTGAAGAGTCTCTCCGTTATATCAGCATTATTTTTCATTTTTCATAAGTTTAAACAAGAAGCGCAGACGATCGAAGCGAATGGGTACACTGAAATTAATATGGGATGTCCTGAAAACTCGACAGCGATGTATGCTAAATACTTAGATCTCGACTGGATCTTTATTGTCCTATTTGAGTATGTCATTTGTATTTTATTATTGATTTCTGGCGACATAGAATTGAACCCCGGACCCAGCTCTTCGACAACAGAGGACACCCTGCGCGGCTTGAAATTAGTTCATATGAATATACAGAGTCTCAAACCAAAACTAGAAATCTTGGAGTATGAATCGATGGCCTATGATATAATTGCCTTATCCGAAACCTGGTTACAGGACTCAGACCTAACGTGTGATATAACTATCAATGGATTTCAGGAACCCCAGTGTCATAACCGTCAAACTAGGGGTGGTGGGGTTGCTATTTATGTTAAGGAAGGTTTGTGCTTCCGACGTAGATCAGACCTGGAGATGAATCACATAGAAAGTGTTTGGGTTGAGCTTCTAATGCCCGGAAACAAACCAACACTTCTCGGAGTATTTTATCGCCCACCTAATAGTCCGCCAGATATTTGGGACCTTATTGCTACATCTGTTGAAAAAGCACGGGATGCACAGATTCCCGATCTAATTATTACAGGTGATTTCAATGACAACCAACTTGGGTCACCCAGAGGCTGTTTTCACGACCTCTGCAAACAATTCAATCTTTGTCAACTTGTGAGTGGACCAACGTGCTTCACCGAATCGTCTGCTACGTTGCTCGATCTTATCGGCATAAGCAGTACAGTGCAGGTGCGTAGCTGTGAAATCTTAGAACCACTGGTGTCGGATTTGACTCGCTACCACTGTCCGGTATTGGTTGAATTCGAAACAAAACAAATACTAGTAAAAAATATTACAAGGCGCATATGGCTTTATGCCAAAGGAAATTACGAAGCTTTAAATAATGCTTACAGTAACACAGATTGGACATGCACTCTTGGCGACACTTCCCTAGACACTGTAGTTTCTAGGCTAACCAATCATGTGCTCGACACTGCATCAAAATTCATTCCGAATAAAACTGCCACTATCAGGGCTAACCAACCGAAATGGATGCACAATCACATTCGACAGTTACTAAGACAACGAAAAAGGCTGTATCGTATAGCAAAACGTTCTGGTCGCGAGATAGATTGGGCAAAATACAAAAGTAAACGCAATGAAGTCGTCTCAGCGGTCAGAAAAGCAAAATTAGCGTATATCAGCAAAGTCCAAGAAAAACTTGAATGTTCGCACACACCTCCCTCTGATTGGTGGAAAACTTTGAAGTCCCACATTTTCAAAACGGCGCCAGGAATTCCCACCTTGAACTATCAAAACAAACTTTATTCAAACAATGCCGAAAAAGCAGAAGTACTGAATGAGTACTTTTGCTCTATTTCAACATTGGATGACTCTAATGCATCTCGACCACCCATACCACCCACCCCATCCTATTCACTCAGCAGCATAATACTACAGCAAAGCGAAGTATTGGCTGCCATTAAAACCTTAAAAGTATCTAAAGCATCAGGTCCGGACCTGATTAGTCCTCGACTTCTTAAGGAATGCAGTTCCTCATTATGTGAACCATTAACCACTTTATTCAACATCTTATTGAAAAATAGCTATTTTCCTAAATTATGGAAAGAGGCTAATGTGACCCCAATATTAAAGAAGTCTCCAGCTAATGTAGTAACGAACTACCGACCAATATCATTGCTTAGTTGCGTTGGCAAATTATTTGAAAAATGTATATTTGTGAGATTGTGGCGTTTTCTAACTGATAATAACATACTTAGCCAATTTCAGTCGGGTTTCACTCCAGGTGATTCAACTGCCCTACAGTTGTCAGATATATATGACGAGTTTTGTCACGCCTTGGATGAAGGGAAAGAAGTAAGAGTGGTCTTTTGCGACGTCAGTAAAGCATTTGATAAGGTCTGGCATGTTGGTCTTATTCACAAGCTCGAAAAATTAGGCATATCTGGTGATCTACTTAGCTTCTTAAAATCATACCTTTCCGACCGTCGTCAAAGGGTTGTAGTGTCTTCTGAAGAGTCTTCGTGGAAAACCATCTCGTCTGGAGTTCCTCAGGGCTCGATACTTGGTCCTCTTTTATTTCTGATATATATAAACGATATAACTGAAAACCTAATGAGCAGTATTAGACTATTTGCAGACGATACGTCGTTATACCTCATAGTTGAGAACCCAGACCAAGCAGCTGTATTAATAAACCGTGATTTGTCAATGATTGAAAACTGGGCTGCCACTTGGCTTGTTGAATTTAATTCTCAGAAAACTGAGGCCATGCTGATATCGAGAAAAAATAATTCTATAGCCCATCCCAATTTATACCTCAATGGAACCTGCATTACAGAGGTGGATAGCCATAAACATTTAGGTGTTATATTAAACAAAACTTGCACATGGAATGATCATATCGAACTGATATGCTCAAAGGCATGGGCTCGGGTTGACTTGCTTAGATCTCAGAAGTTTATACTCGACCGTGGAGTACTTGAAAAGATATATTTTGCATATATCAGGCCTATTTTAGAATATGCTGATTGTATTTGGGATAACTGCACGGCAGCACAAGCCGGGGAATTAGAGAAAATACAAATAGCCGCTGCCAGGATAGTCACAGGTGCAACATTGAGTGCCAATAAAGGCTCGCTGTATATTGAGACCCAATGGGACACCCTTCAGGAACGTCGCCGCAATCACAGACTCACTCAGTTCTTTAAAATGTACCACAAATTAACACCCTCCTATATTTCTGCCAAAGTCCCACCCCTGGTGTCTTCTGTGTCCCATGGCCATAACATCAGAACGTCAAGGAATCATCGTGTGCCGTTCTGCAATACAAACCTTTATCAGTCATCCTTTATTCCCGACACGACATATCAATGGAATAAAATTCCTCTAGCTATAAGAAATAACCCCAGTATTGCAAACTTTAGAAGGTTCTTGAAAGGTAACAAATTACGTCCTCCAAAATACTATGTCGGAGCTCAATCTCGCGCAGCTCAAATATACCATTGCAGGCTCCGCCTTCGGTGTAGCAGTCTTAATAGCCACCTGTTTGCCAACTATCTGACTACATCGCCCCTTTGTTCTTGTGGAGAAGTTGAATCGGAAGAGCATTATCTCTTATATTGCCCAATCTACACACGAGAACGTTCTCTAACAATAAATACACTTCCCTTTATCACCAATTTATCTATTCTTTTGTTTGGATCTGAACGACTAGGCAACGAGGAAAACAAGCTAGTTTTTAAATGTGTGCAGGAATATATCATCCAAAGTAAGCGTTTTAATTATTCTCCTTAAGTGCTCGTGTCCACTCTATTCTGTAATGCTTAGGGGCACTGCTGAGTCTCAAAGAGGGTCATCGAAATACCTGAGATAATCACTCAGATTTACTACACCTACCCACTCGTCCTTCGTGTGTTCCTAAACCTGGGCTCCATGCTGTCTCAATTGGTATAATATATTGCTCCCCTTGTGATAATTTGGAGCACAGGGTATGTCTTGTGCACGAGCCTGGCCACTTACGAGCTACCTGTAATACCGTCGAAGTCAAATAGGTCGCTGACTCTTTGCAGGTCTTTACACATCTATTCTTCTCTTGTTTCTGTAACTTCTTCTTGTTATTCTATAAATCCTTATTCAATTTTGTATAAATGTTTCATTGTTTAAACAATGTAGTAAGCCTGTTACCGCCAATCAAACTCGTAATTACTCTTTCTGGCAAGGAGACGGTACTTAATAAGCCTTTGGCTTACTGCCGTATCCTGTTCATACATTTTAACTCAATATACTTAATTGTAACTTAGTAAGGATGTATACTAATGTATTATGTATTTTATTGCTCTGTACGAAGTGTTTCAATTATCTACTAATGTAACATCCAAGCTATTCTGATTAAATATTGTTTAAACTAATGTTCGTATACATACTGTCGATATCCAAAGTAGCCAGAATTGCATTTTTCGATGGTTTCAATTTCGAAAGTTTTGACAGGAAATCCTGTGTATTTTTTAGATAGCTCGGATGTCTATAGGTTTCAGATGATAATCAATTAATTCCGAGATCGCATAAGATTCCGAATTACAATCTGATACAATTGGCCTCCCGGGTGGAGTTAAGTCATCCGTCCATGAAGAACGGTCCTTGTGGATCTTTGGTAGGATATAAAATTGTCTTGTTTGAGCACTGAGCTTAGCTGTTAAATATTTCAATTGTTTTTTGGTAATGTGACCTTCGTCGAGGAGAAATTTTAAGATCTTATTGAATTTTTCGATATTAGTAGGCCAAATAAGTGAATCTATTTTCTTATAATGTTTAGTATTGCTGAGTTGTCTCATGGCTTCCTTTATATAATTATCCCGAGATAGAACAACTACCGACCCACCTTTGTCGGCTGGTTTAATTACTAATTTCTTATTTTTTCGAAGTTTCGTGAGGGCTCTCCGTTCACCAGCTGTTAAATTGTCTTTATCGGAGAGTATGTTCATGCTGAACACCTTTTTGATGATTCGTTTGCTAGCCTCAATAATTTCGGGATCTACTTCACTATCTGGAGGTGACCAACCAGATGATTCTGTAAAAGGAAGTTTCCGACCGCTGGAGTTTCTAAAGCGGTCGGCTAATTTCATTTGCCTAAGAAAATTACAGTTGTATGATGGTAAATTTGTTTGGTTATCAGTTTTAGGCTTTGGTGCTGGTACAAAAGTTAAACCGCGATCTAAAAGAGATTTCTCTTGGGTTGTTAGGTCATTGGTGCCAGACAGGTTAACCACATTAGTTCCTAATCCCACATCTGTTAGGCGGCTGTTACCTTTGCCTTTACTTAGTTTAAATTTAGGTGGTTCAACCAGTGATCGTACATAATATTGGCGGTTCTCGTGGTGCAATGGATTAAATCCTGAGCAACATCAAACTTCGCGTCATCAATTTTTGGTATCACGTTAACGTCCTTCACTTTCCGAATGGTTTCGTTGATGATGCTCAGGGTTCTCCTCTCAGCCTGAGGGAGTTTTTGCGAAAAGTTTAGTTCAGCGAAATAAATTTTTGCTGATCTAAACTTGACCCTGATATCGCTAAGCATATTCCGCAACTGCTTAACTACGAGATCAGAATTATCGTTTCGAGAATTCACGCCAATATTTAATAATATTTTTTGGGGACTGGACTGGCCCCTGTGCCCTTTAAACATAGAGCGCAGATGATTGAATTTGGCGCCGGGGTAACACTCCACCTGGATGTCCGGATGGGGATTTCGATCAATGCGTCCTAAATTTGAACTTCCAATCATAAGGATGTTTTTACAAACATCGGGGAGGCGCCAATTCCTTTTGTCAAAATTAACTCCGCTTTTATGCCGAAACTGGGAGAATTTAGAATCAAATGAGCGGCCCGAGTTGCGGCTCGGTGATTTGACTTTCTCTGAGTACGATATACCTGGTTGAAGCACACTAGATGCAGGGGAAGGGGGAGAAGAAACAGAAGCAGGAGAGGAAACAGAAACAGGAGAAGAAACAGAAGGAGGAGGAGGAGTTCTAGTGAGAGCACTAGGAGAACTAGAGAAGAAAGGCTGAGGAGGAGTAGGAGGTAGAGGAACAAGACGAGGCGAGACAGCGTTACTCAATTTGCGAGCATCTTCAGTCACAATATGGACAGGAGATGTTTGCAAATTGAGGCGCTTACTCTGAGAGAAAGAAGAAGTAGAAGGAAAAGAAGAGGGAGAAGTGCTTTGCCTTGATCTTTTCTTATTTTGCTTTTCGCGTTGGGGTAGAGGGACAACACGGGCCGGAGTTTGCTTGCTCCCTCCCGTATTGTTCCTTACTCCAGACGCTGGGCGAAGTTCCGAAATGTAAGACTCATAGGCCGAAATCGTCTTATCTGTCAACTTGTTTTTAAAGTTTTTTTGAGCCCAGATCAAGGCACGCGCCGAAGCGCTGTTGAAGTCTATCTTTTCGAGTCCAGGAGGTGGTCGCATAGCCAAAGTTATCTTAGACTTCAACTGGTTTAAATTTATCTTATAATGCTCAATTAAAGCATTTAACGTTTGGTTGGCCCATCCCACACTAATCTGTCGAAAAACAGAAAAAAATGTGTGGGGTGGGAAGAGCCGGCTTTAGAAAGCCCCCTAACTCATCTACTTTCTTCTCCAACTGCTTCGGGAAATCCCGGTTGGCCAAATGCTGCTCTAGGAGCCCAATATGGTGCATACACTGAATCACCTGGAAAAGGGCCTTGACCAATCTAGAATAGGCCTGGAACGATTGTTCCTGGCCCCTTCCAGACTGGGCAACTCTCTTTCCCTGATGCTTCTGTCTTTTTTGAGCCATTTGAAGAATAAGTAGATGAATTTAAAATGAAATTAAAATGAACAAATGAAATAAATTAAAATGAAATCTAGATATTACCTATTAGAGAAGATACCTGGATTGGTTGTAGTCTTCAGCAAAGGTAGAAAATAATCCGTCTGTCTCGACGCGTTTCGCTTGGTTTGGCTTTTTCAAAGAGACTTTGAGGAAAATGAATCCAACTTTGGGAGGGCATGCATGGTATATATCCAAATGTGGGCTGGGGGTGTTTTTCACAGCTCAGTACATAATTAAACTCAGTAACAAGCTGACAAATGTCACTCATCTAATTAATTCTTTTCAATCTGAGATGTCCCAAGTTTGTTTTTCACAACTCAGTTTGTGTGGTCCAAACAAATTAGATGAAGCCCTATTGATTGGCTTCCATTGAATTTTAATCAGTCAGTGAGTGGTTTGCTTTACTGACCCCATGAAGCCCCATTGGTTGGCTTTGATTTAAGTAAAACCAATCGGGAGCGGTTTGCTTTACTGGCTTCAGAAGTATGTGAAAATAATATGAAAAAATGGTTTGATAAAATATATTGAGACTAAAGAAATAAATGAAAAAATAACGCCAAAGATCATGATGCCTCACGAATGTTATCAGTTGGAATGAATATCCCCCGACGGAGGTTTATGACGGAAAATATTTTACACCACGTAGAAATTGTGTGTTTTACCTTGTGAACCTCTACATTGTGTGAAAGGTATGAAAAATTAAAAATAAAAATAAAAATAATAATTAAAATAAATGAATCAACCAAATAAGTAAATAAATAAATAAATAAGTAAATAAATAAATAAATAAATAAATAAATAAATAAATAAATAAATAAATAAATAAATAAATAAATAAATAAATAAATAAAACATTACTAAAAAATAAAAAATAATCAATAAATAAATATATAAATAAATAAATAATAATTTTATTTAGGAAATACATACACATGATTGAAATTGGAACCTATTTTGTTTTGGGGCATATATGAACTCTGGCACTCGCCTGTGTGTGTTTAGTAGGATGGATGTATAAACATTCACAGTGAATTATGTATATTTTATTTGCTCCCCCATCCTTTCCACAAAAAAAAATTAACAATGCACATTTGAGGTGCCATATGGCGGTGGAGGGTTGGCTTGGAGGTGAGTGATAGGTTATTTTCGATATCAACAATAGTGTTAAAGACAAAAAAAAATTGTCACTTTTTTGCTGTCCATCCATACTTATGAACAAAGCTTCGCAGCTGTAAACTGCTAAACATGAAAAATGAAAATTGTAACATTTTGTAAGTATTTGACGCCTTTGAAAATAACACGTCGCCTGTTTTCGGGCTAAATCTTCTATTACTTGTATGGCACCTTAAGATATCCACACGCACGAGAATAGAAACATTACTGGTAATATAAATGTGAAGGTGAACGACTCTGGAAATGCATTGGCATACATCTGTGGATTCCGATTCTTTACATATTCAGTAGCAGTCTCGCTTTTTGTGCAAGCGCTTGGGTTTTGTCGAACTCACGTGCGTGTGTCTGTGTGAGTGATAATATGCGCGTGTGTGTGTTTGCATGTGGGTTCATATATGCATTTGTGCCTTGTGAATGTGCATGTTATTATAGACGGTTGTGTGTGTGTGTGTGTGTGTGTGTGTGTGTGTGTGGTGTGTGTGTGTGTGTGTGTGTGTGTGTGTGTGTGTGTGTGTGTGTGTGTGTGTGTGTGTGTGTGTGTGTGTGTGTGTGTGTGTGTGTGTGTGTGTGTGTGAGTGAGTGAGTGAGTGAGTGAGTGTGTGTGTGTGTGTGTGTGTGTGTGTGTGTGTGTGTGGTTGACTGTGTGGTTTCATACACATGTATAGTTTTAAATTGTCTACTGCAGACAACAATTATATGTTTTATATTTTTATTTTTTTTTTGATGAGTCACTTTATCGCTTGGTCCAAAAACAATTTTGCCCAGCTATTTTTGTACCGACTTACTGGAAAGTGTGTGCTCGTTTGTATAAGTGTGTGTGTGTATGTGGGGGGGGGGGGGGGGGGGGGTGTCTATCATTACAATTTGTTATGAGATGGGGTTACTTGTACTGTCACTAGGTCACTGATTTTAGGATAAAAATAATGACTAATGGAGCTAATGATATCTTTAGGTCACTAATTCATAGATAGATATACATATAAATATATTGTTTATTTCCACATACTTTTAGTAGACGTTATGTACATGTTTATCTCTATATTGTGTTGTAACCTTAGGAGAGATTACATTTTATGTCGTTAGATTACACAAATCGTCGCCAGATTGCTAGAATGTTCTATGCCCCCTACGGGACATAGAACATTCTAGCACTCAGCCGACGAAATATCGACAAAGAGGTTAAGAAGGAGTGCAATACATCTATTATCAGTTTTCATAATGGCAAGGTGCTCAGTGAGCTAATACTCAACATGCCAACTGGTAACAAAATGTATTTTGCATTTCCACATTCTGTTGAAGGTGGATAATTATTTACATTATGAACATGTATATCGCCTCTTTGTGTTATCTCACTATGTGGTCTACATGTAATACCTCGTAAAACTACCAAACCGATCCCAAACTGAACGTTACAATACCACCTATCTCTAATTTATGTTATTCTTTTTTTTCCAGAAATTTCCCTTTTCCACTTTTAAATTACACGTTTGTCGGAAACAGCATTAGACTGAGTTCTTTAGAAAATTGGTGATACCCGGTAATAATAGAGATGATTAATTTTGAAATACAGTGGTGCCTTGTTAATTGAATAGCCACTTTTTCAATGTAAATTATTCAATTAACAGAAGTCCTGTATTTTAGATATAAACTTAGCATTTATTCTATTATATCTTGTTTGACAGAGCTCCATGATTAAATGCCGGTCTTGGATGTCCTGAGATCAAATGGGTCTACAAACAAGGGAAAAGTGGGGAGAGTCAAGGTAATTTCTCAACAGGTTTCAAGATTTTTTATGCAATTAACATGATTTTCCACTATAACCTATCTTCAATTAACAGGTCAAATTTGTACTGGAGATATGGTAAATGGTTTCGTGTTGGGAAATTATATTCAATTAGCAGGGTTATTCAGTTACGAGATATCCACTGTAACATTATGTACGTTACCATTAACTGAACACCTGTTGTAAAGTCAATTAACAAAATAGACTGGACTAGATTACTTGAAAACATATGTAACCAAAACCAAAATCAATGTACAGAATATCACAATTCATTCTTTTAAATATTATTTCTTCAATTTCTTCCAACAAATTTATCAAAACCATTTGATGTGATCCCCTCATATGGATGCCTTAACACCACTGCGCATTCTCCATCAAGAATCCACTGAGGGTTTACAACGATATGTTGCAAAATTTATTTTTTCAACTGCTAAATTGGTCAATTGCACAGGTGAATGTGGACAATTTGTTTGGTGAGGGTTTAATATGAAATTGATATAAATACTTTCTTGTAGTTTTACTTAATTTAATTGTTTATGAAGTAAATTACCTGGATCCACCTGGTCCATGCCCATATTTTGCATTAGAAAAACCAAAACAACAATTTTCGGACATTTCAGAACCACCGAGTCCCCTTCTGTCGAACGCAACTGTATCAGTCCTCTTTTATCCCCAACGTCACTGATCAGTGGAATAACTTGCCCTTACCTGTCCGCGAGAATTCATCGTTGACAAACTTTAAAACTTTCTTGAGCAATGGTAACCAAAGACCCCCAAAGTTCTTCAATGATGCGAAATCTCGCAGGGCCCAAATATATCACTGCAGGCTGCGGTTACACTGTAGTAACCTCAACTCACATCTATATGAAAACCATTTATCACCAAGCCCCCTGTGTCAGTGTGGCGAGCGTGAAACTACCGATCATTTTCTCCTTCAGTGTCCATTGTTCTCGAACGCTCGCAACATCTCGATTAATTTACTTCCATATACAGTAGACACATCCATACTCTTGTTTGGATCTGAATTCCTAAACAACGCGGATAACAGCCTTATTTTTGACGCAGTCCATGACTTTATTTTATCCACTAAACGATTTTAGTAAGTTATAAGTCAACATAATATCTCCTTCTTGCAGCTCAACACCACTGAAACCTGAAACCTGAAACTTGTAACATAGCCATCTCTAAATTGATGATCTGAAACCAAGTTACCGCCCGTTTATTCTACACAGTCTTAACTCAATGCACCATGTATTCAACCTGGCACCTGTAATTTTTTCCTGTCACTTTCCTCACTCTTCGATCAGCGCTTTGGCTCTTCTACCACTCTACTACTTTTTGTTTTCTTTTCTTCTTCTTTTCTCTTAACCCGAAGTTTAAACAATCTCACATATCGTTGCCTGGTTGCCGAGTCTGCTCATCAGCCCAGTCGCTGCATGTTATTGGCCTGAGAGGGTATGTGTGTTAAAAGTTTCCTTGGGTTAATCTAATCTACGATTGTAGCAACTTTGTCTTAATTAAAACACAGTGGAGGGGTGGGTGTGTTCTCGGCATCCATGTAGCGATGTGTGAGCTCTTTGACTGATCTTACACCACCTACAGGAGTATCTTTGTTAACCAACCGGGGAGACGACTTACATAAGCTGTAAGCTTTCTGTCAGATCCCCTCTCTCACATTACCTTGTCTATCTGCTACTTGTATACAATTGTATTGCTTGCTGTTCACACTTTGTTTGCTTCTATTAACTGTTATTGAATATTGTATACATATCGATTTTTTCAATCAATATTGTTTAAACTAAATCTTCTCCTGTTAATTTGACTTAGTGAAAATTACACACATTCTATACACCTCGATCTTAATTAAGCACCCCCTTTTTTTGCAGTTGTATTAATGGAAAGTGTCACTACTTTCATGCTATCTCTGAGATGGTCAAAAGTGATTGTTTGCTGAAAGAATGGTCTATTGACAAATGAATGACAACGCGAGGATGAAAATATGCAGTATTTTAATGACGCTAATTATACATATCTGCCACTAATGTTTTCGATGTAAAATGTTCTCTCGACAAGGATGGTCCATGATGAAACAATGCCAGTAATTCTGAAAACACCAGCAGTGTCTGAAGTCAGTAGCGAATATTTCTACCACGTGCCCGGATGACAGCCTGAACCCTCCTTTTAATGCAACAAGTGAGCCTTCAGATACGGTCCAGAGGCACCTGCTGCCACTCCTTATGCAGCAGTGTTGTAATGGTT
The DNA here is from genome assembly GCA_031216915.1 of Pictodentalium vernedei. NCBI lineage: Eukaryota > Metazoa > Mollusca > Scaphopoda > Dentaliida > Dentaliidae > Pictodentalium > Pictodentalium vernedei. The sequence goes on from CM062296.1 coordinate 384,790,644, forward strand.
TTGTTCTGAAGGTATGCCCCCACACATGGGAACAATGTGGCCTTGCGTTGTCGTCCATGAATACAGGGCGAGTATCCAACGGGTGTATGTCAAAATGAGGCACGACAACCGGATTGAGAATGTCCTGGATGTACTGATGACCATTGAGATTCCCACGTACAGTCACCATATCAAGTTTACAATCATGAGAGAGGCATTCCAAGATCATTACTGATCATCTACCATACGGAACAGTAGGTCTGATGTTCCTGGTCATGTAAACGTTATTTCTATGCCTCCACACTCCCATACGACCATCTGTGACTTGAAGCAGGAACCTACTCTTGCCTGACCAATGGACTCTCCTCCACGTTCCGAGATTCTAATTTTGTCGTACCATACACCACTCCAAATATCGTCTATGGATGCTGATCTGACAGAGCAGGACGCTTGATGACCCCTCTGGACCTCATACCCAGTGCTTTGAGACGGTTTCAGACAGTTCTGTTGCACAAACGCCTGTTGGGAGCAAAGGCATTTCAAAACCCCACTTGAAGCAATGGGTTCACGCCCAACGCGGCGTGCCAGACTCCGATCTTCCCGAAAAGAGTTTTTTTGGGGTTGTCCAGGCCTTGGTCTGTCTTTACCATCGTTGGTTTATTGATGTTTTCGGACAAGTCTGCTGATGACAGAATGACTATAGCCAAGTTGCCTTCCAATAGATTTGAATGACATGTCTGTTGTATGCATACCAACGATTTGCCATCTTAGTGCCTCTGACAGTCTCCTCCTTGCCTTGTCGACATTTATTGATAGAAAGGGGTGACACATGTTCTTGTTTTATACCCAGATATTGCATATGGATAATAGTGTTTTTGTGACATTTGTGGGAAGCATGTTTCACGTGGACGAGAGGATGTATTTGGAGTACAGTATCAACCAGAGGCATAATGTTTCACTAGATGAAATGTACTGCAAGACATAGCAATCATTAAAACATAATAATCAGTAACAGCAACTTCACTGTCATGGAACATTTCAGGGGGTGTTTAATTAAGTTGTAGGTGTATAGTTGGCTATTTCACATGTTGTCTTTGATTTTCACCCTGTTAACAGACATCCAATTGAACTGAAGACACTTAACACCAACTGCCCACGTGGGGGCATGGTGGCGTTGTGTATTGATGTGTACTGCACGTCGATGGTGCATTTGTCTTGCTGACCCTGCTTGTGTGTAGTTAGTACGTTGGGGAGTCTGAAAGTTGCTCGCCGTTTCTTGGTGGTTCTCTGCGGGTACACTTGTTTCCTACAACCGTAAAACTGTCAGATACGAGGTGACTCTAGTTGTCGAAAGTGTCGTTAAACCCGAGCAAATAAATAAAATAAATTAAATTCAAACTGAGCAGAAAGTCGATGATTTTATGAAAATCGCATCGCTCTCTACTTTCGCATCGTATCTGAAGTACAACTATCTTTACATCATTATCGACCGAAATCTTCTATGTCTGCCAGGGCTTATCCTTCGTGTTGAGTTGTCAGTATGATCCACGGAAGTGTGCGCCAACCAAAAAACACAAGGCGTGCATGCACAGTGAGATGACGTGTCGCCATGCTACTATTACAAACACTAGAACGTCTCTTCCTGCCAATTGACTGATGACGCCCTGATAAGATCACCCATGAGACTTCGGTTTTACATACGGGCACATCGGTCTTACATACGTGCACATCAGTTTTACATATATGCACATCGGTTTTACATACGTGCACAACGGTTTTACATACATGCAGTATTTTCGAGGTGGCAAATAGATGAGTAATCCGGAGTGTGACAATAAAAAGCAAGCAAGATTGGAAGTTTTTATCATTCTTTCAAAATCATTTGATCGAGTACCTTCTGAACACTTTGAGAAAAAGATGGAATCAGAAGTTAGATTTAGTTGTCAAGTTTGTGAGAAGACTTTCTCTGATCGTTGCAACAGGAAATGAATGTGGTGTGATAAAAAGATTCTCTTTTTAGGAAACTGGGTGGCCCTGAAAAGGTCCGCTTTGTTTGGCTTTCTACAGATTTTTCTCCGAGGATAGTTGACAAGCTAGCTATAATAGGTCTCAGCAACTTTCCGAAAAAACGCCTTTCTTTATGATTCATCTTGCTTTCCCGGCAGGTAATTTTTTGGCTATTTTCCTGATTTCATACTTGTGTGGAATGAGGTATGTTCGTTCTCTCATTGTCATTGGTACATTGAAATTCAAAGCGCTCTTTGCATCGCTGGCCGTCTTTACCGCATCTTTTGGTTTGCTCTTGATTAGCATAGGCTAGAAATCGTAAATGATCTGTATGTCGCCTCACCCTGTCTAGTGCTTTGTTTTGGAGCTCATAATTTATCTCAGCCTTGTTGAGACAGTAATCATCTTCCGTGTCTTTCGTGGTTGGATTTTTCTGGTAGGAGGGTTCAACTGGTGGTACATTTCCTGTTAGTGGCCATATTGCCTGAGGATTTTCAGTTCGAGGCATTGGTACCAGTGACGTTCTGCTCGATTCAGTATTCTACCGTTGGTAAATCTGAGGTAGGTCCATTGACGTCGACAGGTTAGTAGTATAGGGAGTTGGTTATAGGTAGACCCGACTCTAAATTCAGGCGTATTTGCATTATCTCTCCTTATAGGATGGCTGTTGTATTCATTTTTGTGTAATGCTCGTCTGTGTTGATAATGAGTTTATGTGAGTAAGATTTTTGGCACAATTCACAGATATAGCGTGAATTTATCTTATTCAGTAGCGAGCTAATAGATTTGTGGGGAGGGGATACAAGAATAGGATGGGTGCTACCCCAACCTGTCAATCGTTGATTGGTCAATTATATACCAGGATAGCATGGGTTCTACCCAACCTACCAATTGATGGTTGCTTCAAATTCTCCCACAGTGCATTGTGGGAAATTACAGTGATGTGACTCTGGGGTAAAATAAGTTTTTGCTCGATTTCACACTACTTGACACAGTTTACTTTAAAAAAACAAAACATAAAGTCGGATAAATGTCAAGTCGGGGAATGATGCTTTGAGGTTGGGCAGACATGGGCTTTGGGGAAGGATAGCCTAAAACATAGGGTACATACAGGGCAGGAAGAGGACGAGGCGCCTACAAATATCCTAGGCCTAATGTGGAGTGGGGGAGGGGAGGGTGAGGCCTAACGGATTTGGGCGTTGATGTAAATGACCTCGGGGTCGGGGTCTGATCCCGAGATCCTGGTGAAAAGGGCAGATTTCGGCATACTATACAACTCACAACCTGCTAATCACCGATTGGGTAACGTTGAGAATTTGTGCCACTGCAGTCTGCCTGTTGCCAGCTTCCAACATGCCAAACGTTCGTCACGTGTCAGTCCTCGCATACCTCAAAACTTACGTTTCGACCAGAAACTAATCATGAACAAGTTTATACCAAGAAAAGAACGATGAGACCAAAAAAGCCCGCCCAGTACAAAGGAAAATTTCAAAATGTACCCCACAGACATTAACGAGGCTCTCGTGCGAAAAAACCTTCACGGAGTTTTCGTGGGCCGGTGACATTCATGATCCACACTAAATTTGGTAACATATTGATGTGTCCAATCACGCGTATCCGATACTATTTTCCAAAAATATCAACATCAGTTTGGATATCCCCTACTTTTTAGCTCAACTTTGACGTAAGTCAAATTTGAGCTTATGCCATGGCCAGTCGTCCGTCGTCTGGCCGTCTGTCCGTCCTGTCCGTCAACAATTCAATACGGCTCGGGTTAGAGGCCGTATTTATGAACCGATCTTTACGAAACTTCTTGGGTACCTTTGTTATGACCGTGGGACGAGAACGAGTGTTTTGGGGTCCGATCCGAAATTCAAGTTGGCCGCTGGCAGCCATTTTGTACAAAACTTCCATAGGAAAGCTCTGATTTGAATAATTTTTTGTATGAATGTTTAGTACCATGGGATACATCACATATAATACGGGTTTTTTTTCTCGTGCGTAAGTTATGCAAATTAGACTAATTTTGATGTATTTAGTGTTACTTTCAGCACTATAAGTGCAAATGCCAATACGGCAAGGGCTAGAGGCCGTATTTATGAACCGAACTTCTTGCGTACCTTTGGTATCACCGTGGGACGAGAACGAGTGTTTTGGGGTCCGGTCCGAAATTCAAGATGGCCGATGGCAGCCATTTTGTACAAAATTAGGTGCCATCAGATTTTTGCGCAGAGCTTCCATATGAAAGCGCTGATTTGAATAATTTTGTGTGTGAGTCTTTAGCACCATGGGATACATCGCATATAATACGGGTTTTTTTCTCATGCAGAAATTATGCAAATTACATGAACTTTGATTTTTTCAGTGCTACTTCCACACAGTGAGTACACATGTCAACACGGCTCGGGCTAGAGTCTGTATTTATGAACCGATCTTCACGAAACATCTTGGGTACCTTTGTTATCACCTTGGGACAAGAACGAGTGTTTCTGGGTGCGGTTCAAAATTCAAAATGGCTGCCAGTGGCCATTTGTACCGAAATTAGGTCTAATCAGTTTTTTGTACACAACTTCTATACGGCTCAGACTAGAGGTCGTATTTATGAACCAATCCTTACGAAACTTCTTGGGTACCTTTGTTATCACCGTGGGATGAGAACGAGTGTTTTTAGGTGTGGTCCGAAATTCAAGATGGCCACCAGCAGCCATTTTGTACCAAAATTAGTGCAATCAATTTTTTTGTACAGAACTTCTGTATGAAAATTCTGATTTGAATAATTTTTTGTATGAATGTTTAGTAACATGGAATACATCACATATAGTACGAGTTTTTTTCTCGGGCAGAAATTATGCAAATTAGATGAACTTTGATTTATTCAGTGCCACTTGTACACAGTAAGTGCACATGTCAATATGGCTCGGGTTAGAGTCTGTATTTATGAGCCGATCTTCACGAAACCTCTTGCGTACCTTTGTTATCACCTTGGGACGAGAACGAGTGTTTCTGGGTGCGGTCCAAAATTCAAGATGGCTGCCAGTGGCCATTTTGTACTGAAATTAGGTCCAATCCGTTTTTTGTCACAACTTGTATACGGCTCGTATTTATGAACTGATCTTCACGAAACTTTTTGGGTACCTTTGTTATCACCTTGGGACAGGAACGAGTGTGTTTTGGGGTGCCTTTCTTATCACTGTGCTATGAGAACAAATATTTTGGGGTTCAGTCAGACCCACTTAGGGACTCAAAGATTTCTTTTCTAGTTTAGCATCTGACTGCCATCCACCTATACAATACTTTACCTATACATTTGTTACAGGCTACGGTCAGTATTTATGTACAGACCATTACAATACTTTATATGTACCTTTGTTATCAGGTCATTACCTAGGTGTTTGTCATTGCTGTGTCACATACTATACCTGTACATGTCTTAACAAGTTGAGCTACAGTGTCATTGACACTTCCATTTTTAATAGTATATGTGTCGAAAATGAGCAATAAAATATACTTACCTATGCGCTCGATCTTTTCAATGTCTCTTAACCAGAAGAGTCTAAACAAAAACACACGTAGTGGTTTCCCTACAGTGAACAGAACGGGTTGGTTGGTTGGTTATTCTTTAACCCTTTACCTAGCAGGAAAAGCAAACGACACTTGCACACAAAATTCTTGAATAACTAATCTTTTTCATGTTTTGTTTCAAAAACATTAGTTATGACCCCTCATTGGAACGAGCTCGACGAGAAAGGTCATAACCTATGTTTTTGAGATAAAAATGAAAAAATAATGAAAATTAATTGGCGACTTTTGTCAATAGCGCTGGCCGGTTTTGGCTGTTACGGTGGGTAAAGGGTTAAACCCTGAAAAAAATGAAGAAAACAGAATGAGAGGACGAGTGAAAGAGAAGGGGGCGTTTGGAAAAGGCCAACTTGAAAGCATGAGACATCAACGTTGATCAACAACAGTTTTGGAACTGACGCACTTGGAGATCGCAGCCTAACAATAGTATTTCAGGATAATATTCTAATGTACACGGGATTGGGGGTGGGGTGGGGGCAGGTGGTTCGTGCAATGTTAAAGTTTTTCGTTGCAGGACGGAACAAAGCTCTGGAAAACCGCCGCCAGCACCATGCACCGCCGGGAAAAAAACAATGCCTCGCTAGTTAAAGACGCACTACTTCATTAGCATGCAATGTATTGTTCAATTATATACACAGCGCCGGCAGCAATTCCCCGGATCCCCAAACTCCCAGCGAGAAACAATTAATGCCTCGCTAGTGTAAGACGCACTATTTCATTAGCATGCAGTGTATTGTTCAATAATATACACAGCGTCGGCAGCAATTCCCAGCCCCCCCGCCCACCCCCCACACACACACTCCCACCGAACAAAAAAACCCTAACAGTGTGAGGATTGGATAGTGAACCAGGCACTCACCCCGCAGATATTTTATTTGATGTGGGTTTTTCACTAAAAACTCACGTAAGACAGGCAAGCAAACCCTACGCCACCTGATCATCAGGTTAGCTTGATGGTCCATTAACAGAAGAGCCACTTTCTGCGCTTTAAGAAGAAATAATTGGATAACACGATAGAAGCTGTCTCAAAAACATAGGTTGTGGCCCCTCATTGGAACGAGCTCGACGAGTTATTCAAGAATGTTGTTTGCAAGTGTCGTCCGCTTTTCATGTTAGGTAAAGGTTTAATCTGAGCAGCGGTAAGGTTGCAATCCTTGGAAGCGTTTACTCAGTAGAATAGGTCCCGAGTTCGATCCCGGTCCGGGACGACCCACGTTATGTCCTTGGGCAAGGCACTTTAACCCGGTTGCCTACATGGGGCGCGATGACGCCGTGTAATAAGGCGTACTGCACGTCGATGGTGCACATGTCTTCAGCTGCTGTAACCCTGCTTGAGCGGAGCTTGAACACAGAATGTTGAGGAGCTGACAGTTGCTCGTCAATGCTTGGTGGTTCTCTCCGGGTACTCCGGCTTCTTCCACCCATAAAATTTTAGCCATTGTGCATAAGTATGTGACCTTAAACACCAATAAATAAATAGAATATGTTCCAACTCAACTATCGTATCACCAACACCAGTCTGAACTCACTTCACTGACTGGGAAAAGAGTTAAAATTTATACCTTCTCCCGCTAAGTCTTTCACTGGCCACTTTAATCAATTTAGCCGCACCTGTGAGCGCGCTTTACCTACATAACGGTCAAAAAGAAGCCTCATAGGCCTTTGCAGTATCACACTCGCGACCAGTAGTAATATTAATTATAGCACACATTCATCAATGTTCTTACGCCCAAAATCTCCCTTCTTGGCGCCGAAATAGGCCGCACTGCAGGGAGAAGCGGTATGCTTTACCCTGCCACCCTCACCCAATGTGTGCGGAACAAGTGACACTTTTCTCCATCCATGACAACACCCATTAATCCTGCTCTAGGGCGATCAGATATACTACACTCATGACCCTCTAATACTGCACAAACTGTTATTTTGTAGAAAAGCTCTTAATAACATGTAAAAATGTATGATACCAATGTGCTGTTATTTCCGAACGAGTCATTCAACTAACAATGACTGATAAACAGTGCAAAACTGTTCTCATGTGTGTTTGTATAACTGGCAAACTACCACATACTACTACTACTGCTCGAGGGTGTCTGCCCTCCCCTATTTAATCACAAAAAGTGTGGGCTTCTTTGAAAAAGTCTCCACAAACTTTCTCCCCGATCTCTGGCTGCACAGTGCCTGACTTGTGAAAATGCAGCAGTATTTGAAAAATCATTTTCATTTTATCTTTGTTCAAAGAATGGAGAACACTTTTTAGCTCATGTGAGCTTTTCACGTCACTTGGCGTCCGGCGTCCGTACACTTTTCACAGTTTCATCTTCTTCTCTGTAACCGCCGAGCCGGCGTGAACCAAACTTGGCAGGAATGGTCTATGGGAGGTCCTCTACAAACGATCCTCATTTTATTCCTGGCAGGTGAAAAACATGGCTTCCAGAGGCATTCTTTGATTCTGGTTGGTGGATTTTCAAAAATCTTCACCTCTGAAACCGCCAGGCCAAATGTTTTGAAACCTCACATAAATGATGACTGGGATCCCTTCTACCAACGATCCTCATTTAATGTTGATCGGGTTACAAACGTGGCCGCAAATGCGGCTTACAGTTACTATAGAAACCATATGAGAAATCACATTTTCATCTTCTTCTCTGGAACTACTGAGCCGACATGAACCAAACCTGGCAGGGATAGTCTATGGGAGGTCCTCTACAAACGACCCTCAGTTTGTTCCCATGGGTTTGAAAACATGGCCGCCAGAGGTATTCTTTGATTCGGATTGGTGGATTTTGAAAAATCTTCTCCTCTGAAACCACAGGTCCAAATGTTTCAAACTTTGCATGGTTGATAACTGGGACTCCCGCTACCAACGATTCACATTTACTGTTGATCGGGTTGCTAACATGGCCCGATGAAAAATCACATTTTCATCTTCTTCTCTGGAACTACTGACCGACGTGAACCAAACTTGGCAAGAATGGTCTATGGGAGGTCATCTACACACGATCCTCATTTTGTTCCCATGAGTTGAAAAATATGGCCGCCAGGGGCATTCTTTGATTCTGGTTGGTGGATTTTCAAAAACCTCCTCCTCTGAAACTGCTAGGCCAAATGTTTTGATACTTCACATAAATGATGACTGAGACCCCCTCTACCAACGACCCTCATCAAACATAGCTGCAATTGCGACTCAAAGTTAAAATAGAAACCCTATGGGAAATCACAGTTTCATCTTCTTCTCTGGAACTACTGCGCCGACGTGAACCAAACTTGGCAGGGATGGTCTATGGGAGGTCCTCTACAAAGGACCCTCATTTTGTTCCAGTCAGTTGAAAAACCTGGCCGCCAGAAGCATTCGTTGATACCGATTGGTCGATTTTCAAAAATCTCCTCTGAAACTGCAGGGCCAAATGTTTTGATACTTCACATAAATGATGACTGAGACCCCGTCTACCAACGATCCTCATCAAACATAGCTGCAATTCCGACTCAAAGTTAAAATAGAAACCCTATGGGAAATCACAGTTTCATCTTCTTCTCTGGAACTACTGCGCCGACGTGCACCAAACTTGGCAGGGATGGTCTATGTGAGGTCCTCTACAAAGGACCCTCATTTTGTTCCAGTCAGTTGAAAAACCTGGCTGCCAGATGCATTCGTTGATACCGATTGGTCGATTTTCAAAAATCTCCTCTGAAACTGCAATGCCAAATGTTTTGAAACTTCACATGATTGATGACTGGGACACCCTCTACCAACGATCCTCGTTTAATGATGATCGAGTTGCAAATATGACCGCAATTGCGGCTTATAGTTACTATAGAAACCCTATGGGAAATCACATTTTCATCTTCTTCTCTTGGACTTCTGAGCCGACGTGAACCAAACCTCACAGGGATGTCTATGGGAGGTATTCTACAAATGCTCCTCATTTTGTTACCGTGCATCGCAAAACATGGCTGCCAGAAGCATTTTTGGACTCTGATTGGGGGATTTTGAAAACTCTTCATTGACTGGAACACCCGGCCTATAGTTACTATAGAAACTCTATGGGAAATCACATTTTCATCTTCTTCTCTGGAACTACTGAGCTGATGTGAACTAAACTTGGCCGGGATAGTCTATGGCAGATCCTCTACAAACGCTCCTCATTTTGTTACCGTGCTTTAAAAAACATGGCTGCCGGAAGCATTTTTTGACTCTGATTGGGGGATTTTGAAAACTCTTCTCCTCTGAAACCACAGGGCCAAATGTTTTGAAACTTTGCATGGTTGATGACTGGGACACCCTCTACCAACGATCCTCATTTAATGTTGATCGTGTTGCAAACATTGATTGCCACAATTACGGCTTATAGTTACTCTGTACTCTTATGGCAAATCACATTTTCATATTCTTCTCTGGCACTACTGAGCCGACGTGAACCAAACTTTGTAGGAATGGTCTATAGGAGGACTCCTACAAACGATCCTCTTTTTGTTCCTGTTGGTTTGAAACTATGGCCATCAGAGACATTCTCTGATTCTGATTGATGGAGTTTGCAAAAATCTTCCCCTCTGAAACTACAAAATCAAATGTTTCGAAACTTCACATGATTGAGGACTGGAACACCTTCTACCAATGATCCTCATGTAAAGTTGATGTAATGTTGCAAACATGGCCACAATTGCAGCTCATAGTTACCATGGGAAGCCTATGGGAAATCCCATTTTTATATGTAGTTCAAGGTGAGCGTTAGAGCCTCTAGTTTGTCACCTGTGATGTTAGTTGACTATTTATGCAGGTAGAAAGACATGTCAGATCCTGTTTGGCAATTCTGTCTGGAACTGTACTAGTGCTGAAACCTGTAACAGGGATTAGTGTTGAGAAGGTTAATACACCATGGGTACCCCGGGAATTGAAGCAGTGCTGCTTTTGTGGTAAGCAAGCTCTGTTTTACTGGTAAAATAGGACTCAGTCACCAATGCTTGTGTGAAAGTCCTCTAAAATGGGCAACCCGGGTATAAACAATTGACTAAACTTAACTTCATTTACATGTTGCTTTCACGATTAGCCGTTGTCAATAAATATGTGACCTTAAGCAACAATAAATAAATGCAAAGGTTAATTGATGCTAACACGACTTTGAAATCTGTCAGTTGATTGGTCAGGCCAAATCCTCAAAATTCACTATTAATCACCATACTGGTGATTGGTATAGCTCTCTAATTCAGAGAAGAACAATTTCTCTGACAGCAATGCACATATTTGTTCACTCCATTATTGTTTTTGACATTTAACTGTAGGGTATTACAAACTAATCAAACCGAAACTTGCATGACATCCACAAAAGGGTGCTAATGCTTCAGTCAAAGTTATGAATGATTTTTGCAAAAGGTCCTCTTTTAACGGAGGAGAGTGAATGGCATAGCAAAGCGAAGTCTATTAAGGGAGTCTACTATAACCATACAGTGGAACTTCTGAATCTTCAGTTTATCTCTCGTGAAGATTTACAAATGTTGCAAATGTTCAAGGCTGTACAAGCCACCATAGGCAATTTAAGGACTTGCAAGGCCCCATAGCTCAAGAAAGGTAACTGCAGACAAAGTCTGACAAACATTCCGTATTTTACCCTTGGAAGTTCCCAAAATAGCATCTCAAAATTAAGACGTTCCAATTATCATATCAAATATACTATTCAAAAAAGTAGGAGATATCCAAACTGATGTTGATATTTACGGAAGAAGGTATTGGAAGAGCGTGATTTTGGACACATCAATATGTTACCAAGTTTAGTGTGGATCATGAATGTCACCGGCCCACGACAACTTCGTGCAGGGTTTTCGCACAAGCGCCGCGATAATGTCTGTGGGGTACGTTTTGAAATTTTCATTTGTACTGGACGGGCTTTCTTCGGAGGTCTCGTCATTCTTGTCTTGGTATAAACTCGTTCATCAATAGTTTCTGGTCGAAACGTAACGTTTGAAGTATGCGAAGACTGACACAGGACGAACGATTACGTGCCTTTAGCATGTTGGAAGCTGGCAACAGACAGGCTGCAGTGGCTCAAACTCTCATTGTTACTCGGTGGTTAGCAGGTTGTGGCCACGCTACCGCCAGACAGGCAATGTTGATGACAGACGTCGGTCTGGTCGTCCAAGGGCGACAACTGCTAACCAGGATCGTTTCATCCGCACCACAGCATTACATAGACAGATGTGCGAGTCAGTGGTCTGACTATCCGAAATCGCCTACACAGGTGGAATTTGTATGCTCGACGACCTAGAATAATTCCACATTTGACTGAACGTCAAATTGCAGCAAGGCGTAATTGGTGTGGAGCACGTCAGCGCTGGGACAATCGTCGGTGGCGCAACGTCCTGTTTCCGACGAATCGAAGTTCACTCTCGACTTCCACGACAGGCGAAACAGAGTGTGGCAGCGGCTGAACGAACGATACCGTCACGTAATCGTTAGGCAGCACAATCGTTTGGGTGGTGGATAGGTTATGGTGTGGGGAGGTTTTACCATGACAAGCAGAACAGCATTACATGTCATCCAAGGGCGTATCACAGTGCAGTACTACCGTGACAACATGTTAGTAGCTCATGTGGTGCCATTTGCGCGACGTCACGAGCGTCGATTCATTTCCTAAGATGACAATGCAAGAGCACACATGGTCCGTGTCGCTACAGAGTTCCCCCAGGAGAAGAACATCACTACACTGCCTTAGTCAGCACTAAGTCCAGACCTTTCACCAATCGAGCACGTCTGGGATATGCTTGGCAGACGCCTACGACAACGCCAACAACCCCCTACCAATGTCCAGGAGCTCGCCGCAACACTGCAGGAAGAATGGAATAACATCAGTTAAGCTGATATTGGATGTTTGGTGAGAGGTATGCCACGTCGGTCCGCACTTGTCTCGCGAACCGAGGAGGATTTACAAGGTATTGAATTCTTGGACTGAATGTGGTAAATTCTCAGACTGACCGTCCATGTCTTCTACAGCTCTGTGAGTGGATTGTCTGCTTGTCAGACATCCAGCTATCGCTGAAATCATTCACTAAATGTCACAGTGAAATGCATCCTCTGTCTTTTTGATGAAAATATAAATATATTTCTTCATATATCTCACTTTTATCAAATATCCCCTACATGTTTAGAATAGTATATTATGAGACTGTGAGGTCTTGTCCCCATATCCCGATAAATACTGTCTTTTGATTGGACAGAATCCCTTGAACAAATAGCCATGGTAAAGAGAGCAGGCAATATCCGGTGTATAAGAGAGCGTGCAACATCCAAGGCATATGGGCAGCGGAACATCGGGGGGTATATGGTTTAAATGAAAGCTTTTCGCATTCACTCGCCTCGGTATAAAAATCGAACCAAAAAACCTAAAAATAGTCATAAATATTATCAAATTTCCGACAGTTCGATCACATTTTGCCGTTATAAATCAAATAGTCGAATAATTAAATGAAACAATTTGAGAAAAATAAAATAAGAGCATATCATGTCAGCAAAATACTATTTACTTGTTTCCTTAACGACCCAAGGGATGTTCCTCTATCAGGGATATCCTGCGTTTATAAAAAACAAAACAATTATTCACGAAATTGGTCCAAGGGATTGCGGAGCGTAAGAAATGCATCCACAAATTTATTTCCACTATGTTTGATTGTTTTTCAAATGGGACAAAAACGCTCTGTCCGCCAATATGTGAGGTATATGGAGATTTAATACTTGGGTGTCTCATTTAAACACATCGCCTGCGGCTTGGTCTTTAAAAACCGACATCCAGGTATTAAATCGCCATATACCATACATGTTGGCGGAGACACGAAATTAGAAGAGGGGTTTAATCAACTTGTAGTCAATTACTTCTATCAACTGGTTGAAAATTATCGATTGTTTCAACACTAGCTGGAACCATCATCATAGGATTAACACCGCTTGTGTTGTGCTTATTGTGGGTTTTCTAACACAAGTTAAAAATTATTATCTTGGTATGAACTTCATTCTGCTGGTGTTTCTTTGATAGTCAGTTCTCCATTTCCATACACTTATAGCATGCAAAAGGTTATTGACTGGTGTTTTCTGGTTTGGTTCCAATTGTTTCAGCAAACCAGAAAATCGAACTGCAAGACCCACCCAAAATGGCTGAGTTGTTGTACTGTGTTTGTGCATAAACTGGTCTAATTATCTTTCTGAGATGGAACTGAATTAGTGACCAACATGGACTCTCGTCACTTATAGTCTATCCGGCAAAGGTGAAAATACATCATGCTCTCATTGCCACATTTACTTCAGTCTTCCTTATTAAACCCGTCAAGCGTACGAGTCAATGAGGGGGGAAATGTGACAACGAGAACACAACATAGATTAGATGAACTTTATACCTTGATTACCTATTCTACTATATATAAAAGGCCTATGGCATACATTTTAGCTTTACACACCAACCATGGTGAAAACACCAGCAATGGGATTTCAATAGTTAAAATTTACACCTACAGTGGAACTACATCCAAGCTGACCTTTGGTAACCTCGACCTGAATGCAAACTTGTCTAAATTTATCGCTCGTCGCCTCGTGAAGAATGAAATGAAACCGACAATTATTTATTACATTTTTAAATAAGTTTACCTCATAAGATACCCAAAGTGAACAAACATACGTTGTCTCGTGTTAATAGAGCATCCATAACTCGAAATAATATGTTATTATGTTATTAAAATGAAAAAGGCCTCGTAATTTGCGCGTTTAGTTTTCTACTTCGTTTCGGCGATAAAATTGCCAGCGGAAGTACCACCCACCGGTGCTCATGTAAACAAAAACAGAATTGCATGTGTGAATATTAATTTATTCAACATTTAAAATCTTATTAATCTGACGATCATGGTATAAATAACATATACTCAAAGTAGCTTGGTGCACCAAATGTTCACCACTCGTGTTGAACATTTGATATACCAAGCTACGATGGGTATATTCTATATTTATTCTAACTCAGTAGCTCAGTAACTGATTATCTAGATATAGTTACAGATAGGGCTTTTTGTGCTGATTAATGTCACACAAACTATTCCGGATTATCCAAGTCACTGAACCCGATGTGTTCTTTACGATATGTTCTTAAATTCTTAACACATAAGATAAAAACTGAACCAAAACCGAGGTTTTTTTCTTGAAACCAAACGGAAACCATGACCCGGTTAAAATCCTCTGTTTTCCTGCCGTGCAACACAAGAGAATATCATTTGTAAAAAAGGAAATACGAGAACGTTGAATTTGAGATGATACGTGGTAATTCTCGTTTGTTTTTGTACCCTCATTTTTTTAAAGAGTATATTGGATTGAGTCTGTCTGTGCGTGGGTGCGTGGGTGCGTCCGACCGATGTCTGTTTAGGTCATAAATTAAAGATAAGTGCTTGGATTTTGATAAAATTGTATACAGCTGTTCAATACTATGAGCTCCTTCAGAAACATGAGCTGTTTTGCTGTCTGCATATTGTTTTCATGAGTTATGGCACTGAGTGTACGAAATAACCAATTGTTTACTGTTCCCCTTGTATCTCGGGTTTGGGTTGTCGTATCTCACTGAAATTTTGCTTGAAGATTGCTTATGGGAAAGGCTTTCAAACAAGTCTCTAATGATGTTTCTTACATTTCACTTTCTAGAGTTATTCCCCTTTTTTGATTTGGACATTTTTAGGTCATAACTTGCACATTAGTGCTTGGATATTGATGAAATTTCATACAGGTGTTCTGTATGATGAGCTTTTTCAGAAACATGTCCCGTTTTGCTGTTCCACATATGTTTTGATTGTGTCCATCTGAGCACAGCCCCATTCTTCGACTTGACACCCATGGGGATATGCCTGCGCCTCTGATGCAATCTCTTGTTTTATTTGGTATTCGGTGTATATTATATTTGAAAGAGGGAAGTGATGTATATGAATAAATAGAAGCTTGTGAAAACTCCAATTGACTTTTATCAGGGTCTTTAAAAATTCATTTTTATTTTTTTCAGTCAAAATGAACTTCTGCAGAAAATTTCCCTTGTGGAGCCAATTTTGCATTGTTATATACACAACATGGCTTGTCAGGTATTATTAATTTAGCATTATTGACCTGTTACTCACACAGCATACCGAGCATACAAACTGCAGTACAAGTTTTATACCACCCCCCCCCCCCCCTTTCCACACAGTGAGGAACGTAATTGTTCCATCTCATTCCACCCCCTCCCCACCGCGCCCCACAATCTGCATCTAAATTATCCAATCTTCTATATTTGTTTCCTTTTAATTAACCCTTTACCTAACATGAAAAGCAGACGACACATGCAAAAAAATTCTCGAATAACTAATTTTTTTCATTTTTTTGTCTCCAAAACATAGGTTATGACCCCTCATTGGAACGAGCTCAACGAGCTCGTTCCAATGAGGGGTCATAACCTATGTTTTTGGGACAAAAAATGAAAAAAATAATGACAATTAATTGGCGATTTTTGAGAATAGCGCTGGCCGGTTTTGGCGTTACGTTGGGTAAAGGGTTAAGATTATTTAAGGAACAAGTTTCAGATTTCTTTTGGCAGCAGAAAACACACTTAATTGGGAAGATACAACCCTCTTTATTTTACCGGGTTGCTTTTATCGAGTTTGAAATGTTGAGTACCGTGGAAATTTCAATCCCTTTCTTGTGTATTCTGAAATCCAAAAGTCTGTTATCTTTTCACAGAATACAATTTATTCCCTTGATGAAAACCCAATCCCGTTAACATTTATGTGATATTCCAATCAGGCTCAGCATGCAGTCAGTATACCGACACTCCTCTTTGTAATGAAAATGAAAAATTATGTAGTTCATGGAATTTGTTAGGATATCCTGATCAACTCCTGTCAGTTTCAGTTGGCTGCAACATAACATGTACACGCATAATACTTTTAAATCCACTTTAACATACAGCAAAATGAATGTTGAAGCAGCCAAAATAATAAAAGATAAAATCAAATTAACCAACTCCCAATTAAAACACTTGTAAGTTTTATGCTTCCGCCAGTTTGACGAAGGGACATTAGGTGTTATCCTTGTCCATCCATACCTACATCCCAAATATGGTTTTCGGGTTGATACCTTCAGTTTGACTGAACTAAACGAAACAAAATTTTATATATAGGTTAATAACTATATAATACGGGTTGATAGTGGGCGTGGTCCGATGGATTTTTGGCCGAGTTGTGGCCCTGTTCTGATTTAGAAGACATTTTGATATTGGTTTCCCGATTTTAACTTGACTTACAGGTGTTCGATTTCAGCCAAACTTGGAATATAGCTTGCAGTAGACAATATACCAGAGGGGTTTGATTTTGAGTGTAGTGCGATAATTTTTGTTTGAGTTATGGTCCCTTTTAGATTTTGTTCAACTTTAATTATAGCTAGAAGTGGTTTCCGTGCTACACATACAACTAGAGTTCTCCTTGACCAATTTTAACCAAACTTGATTCTGGCTTGTGTACCATAAGAGGAAGAACCTTATTTTTGTGGCCGTGGGCCGTAAGGTCAAGGTCACTGTGACTCCAACATTATGTTCGTCTCAAATGTGGTTTCCAGATGATAACTTTAGTTTGACTGAATGAAATGAAACAAAATGTTATTTTTATACTTTTTTCAAATTTAAAGTTAGCCCTAAATAAAGTTTATATTTACAAAGGTACGTCTTAAACCAGGGTTTTTAGTGTGATATTGATGCAAGGTAAAACTAGAAATCTTGGAACATATTTCTTGTAACTGTTTTATTTTACCCCCCACACCAACCTTGTTTAAAAAGGTTGGTTATACTGGATTGCATATGTCTGCATCCGTACGTCTATCCGAAGTCTGTTCACTGTGTTCAGGTCATAACTTGAAGATTAGTGCTTAGATTTTGATGAAATTTTATACAGATGTTCATTGTTATGAGCTCTTTCAGAAACACAAGCCGTTTTGTTGTTCGCATATTTTTCTCCATAACTTATGGCCCCAGAGTTGGAAGTAGCCAATTGTTTGCCTGTTTCCGTGTACCTCAGATTTGGGTTGTTGGATGTCAATGAAATTTTTCAGGAAAATTGCTTATGGGCTTTCAAACAAGTGTCTAATGATGTTTCTTGCATTTCACTTTCTAGAATTATCCCCTTTTTCTACATAAAACAAATCAGAATTTGCCCCTCCGAAGTCTGTGCAGGTCGTAACTTGATCACTGGTACCTCGTTATTGAGGAAATTCCGTACAGATGGTCAGTATGATGAGCTCTTTCAGAAGCTTGCCGTTCTGCTGTCTATTTTTTTCCAGGATTTATGACCCTTAGAGTGTACAAAATAGCCAATTTGTGTCTGTTCAGCTTGTTTGAGAATAGTTCATTTGTTCCACATCTTCTCCCACTGGGTGGTCTGATCATCACCAAACTTAATCCGTGGGTGTATGTGGGCATCATAATTGTGACTGAGGGATTGACTTTCTTCATGTCCCTGCAGTTAAAGAAAGAAAATACATGCAAATTACCTCCAATTATGTGGCATTATGTTATATATCTCTTACGTGGATTGTCCGATCGTCACTAGACTCCAGTAACATGTCTTTGTGATCTTCGCAATTACCACAGGGGGGTGGGGGAGTGAATAAGCTTCTTGCTGTAAAACAAAGATAATAGTTTCACATCTCCAATGTCGATGGTCTGATAACAGGTGTACGCGCATCTCACAATTTCTACTCGGTTGGATTTTGCCGGCTGTAAAACAAAGGCAATAAACCCCTCATGTGTGTATGCCTGGTGTTGAAAATGTGTCCATCTTAGCATTTTGAGAGGACAGGGGTGTATATGCCATACTCTGTGTGCTGTTCATAAAATTACATGACTCTATAGTGCACCTTTGTGTTTTTTTTTGTTTTTAAATTGGGTTTGTGAAGATTTCAATGATGTTACTCAAAAACCTTTTTCGCCTTGAGATTGGTGTCTGGGGTCAATCCATTGGGTGAGAGACATTGTCCATCTGACACAACTTTTTCCCTCAACTTGACACCGGTGGGGGTATGTCAGCACCTCCGGTGCAACCTCTTGTTTTTTATGGGGACATGGTTTTATAAATGCAATATTGTGTAATAAATATCGAATCAAGAAAGACGAAGGGAAATTGTATCTCTTATTCACTGTTCTCCCATTTCTTTTCAACAGGTGAGATGTTGCGTGTACAGTGTGGAGGGGAGGTAATCTACCACACATTTTGACATGATTGTGATAGTCAGGATCTGGTTAAAATTCTCTGTCCAATTTTGTGAACACAGCACTTTATGTGAACCTCTATATTTTTCATTTATATTCATTATGGAAACTTTTTCTCCAGTATTCCAATAGTTTGCGAAAGTAATGATTCTAATTATCCTACCGAGACAAAATATCTCTCTTTACATTTTTCTCCTACTATACGTTTTAACCCTTTACCCAACGCAGACGATATCAAAATTTATTATTTTAAATATCATTTTTTCAATTTTTTCAAAAAATGTCAACAAAACCATATCATGTGACCCCTCGTTGGAACGAGCTCGACGAGCGCGTTCCAACGAGGGGTCACATGATATGGTTTTGTTGAAATTTTTTGAAAAATAATATTTTTTCCACTGCTGAATTTGCATATTACGCGGGCGGATGCGGGCGATTCGTTGGGTAAAGGGTTAAACTTTCTTTTTGCTCCCCTCTTTCACTACCTTCATGACTGCTGTGGAGTATGAAAATACAGTATTGCTTCTCCTTCAGCATTATTAGTGTTGATGAGCCCCAAAATGGAAAGGAAAAACTGGAAGGGAAAGGAAAAAACGACAAAATTCAGGACACACTGAACTTCTTCAGAGCAATGAAACACTGGTTTATGCAGTAGATATTCTGGATCAAACCTCAACATCCACTGGTACCAAAAACACTAAAGACATCCAGCCACAAACTTAGCCTTCCTTTTGGTGGCAACCTATCTTATCTCAACAGATCCTCCACCAGAGGTCCAAAAACCCCAATGTACTAATACAAGGTATTTGTGAACTTGCCCATTATTGTTTCCTATGTGACAACAGGTTGTAAAACCTTTGATTAACCAGTACCCATCATTGCACAATTGTATGAAAACCAATATTTTTATACGGTTGAAAACCAAAAAAAGTTTCTCACAAAATGCATGAGATTATATTGATAATACAATGAATAGAATGAATGGAAGGGCCAATTAGTTCTCACCGGGTAGTGCTAAGAGCTGTAGGTTAACCGAAACCGAACCGAGGTTTTTAGTTTTTTTTAAAAACCGAAACCGTCGACATCCCGTAATCTAAGGTTTTTCGTTTTTTATTAAATACTCTCTTGCTGCAGAAATTCACAGAATGTAGCCATCCCAGAGTAGTGAGAGTACCCAGACAATGCCAATGGCAGTGTCTGGGTACTCTCACTACTCTGGTAAGGCTACATTCTGTGAATTTCCGACATTTCAGTTTAGTTGTGTTTGCAGCTTTCCTCAAGTTGCGTGTAGGTGTCAGACCTCGAAAAATGGCCAAGCACAATATAAGTTCTGTATATTTAGGTAATTATTATATTGGCCTTCCTGATTCTTCATGTATTATAGCTTATTTCACTCAATTTCTCTGCCATTCAGTTATGACTCCGGACATTAGAATGAATTTTATTGAATTTTATTTGGCCTCATGAACAAACCGAACCGAACCGAACCGAGGTTTTACTCCACCTGATAAACCAAAACCGAAACCGAACAAGATATTTAAAAACCTACAGATCTAGTGTCAATGGCACCTCAGCTCAACTTGACCAAGAAGGGACTGAACTAAATAGAAGGTTCCAGTACTGCCAAGTTATTCAGTCAAGTTTCTACAGAAAGACATCACACCAAAGCTACATATGCAATCTGAAAAAGATCGGATGAGGGATGTGGCCTATAGGGTATGCTAATTAAATTGTTGACAATTATTATGCCAAACCTTAGATGGCTGCTGGTGGCCATGTTTTTAAAAAAAATCAGAAAAATTTGATATCTCCCATCTAGACATCAAACCAGAGCTACATATAAATTGGGGTGAGAGGTGCGGCCTGCAGGGGGCGTTAATGGAATTGTTGACAGTGTATTAATGCCAAACCCAAGATGGCTACTGTGGCTATGTTTTTCAAAGAAATTCAGAAAAATTTGATACCCCCAATCTAGACATCACCCCAAAAGCTAGATATGAAATTTGAAAAAGATTGGGTGGGGCTGCGGCATTTAGTTTGTTCTAATGAATATATATGCCAAATCCAAGATGGTCAGTGGTGCCTATGTTCTTCAGCCAAATGCGGACAGATCTGATAGCTCCCATCTAGACATTACCTGAAAGCCACGTATGAAAGTTGAACTTGATCGAGTGATAGATGCTGCCTTTAGGGTGTGCTGAGTGAATATAGATGGACAGAGGGACGTACTCACGGATGGACGTACGGACGGACGGACAACTGATCGCAACCCATGCCAATAGATCATACTTGACCTTGTCAAGTTGAGCTAAAAATGTTCATCCATAAGCATAAAAACTTTCTTTATTTTCTCAACACTGATGTCAAAATATCAAAATTTCAAGAAGCAAAGTCCCCACTTTGCAATTTGTAATTTAACCAATTAATTCTTGTTTAACCCTTTACCCACCGCAGACGATATCAAAATTTATTAATTAAATTTTTCAAACAATTTCAACAAAACCATATCATGTGACCCCTCGTTGGAACGAGCTAGACGAGGGGTCACATGATATGGTTTTGTTGAAATGAGAAATAATATTTTTCAACTGCTGAATTTGCATATTACGCGGATGGATGCGGGTGATTCGTTAGCTAAAGGGTTAACAGAACTCACTGATCTCTTTCAGTCAAAATTGAATTGGTTAAATTCTCCACTGAGACATGTATATGTAATATCAGCAGCTCCGTGTAATTCGTGCAATGATCTTTCAGCCAAATGGAGTCCAAATTAATCCTGGACAGACTGAACATAGTTATACTCCCAATTTGCTTCGAAGTGGGGGTTATATTGTTCTCACCCGGAACGTCTCTATCTACGGACAAAATTCATGTGTGCACAATTCCTCCTACATTTCTAAACTGATTTCAATTAAACTTCTCAAACATTATGACTGACAAGTGGATGTGCAACACATCCCAAAAGTTTTGATCTGGCACTGTTGTAACAAAGTTATCTCCCCTTCACCTTAGATTTATTATGGAATTCCAAATGAGATTTTTATGCATGCTACTCCTGCAAATTGAACAAATTCCGATAAAACTTCTCAAGCAAGACCCCTAATAAGTGAACAGGCAGATATTCCAGAATTTTCTCTTTCCGGCAATTTTAACCAAGTTGTATCCCCTTGAACATTGATTTTTTATGGATTGCAAAATGAGATTTTTATTTAAGCAACTTTTGTTTTTATGAACCTATTTTGGTGGAAATTATCAATCAAAACACTAACATGTGAACATGCGCAGGTTTCGAAAATTTTTAATCTCTCATGATTCAACTAAAGTTGTCTTTCCTTGAACTTAGAAAATTTATTAAAGATTTTTTTTATGAGATTCTTGTATGTGCAACTCCTCGGACATTTATGACCTGGTTTTAATGAAACTGACCACTAAGAAGAGAACATGTGCATATTTCAGAAATTTTAATCTGATTTGATTTTGATGGAACATTTTGGACATGATAATTGGAAAGTTGATTTGTAAGTGGGCATGTGTATATCAATTCTGACCAACCTTTCTTCCCATGAACCCAGGTCTAATTGTGATCGCAGAAAGGAATTTCTGAGTGTACAATCCTTCCTCCTTTTCAGAACTGAATTTGAAGCTCCACGTTCAGTGGTGCATTCTGGAAAGCACGCAGTTTGGGTATTAATCACCTTCAGTGACATTTATAGTTCACCTTGCTTGAGGACACTATATTTTTAGCCTTTCACACCTTCCTGAAACCTGCAATTTCCTAGCATCTTGGATCAGATCGATAACAGAATAGCATTAAATTGCTCATGAACAACTCATAGTTAACGCATCAAGAAATGTCTTCCTCTCCAGCCATTAACCCTTTACCCAACGTAACGGCCAAAACCGGCCAGCGCTATTCTCAAAAATCGCCAATTAATTTTCAAAATATTTTCATTTTTTGTCTCAAAAACATAGGTTATGACCCCTCGTTGGAACGAGCTCGTCGAGCCCGTTCCAACGAGGGGTCATAACCTATGTTTTTGAGACAAAAAATGAAAAAAATTAATTATTCAAGAATTTTTTTTGCAAGTGTCGTCTGCTTTTCATGTTAGGTAAAGGGTTAAAAATGAAAATTTTGCTCTCCAAGAATACTAGAACTCCCAACCCAATGGAAGTCTCAAACCTTGGATGGTCACATAACATTTTTTGGTAACTTCTGTCATGCCTGGCTCACTTCGTGTTATCATCTGTTGTTAAAAGGATAATCAAAGAAGCGGACAGAAAACTTTTGACTAGGTCACGATCCAGTTGAAATTATCTTTAAGAGTTCCCCCATATCACTGTGGAATCTGGCTCATCGGAAAAGAATTGCGAGACCACTGGAACTGAGATCTTACTTTTATTTGTTTCTTTTTGTGATACAGCCTTGATATTGCGGTTTTACATTTATCAAATCTCGACTCGGTGTATGAGCATGCCTCGACGGGTGCCAATACTATTGAACGTTTACAATTGTATTTTCTAGAAATGTATTTTCTACCTATTAATATTACTGACTAAAATTAATCATAAGCATTTTAAAAGAAATGGCAATTTGACAACAGACAAATTGCCACATCTTTTAAAATGTTAAAGATTCATTTCAACCCATTTAAAGTCATACCTAGAAAATACAATTCTAGAAAATACAATTGTAAAAGTCAGTGGATTATCAGGTGATGTTATTTTCCCAGGAATATCAGTTGATCATGTGATTTATCTCACGAATGCCAGTTGATTATGTGACATTTGAACATCGAGCATTGATATTTCACACTACATTCGATTTTCCAAAGTCTAAATTTGCATTCTGTAATTTCTGTTTACGTTCTATAAATAGACGGTTTCCCCAACTCGAGTGTGATTTGTATTTTAGGCACTATATTGGCAGTTTACGGGACCTATTTTGTATCAGAAGCTATATTGTTTTGTTTCATTTTTAGGAATAGAACTTGCCCGAATTATGGTTAGTCAAGGCGGTGCCTTGCATCCAATTCAATATCATGTTCAGACATAAACTAATTATGTTTTATGAAGGGAATAAACATAAAAATTGAATCACGACGTTCGAAATCCAAGAGGTGGTACAGGCCCCTGATCGCAACCTGATCAAGAAATTACCAACTTTGTTATCACAGTACAAAAGAACCCGCTTTATCCCTTTACCCAACGTAACGGTCAAAACCGACCAGCGCAATTTTCAAAAAATCGCCACTTAATTTTCATTATTTTTTTCATTTTTTGTCTCAAAAACATAGGTTATGACTCCTCATTGGAACGAGCTCGAGACAAAAAATGAAAAAAATTAGTTATTCAAGATTTTTTTTGCAGGTGTCGTCTACTTTTCATGTTAGGTAAAGGGTTATTGAATAACCACCTTGCCTGTTGAAATTATTCACTTGACCAGGATTTGGCACTTTCACGTATTAGGGAAATAAACCGAGCATTTATTGGTTGAGTTCGAGTCAGCAGTTCAACCTTGGTTTTAATCACGGTCGGTGGGCGTCAATCTGTATGTTCTTCGGTGTCACGATGTCACGATGTCAGCGAGATAACTTGAACAAACGTTATCAGATTTTTCCAAAATTTGATCTGTGGGTTCTTCTCGAGAATGCCACGGTACGAGTTCGAAAACCAGTCCTATCCTTAGATTGAAGTCCGACTTGCGTGCAGTGTCTGCACGATAAGTTGAACAAACATGCGGAAAGTGTCAACACGATAACTGGAACAAACGTTATCGAATTTTTGCCAAATTTGATCTGTGGATTCTATTCAAGAACGTCCTGGATGAGTTTGAAAACCAGTCTTAACTGAATCTTTTTTTCTTAGTTATACCCCTTTGTATGTTTTCTTGTTTGAATTTCGGACTTGTGGGCAGTGTGCGTACGGTAACCTAGACAAACGTTATCCGATTTTTAACAAATTTGGTCTGTGAATTCTACTGGAGAATGTCTTGGATGAGTTTGAAAACCAGTCCTGCCCTAATGTTTTTCAGGAGTTATGCCCCTTAGATTGAATTCCCGACTTGTTTGTTGGGTCTGCACGATAAGATGAACAAACATTATCGGATTTTTACCACGTTGGGCTGTGGGTTCTACTCGAGAATGTCTTGGAAGGGTTCGAAAACCAGCCAAGCCTGAATTTTTTTTCAGGAGTTATGCCCTTTAGTTTGTTTTTCCGACTTGCGAGCAGTGTCAGATTTGATAACTTGAATAAAGGTTATCCAATGTTTACCAAATTTGGTTTGTGGTTTATACTCGAGAATGTCTTACATGAGTAGGGAAATCATTTCTGTCCAAATATGTCTTTTCAAGAGTTTTGCCCCTTGTTTCGTTTTCTTGTTTGAATTTCAGACTTGCGGGCGGCACCAGCACGGTAACTTAAACAAACATTATCTAATTTTTCCCAAATGTGGTCTGTAGGTTCTACTCGGGAATGTCTTGGATGAGTTCGAAAACCTGTCCTTTGCAGGGTTTTTTACAGGGCTTACGCCTCTGAGATTGGTTTCTTGTTTGATTTTTCCAACGTGCTCCGATGTTTACCAAATTTGCCCAATGCCTCTCAGAATGTTGCATAGGTTTACTAGTTTCAGGTACTAGCACATATTCCTTTTTTAACCACAACTCGACCACAGCATCTCTGATGCGAAGCTCTTGTTCTATTTTATTTTGTTTGACAGATCTCAAGGAGCTCTGTCAAATAAAAAATAATAGATTACATGCCTGTACGCGACATACTAAGGCCAATTTGGTCTTTAAAACAAAGGGAATTGGGTGACTGTCAGAATAATTCCTCGATACCTTAAAACGAAAATGTTTCAGTGAAGGCCAAATAAAAAAATACATTTGCTTCTCGAGTATTTAATTTTTAAAAATCAGTGAGGGAGACCAGGAGGCTTATATTTTTATTTTTTTGTGTTTGATAACTGGTAAAGCACAAAATTATTTTAAGATGAAAAAAGTTGTTAACATGTGCCTTTAGGCTCTCCCCCATAAATAATAATAAGGCAAATCCATAAAGACTAAATAATTTCAATTTACAGATTTTATGAATCACATCCCCAGAAAAATGTCAAGACGTCAAAAGAAGGATTACAAAAAGATAATTATATTCACTCTTTCACACATCGTGTTAATTACAATGAATATTATGGGCGAGAATGCAGGGTATATATCTTAACACCCTGTCTAGTTGAAGTCTTAAAAAAAAAAAAATTGGGGTTTTATCTAGCAACGTTATCAGGTTTCATGTCAGATTTTAAAAGAGGTAATAATAATGAAAGTGGGCTTTACGTTTTAAATAACATACTAATTTTTTTTGTTATTTGTTTTAGGTGCTGAAAAAAATCCGTGAGCTCCTGCCAGAAGAAATTAAGGTATCCTCCTTCGTAGTGGACTTTGAAGCTGCTATGTGGCAAGCACTGAGGTCTATATTTGAGAACCCAACAATTCACGGCTGTGCTTTCCACTTTGGACAAGCGTTATGGAGAAACGTACAACAGAAGGGTCTCCAGTGTTCCTATAACAAGAAAGACAGGATATATAAGATTCTCCGACAACTCTTTGCTTTACCATTTTTGCCTTCAGCTGATATTGAGCCAGCGTTTGAAAAACTGAAAGAAAAAGCTTTGGGTGAAGTTAGGCAATCAACAACAGCAGTCGGCAGTGCACTTCGAGATTTTATTGAGTATTTGGAGTCAACATGGATCAATGGTACAACATGGTCAGTCGATTCGTGGACGGTTTTTGGAAGAAGTATCAGAACAAACAACGATTGTGAAGGATGGCATAACAGGATAAACCAGAGAGCAAAAAAGGGGAACTTACCATTCTATTTATGTTTGGGGCTGCTACATCAAGAAGCAAAGAAGATAGCAACTTCGGTTAAGATGGTTTCAGAAGGGAAGTTACGACGAAGACAGTTGTCTCGAACTTCAGAGACAACAGGTAGGTTGATGGCGCTGTGGGAGGACTACACCAGAAAAGAAATCTCAGCGAGTCGTCTATTGAAGGAATCCGCCAAGCTGTATGCTCCAATATGAATTGTGTTGAGGTTAGGTGCTTTTTGTTAATTTGCTAACATTGTTATTCATTGATTGAACTATTGATTGTGTGCTGTACGATGTCAAAATGTGCTATCTGTAACTCATGTGCTAAGGTGATTTTTATGTTCAAAATATAATTATGTGCAAGTATATTTTGTGATTGATGGGAATTTATCTTGGTAATAGTGTTCATGCTAACATGATATTATAATGTGATGTTATTTTTTGTTTTATGTTATATACTTTTATTTAATTTAATAAACAGTTTTTTTTCTGAAACTGCGCGTTATTGTCTATCACCCAAACTTCTACCGAGATGCGTAAAACCTTAGCCCCTGGATCCATGGCTTATCCGACGTATGGCCAGTGCTTTTCCGACCCAGTTCAGTATAACTACAATAGTATTGCTATTGAAATACTTAACAGGGGCGAAAAATATTGGTCATGGGTCGAATAAGCCGTAGGTCGAATGAGCCATGGGTCGAAAAAGCCGTAGGCCGAATGAGCCATGTGTCGAATAAGCCGTAGGTCGAATGAGCCATGTGTCGAAAAAGCCGACATTCGTTTAGGATGTCCGGACTGAAATACAACCGAGACATACATTCAACATGGAGACACTCGAGATACGACGGCCGGTCCATCAAGCAAGGGACACAGCTGTTGAGTTGGACTTGCACTTCACTGTTTTGCTCTTCAACTTTTCATTGCGACCTTTCTTGCAAACTAATAATTCGTTGTGCATTGATAGTTTTTAAATATGAAATATGACAGATGTTTCAAATAAAGCAGCGGAAGATCTTTATGAAACCTTCAAATCAAAGGTTTAAATTGCGTTTTCGCGAAATATTGCCCTTTTTCGATGTACACTGTCACTGCCCAGTTTTTGGCGTCATATTTATGTTATGGACTATTCGACGAAAGACAAATTCGACAAATTTTTTTTAGGACGATTCGACGAGATTTTGGACGATTCGACGAAACTTCTGAACAAATTCGACGAAACTTTGGACAGTTCGGCGATAAAAAAGTACAAGTTCGACGAAAACTTTTTATTTCCCCCAGCGGATTAAAAGAAGTTATTTTTTGAACATACCCCACCCAATATAACGTTGAGCAGAGTATGTTGTAAGATAGCGTCTTTTATCTCGGAACTTGTTGGGTGGGGGCAAGAGTGTGTGTGCATGAATAGCTGAGAATTTTTCTCGAAAATTACACTTAATTAAGGTATCATAGGCTATATTTATGAGACGCTCACACCTAAGGCGGCAATTATAGGAATATCGGGGTGTTAAAAATAAAACCTATTAATGAATGAATGTATCATCCCACGCAAGCAGCCTCTAAATCCATTACTACTTTCTGACCTGAAATAGTGTTCAAGTTTTCTTTTAATTTCCTCAATACTGCTATGTAATCTTCCTTTCTTTTGCCCGACATGAAGACAAAAACCAGCGGTACCTGTTTCATGGCGGAGTCCAGTTTCAAAAATCCATGAATCACCCAGGAGAACCAATTGCCTTAAAAGTGGCATCAACAAACCAGGTCTATATTGTCCGTGATTGTCCGTGATCGAATTACCTCCCACATGAAGGCAAATAACATGTTTAGTAAAAATCAATTTGGATTTATCTCTGGCAGATCAACTACACTCCAACTAATAAAAGTTATGGAAGATTGGACAAATAAATTAGACCAGGGAAAATCAATCGACACAGTATACATGGACTTCATGAAGGCATTCGACACATTCGACAAAAGACTAATCGGGAAATTGGAGAGCTACGGAATAACTGGACAGCTATAAAAAACTGGGTGAAAGATTTCCTCTCCGAGAGAAACCAGAGGGTTGTTGTTAACGGCAACGCCTCTACAACTAAACCAGTGACTAGCGGTATCCCTCAAGGCAGTGTTCTAGGACCAATACTGTTTGTAATATATATAAATGACCTGCCAGAACGAGTTCAATCGACAACATTACTATTCGCAGATGATACCAAAATATACAGGGGAATAACAGGTCCAAAAGATGTACAAATATTACAGGATGATCTGAACAAATTACAACAGTGGTCGAACGAATGGCTTTTGAGGTTCCATCCCAAAAAATGCAAAGTCATGAATATCTCAAGG
Organism: Pictodentalium vernedei; assembly: GCA_031216915.1. Lineage (NCBI taxonomy): Eukaryota > Metazoa > Mollusca > Scaphopoda > Dentaliida > Dentaliidae > Pictodentalium > Pictodentalium vernedei. The sequence continues at coordinate 384,819,657 of CM062296.1, forward strand.
AGGAACAGAATGCACCAAACAAATAAAGAATATTACTTAGAAGTGAACAATAACAAAATGTTTCTGGAAATATCAGCGGAAGAGAAAGATATAGGGCTCCTTGTGGATAATAATATAACTTTTGAGAAGCACATGCAGGCACAAGTAAACAAAGCTAATCAAATAATGGGGCTAATAAGAAGAAGCTTCACGTACCTAGATGAAAAAATCTTTAAAATACTCTATCAGGCCCTTGTAAGACCACACCTAGAATATGCTGCTGCTGCATGGTCGCCATATAAAGAAAAAGATATAGGTTTAATAGAGAGCGTCCAAAGAAGAGCAACGAAACTGGTTGGCACCCTGAAAGAGCTATCTTATGAGGAAAGACTGAACAAACTGAAACTCCCTACAATGAAATACAGAAGGCTACGAGATCTCATCGAAATGTTCAAAATAGTTAATAAGATATATGATAGTGAAGCTACAGAGGGACTATTGGAATTCCAAACACCAACAAGTACAAGAGGCCATAACAAAAAACTAATAAAGAGAAATTGCAATTTAGACCTCAAGAAATACTCCTTCATAAACAGAACAACTGACATTTGGAATAACCTCCCTCAGAAATTGGTGGATGCACCTACAGTCTTTGCATTCGAGGTTGGGCTGGACAGACACTGGTCAGAACAAGCACTCAAATATGACTTTTCAGCGGGCATAGACAAGACCCGACACCATACAGAGAAAACCATAGATGTGGATACAGAGGCTGAAGAGCCTGCGTCCATAGAAGATCCTAAGGTATCCTAAGGTAATAATGTGGCCATGTACATGGTGTAAAAAATTATGTGGCGTCTAGCTCCAACGGACACATCACCTTGCAAAAATCTGTCAGGAATGTGTTCATCCTGAAGGTGATGAGTGGTGAGTAAAGGACATAGCAGCAACCCAGTTCGCCCGCAAGCTTTAAGTTGAACGTCTGACAGAGGTGTAAGGCAATAGGGGCACTGGTAGCCCGTCATATTGAACCGGTTGTTACCGTTAGCTCGTGCGTGGTTGGCCCACGTTGACTCTTGACAATTATCGTGCAAAACAGTATGGCCCCCACCCTCATCTGGAAGGAGGGTAGGTGTGGTTTGTATTATGATTTTGTTTGTAATTGGGCGGTGGCCCATGGACAACTTAATAAAATACACCTGCGGTGGGTGTTAATGTGTGGTTACCATAGATGGACTTCATATCAACCCTTGGTGGGCTGAGGGTTCGGGATTCAAAATTTGAATTGTAACGCTGACCTGCTTAGTGCAGGGTTATGGGCGACATCAACAATACCACCTCCAAGCTATATGGACATCTAAGTAAACAAGCAGATGTTTCGGTTGTTCTTCAAAGAGCGGTTTAACAAAAGGCAAGAAACAAATAGCTTGGTCAATTATGTCTTTAATATCATTTTTAAAAATATATTCGTCGAATTGACCATTTTTAAAAAAAATTGTCGAGATTGTCTTCTGTCGAATTGTCTTCTCGTCGAATAGTCCATTTCATCGAGTTTGTCTTTCGTCGAATAGTCCAGATCCCTTTTTCGCAATCCCAATGACTGTACCGAGGTTCCGCTCCACGTTTTCCAGGCATTTCCAAAAATGACATGCCATACACTCTCTTCAAATGCAAATATTCTGTAACTTAGTTATCTAACCCATAACATGTATTACATTTCCCAAATCCACAAAAAAACATTTAAGGGCCTATATAAGTCATGAAATTTTGTTTATTTTGAAAATTCTCCCCTCTGATATTCCTTCAATTCAAATTAAATATACACAACATGTACATCAAATTGAAGGTTGGGATGTATAGAATATGAAACACATGTGTAATCAACTTATAGAGTCGACTGTAGGCACCACTGGTTCCTGGAAGTCTGCTGCCGTATTCGCACCAGAAGTGATAATTTAATAATATTTCACGAAAACAACTTGTGGCCAAATGTGCTTTACATATCCAAGAACAAAGCTTGGGGATACAAAATCTTCAAAACACGGCGACAGAGCTGCATTAGGGAAAATTCCAAAGCCTTTGCTTTTATTTACGTATGAGTATACTTTCGATTTCCAGTTGACGTCATCGGACAGAAAAAGCATGTAAAAACAATGCCGTCTAAAATCAAATAATGAAAAAGATCACCTTCATACAGTATACTGTTATTAGATTGAGATTGCACAGTTGCCATATTCAGTGCAAGGTACAGTTAAAACTAGAAGTCCTGTCATGAAATGCGCACAAATAGCACGTTAATGTGCGCGTTATGACCCAATTAAAGCTGTCATATTCTGTACATATGGCCTGCGCACAGGCAATGTTTCAGCCAATGGACCTCCGGGTAACCCGGAGGTCCATTGGCAGAAACATTGCATGTGTTTGCTGAGTAACCAGGAGAACCTGCCATGCTTTGGATGCCATTCGATATGGTAATTGCGTGCAATTCCAACGCGCAATTAAGCCTAGATAAGCGCACTATTCGTGACAGGACTTCTAGTTTTAACTGTATCATGATAACTGTTGAAATTTCTTAGAATTACGATTTTGTTTTTTGATGGAATTTTGTGGTTACAAGTGATTTGCGCATGTCTGTCGAGCATGGAAACCATCTTCAATAAAAAATGCAGATAGTGTTGTCCTTTTCCAAAATGCAGTCCTATCGCTGTATTCAAAAGTGTTTTGAATGCCTAGCTTTGTTCTTGGATATATGAAGCACATTTGGCCACAAGTTGTTCTGATGAAATATTATTTTATTATCAGTTCTGGTGCGAATATGGCAGCAGACTTCCAGGAACCAGTGGTGCCTACAGTCGACTCTATGAGTTGATTACATATGTGTTTCGTGTTCTATACATCCCAACGTTCATTTTGATGTATAATTTGTGTATATTTAATCTGAATTTAAGGAATATGAGAGGTGAGAATTTCAAAATAAACAAAATTGCAATACTTATATAGGCCCTTAACACTATGCTGGCTAAGTAGAAATAAACAATCTGAGCAGTTACAAGGGTACTGGTCTTGTGACAAAGATTATTTGTGAAGGAGGATCTCAGAGATCGTGTGGGAACGTATCGTTGAAGTAGTTTACTGAGATATGTAGGGGCCAATCCATTTAGACATTTATAGACAGTTACGATGATTATGAAATCAATGCGTTTTTCAATGGGTAGCCAATGAAGGTGGTACAGTAAGGGTGTTATATGACACGATTTCCTCCTTTTAAGAATCAGTCTGGCCGCACAGTTTTGGACAAGCTGCCGCTTATGTAGAAGGGAACGTTTACAACCGTACATTAAGGAATTGCAGTAGTCCAGGCGACTGGTGACAAACGCATGGACTAACTGTTTGGCGACATCCTCATCAACCAAGGCGCGCACCCTACTGATGTTTTGTAAGTGATAATATGATGTCCGACACACCTGTCTGACATGATAGTCAGCAGACAGTGTCGCATCCATGAAAAATCCGAGGTTACGCACCATGGTGGACTGAGAGATCAGATTGCCATCAAAATTTGGATAAATACGGGACAGCTTCGAAAGCTGCCCGCGTAATCCAATGTAGATAACTTAGGTTTTGTCGGGATTGAGCTTAAGAAAGTTTAACGTCGTCCATGACTTAATGTCTTCTACACAATGTTCTAACGAGTGAACTGCATACACCTCTTGGTGGGCCCTAAAATGAATGTAGAGTTGTGTGTCATCTGCATAAAAATGAAAATCAAGTCCGTGCTTGCAAATTATGTCGCCCAGTGGCAGGACATATATAACATACAACAGAGGCCCAAGGATGGACCCCTGTGGTACACCAAACTCTAATGGAACCTCAGTGGAATAGGTACCATTTACATTTACTCTTAGTGTCCGATCAGAAAGATAAGATTTAAACCACTCATGTGCTGTTCCACTGATGCCTATTCTAGTCCTAAGGATATTAAGAAGCACTGCATGGTCAATGGTGTCAAACGCAGCACTTAAATCCAGTAGAACAAGACAGGAAACCTCCTTACAGTCCATAGACAACAAGATGTCATTCTGGACACGCAGGAGTGCTGTTTCCGTACTACTAAGTGGCATATAGGCAGATTGGAATTCTTTTGACAACGAACATTGTGACAGATGTTCCCATAGCTGTTTTGACACTGCACGTTCTAATAGCTTGGAAACAAAACTTAAGTTAGACACAGGACGGTAGTTTTTCAGTATTTTGGGGTCAAGTGACGGTTTTCAGAGCAACGGATGAACTGCAACAGTTTTTACAAGCATCAAAGGATTATGTTGACTAGTTTCATGACAGTTTTCACAGTCAAATTGATGGTTTAGTGCTTTTACAGCAATAAGTCTACTAATGATGTGCATTTTTTCATTCCTGCTAGGGGCTTTTCATGACCTTTTTTCATTCCTTCTTGAAAAAACAGGTCAGCAATGTTTGGCTGCAGCATGTAAATTCTAGATTTTTCAACTAAAATTACAGTACACTGAAAAAAAAATGTTAAAAAAGGGGAGGACTGAAAAAAAATGTTCAAAAAAAGTTGGAGGGGGCAAAAACCAAAAAATTGGATTTGTTTGTTTGTTCATCTAGTTGGAATTTTAAACAGCCATTTAATTTGGGACTGATGGAGTCCCAAATTAAATGGCTGTTTAAAATTCCAACTAGATGAACAAACAAACAAATTCAAGGAGTGGTTAGGGAATGTAACAGTCTGCATACAGCTATATGGTATCTGTGTACTATGTGCTATCTATGTAGTTCTATGAATCTGGTAATTTTTCGCACCCCACCTCTACTGAGTATTATTTTTTTGTGAGTGTGCTACATTTTATGAGGTTTATTTTATATGTTGAGCATGTTTTGAAGAGAATAAAAGACTTGAAATTGTATTTTTTTCACTTTTAAATGATCACCAACTTTGGGGGGAAAATGACTACTTTGGGGGGAAATGACTACTTTGGGGGGGGGGGGGGGATGACTATTTGAGGGGGGAAATGTCTGGGGGAAATGACCAATATGGGGGGGGGGGGGGGGAATTGTTAGGGGGGAAGTGTCTGACATTCTGTGGGTGGAATGATTTATTCTCAAAGGCAAGACTTCAACCTGAAAAATTATTTGAAAAAATGTCGAAACCAGTCATTTTCAGCCACCTAGCAGCCTCAGAAGCAGAATTTTCACACCAACTCCATCTACCTACCCCTGGAGCAAAGCATCTCCTGTTTCTAAAATGCAAAAAAAAATTTATATGTTTCCTTTTCATTTTTTAGTTACCTGTCTTGGTAACAAACCCATGTAAAAATGACATTTTAAAAAAAATAGCCTATTTTTTGAAGCCACTGTTTCCCATAATTCATCTGGTAATTTACCCCTATGTATCAGACTCCAACACTGGGACCAATACTTAAAATTCTCTTGTCCAACAAAAAGCCTAATGTAATCATATATCTTATACTAAAAATATATCTCTATTTTACATGGCCTTAGTTTCAACATATGACCTATGTTTAGAATTTCACCCCTGTGCAATAGTGCCAAACTGTAGAGCGGAACCTGAACTAAAAGGGGAACTGGTCAATCGTAATCAAGGCAATCGTTCTCGGTCGAAGCGGAGTCAATTTGTAATCAGCTTGTTGAGTGCGTATTGACCTGGTCTGTAAAAACATGGGTCAATTCATCATCACTGAATATTAAGGGCCTTTATGGGTAATGAAATTTTGTTTATTTTGAAATTCTCACCTCTCATATTCCTTAAATTCAGATTAAATATACACAAATTATATCCCCGTGGGAACCCCGGGAAGTAAGCAGCACTTGTTTACTGTGGTCAACCAGTTCCGCTTTACTAGTAAAATAGGACCCAGTCACCAATGCTTGGGGTGAAAGTCCTCTAAAATGGGCAACATGTAGATCAACGATTGACTAAACTTGACTTCATCTCCATGTTGTGTCACGATTAGCCATGGTGCATAAATATGTGACATTAACCACCAACAAACACAAATTATACATCAAAATGAAGGTTGGGATGTATAGAAAACGAAACACATATGTAATCAACTCATACAGTTGACAGCAGGCACCACTGGTTCAGTGGCGTAGATAAAGGGGGGGGGGAGGGGGGAGGTCCCCCACCAGAAGTTTTGTCGGAAATTTTTTGGGACCATTTTTAGGCGAATTTATGCCTAATAACATTAAAATGCTGGCTTTGGGGATAAAAAAATGCCATTTTGGGTAAAAAAGACCAATATTTTTATACTGTACCAATGACCCAGACATAGCTGGTGCTAACTCTTAAAAATCTAGGGCCAAACACAAATTTTGCCCCCCAGTCCCCAAAATTTGCATCTAAAACCAAAAAAATCATGTCCTGAATGGCCCTCCATACTTCGCCTCTACTGCGCATGAGCAGTGTCAAGGATGTCCCGAAATTGGCGCCATTTATCATCTTTGTTTGGCCCTTCATCAGTTCACATCTGACTGATCTTTGTGCTTGTAAATCTCAGTTTAAATGATGCCAGACACATAAATATTAGAGAAATGGTGGATCTAAAGAGGAAATAGAAGGAGGAGAGGAAAAATGAGTGACAGAAAATAAAGAGGGCTGTAACTTAAAATTTTTTAATGAAATTATGTCAAGTTACCTATTTTCGAGGCATGGGCCTGTTGTGGTCATTCTTGCTATAAAGTTACACTGCTTGTTCAGTGTTTTCCTCTCTCCCTTTCCTTTAAGTCCCCTCTTGCTATTCTCCCATGCTTTTGGCATATTTTCTGTAATATTATTACTAAAATTTCTTGGGAGTTTTAGCTGGGTAACAGAATGAATTCTGTTCTTTTCCCCATGTTTACGTCCTCACCCATGGGTGTTCAGGCGTAGTGTTCTGCATCTACCATCTGAAGTTCTGCAGTTTCTTCTCTGGAAGTCTCTGCTTTGCATCAGATAATGTATTATTGGTAACTGATTTCGGGCCATGGTTATCAGTGCCTGGAGTCATGTTTCTGGTGTTTTTACACTTCTTGTTTACATTGACAACAGTCTCTGTGGAGGGGGATTTCTTGTGTTAGTTTAATCATAACAAGATACATTATTATTATTCGTAAGTGTTGCATTAATTTTTAAAAATAGTTTTAAAATTTTTGTCCACACTTAGGCTTGGGATCCATTGGGGCTCAACGTTACTTTTCAGAAACTTGGGCTTTTCTGAAAAAATATTTTTTCAAAAAATTTTTTTGATTTCATTTATTTTTTCTATGTTAATGGATCATGTTATTATGTATCTTTGTTTTCAGGGGTTGGTGCGAGTACTAGGACTTTTTGTATTCTTTTCACAATGAAAGGATATTGTTCAATTTGAATAAGAGAAAATCTTCCTCTGACTTTCATAATCATTGTATTAATTGTAGTCAGTGTACTCGCACTAACTCCTGTTCAGTATGTGTCAATTGGGATGACAACATGGGAAGCGTGTGTCACGGTATGTTAGCGGGGAAATGGCCATGCCGGTCCTTTCTCCGCAGGGTCACTCTAGTTTTTCAATCTCTATTTCAGATGAACAAGAACAGGGTGATGTATCCGTGATGTCTTCCAAAAGTGTGCCTCCGTCGTCACAATTAAATGAAGAGCTAGCGGCAAAGTGCTCATGGAAATACGTCAATTGCCTAAGAGGTCTCTAGTAGGATCGACGGCCTTTGACGTCCGCTAGCTCACCCGGTGTAGCGTCCATTCAACGAATTGTTTGGCAGCCGGGTTCGTCCGTTGCGGTCCAGAAAGGAGTTTTGGGTGATGCGAACACTATATATCAACTAAGTGCACACCCAGTGATGGCGGATCAGAGGAGAGAATAGAGGAAGCCTATTAGTCCGGTTCCAAGCTCGTCCAGGTCCATCCGGGCTGCGAGCGAGAGAGGCCCCTCTCTCGTACAACAACATCTGGGACCAGATGTTGTGGTACAAAATGTTTCGCATTCGGAGCATACGTCCGCCGCTCGGGACGCTCCGTTATATAGACAGTCCAGAGAGACTGTCAATAAGGTTTCATCATCCTCACGGCAGTGCACACGACCGCACCTTGGCTACGTGACCTCGGATATCCAGCCAGCTTCGCCAATCAGAGAATCCACGGTGACCAGGTCACGCCATCTGGTAGCCAGGGACACGATGCCTGTAGACTCCGGACGTTCGCATAAGAAAAGTATGCAGGAGTCAACGTACACGGAGCTTCCAGCGGCAAAGCATCGTAAGACCGCTACTCCACAGGCCTCAGTGATGGACGTGCTATCCCAAATAGCACAACTTTTCGCAGCATCCCAGCAACGACAGAATCTCTGTCGGATCAGGTAATATCCGACGACGCTGGGTCGGTACGCTCCGCTGAAGCATCAGATACAGACGTCCGAAAACTTCATAGGGTCCGACAGGATGGCGAAAGGGATTCGGAGGATTTCGAGCTTTCCCTTTCGGAACAACATAAGCTGCTGTACATTTCATCCGGCTTTATCTTCTAGAGGTTGTTTCGTCGGACCAGAATGCTGTGATGCCGGATAAGAGACTGATAGCGTCTGTGGACACAAGAATTTTTTGATCAGTTCAGGGACATCGTCCCTGAGTTTCCGACACAGTCCAATAATGTCACAGGAACTTTCGAATTATTGAACGACGCTATATATATGCTTGCTATTAAACAAGCAAGTCTGGTTTCTTGTTCGCAAAAGTTACCGTGATGTCTTCCAAAAGTGTGCCTCTGTCGTCATAGTTAAATGAAGAGCTAGCGGCAATAAGTGCTCATGGAAATACGTCAATCGCCTAAGAGGTCCCTAGTAGGATCGATGGCGTTGACATCCGCTAGCTCGCCTGGTGTAGCGTCCATTCATCGAATGGTTCGGCAGCCGGGTTCGTCCGTTGCGGTCCAGGAAGGAGATTTGGGTGATGCGAGCACTATAATAAGACAAAAGTACACACCCAGTGACGACGTATCAGAGGAGAGATCGGAGGAAGCCTATTAGTCCGGTTCCTAGCTCGTCCAGGTCCATCCGGACTGCGAGCGAGAGAGGTCCCTCTCTCGTACAACAACATCTGGGACCAGATGTTGTGGTACAAACGTTTCGCATTCGGAGCATATGTCCGCCGCTTGGGACGCTCCGTTATATAGACAGTCTGAGAGACTGTCGATAAGACTTCCTCATCCTCATGGCAGCGCACACGACCGCACCTTGGCTACATGACCTCGAATATCCTGCCAGCTTCGCCAATCAGGGATTCCACGGCGAACAGGTCACGCCATCCGGTAGCCAAGGGACATGAGGCCTGTAGACTCCAGACGCTCGCATAATAGAAGTATGCACGGGGCAACGTACATGGAGCTTCCAGCGGCAAAGCAACGTAAGACCGCTTCTCCACAGGCCTCAGTGACGGACGTGCTATCAAAAATAGCACAACTTATCGCAGCATCCCAGCAAACGACAGAATCTCTGTCGGATCAGGAATAATCCGACGACGCTGGGTCGGTTCGCTCCGCTGAATCATCAGGTACGGATGACCGAGCACTTCATAGGGTCCGACAGGATGGCGAAAGGGATTCGGAGGATTTCGAGCTTTCCCTTTCGGAACAACAGAAGCTGCCATAGATTTCTTCCGGCATTATCTTCCAGAGGTTGTTCCGTCGGACTAGAATGCTGCGATGTTGGATAAGAGACTAATAGCGTCATTGGACACAGAGTTTTTGATCGGTTCAGGGACATCGTCCCTGAGTTGCCGACACAGTCCAATAATGTCACAAGAACATTCGAATTATTGAACGACGCTATATATAAGCTTGCTACCAAAGCAGGCAAGTCTAGTTTCTTGTCCGCAAATGCTCTAAATCTGCCTTTCATCAATTCAAGGAATAAATTTGAAATGGCAGGACAGGGCATACCGAGAGTTCCTCTGCATCTAGACGACGAGGCTGAAGACTGGGAATTGTCTATATCGCCGTCTATGTCAATTCCAACCACGACGTTGGAAACGACAATAATATCTAACAGACTTAACTTAGACGCTTTATCATACGCAGACCACCTTACTAAGGCGTTATCATTACGTCTTCAAGGGAATTCCAGGATATGATCCTCAATGAGATTTCTTTCAAGGGCAGTAGCTTTTCCACGTATAACTCCGCCCTTCAGTGGCAAACCTGGAGTTGGTTAGACATGACGCAGCCCTAGCTACATCCACGCGCGTGGATAGTAAGGTGAAGAACTCTCTCAGAGTCGCTTCGGTCTCGGAGAAGCTTCTCTTCGACGGCAACCTTTCAGCAATCTATGAATTGCTCGCTATAGAGATTCTCTTGTCAATCAAGTGTAACAAGAGATTCAGACTTGGGCAAACATTCAGTGGTTGATTCAGGGAGTTCCACTGCAGTTGCCGGATCCGAGTTTTACGATTATGACGGATGCCAGTCAAACAGGTTGGGGTACAACATTGATCCCAACGGATTCGAAGTGCCAGGGTCTTTGGGTTCCGCAGTTTCTAGGCAAGCACATAAACATCCAAGAAATGATGTCAATTTGGCTTGCACTACGTCATTGGATGAACATTATTCAGAAAGCGCATGTCCAAATCCTGTCCGACAATACGACAGTAGTTGCGTATATCCGGAACGAGGGAGGCACTCATTCCGGTCCGTTATTCAATTTAACGGAAAGAATCCTTCTGTTTGTTCTAGAACACCAAGTTCTGCTTCGGTCCGTCATATTCCGAGTCCTCTGAATGTATTAGCAGACTCCCTTTCACGGAAGGGTCGTTTGTTGCCGTCAGAATGGACTCTCAACAAACAGGTATTCAATCAGATTTGCTGCCAATGGGAGCGGCCAATGATAGACTTATTTGCGACACAACTCAACAATCAATTGCAGACGTATGTGTCACCATGTCCGGATCCCCGAGCATATGCAGTAAACGCTCTATCGATCTCGTGGGACGGAATGATAGGATATGCGTATCCTCCAGTGCTGTTGATTCAGCAAATATTGCTAAGATAAAACAATCACAATACAATTCTGTTGGTAGCATCTCTGTCTCCACAGAGACTGTGGATAAATTTACTCAGGTGTCTGCTGTGGGACTTACCGCGAAAACTTCCTCCACGAGAGGATCTTCTTTTGCTGGGGAAATCGTGTCAACTTCATGACAACCCGCAAGGTCTCAACCTTCACGTATTCCGTTGTGCGGTCCTTCTTGCACGGCAAGCATTGTACAGGACGAGCAGTGGACACGATTTCTAACTGTAGGAGGACCTCCTCTTCGCTGTACTATGCGGCTAAAGTGGAAGGTCTTTCATCGTTGGTGCAGGGATCATTATGTTGATATTTTTGATCCCTCCATACCAGACATTGCAAACTTTCTAGTATACTTGTTTGACGAGATCAACTGCAGCCTGTTACTATTAAAGGTTATAGGTCTATGTTATCTGATACCTATGCACACCATGATAGTTTACAATTGGATCCAATGTCTCTTTATCTAAATTAGTTAGAACCCTTAGATTAATTCCTAAATGGAATTTAGCTTGGGTTCTTCTTAAACTAAAAAAAAACCATTTGAGCCTCTTGAGACAGTAGATTTCAAATTCTGGTCTTATAAGACAGCATTTCTCTTAGCTTTCTCTTCTGCTGAAGAATCAGTGAGCTTCATGCACTATCGGTGGACGATTCTCACTTTCGTAGTATCGGGAACACTATTACCTTTACTACTAATGTTGGATTTTGGGCTAAGAATCAGGCTCCTAATAAATATCCGGAACCTATTGTTATTAAGGCCCTTCCGTCTTCAGACGGGCATAGGCCTTTACTCTGTCCGGTTAGAGCTTTATGTATTTATAAACAAGATCTCAGTTTGTCAGAAAGGATGTAAAAGCTTCTTCTGTCTCTGATGCCTAATAGAAAGGACATTACGGTCCATTCTATTTCTAGATGGATTCAATTAACTATCTGTACTGCTTATGATGATCTATCTTTAACTCAGCAGTCTGTGCTTAAGATTTCGGCTCATGAAGTAATAGCTCTTTCTACATCTTGGGCTTCTGCAAATAGTGTTGCTATTACAGATTTAATGAAGGCTGCATATTGGTCTCAGCCATCCACATTCACAAATTTTTATCTCAGAAATATTGAGTCCATTTCTGGAGACCTGCATTGTTTAGGTCCATTATCTGCTGCTCAGAATGTCGTTCACTAAACAGTTGCAACTATAGTTATGTAGGCTTTCTGTTCAGGCAGTGACTCCGTCTTGTTGCCCTCTTCGCTCTGGGCTATTTGACCCAGGGCAAGGGGAAGGTGCGGGGGGGGGGGGGGGGGGGGTGTTCCCTTGGGTCACCTGTTTTATAATGAAAACAAGGGGATACCTCCTCTGGAGTCAGTAATTCTGAGCTGTTACTGGGATGGTTTTAAAGTGATAAGTTAATGTTTAAAAAATTCATTCATGTCATATTTTTAAAGTGTAGCATTTGAATATGTCACGTGTCAAACGGGCGTTAATATACAATCCTGAGACACTTTTAAAAGAGTATAAAGAGTCTCAATTCTCTGGACTAACTTTATTTATTGGCTTACTTTAAAAATAATTAGTATAAGGATTATACTGGATGTTAATAGAGAACATGAATGTTATGATGCTCAATTATGGAGGGTGTTGTGTCTTTCTAATTTATCATAACTAAGAAAGATACATGTAAAGCCTAATACTCCTTTTCTCCTCAAGGGGATGACTCTATTTTATATAGTTGAGCTTATTGGATTTTCCTCTATGTCCTAGGCCCTCCAGCCTTTTTACTATTCAGCTATGTCTGGGTCATTGGTACAGTATAAAAATGTTAAAAAATTTATAGTAATTTATATATTTTTTATACTTACCAATGACCCAGACGGGGATGGCCCTCCCAGGAGTTGGGAACTCATACCTCCTCGCTGAATACATAGCGCTGACCAGGCACTGATTGTAAGAATGATAAATGGCGCCAATTTTGGGACCTCCTTGACACTGCTCATGCGCAGTAGAGACGAAGTATGGAGGGCCATTCAGGACATGATTTCTTTGGTTTTAGATGCAAATTTTGGGGATTGGGGGGCAAAATTTGTGTTTGGCCCTAGATTTTTAAGAGTTGGCACCAGCTATGTCTGGGTCTTTGGTAAGTATAAAAAATATATAAATTACTATAAATTTTTTAACTTTCAGTACATTTGCAGTAAACAACAGATTCTTTCTGTTTGTTTGGGTTTTTGTTGTTGTTACACTGTCGAAAAATTTTCGGTCTGTCGGAAAATTTTGGGCTTGCCCCTCGGCCAGCGAAAAGCTATCTACGCCACTGCACTGATTCCTGGAAGTCTGCTATCGTATTCGTACCAGAACTGATAATAAAATTATATTTCGCAAGAACAACTCGTGGCCAAATGTGCTTCAGATATTCAATAACAAAGCTAGGCATTCAAAACACTTTCAAGTGCAGCGATATGACTGCATTTTGGAAAAGGACAAAACTGTCTGCATTTTTTATTGAAGATGGTTTCCATGCTCGACAGACATGCACAAATCACTCGATACCACAAATTTCCATCGAAAAACAAAATCGTAATTCTAAGAAATTTCAACAGGTATCATGACACCTTGCAGTGAATATGACAACTGTGCAATCTCTATCTAATAACAGTATACTGTATGAAGGCGATCTTTTTCATTATTTGATTTTGGACGGCGTTTTTACATGCTTTTTCCGTCCGATGACGTCAACCGGAAATCAAAAGTATATTCATACGTAAACAAAAGCAAAGGCTTTGGAATTTACCCCCATGTAGCTCTGTCGCTGTGTTTTGAAGAATTTTGATCCCCTAGCTTTGTTCTTGGATATGTAAAGCACATTTGGCCACAAGTTGTTTTCGCGAAATATTATTAAATTATCAGTTCTGGTACGAATACGTCAGCAGATTTCCAGGAACCAGTGGTGCCTACAATCGACTCTATAAGTTGATTACACATGTGTTTCTTGTTCTATACGTCCCAACCTTCATTTTGATGTACATTTTGTGTAAATTGAATTTGAATTGAAGGAATATCAGAGGTGAGAATTTTCAAAATAAACAAAATTTCATTACCTATTTTGGCCCTTAAATCGGTTCAGTTTGGGGCAGCGGTATGGGTGTTGGGTAGTTTCGCCCTAATTCCCGTTCGTCCTGGGTCGTTTCGCCCCCTTTATTGGGATGAAACAACCCTGGTACGAGGGGCATAAATTGCGATGATTTTATAAAAACAATTTAATGTACTTTTCCACCACCAATTAACATTATAAAGCATATAACTAATACGGACACAACACACTTACCATCTTGAAAACAATTTAACAACAGCAGAAAATTAAATTCCACTACCTGTTGCATTGGATGAATGTATTGGTATCATTACAAAAGTTGTGGTGGTAATCAAGCTCTGTTTTACCATTAAATAGGACCCCGTAAACAATGCTTGGGGTGGAAGTCCTCTAAAATTTGCATCATGACTATAAACGATTACCTAAACTTGACTTTATCTCCATGTTGCAGTTATGCTTATCCTTTGTGCAGTAATATGTGACCTTAAACACCAATAAATGAATAATAAATAAATATTAGAGGATACTTCCATTTAATGATGACCTAAACAGGAATTAATTATTAACAGCCTACTCACTCCTGACTGAACAGATGTTGTGAAAATTTACTTTTTTGAGGGTTCAAGATCAAAGATAGGCTTAATTTATGCTACTTGTTTTACCCTTCGTTAAGTGAGCAGTTGGAGTGCCCCCGAGAAGTGTCACGGTCGAAATGACTGAAACTTGGCATGCAAAGAAATGCTTACTCAGTATTAAAATTCCTTGAGCAGTAGGCACACAAAAAAATTGCTTGGCTTTTTTAAAAGTCCACGATGGCAACTTGCACTCTCCCGGAGGCTACTTATGCAAACAAATTGCTGTACTGAATTATTAGTCTGTGTGAAACACACAGACTATTGTTTTTGTATGGTTTCTTTTTCTTTTTTTTCTTCTTCCCTCTTCTTTTTCTTATTCTCTTGTCTTCCGTCTTCTTTGCACTTCCTTGTCCGCACGATAACTCAAAAACAAATCTTCCTATCTCGCTGATTTTTGGCATACTGATAGACAATCAGCAGTTCTCGGCCACTAATGTTTTTCTGATTCCTGGGGCATTAGTGTTGTCCGTAGGGGTGTTTTGAAAGTGGGTCATGACCATATCTCCAGCATTGTATGACCTACAGACCTGGGACCAATACTCGATGGAGGTTCAAAATATGGGCCAAGATCACTAAGGTCACCTAGGGTGTCATTGAGTGCATTTTTCAGAATTGCTGGAAATCACATTTTTGAACCCCCTAAAGCATTCCCAAAGTCCATATGTGCATTTTTACTTAAAAAAGTGGGCATGGCCAACGTTTATGAAAGTGGGTCACACTCATATCTCAAGCATGGTATGATGAATGGACCTGCGACTAACGCCAAATGTGTTGACATTCGATGGAGGTTAAAAATATGGGTCAAGGTCACTGAGATCACCCAGGGGTCATTGAGTGCATTTTTCAGAATTGCTGGAAATCACATTTTTGGATCCCCTAGTGCATTCCCTTGATCAAACCCTTTGAATGCTGTACACAAATATGTCTTTTCTGGTTTCCTGAAAAAATTTATTTGACTCCTGAATGAATATCTTTAAATACTGTTAATGAAAACCTATTTCTGATTTCTTTAAAACTATTTTATCCCCGAAAATAAACCTCCAAAGTATTCCCATTACATTCATAGAGGGGCGCGGTGGCTCAGTAGTAAGAGGTGCAGACTGCAAGACGAGAGGTCCTCAGTTCGAATCCCACCTGCGGCAACCGCCTTGTGCCTTTGGGGCAAAATGCTTCACCCCCATTGCCCACATGAGGGCATAGTGACGTTGTGTACTAAAGCGTACTGCACGTAGATGGTGCCCATTGCACTAACCCTGCTTGGGTAGAGTTAGTATGTTGGGGAGCCTGACAGTTGCTTACCGTTGCCCAGGGATTGTTCCCGGGAACTCCGGCTTCCTCCAAATGTAAAACTGTTGGACATGAGGTGACTCTGGCTTTCAAAAGTGTTGTTAAACCCCAATAAATAAATAAATAACATTCATAGAAGGCATGCCTCGATGATGTAGTTGGAATACTTCTGATTGTATTCAGGTTATTGTGTTGATAAACACTGTTTATCAACACAATAACCTGAATACAATCAATCCTATCTCAATGTATTTTGATATACTGATAGAGTACCTGCCATTAGTACTTGGCCATCTATGATTTTGGGACCTTTGGGCTCTAGAGGCTAAAATATGTTTACAACATATACTGGCAAATGAGTTCGCTGAAGCAGTAGCCAGAATCTAAACAGAATAGAATCTCTCATAAACAAAGGGTCAGAGAGAAACCTATGTCCGCTGTTATATAGAATAATATTGTGTATTTATTTAGTATCATGTTTCAAACATCACTTCAAATCACATTGAACAAAGAGAACCCTTCACTTTTGAAAGCATTTTTAAAATTTATTTATTCTCAATCACAACCCAGGATCGACAGGTTTTGGAATGGAGTGGTGTGCGGCTTTCTGGAAACACCTATCACAGTTATAAAGTAATGAAATGGAATATTTAAATGGCCTGTTTTTAACCCTCTTAATACTTTAATGTGAGTACAAACATCTTTTTTATAACTCATGACCACAGAATGTTTTTCGCATTCTTTTCTGTAACATTTAATTCCATGAGGAATGGGACATCTTTTCAGTGTGCCTTCCAAAGTAAGGCATTCTTAATCCTTTACACAACATAACGGCAAAAAATGGTCAGTGTTATTCAGAGAAATGTCTATTCAGTTTTAATTACATTTTCATTTTTGCTTGAAAAACATAGCTTATGACCTCTCAGTGGAATGAACTAATTTTTTAAAGGATTATTTGTTGATTTATCTATTGGTGTGTTAGGTCACATATTTCTGCTCAATGGCTAGTCATGACCATGACAGTTTTACGGGTGGAGGAAGCCGGAGTACCTAGAGAGAACCACCAGGCAACAGCGAGCAACTGTCAGCTCCCCCACATACTAACTCCACACAAGCAAGCAAGGTTAGCATTGGATGAAGACAGGTTGATCATCGTGTGCAGTACGCCTTAGTACATAATGCCCCCCACATGGCAATGGGGTGAAGTGTCTTGCCCAAGGACACAGCGCGGTTGCCGCAGGTGGGATTCAGACAGTGGATCTCTCGGCTTGCAGCCTGCACCTCTGCCAACTGCGTCACCACACTCCCTTTTAAAGTATTAAAAGGGAGTATTTAAAGTGAGTATTTTTACCCTGTCAAAATCTTAATGTGTGTCCAAAAATTTTTATTGTATGCAAAATTGAGAATAATGAAAACCCTTTCCATTCTCACAATGTTGTTCCAAACACACCTGGGCTTAGATAGGACCCAGGTATTTTGCCAATGCCAGTAAGTCTTCAGATAGGCTCTTGGGGGCCTTTAAGGCCTTTTTATGTCTATATTCCAACATTACTGAACTCTTTTGCTCGCAATATATTTTCCAGAGGTACCTTGTACCTTAACAACTAGCTAATACATTTATGAATATTTGCCATCATCTACAAATATGGCAGATCCGGAGTTGGTGGAACCAATATTTGTAAAGTGGTATATGCATCTTCTTTAGGCTTGGTATGACCTATGGACATGGAACCTACACCGAATGAGTTGAAACTTGCTGGAGGTTCAAAATGTGGTCCACTTCAATGCGGTCAACAAAAGTCATTAAGAGCATATTTTTCAGACCTATTAGGATTTGCATTTTATATCACCTAATGCAGTTCTGAAGATTACACATATATCTCTAGTTTTTCCAGCTCGTGATAAAA
Organism: Pictodentalium vernedei; assembly: GCA_031216915.1. Lineage (NCBI taxonomy): Eukaryota > Metazoa > Mollusca > Scaphopoda > Dentaliida > Dentaliidae > Pictodentalium > Pictodentalium vernedei. The sequence continues at coordinate 384,837,614 of CM062296.1, forward strand.
TTTTCAAAATATTTGTTCTCCCATCAAAATCACTAAATTTCACAACTTGACCAGCTTGTAGTCGAACTGTATTACTTTTGTTTAGGCCACACAAAGTAGACCTTCTGTTTCTCAGGCCATTATTTGTAAAATTACATGCGGGCGAGCGTTTTTTTATTTTATTTTTTATTCCAGTAATTACTTCTTTGCCATCAAAAGTTCATGTTCCTGGTTCAAGGGTTAGGCCTCATAATCTACAGAATAGCATGGGTGGTGGGGTATTTCATCCCTTGAGTGCAAGAAGGCTTTGCAATACTAAAGCATTGCAAAGCCTTCTTGCACTCAAGGGACAAATTCATCAATTTTTTTAACTTGGGTAAAATATCAGACATAAACCATTTAATTTTTATTTTTTTAAGTTTAAATTGGTTATAAAAAGAGAGCATGCGGCAGCCAAAAGGACCATGCGGGAGGGCCTGAGAAACAGATTTTTTATTTTTTTAGGCCTTATGCTAACATTTTTATCTATTTCATTAGTTGATTCAACAGTCACTTGTACAACTTCTGATAAATGGTCACAGTCAGATTCTTCATCACTTATGTCAAGTGTGTGATTATCAATATGTTTATCAGTTGGTGCTTCCTCACTTTGAACACTTAATGACTTTTCATTTGTACTTTGTGTTTGTTGACTTGTCTCTTCAGATTTGGAGTAATTTGAAGCTTTCGTAAGGCAACATTTGTGAACCCGAATATATGTTCCTCCATGTCTAATAAAAACTACTATTCCATCCTGACCAATCACTGTCCCTGGACCTCTCCATTTATTGGAATCTAAGCGTTCTTAATAAACAACATCACCAGTCAAATTGTTTTGCAATAACTCCTGACTGTTTACTTTTTATAATGCACCCAGTGCTGTATCTGGTAAACAAGTCAATTATATGTAAAATCCACACACTGTGTTTTATTTCATATAAGTCCATTGCTATCATGTCATTAAAATTATTTGCCAAAGGAAGACAAACTGCTTTTTTTGGTGGTGCTCTTTTATATTGTACACAACCCAGAGGTCCGAGGATCATAACCTCGCTCTGCTACCACTGTAATTACACATTCTCACCTTAAAAGTTATTTGTTCAACCATGAACCATAACATACATCAGTCCTTGTTCACCACCATGTTTACACATTTTTTTACAACGTTTCTGCCTGGCATGCATCACCTTTCAGTAACATCCAAAATGTGGAATTGATTGTGGGATTCATCTAAAATGCAGAATCCATTCCAGAACAGTTCATTACTAAAAACCGGTAACACTGAAGATTACACATATATCTCACCATTGAAATAAATGGCAGAGCCATTAATGTCAATTTCTGATTCCTTGATTGAACCCTTTAAATGCTGTGCACATATATGCCTTTTCTGGTTTCTTAGAAAAATTGTTCTGATTCCTGTATGAATATCTGTAAATACTGTTAACGAAAACTCATTTCTGATTTGTTAAAAACTACTTTACTCCCGAAAATAAGCCTCCATAAATTCTCTTTCTATATAGTTTTTTTCATGATACTTTAACCCTTTTCACACAGACTTGAATTTACTGGATGCAGTAAATTGTGTTTCTCTAGTTTTACATTGTTCTGCTTCTTAACCCTTTACCGAACACAGACGATATCAAAATTTATTATATTGAATAGCATTTTTTAAAATTTTTCAAAAGATTTCAACAAAACCATATCGTGTGACCCCTCATTGGAACGAGCTCGTTTGAAAGAGGAGTCACATGATTTGGTTTTGTTAAACAATTTTGAAAAACATAATTTTTTCAGCTGCTGAATTTGCGTATTACAAGGGTGGCTGTGGCCGATTCGTTGGGTAAAGGGTTAGACGTCCTTTGAATGCCAAGTAAATGTGTGTGTGTTCTCCATGCAATACATGCAAGCCAATCAATGCCAATAAACTGTTGTTGAACCTGTCTTCGTTGTTCACAAACCACTCTTCAATATGGCCCTTTTGTGCCTGAGTGACTGATAGTGACAATTTGTAGCTGACACACAAATACATGTAAGCCACTATCAGTCCATCAGGTAGACCTTCTTGCTGAATCATGGGGTGGATGGGTTTGTTAAAATTCAAATGATTGTCTTCCCAAGAACAGATTCTACTGTACACAAAACTTGAATAATATTATTATAGATAATACAGTGGAGCCCACTTAATCGGATATCTCTTAACTGAATAACCCAGTTAATTGAATATAATTTCCCAACCCCAAACTATTGACCATACCTCCAGTACTAAAGTACGAGTAAAGGTACTGGGCAAAATGTATGAGTATGAGGAGAGTACTACTCAAGGACGAGTATACACCTTTACCGGTACATGTAAAGTGAATAACACTTGTTATACCAGAAATCTTTTATTGCTATGAAATACTTAATATGACCAGTACATTGTATGTCAATATCTGGAGGGTGGGGGGGGGGGGGGGGCGCGTTGTCTCAGTAGATAGAGGTGCAGGCAGCAAACCGATAGGTCCTGGGTTCGAATCCCACCTGTGACAGCCGTGTTGTGTCCTTGGGCAAGACACTTCACCGTCCATTGCCCACGTGGTGGCATGGTGCTGTTATGTACTAAAACAGGTTACAATACTTTTTTATACAATCAACAGGAGTTACTCCTGTTAATTGTATAAAAAATCTTGTAACCTGTTGAGAAATTACCCAGTTTTCCTTTGTTTATAGACCAATTTGGCATCAGTATATCCAATACAGGCATTTAATCTACATGTACTATATCCTGTTTGACAGAGCTCATGGAGTTCTGTCAAACAAGATATAATAGAATAAATGCTAAGTTTATCTTTAGAATACAGGAAAGTGACACAATCCCTGTTAATTGAATACTCCTGTTAATTGGATAATTTTCATTGGCAAAGTGGCTATTCAATTAACAGGGTTCCACTATATATATCAATTAATGATATGATTTTGGAGGGCATTGCTGTTTATTAATGGGCCTCTAAAAATGATTTATCAACTTAACTTATCCGGACTGATCATACAGAACTGTCAGGGTGTCCAAGATTCTGGCGATGTCGATGGTGGATGAAAACATGTGCGAGAAAAACACTTAAGTGGCATTAAAATTGCAGGAGCAGTGAGCGAGTGAAAAAAAATTGTCTGCTTCAGATTTCCAATCACCAAATTCCCCTTTTTCCTTTTACCTTTGGCCTCAGTACATTCAATACATGCATTTTATCTAATATTATATCTTGCTTGACAGAGCACTGTGAACAAGATATAGCAGAACAAATACTTGGATTATCTCCAGAATACAGAAAAGTGACCAAATCCCTGTTAATTGAATAGTTCTCAATGGCAAAGTGGCTATTCAATTAATATGGCTCCACTGTATAATTCATTACAGGCTGTTAGCTGTCAAAGTTTTATTCGAACTTTGACAACCTCTAGGGTCTCAGAATAGGTTCTTTAACATACGGTGAAGAAGATATCCAGTTGACAATAATCAAAGTACCTTGGCAGTGGTTTCTAGTTAAGTCTTGGTTGCCTCTGAGCTACTTGACTTGCCAGATATGGTGTGTAATAGAAATTCTGCAAAATTACCCCCACCCTCAAGGGTTAAAAAGACTTGCTATGTTGCCATTGGATTTAATCTGAGAATATGTCTTTGAAAATCCCTTAGCCTGTCCAGATTTTTCAAGGAGAACTTTTGCTGCCCATTTTTTCAAAATCAGGTGGGCTAACAGATAATAAGATTGCTCACCTCAGAATAATAGAGCTGAAACTCATGGAAAACGTATAAATAATCAATTGAAAAGCCATAGATGCCTTTGTTCTTTTCAGGGCTTAAAATGTTTGTGAGAATCAGAATCAGTTCTTGTAACTGATTCTCGCAAGAAAACATTTGAGCTGTCTTTATGATCCAGCCACTGAGTACCAATGCACTCTGTGTATACTGTGATCTTACAGTACTGTGATCACAAAAGTGGTATTTTTCTAGATCAGGTTCCCCACGGGTACCCTGGGAGTGAAGTAGTGCCTGTTTACTGCAGTAAACAGGCTCTGTTTTACTGGTAAAATAGGACCCATTCACCAGTGCTTGGGAGGTGCAAACCCTCTCTAAAATGGGCAAATTGGCTTATTAATGCTCACCCCTGGTCTTGAGTTGATACTCATGTTGTGGTCATGATTAGCCATTGTGCAAAGATATGTGACCTTAAACACCAATAAATAAATAAATTCTAGATCAGGTTGTGATCGAATCGTGATACACCATGGAAGTAATGCTTTCCAAAATGAAGGAGTGAAATAACAGCCTTTGTCGTGTGTTGTCAATAGCTGCAGCTTGAGCGTCCATTCAGAATGGGCACTCATTGTGTAGCAATGGCAAATGTGGGACATCTTGTTGGGGAGTTATCAGGAGGGGAGGGTGCAGCTAGGAAGGCAAGTGCTTACATGCTGTGATTGATATGCATGAGGAGAAGCCATGGTCTTGAATTGTAGGGGAATGATATCTCTAGGCAGAAAAAGGTGGGGAATGCCCCCTTCCCCCCCCCCCCCCCACCCCAAGACAGCCAAAACTTGGCTAGATAATTTCTGCTGAGTTGCTCGACACCCAAGGTGTTGTATGTTGTGGAAATTCTGCAAAATTACCTCAAAGGCTAATAATACTTGCTATGTTGGCATTAGATTTAATGTGTGAATACGTCTTTGAAAATCCCTTAGCTTATCCAGATTTTGTGGGGAGAGCTTTTGTCGGCCTTCTTATTTTCAAGTCAGGTGGGCCATAGATTGTGCACCTCAAAATGATAGGCCAGAAACTCTGTTGAAAACAATCTCTGTAAATAATAAGTTGAAATGCCATAGACAACTTCATTCTTTTCAGGGCTTGAAATCCATGCGAGAATCAGAATCGTTTCTTGCAAATGATTCTTGTAAGAAAACAATGAGAGTCAACTCTGAGCAGTCTTCTGAGTTACGATTCAGCCACTGAGTTTACTGAATACCAATGTATTCTGTGTATATTGTGATCTTATAGTTCTGTGATCACAAGAGTGGTATTTTTCTCGATCGGTCATGATCAGATCATGGATCACTTACACACGATGACAGTGATGCTTTCCAAAATGAAGGAGTGATGGAACAGCCTGTGTCATGTGTCAGAATGGAATCAGTGCATAGCGATGGCAGATGTGGGACACGTCTTTGGGGGGAGATATCAAGAGGGGGGGTGACCCCTTAATTTTAGGAGTCCTGGTGTTGACATCCGGGAAGACCGCCAGGAAGATTTTGAAATCTAATACCCAAGACTCTTAAAAGAAGTGGGCATTGTTGTCTGGACTAGGCTGTGCGAGTTACATGTGGCTAAAATGGGTTCAGTGCAGCTATGTTTGATATTCGTGAAAATCAAGTCAGCCCAGGTCTTGGAAATTGTAGGGGAACAATATTCCCGCTGAGACAAAGGTATGGAGAATGTCCTTCCTACTCCCCCTTTCCCCAGGAAAGCACCACCATACCATGGACTGAGATTTCATAAGTAAAATATTGCTAATATAAATCAAGACAAAATCAAGAAAAACAAAGGGAAACAGCACATTACTTAACCTTCTGAGTTTTTTCAAGATATTTTTCATCAAATCTAATCATGGCAGCTTCATAGCAAAAAAAAAAATTCATATAAATTTAACTAAGAAATCATTGGTGAAAAAATCTATTCATCTTAAAGGGGGAAATTTGATTAACTGTGTCACATATACCAAATTATTATATTATTCCTGTTTCAGTAGCAAGAGAAATTCTGTCCTGGGCTGAAAAGTCCGTCGGCAGCATGGGAGGAGTTAATATTCTCATATTTCTTTTCCAACAGGTGAGATTTTATAGTGCTGTGGCCTGTGGGGTGAAAAGTTGAAAGACAATTCCATAATCCGGTTGAAATTCTCAATGTGTTTTTGTGATGACAGAGCTGTAATTTAATTTTTTCAGATAAATGAGGCAATCTTTTTAGTACATCATCTTCCAGAGACCTGGAAACATGAAGCATTAAAATTTTGGAAGGAAGTTACAAGAACTGTAGAAAAACTGGGTCTTGTGTATACTGAGAAAGATATTTGCTCATCACAAGATGTCACCACATATCTACACTTTGACAATACATTTGATGATGTTATTGTTTCATCTCCAAAACAAAGTAATGCTAAACTTATTACACAGAAAATTGATGATTCAAATGTAATCATCTCGTGGCCACGTAGCTGCAGAGTTGGATCTATTCAAGAAGAGCTAGATGGTGTTGATTCTCTTGATGCAGTGAGTATTCCATCACAGTCACAAATATCTGATAATGGAAGTGAGAACAGTCAGAGTTTCCAGTTGGACATATCTAAGCTACCCTCTGTGTCATACACTGCACAAGGTGAGTCCAATCACAAAGATATCAGTGAGCAAATAGAGGTGTTGGTTCTAAATGCCAAGCCTTTGAGAGAAGTACATGAGAATGATGGTTTGGCAGACAAGCCGGAGGAAGAAAAAAGGAAGGCTATAAGTCAAAAAAAGCAGAATAGGAAGCCAAAACGCATCAAAAAAGATGTTGATAATAGCAAAAAATTTAGTTGTGAAGATGGTTTTTCTAGTGAAATTAGTTTGTCAACTGATGTTGAAACACAAATTCCATTCCTGGAGCCATATACTGATAATATATCTGTACCAACTGAGTGTCTGAATTCTGAAAATGTTATGCAGAGTGTATCATCTCACACCGAACATTCATGCAGTAAGAAATCTAAACGTAGAAAGCCTGTACCAAAAGCAAACTTGAGAACTGATGAGACAAAAGAAAATGACCAAATGTGTTTGACAGATGTTTGTCCAAAGTCAGATATGAACACTTTGAACACTCCGGATTATGACATCAATCAACTCTCTAATATCAGTGAAACCATTGATCATGATTATGTAGCTCGAAGACAGAGCAAACGGAAGAGAAAATTTACTTCTAAATATAATGATATGGTTCATCAAACTGATGGTCAAGTTGGTGGTGGTGAGACAGGAGGTAGTTTGCAAAAAAGAGAGCGACAGCCTAAACCAGAGAATTTCATATGTAATGAATGTGGAGACAAGTTGTCCAGTGCAACAGCTCTACAAGGTAGGCTTTCATTGAAAAGTTTTTATTTTTATACTGTACCAATGACCCAGACTTAGCTGGTGCAAACTCATTAAATTCAGGGCCAAACCAAATTTTGCCCCCCCAATCCCCAAAATTTGCATCAAAAACCAAAAATTAGATGTCCTGGTAGGTCCTCCATACTTTTACTGTACTGTGCATGCGCAGTGTCAAGGAGGTCTCAAAATTCTCGCCAAAATGTCATTCTTTGTTTGGCCCTGTAAAGAGTGTCCCATCACTGATATTTGTGCTGTAAATCTCAGTTTTAATGATGCCAGACACATAATTATGAGAGTAATGGTGGATAGGAAGTGCATTTGGGATGAGGAGAGGAGAAAAACAGTGGTTTCCAATGATCAGGGCTGTAACTTAAATTTTTTTATAAAAATTTATTCATGTTGCCTATTTTCAAGGCATAGCCCTGCTGTTGTCATTCTTGCCATGAATGTTCCATTGTTTGTTCAGTGTTTCCTCTCTCCCTTTCCTTCATTCCCCCCTTGCCATTCTCCCATGCTTTTGGCTTGTTTTTGTAATTTTTATTACTGAAAATTTCTTGGGAGTTTTGGCTTGGAAACAGAATTTTTTTTTCTTCTGTTCTGTCCCCATGTTTACGTCCTCACCCTAGGGATGTTTAGGCATTTAGGTTTGCATCTACCATCTGATGCTCTGCAGTCTCTTCATGATTACTGGGCCATGTTTACAGGTGCCTGGAGTCAGTTTTCTGGTTTATTTACACTATTTGTTTATGTTGACAATGGTTACTTCTGATAAGTGATTCCTTGTCTTCTGCCTTGATTATTCATATTAAGATACATTAATATTGTCCGTAAGTGTTGCATTAATTTTTTCAGAATGGTTTAAAATTTTTGTCCACACTTAGGGGATCCATTTGGGCTCTGGGTTCCCTTTGGGAACTTGGGCTCTTCTGAAAAATTTTTTTCAAAAACTTTTTCTTTTTGAATTGTTTTTTCATGTTATTATAATGGATTTTTATACTATGTATCTTTGTTTGCAAGGTTTATTGCAGGTGCTATGATTGATTATTTTTACAATGAAAGATTATTGTTCAAATTGTAATGGAAGGAAATCTTCCTCTGATTCTCATGATTTCTGCATTAATTGTAGTCTGTACCCGCACTAAGCCTTGTTCTATACGTAGCAATTGGGATGACAAACGTTGGACACGTGTGTCACGGTATATTGTTAGCGGGGAGCAGGACATGCCGGTCCTCTCTCCGCAGGGTCACTCAAGTTTTTCACTCTCTTTTTCAGAGGAACAAGAATTGGGTGATGTTTCCGTGATGTCGTCTTCCAGTGCACATCTGTCGTCAAAATCTAGAGAAGAGCTAGCATCAAAAGTGCTCATGGATATACGGCAATTGCCTAAGAGGCCCCCCGTAAGGTTGACGGCATTGGCGTCTACGTCCGCTGGCTCGCCCGGTGTCGCGTCCATTTACCGAATGGTACAGCACCCGGGTTCGCCCGTTGCGGTCCAGGAGAGAATTAAGGGTGTTGCGAGCACTATAAACATTCCTCAGACACACCCAGTGACGACGGAACTTGGTTTAGGATGGAAGAAGCCTTTGGGTTCAGTTCCTAGCTCGTCCAGCTCCGCACGGGCTGCGAGCGAGACAGGTCTCTCCGGATATTGTTGTACAAAATGTTCCTCAGTCGGAGCTTACGTCCACCCCTCGGGAAGCGCCGGTGTATAAACAGTCCGGAGAGGCTTATCAAGGGCTTCTTCCTCCTCACGTCAGCGCACTCGACCGCACCTTGGCTACATGGTCGCCGATATCCAGCTGGCATCGCCTTGCAGAGATTCCTCGACAGCCAGATCACGCCATCATGTAGCCAAGGATTCGAGGCCACCTTCATCTGGACGTTTGCATAAGAGAAGTATGCAAGAGACAACGTCCACGGAGCTTCCTGCGGTTAAATCACGCAAAACCGCAGCTCTGCAGGCCTCGTTAACGGACGTGCTATCACAGATAGCACAAGTCATAGCAGCATCCGGCAGAAGCCCTATCAGAGCAGGAAGAATCTGATGATGCTGGGTTGGTACGTTCCGCAGCTGGATCGGGAGCGGCGACCGTGATATCCAGGAGGTCCGTCAGGATGGTGAAAGGGATATGGATGAATTAGAGTTCTCCCTTTCAGAACAACACAAAATCGCCGTCGAGTTAATCCGGCATTTTCTTCCTGATGTTGTTCCAGCGGACCAGGATGCTGCTCAGCCTGATAGGAGGCTTATAGCGCGCCACTGGACACCAAATTTTTTAATCAGTTTAGGGACACCGTCCCAGAGTTTCCGTCTCAGTCCAGGAATGTCTCACGGACATTTGAACTTTTGAATGACGCTATCAATAAACTTGCTGGTAAATCGCGCAAGTCAGCCTTCCTATCGGCTAATGCTCTTAATCTGCCTTTCATTAATGCTAGGAATAGATTTGAAACGGCAGGACAGGGCGTTCAGAGAGTTCCTCTGCATCTAGACGACCAGGCTGAAGACCTTGAATTATCCATGCCGTCGTCTATGTCTATTCATAGCTCTACCTTGGAAACTACAATATCTTTGAATAGAGCAAATTTAGATGCACTCTCGTATGCAGATCACCTTACCAGAGCATTATCGTTACGCCTTGAAGGGCAAGAATTTCAGGACGTACAAACGTCTCTGAGAGTTCTGTCAAGGGCTATTGCCTATTCTACATATAACTCCGCCCTTTCAGTGGCTAATCTGGAGTTGGTTAGACGTGACGGAACCCTAGCTACGTCCACAAGAGTGGATAGTAAGGTGAAAAACTCTCTTAGAGTCGCTCCGATCTCCGGAGAGCTTCTCTTTGACGGCAAGCTTTCTGCTATTTACGATAAGTTAACTAAGAAAGCTTCAGACTCTCTGTTTTTTAAGTCCGCTTCTAATAAGTCAGAACCAGCAGAAAAAAGTAGGCCTGGATCTTCTGGGACAAGCACGTCCAGGGGAAGTTCCTTTAGAGGTGCGTACGTGCCCTCTAGGCCTTATTCTCGAGACTGTCAAGGCAGCGACTCTAGTGGGGGCCGTAACGCTGGCCGTAATAGGTCAGACGCCCCTAGGTCGACGGCACGAGGTGCGTGTTGGCGAGGATGTGGTGTCTTCTTCCGCAAGCCTCGCAGGTCCAGGAAGTGATGGTGTAGACCTCTGTCGCGTTCCTGTGGGCGGAAGGTTGTCGAGTTACTTACAAAATTGGGAATTGATTACGGAGGACCCTTGGGATCGAAGGGTAATTGCGGAAGGACTGAAACTGTCCTTCAAAGGAAAGCCTCCGTTAACTTGAAGTCCAAGGTGGACTCGACTTCCATCAAATATTCTAAAAAGAGACGCTCTTCTTTCAGAAGTGCAGTCTCTTTTACTGAAGAACGCGACAGAGGTCATAGAAAACCAGGAATCTCCAGGTTTCTACAGCCATCTGTTTCTGGTTCCCAAACCAGACTGCTCGTTCCGTCCCGTAATAGATTTAAGCTGGATAAACAAGCTGATTGTGGCTCCAAAATTTTATATGGAAACCATTCGATTGGTCAGAACGAGCATTCAAGTGAACGACTATGCTGCGAGCATAGATCTCAAGAATGCATACTTTCACGTCATGGTACATCCGGCGTTCAGAAAGTATCTTCGGTTCGCTGTCCTAGGGGTTGTATATCAGTTCCGTGCGATGTGCTTCGATCTGAATCTAGTGCCCTGGTCTTTCACTCGGATAATGAACTTGGTCATGACTTACTTCCGAGGTCATTCGTCTGTGGTAGCGTCGGCCTACCTGGACGATATTCTTCAGAGGTACTGCAACGAGTTAACGCTTCAGAACGATGTGCAGAATCTTCTACTATTGCTCCGACGTCTCGGTTTTATAGTAAACGAACAGAAGTCGGATCTGGTGCCGCCCAAGTCATTCACCCACCTGGGGATGAGCTTCGAGACGCACAACAATCTCGTTCGTCTGCCGTTAACCAGAGCGAAATTACTCGGTTGTTGTGCTCGCTATTGTCTAAACTCAGAGAAGGTTACAGCGAGAGAATTCATGAGACTGATAGGTCTGTGCAGATCTGCCGCGGATCTCATTCCAATGGGGTGGCTGCGCACTCGTCCTCTCCAAATCTTTCTGACTCAGAATTGGAAAGTGAAGACTCATTCGCTCGATGCGGACATCCTCTTGTCAGACCTAGTGAAACAAGAGATTCAGACTTGGGCAGACATTCAGTGGTTAACTCAGGGAGTTCCACTGCAATTGCCGGATCTGAGTTTTACTATCATGACGGATGCCAGTCAAACAGGTTGGGGCGCGACACTATGCCCGTCGGATTCGAGGTGCCAGGTTCTTTGGGATCCTCAATTCTTCGGCAAGCACACAAATATCAAGGAAATGATGTCAATTTGGCTTGCGTTGCGTCATTGGATGGACGTTATTCAGAACACACACGTTCAAATCTTGTCCGACAATAATACGGTAGTGGCGTATATTCGGAATCAGGGAGGCACTCATTCCATTCCGTTGTTCAAGCTAACGGAAAGAATCCTTCTGTTTGTACTGGAACATCAGGTTCTACTATCGGCCCGTCATATTCTGGGTCGTCTGAATGTGTTAGCCAACTCCCTTTCACGGAAGGGTCGCCTGTGGCCGTCGGAATGGACTCTCAACAAACAGGTTTTCAATCAGATTTGCTACCAATGTGAGCGACCAATGGTAGATTTGTTTGCGACGCATCTCAACAATCAGTTGCAGACTTGCGTGTCCCCATGTCCGGATCCTCGAGCGTTTGCAGTAGATGCTCTATCGATCCCGTGGGATGGGATAATAGGATACGCGTATCCTCCAGCACCCCTGATTCAGCAGATATTGCTCAAGATTAAGCAATCCCACTGCAAGATTCTGTTGGTAGCATCTCTGCCACCACAGAGACCATGGATAAATCTACTCAGGTGTCTGTTGTGGGACATGCCACGGAACCTTCCTCCATGGGAGGATCTTCTGTCGCAGAGGAAATTGCGCACGCTTCACCACAGTCCGCAAGGTCTCAACCTTCACGTATTTCCATGTGCGGTCCTTCTTGCACAGTAAGCGTTTTACAGAACGAGCAGCGGACGCAATTTCTAACTACAGAAGGACCTCCTCTTCGCTAAATTATGCTGCAAAGTGGAAGGTCTTTCGCCAGTGGTGTAGGGATCACTCGGTGGATTTATATGATCCCTCCATTCCTGACATTGCTAATTTCCTGGTCTATTTGTTTGACAAGATCAAACTGCAGCCTGTTACTATCAAGGGTTATAGGTCTATGTTATCTGATACCTACGCTCACCATGATACATTAATGATTGGTTCTAATGTCTCTTTATCTAAATTAGTTAGAAATTTTTCGATAAATAGACCTAGAACTCTTAGATTAATTCTGAAATGGAATTTAGCAAAAAGAAGCACCTTTTGAGCCTCTTGATGCATTGGATTTCAAATTCTTAACATATAAGACAGCTTTTCTCTTAGCCTTCTCTTCTGCTAGAAGAGTGAGTGAGCTTCATGCTTTATCAGTAAATGATTCTTACTATCGTAGTGTGGGTAATACTATTACTTTTACTACTAATGTTGTTTTTTTGGCTAAGAATCAGGCTACTAATAAGTATCCGGAACCTATTGTTGTTAGGGCCCTTCCGTCTTCAGACGGCCGTAAGCCTTTACTCTGTCCTGTTAGAGCAATACGTATTTATAAACGTAGGTCTGAGTTTATTAGAAAGGGAAGTAAGCGTTTGTTACGACCCGTAATGTAATAAATGCCCATAATGTAATACCTACCCATAATGTAATACAAAAACGACCCATAATGTAATACGAACCCATAATGTAATAAAAAACGACCCATAATGTAATAAATGTAATAACGTGTAATAAATGTTAGGTACCCATAATGTAATAAAAATTTTTAAAAATTAGATACAAATTACACTTTTCCAGGCCCGTAATGTAATAAAATTCTAAGTTTGATTTTTGTTTTTTCTCTTTACTCCAGCAGTGCGTTCGGCTACTTATGACACATCCTACGCCTTCATCAATGCTGCCAATGGCCCCTATGCCGTACACAGCCAACATGTGTGGGTGTGTTGGGATTATGATGGAGAGTATTCCGGGACCTGGGGCGGGTATACTCTGCTCTGAGTGGCAGGCATTATCCCTCTTCTATTTGTACCACCCGCGCAAACGTCTTCCTCAATAGCCTCTACTGCCCTGCCACAACCATATAGGTCTACCTTACCAGACATTCAGTAATTTTGATTCCAGGATGGTCATTTATAACTGCAATCATCATATTCGACCGGCTGTTCACTTGCACAAAAGCAATGTGGGTAGCAGGTTCCTACTGTTAATAAATGCAAGTAACTCTGGCCAAAGTTGCTGGGGCAAAGAGTGGAGTGGGTGCAGTGGGATTTGGGTGCACCAAGACTGGATAGTGGCGGGGGGGGGGGGGGGGGGGGGGGGGGTAGTGTGGGATACAAGGAAAAGAAGGAACAGAAGCAAGACGTTGAGTCAAGCGGCGCAGAGGAATATCGGGAGGCGATATGGTAGGTGTACTGGTATTGGGATAGGGGATATCCTATAGCTCGATGGGATTTGGATTAGGCTACTTTCCTCCAAATTAAGCGTACGATCTATCCTCTGTCTCTCCAGTTTTCACCACCTGAACAAATTAGTCATTTCCCTGTACTGTACTACTATAAGTTTATGTCACACCCACCGCACCTGGAAACCAATGAGCCCGATCTCAGGATGACACTTAATAACGACCACATCATATTCCCGATCCTGTGATAACATGTGTCATGTAATATTATTAGTCCACCACACGGCCTTCCACTTAAACTACCTACAGTCATGGCAGTTCCTGGCGGTTGGCAGGGACTTCCTGCCAACTGCCTACTCTATCACATCGACTATTCGCGTGTTCATCTCCGCTATTGTGCCATCTTCTCCTAAGTTACACTCAAACAACATACATAGCTAGACACGAGGAGTAACATGGGCGTATCCGTTTGACCGGGTGTGTGACCTTGACCATCAAACCGGAAACCTTGAACCTGTGTATCGGCTCCTGCTGGGCGATTGTCCTGAAACTTGGTGTGTGGTTCGGGCGCCCAACAATTTCGCCACACCCGATGCCCGTCATGTGTGACCTTGATATTCAAACCGTTGACCTTGAACCTGTATCTCGGTTCATGCTGGGCCGATTTTCGTGAAACTTGGTATGTGGGAGTAGTTCAGGGACGCTCAATATATATATATATATATATATATAGAGAGAGAGAGAGAGAGAGAGAGAGAGAGAGAGGGAGAGAGAGACCCGAACTACCCCCACATACCAAGTTTCACGCAAATCGGCCCAACATGAGCCGAGATATAGGTTCAAGGTCAACGGTGTGAATATCAATCAAGGTCACTCATGACGGGCATCGGGTGTGGCAAAATTGTTGGGCGCCCGAACCACACACCAAGTTTCATAAAAATCGGCCCATACACAGGTTCAAGGTCACCGGATTGATGGTCAAGGTCACACCTCACGGTCAAACGGATATGCTCATGTTACACCTGGTGTTTAGCTACGTATATTGTTTGAGTGTAGCCTAGGAGAAGATGGCACAATAGCGGGGATGAACACGCGAATAGTCGATGTGATAGAGTATGCGGTTGGCAGGAAGTTCCTGCCAACCGCCAGGAACTGTCAGGAAATGTAGGTGGTTTAAGTGGTAGTCCCCACAGCTCAGAAAATGCTGTGGAATGCTTTTCCAATCAGCATAATCTCAAGAATCACAAAACTACTCTCTGTTATAGATCTGCATTCGTTCTGTGCATACTATGAGTGATGCCACACCACTGGTGAAATTTATTTGAGAATGCAATCCCCTGAGCTCAATACAAAGAGGCTGCTTTGTACAACCAAGTGATGTGCACATTAATTCGACTGAGTTGCTGGTCACAGCCACAGGTGAACATGACATACTCTTAACCAATCTTCTCGCAAAGGTGGCCTGCGTGGATGATAGCAGTCTACAAGGCGTTTAACTTGCTTCGGTTCATATCAATTGAGGGTGTTCAATCTGTGGTGTGTTGAGGTTTTAGAAAAATAACACTGAGAGGAGTTGAAACCATTTCACTCAGGGCTGTCACTATTGAAACTGATACAATTTTTATTGAAAATGTAAGGTCTTTCTTGCATGTGCGAAGTGCAAACTATTTGACTGGAAAGCATTTGATAATATTACTTGACACATGTGATCACAGGACCGGGAATATGATGTGGTCGTTATTAAGTGTGGTCCTGGGCTCGGGCTCATTGGTTTCAAGGTGCGGAGGGTGCGACATGAACTTATAGTAGTACAGTACATGGAAATTACTAATTTGTTTAGGTAGTGAAAATTGGAGAGACAGAGGATAGATTGTACGCTTAATTTGGAGCAAAGTAGCCTAACCCAAATCCCATCGAGCTATAGGATATCCCCCATTCCAATACCAGTACACTCACCATATCGCCTCCCGATATTGCCGGTTGACTCAACGTCTTGCTTCTGTTCTATCTTTTCCTTGTATCCCACACTATACGCCCCCCCCCCCCCTATCCGGTTATTGTGCATCCAAACCCCACTGCGCCCCACTACACCCTCTGCCTCAGCAACTTTGGCCAGAATTGCTTGCACTTATTAACAGTATAGGAACCTGCTACCCGCATTGCTTTTATGCAAGTGAACAGCCGGTCGAATATGATGATTGCAGTTATAAATGACCATCCTGGAATCAAAATTATTGAATGTCTTGTAAGGTAGACCTATATGATTGTGGCAGGGCAGTAGAGGCTATCGAGGAAGTCGTTTGCGTGGGTGGTACAAATGGAAGAGGGATAATGCCTGTCACTCATAGCAGAGTATACCCGCCCCAGGTCCCGGAATACTCTCTATCGTAATCCCAACCCACCCACACATGTTGGCTGTGTACGGCATAGGGGCCATTGATGAAGGCGCAGGATGTGTCATAAGTAGCCGAACGCACTGCTGGAGTAAAGAGAAAAAACAAAAATCAAGCTTAGAATTTTATTACATTACGGGCCTGGAAAAGTGTAATTTGTATCTAATTTTTTAAATTTTTTATTACATTATGGGTACCTAACATTTATTACACGTTATTACATTTATTACATTATGGGTCGTTTTTTATTACATTATGGGTTCGTATTACATTATGGGTCGTTTTTGTATTACATTATGGGTAGGTATTACATTATGGGCATTTATTACATTACGGGTCGTAACAAGCGTTTCTTTTTGTCTTTGATGCCTAATAGAAAGGACATTATGGTTCATTCTATTGCTAGATGGATTCAATTAACTGTACATACTGCTTATGAAAAGTTATCTTCTTCTCAGCAGTCTGCTCTCAAGATTTCGGCTCATGAAGTAAGAGCTCTATCAACATCTTGGGCTTTTGCTAATAGTGTTGCTATTACAGATTTAATAAAGGCTGCTTATTGGTCTCAGCCTTCCACTTTCACTAATTTTTATCTTAGGAATATTGAGTCCATTTCTGGAGATCTACATTGTTCAGGTCCGTTATCTGTTGCTCAGAATATCGTCCACTAACAGTTGCAACTATAGTTATGTTGGCTTTCTGTTCCGGCAGTGACTCTGTCCTGCTGCCCTCTTTGCCCTGGGGTATTTGACCCAGGGCAAGGGGAAGGGGGGGGGGGGAGGGACGGTGTTCCCTTAGGTCACCTGCTTTATAGTGAAAAGCAAGGGAATACCTCCCCCAGAGTCAGTAATTCCGAGTCGGTACCGGGATGGTTTTAAAGTGTAAAGCTAATGTTTACTCATGTCATGTAATATTTTTAAAGTGTAGCTTGGTGTGAAGCATTTGTATATGTCACGTGTCAAACGGGCGTTAATATACAATCCTCGGACACTTTTAATGAGTTTTAAGCGTCTCATTTCTCTGGACTGTCTTTATTTATTGGCTTACCTTTATTTATTTATTTATTGATGTTTTAAGGTCACATATTTATGCACAATGGCTAATCGTGACCGTGACAGTTTTACGGGTGGAGGAAGCCGGAGTACCCGGAGATAACCACCGAGCAACGACGAGCAGCTGCCAGCTCCCCAACATCATAACTCCGCACTGCAGCACAGACAGGGTTAGATTGGTTGAAGACATGCGCACCATCGACGTGCAGTACGCCTTAGTACACGGCGTCATCGTGCCCCCACGCGGGCAATGGGGATGAAGTGTCTTGCCCAAGGACACAACGCGATTGCCGCAGGTGGGATTCGAACCGAGGACCTCTCGGCTTGCAGCCTGCACCTCTACCTACTGAGCCACCGCGCTCCCTGGCTTACCTTTAAAAATAATTAGTATAAAGGATTATACTGGATACTAATAGAGATCATTGATGTATTTGTGCTCAATTACGGAATGGTTTTGTGTCTTTCTTTCTTGATAAAAATAAGAAAGATACATATAAATCCGACCTCTCCTTTTCTCCTTGAGGGGATAATTCTGTTATATGTAATTGAGCCTATTGGATTTTCCTTTATGTCCTGGTCCCTCCAGCCTGTTTACTATTCAGCTAAGTCTGGGTCATTGGTACAGTATAAAAATGTTAAAAAATTTATAGTAATTTATATATTTTTTATACTTACCAATGACCCAGACGGGGATGGCCCTCCCAGGAGTTGGGAACTCTTGCTTCCCCGCTGCGTACATAACACTTACCAGGCACTGGTTGTAAGAATGACATTTTGGCGGGAATTTCGAGACCTCCTTGACACTGCGCATGCACAGTACAGTAAAAGTATGGAGGACCTACCAGGCCATCTAATTTTTGGTTTTTGATGCAAATTTTGGGGATTGGGGGGGCAAAATTTGGTTTGGCCCTGAATTTAATGAGTTTGCACCAGCTAAGTCTGGGTCATTGGTAAGTATAAAAAATATATAAATTACTATAAATTTTTTAACTTTTATACTATAAACCAATGGCCCAGACTAGCTGGTGCAAACTAACTTTTATTAAGTGCAAAACACAAATTCTGAACCCCCCAATTCCCAAAATTTGCTTGCAAACTGAAAATTAAAGTCCTATCTGGTCCTCCATACTTTTACTCTCCGTGCATGCACAGCCATCAGGAAGTGACCGAAACTGGCACCAACATCATTCTTTGTTTGACCCTTCAGTCAATAACGTTTTGACATCTGTGCTTTAGAAATCTACTTTTTGAGGATGCCAGACACAAATCAATGCAAGAATTGGTGGATCCAAGGCTGGTATTGGATGATGGAAGTGAACAACAGTCGTTTTCTACATTCAGGGCTGTAACTTTATAATAATTATAAAATTATTTCATATTTCCCAATTTCAGGACATTCGCCTGACGTCATCATTTTTACAAATGAATTATCCACTGTTTGTTGAGCATTCCTTCTCTATCCTTCCATGAACCCTTCCTGTTAAACTCCTATGCTTTTTGGCTAATTTTTATCGAAATTTTTTATTAAATTTCTTGGGAGTTTAACGTGTATTACAGAATATTTATTCTGTTTATCCCCATGGTTACGTCTTCACCTTAGGGGTGTTAAGTCGTTTAGTCTTGCATCTTCTATACGATGTATCATTTTTTCTTCATATGAAGATCTAGCTTTGCATCTGGTAGCATCAAATTGGTTATTGACTTTGGGCCTTGTTGTGTGCCTGATGTCTTGTTTCCTGTTTTTCTTTTGACGTTGTTTACATTGACAATGTCCTCAATATGTGTAGTATGTCATATTATATTGCTATATAATTGTTGTAAGATTCAATTATTATTATTCTGGTAGTGTAGCTAAAAAAAATTGGATTTTGTCCACACTTAGGCTCTATTGGGATGCCCTTGGACTCGTAGGTTCCCTTTGGGAACTTAGACTTTTCTTCAAAATGTTTTCCAAAAATTTTTTGGGGGAGATTTAATTTTGATTTCTATTATTCATGTATCTATATATATATATGTGTTGTAGTAGTGCTATCGTCTTTAGTCGATGCACTCCTGCAGATTTTTGTCCTACTTGTGTACAGTGGGACTACAATGTTGGAGACTGGTGTCGCAGTGGGTTGTTGGCAGTGAGGTTCCTATGTGGGGCCTCTTCCGCGATATAATATTTTTCAGTTTCTTTTTTCTGAGGAACATGAACATGGTGATGATACTGTGACATCCATCCAAGTGTGTTACTGTTGTCGTGCTCGGTTGAGCTACAGATGAAATAGAGCTAGCTGCAGGGTGCTCATATATAATCAAGGGATCCTTGCAAGCAGCTAGCTCGACCGGTGAAACAGTTACTCCATCCAGGGAGCCGTATACACTGGGTAAGTCTGTTGCGTTCGAGGGAAGTGTGTAGATGTGGGTAGAGCGAGCACCTTAAAATAGAGGCTCACCCAGCGATGATGGAAATAGGGAGGAATAGGGAGGAAGTCAGCAAGTTTCTTTTAGGAAGGCTCGGCGAGGTCTAATAAGACTGCGAGCGGGTGAGGCCCGTCTCTAACCCAACAAAATTTGGGGCTAAATGATGTTTTGAGAAACTTACACAAGTTGGAGCATACGTCCACCCGTTGCTCGGGACACTCCGTTTAGTCTGTAGACTGGGTCGTCTTCAGTCAGGACTTCCTCCGCTACGTGACACAAACCGGAACCAAGTTTTCTTTTCAGGAGGCTCAGCGAGGTCTGATGACACCGCGAACAGGAGAGGTCCCTCTCTAACCCAACAATATTTGGGGCCAAATGTTGTTTTGAGAAACTGGTACGAACGGAACAACATACGTCCAACCACCGCTCGGGACGCTCCGTCAAGTCTGCAGCCGGGGTCGGCTTCAGTCATGGCTTCCTCCACTACGTTATTAAAACACACACAACCGCAGTCTAGCTACTCGACTTCAGATGTCTAGCCAATTGCGCGAAGACAGAGCCATTCTTCTCCCATGAAGTCAGACCATTCAGTAGCTAGTGCTCCGAGGCATCGATCAGTGGGACGTTCGGAGAAGATATACCTCCGGATCTTTGTCCCAGGAGCAGCAAGTGGCGCATAAGACGGAAGACCGCTGCTCCACAAGCTTCGGTAACGGACTGTCGCAGATCGCACAGCAAATTGCAGCATCCCAGCATATGCAAGAGCAGTTTCCAACTGACTCCGGAGGTGAGCTGTTGGACGGTGCTGGGTCGGTCCAGTCATCTGCAGATGCAGACAGCAGATGTCATAGCTGATTCAGTCGGATGGTGAAAGGGATTAGGAAGAGGATTCCCCTTCCCTTTCGGAACAGTTTATGAAATTATGGACTTCATTCATCAGTAATGTATTGAATCCGTTCAAACTGATCAGCATGCTGCGACTACTATAGAGGATTAGCTACCCGACTTCGTATAGCTACAGTTGTCCGAAGACAGAGCATTCTTCACCTGTGAAGTCATACCATCCAGTAGCTAGCGATCCGAGGCATCGATCACGGGACGTTTGGAGAAGACATGAGCAGGCCAGGGATGAAGATCTATCCCTACCTGCATCATTTGATATATGCTCAGAAATACTTCCTCCGGATATTCATCCCAGGGGCAGCAGCGAAGAACAGAAGAGCGCTGCTCCTCAAGTACAGAGACGTTCGGAGAAGATATGAGCGGGCTGGGGATGAAGAAATGTCCCTACCTGCATCATTATATTAATGCTCCGAAGTGCTACCTCTGGATATTCGTCCCAGGGGCAGCGGCGAAGATACAGATGACCGCTGCTCCTCAAGCCTCGGTAATGCAAATGCTGTCGCTGACCGTGCAGCTAATCACAGCATCCCAGCAAGTGCAAGAGCAGCCTCCCACAGACTCCAGAGGTGAGCTGTAGGACAGTGCTGGGCCGGTCCAGTCATTTGTACACGCAGATGCAAGAGACTGGACGTCACAGCTGATTCAGTTGAATGATGAAAGGGACGAGGAAGAGAATTACCCTTCCCTTTTGGAACAGCATAGGGTAGCGATGGACTGCATTACTATCCTGTATCTGTTACACCTGATCAGCATGCTGCGTCTATTAGAGAGAAACCGCTGTCGTCTCTGGAAGCAGACTAGGTGCGGAGGAAAGAGGACGTTCTTTCCATTCTGACACTATCTAGACAGGTGGCGCAGGCCTTCGGCAGCATTGACGACGCCATATTCTACCCCTCTAATGCTAGGAGGAATGTGGTTTCTTATCGACATCTTCATTAAATATACCGTTTCTTGGACAACGTTCATTTATAACGGTTGGAGAAGATTACAGAGAGCTCATCTGCGTTTAAATGAGCAGGCCGGGGATGAAAAAATGTTCCTACCTGCATCATTTAATATACACTTTGAATTAATGGAATGTGTTATCTCATCAAATAAGTGAATCTGAACGTGGTGTCCTACGCAGATCACCTTACCAGAGCTATGACACAACCTTTCAATGGGAAGGAATATGAGGACGTTGTTCCTCACTAAGAGTTCTTTCCAGGACAGTCATGTATACCACGTTCAACTCTGCACTGACAGTGGAAATTTTGGAGTTGGTAAGACGTGATGCTGCCCTTGCGTCATCATCACTTTTGATGACAAGGTGAAAAGCTCTCTCTGAGTCGCTCCGGTTTTCAGGAGTACACTATTTGACGACAAGCTTGCACTGCTATATTAGCAGGCTACAAGAAGGCTTCCAGAGCACTGCTATTGAAGTAGGTGTCTCATCAACACACTTCTGCAGACTGGGTTAAGCAAAGCTGTTCCGCAAGAAAGAAAGCATCAGGAGAATGTCTCTCGAGGGAGATACCCCTCTTATATTTGCCCCGGAGGTCGTCATTATAGCGATTCGGAAAAGGGGCATACGTCTGATCAAGGCTATGGATCAGACCCCCCAAGGCTGTCGATTAACGGAAGGTATCCATGAGAGACTGGAAGTTAATCACGGAAGTTCCTGTCAAATAGCGTCTCTACAAGTAAAGGTAAAACTCTCTTATTGGAGGGAACTATTGAGATCGACGAGACGAGCTGCTTCGGGGGAGAACGTAGTTTCTCCTTCCATAAGCTTTGTAAGTCATACGGGTAATGGATATGACCTCTATTGTTTATCAGTGGATGGAAGGTTATCAACTTCACAAGAACTGGACGTTAATAACGGAAGTTCCTTTGAAGAGAGTCGCTCCTAATGGAGGTTAAGGCTCTCTTATTAAGGGAACAATTGAGGTCTTCGAGAATAGATTTCAGTAAATCCACTTGGTGGTAGGTTATCAGCCTCGCAATAAAGTGGATAATATTGCTGAAGATCAGTGGATGAGAATAGTCTCTGCAGCTATCAGCCCGACTTACAAGATATACTTGTGGGAGAATCTTCCAAGAAAGGCTTTCCTTCTGGAGGTCCAAGCTCCTATTGAAGAAAAGCATTAGATGTCATCGAAATTATTCTCCAGTTTTTTATAATCACCTGTTTCTCATCCTGTATAAGGAAGGATGCACTATCAGGAAGGATAGCAGGGCTTATATTTCGTCTAAATTTGTGGGAATCCATTTGGATTCTCGTGAAAATGGTTGCGAGAATCCATACCTACTATGAGTGTCCCAGGATCCCATGATGCCACCATGGTTGAACCACTGTTGTGTACTGATAACACACGTTAACTTTTTACCCAACACACCTTTTTAATTTTTAAAACTAAATTTGATAATTTTTAAACAAAAAATAATAAATAAATGATAAAATAATTAAATGAGCAATGTTTACCAATGAAATCTTACAAATATGGCTGTCGTTGGAACCGGCTCAATGAGCCGGTTTCAATGACAGCCATATTTGTAAGATTTTATTGACAAAGTGTCAGGATATTTCAGGTCATGTTACCCTTCTATTGGTTAATTTGTTGTCGCTGTGTTAGTTAAAGGGTTAAATTGACTCATTTTTTTCACGCGAATCATAGCAGAGGTGCCGCAAGAATCTACATGGATTCTCGCCGGTTTTATTGCGCGAATATTTATGCGAATCGATTCTCGGATTCTCGTCGAAATTTAAGCCCTGGATAGTGCATACATAGGCTGAGATATTCCTTGGCAGCAAGGCATTTATGTCATTGTGGATGCCATGGTAGCCTTTTGTACGGTTACAGCGGTCTTTTGGGAATTATAGCTGTTAGGAAAATGGCTCGTCATTTCCTAATTGCGTGATGATGAATAAGTCACTAATTACACCGAGATATCGGTCTTCACGGAGAAGAAGACTTCTAGCTACGTTAGTTTGGCTCTGACCGCTGTCTTTTGGGAATAAAGCCAAAAAGAAGTACTGTGCTTTTCGGTTTGTTTTTTCCCAGGTGTCATAGACTTAAGTCTTATTGTTTACACCATTGTAGTCTAACTAGAATTATGAGCGAGATTTGTTCAGTATTATGCAGTTACATAACTGAATTAAAAATCTCTTGAGACTGCGGTCTATAATATTGGGAATTTAGGGCTGTTCATTTAACAGGTTTTCATTCCCTACCTTGTGCGATGATAGTTGTAAGTCTCCAGTCAGGGAGCCTTCAGGGTCGCACCTTACACCAATATATCTGTCTTATCGGCTTTATTGTCTTCACATATAGGAAGACCTTTAGCTGCTTAGCTAGGCTGAGTTTGTTGTCCTATAGGACATTGTACCGTTTGTTAGAGGAGGTTATTCTCTCCCAACTTGGATGGTTTGGTGTGAGTTATTATGAAAATGCGGTGTATTTGTTATGACTAACACAAGAACGATTCAAGTAATGCAGATGAGGTGGGTTCGATATGAAATGTTCATCCAATCCTCCCTCCCCCTCCCCACCACCAATGTGCTAAGAGGCGATTACAGGACAGGATATAGTTTCCTTCCTGCAAGCCTCGTATGCATTTAAGTATTTGCATGCCTTTCATGGCTTATCGATTGGCGGCTGGGTCGTATTCTATGGCGACCTCATGGGGCACATCCACTTTTTAGTTGATTTGTTTCCTGTTGTTGTTTGTTATAAGTCATATACGAGCATATGATTCATTATCAATAAATTGCTAGCCTTTGTGTACCAGTTTGTCTGACAAGTCAGTTAACTGGTATTCGGATTATTACATGCGAGATTCAAGGCTCGCGTACATAATATGTGTTTATTAGGCGGACACATTATTGTATGTTATGGACCTCAGAAAAAATAATGTATTTTGGGGTGGTCTGTGACGAGTCTGTTAATCATAGCTTGATCCATATCTAAATCCAGGTTATATAGTTTCAGTACACATTTTACATGGAAATCAAATGGAGATTTCTATGTATTCCGGTACATGTATATTCGTACGTCTGGGAGTATTATTATTGGAATTAATTGTACACCTGAACGGGGTCGCCTGTGGGTTGCCTTGGAAGCGTGTTTATTCTCCAGAGACCATTCATTGATATTCTTTTGAACAAGTGTGTTTTGTATATATTTATCACCGGTTTTTGACCTATCTACGTATGCCAACTCCGGTGTTCGTTAACAATCATGCAATTAATTACCGGAATCGCCGCTATAGCCTCAGCTTCTGAAGTGGCCTGAAGCACCTATTTTATTAAAAATAATTAATATCTGGGTGCCTGTTCGATGAATATATATTGTTAATTGGTACCGCTGTTACTGATTCCAGAGTGCTCCCCTCTTTGTTTTTTTTAAGAAGATTCCTTCAAAAAGGGGGCGGGGGGGATTTCTTCTTTTTTACACTGAAAATTTGGAGTCCAGGTGGGACTTAGAAAATTTTGGATCAAAATCCGGATTTTTTTTTTGTTTTTTATGCGTTTCGGTCAATTTTAAGACAAAAAAAAAATATTTTTTTTACACTGAAAATTTTGGGTCCTGGTGGGACCAAAATCCGGAAATTATTTTTTTTGTTTTTATGCGTTTTAACTGGTAGAGTGCTGAAAGCCCATTTTTGGGCTTCATTCCGAAGTGCTGGTACTGCAACTTAAAGGCTTCAAATTCAGTGGCTGTGCTTCATATTATCTTTGAGGGGATATTATTTACTCTGTTAGGTTTTGCCTTGTTACAATTTATAGGAGAGTGCCCATAGGCACTCTCCTATAAATTGTAACAAGGCAAAGACAAGGGAACAAATTTTGGTGGCTAAAAATAATTTAGCACTCTACCAGTTAAGAAGAAAAAAAAATTTAGGCTGAAAATATTTTGTTTGGGAAAAAAATCTGTTTTTTATGCATTTATCTCAATTTTGGGATGTAAAAGTGCAGGAACTGAAAATGGAAGGAAAATCCTGTGTATTGTGTGGGCACAATCGCTTCATCTAGTTGGTATATGCTTTTCTTAGGAGGGGCGTATGCAGCTTATTCAAGTCAAGTCCCTGGTTTGATATTTAGACTACCATGTCAGGTGAGCGCCCTCAGGCCCCCTGGGGCCTCTTGTTTTATTATTGTATTTGACGTGGTTTATGGGGGTTAACCTCTCGCTCTTGAATACGCCATCCTAATTTATGGGGCTTAGTTCGAACTAGCCTTTAAAATTGGGGACTCGTTGCACCCAATTAGCATAGTCATTCATGCTAAGAGTAAGGAATTACTGGAATTTGACTCCTTATTTATGACATGTCTTTTCTATTATTGTATAGAGAGACATACATGTAATTCCTTTTAATTTAATTTTCCTTTCACCTTTGATTGCAGGCTTAGGAACTATGTCGGTCTGCTAATTCTGAAGCCCTAGGCCCTCTGCCTTTTTACGATTCAGCTAATCTGGGCCATTGGTTTATAGTATAAAAATATGAAAAATTTAAAGTAATTTGTATATTTTTTACACTTACCAATGGCCCAGGTGGGGATGGCCCACCCATGAGTGGGCACTCATACCTCCCCGCTGAGTTATTATGTAGTAAGCTCATTTACAAAGAATGATGTTGGCGCCAGTGTCGGTCACTTCCTGATGGCTGCGCATGCGCAGATGGTAAAAGTATGGAGGACCAGATAGGACTTTAATTTTTGGTTTGCAAGCAAATTTTTGGGATTGATGGGTTCAAAATTTATGTTTGGCCCTTAATAACAGTTAGTTTGCACCAGCTAGTCTGGGCCATTGGTAAGTATAAAAAATATACAAATTACTTTAAATTTTTCATTTTTGATACTGAATTTAGGGATTTTAACACTATTAGAGATGGGCGGTGATGGAATCTTGAGTTTGGTATCAGTTTTGGTATTTTTGAGGGGGTATACCTTGGTGTTAGTTCGGTATTTGGTATCTGACTTGACTGTGATTTGCTGATAGCACCAAGAGGAATTCACATCAGAAAGATACAGAATAAGTTGTTCTTGTATCATTCTACAACAGTGCCATAAATGCTACTTCCAATGAGCTCAACAGTGGCATTCTTTTATGAAAACTAATCATATCTGCAGTAATTTTTTTTACTTGTTCAGAACACACCTTCACCTTTAAAGCCTGATTTCAGGCATATGCAATCTCAGAGCATGTGCCCTAACCATGCCATCTTCAAGAGAGAGGTCCTTTTGACAATAGATAAAGCACCTGGTCAGTGATTTCTAAACAAGTCTTGGCTGCCTGTTAACCCTTTACCCAACGTAACGGCCAAAACCGGCCAGCGCTATTCTCAAAAATCGCCAATTAATTTTCAAAATATTTTCATTTTTTGTCTCAAAAACATAGGTTATGACCCCTCGTTGGAACGAGCTCGACGAGCTCGTTCCAACGAGGGGTCATAACCTATGTTTTTGAGACAAAAAATGAAAAAAATTAGTTATTCAAGAATTTTTTTTGCAAGTGTCGTCTGCTTTTCATGTTAGGTAAAGGGTTAAGTGGCTGGACAAGTACTGATTGTAGTCTAGTGAGAATTCAGGACAATTGCCCAGACCCTTGAGTGTTAACAAAACTGAAAATCAGCTACTTCAGTTGCTATCAAGACTCAACAGGGCTTAATAAATAGTGAATGTAGGAAAATTCAAAAATTCAAACCGTTTCGGTAGTAAATCATTGGTTCGGTTCGGTTTTTCAGTATGCCCATGATATCAGTGTCGGTTCAGTTTTTAGCTTAACTTGACAACTTCACAAAGTCCAGATAAGATATTGCCATCACGCGTGCAGAAGTCTGTGAATTAAATAACATAATATATATAATGGAGGTTAGCCTAAGTTCAAAGGTTATTGTGTTGCTAAGTCGAGCTTTGCTGAGCCAAACTAGTTTCAAACTGTTGCGTTCTTCTTCAGTGGCATGAAAGCCAGAGGTCTCTGTTGCTCATTCCCTTTTATACCCTCATAAGAGGGTGTCATGTCCCCGTTAACTGAGGGCATAACTGGGCCATCCTGAGATAATGTGGTGAATGCGGCTGTCTGGGGTGGCTGCATCACCTCCCATTCAAAAGGTCAAATTGCCCCCCACCCCACCACCACCCAGTGGGGGGGGGGGGGGGGGGGCTGTTGTTAAACAAATGACCTGTGACCTCTCTCTGTCGGAGGTCATGGGAGGGGTGGGCCGCTACTGGGGCATTTGTCTGGACTTGTTACTAGAACCGTTTGGGTCGGAGGTAGTGTGTACTTTGAGGGGGAGGGAGAAGTTTCAGGTATTAAGTAGCCTACCACGTTAGTCTCGAGGCTCTTTGGCACATTTGCATAGAATATCAGCTGTGAGGGCTTCTGTGGACGGTAATTTTGTTGGGTCATCGTCGGCACAAGTGGATGCTTTCTCAATAGTCTGAGTCCCATCGTCCACTAAAGTCATTGTGTAAGAAGCCTGATGTTTTTTCAGGTATTCCTTGCGAACGAATTGTTTGTGGCAGTTCAAGCAAAATACCCAACCCGCTCTGTGTAGATTGTGCTTATATGCCTCTCCAGGCTCTGCCAATGCGCATAAGCCTTGGAGCAAAGGTTGCAGACAAACCACATTTTTAGCTTAACTTGACAAAGTCAAGATAAGCTATTGCCATCACGCGTGTGGAAGTCTGTGAGTCTGTTTACATTTTCCTTTAGCACAGGCTATACCCCGTAGTTATTGTCCGATTGTCACAAAATTTCATATGCAGGTTTCAGGTTCTGTCTAGATTGAGAACTTTCCCTTTTGGTCTCGATCGGTCAACCGTGATCGCTGCCCGAGCACAAAACCTGAAAACCTTTAGCACAGCCTACAGGTCGTATTTCTGAAGGGATTTCATGGTAACTTGGTAGGATGACTCTGTATAATATCTAGATGAGAACGTCCTCTTTTGGTCATGATCTGTCGACTGTGACTACTGACCAAGCCCGAAACCCCAAATCTTTTCGCACAGTCTACAGTTCATATTTAATATGGAGGAATTTCATTGTAACTTGGTAGGATGACTCCATATGATGTCTAGATGTGAACTTCCCCATTTGGTTGCGATCTCTCATCCATGACGACTGCCCGAGCCCAAACCCCCCCAAAACCTTTAGCACAGTCTACAGGTCGTATTTATGAAGGGATTTCATTGTAACTTGGTAGGATGACTCTGTATGATATCTAGATGAGAACTTCCCCATTTGGTTGTAATCTGTCAACCGTGACGACTGCCCAAGCCCAAAACCCGAAAACCTCTAGCTCGGTCTACAGGTCGTATTTATGGAGGGATTTCATTTTAACTTGGTAGGATGACTCCATATAATTTTAGATGAGAACATGCCCCTTTTGGTTGCGATTGGTCAACTTTGATGGCTACAGGGGCCTGTAGCCCGAAAACCTTTAGCACAGTAGACAGGTCGTATTTATGAAGGGATTTCATCATTTCATTGTAACTTGGTGGGATGACTATAGATAATGCTTAGATGAGAACGCCCCCCCTTTTGGTCGCGATCATTCAACCATAAGAGCTGCCCGAGCCCAAAACCCGAAAAACTTTAGCACAGACTACAGGTCGTATTTATGACAGGATTTCATTGTAATTTTGTTGAATGACTCAGTAAAATGTCTAGATGAGGATGTCCCTTTTGGTTGCGATCGGTCAGCCGTGATGGCTATACAGGCCCGAGGCCCGAAAACCTTTAACACAGTCTGCAGGCTGTATTTATGAAGGGATTTCATTATAACTTGATAGCATGACTCGTGTTCTAGTGTACCTAATTGTTAGGCCCTCGTAACATTTGTCACTAATTTCACCTTTTTGGTGTAATTTATTAACCTCATTGAGGACTGATGTAAAATTTTTGTCCGATAAGTCCTCAATCACCTTACAGTAGAAGGTGGAGTTGCTGAGTTGCCTCTGTGCGTCTTGGATGTAAACAGTTGTGTTCTGGATTACCGTGGAGCCTTTATCTGCCTTCTTGATAATAATATCTTGGTTTGCCCTAAGTCGAACAAGTGCCTTGCATTTGGCTTTGTTGACTTTAGTTGACTGGAAGTGGCTTCTGTTGAAGCAGTGTAGTTCATTTCCTGTCATTTTAGCATCGAGGCAGACATTGTCACCTGGTTTAGGGGTTCAGGTGCTCATAGGAATAAATTTGATATCCAATTTTATATCAAAGTCCTTGGCCGCATCACTCATGTCGTGAAAAAAGACTTTAAGACGCAAGCGGCGTATGAACCAGCCAAGGTCCCTTAAGTTGAGAGTTGGGTTTGGTCGTTTCTTAGGGGCATAGGGCTAAATGTTAAGCCCTTACTCAGTAAAGCCGTCTCAAATTCAGAAAGTCGATAATTTGAGGCATTGACAATAATTCTTTTCTTGATTTCAGCGTTGACATGTTCCATACAATTATAGTTTATTTAATCTTCTGGCTAAATCAAGGATATTTGCTAAAACCTGATCCTTATCCGAGTTCTTTTTGTTTGTATTCCATTTGGGGGTGCCTTGCTGGCTACCTAGGTTTGGTTTCCAGTTCCTGTTGGATCTAGGTTTCAGTTTCCATTTCTGGTCCTGTGGCAGGGAAATGGGGAACTCAGAACCGGAAATGGAAATCGGAACCTAGACATAACAGGAGCCAGAAACCAAACCAAGGTAGCCAGCCAGGCGGTCCTAAATGGAATACAAACAAAAACAAAAAGAACTCTGATCGTCACAAAATTTCATACGCAGATTTGAGGTCACGTCTAGATGAGATCGTCCCCTTTTGGTCACGATTGTTCAACCGTGATGGCTGCCCGAGCCCAAAACCTTTAGCACAGCCTACAGATCGTATTTATGAAGGGATTTCTTTGTAACTTGGTACTAGTAGGATGACTCTGTACAATGTCTAGATGAGAACATCCCCGTTTGGTCAAGATCTGTCAACCGTGATGGCTGCTCAAGCCAAAAACTTTTAGCACAGTCTACAGGTCATATTTAATATGGATGATTTCATTGGGGGCGCGGTGGCTCAGTAGGTAGATATGCAGGCTGCAAACCGAGAGGTCCTTGGTTCGAATCCCACCTGCAGCAATCGC
Source organism: Pictodentalium vernedei (assembly GCA_031216915.1). NCBI lineage: Eukaryota > Metazoa > Mollusca > Scaphopoda > Dentaliida > Dentaliidae > Pictodentalium > Pictodentalium vernedei. Next base: position 384,868,216 of record CM062296.1, read on the forward strand.
GTTGTGTCCTTGGGCAAGACACTTCACCCCCATTGCCCACGTGAGGGCACGGTGACGCTGTGTACTAAGGCGTACTGCATGTCGATGGTGCACCTGTCTTCAACCAATGCTAACCCTGCTAGTGTGGAGTTAGTATGTTGGGGAGCTGACAGTTGCTCGCCGTTGCTCGGTGGTTCGCTCCGGGTACTCCGGCTTCCTCCACCCGTAAAACTGTCGTCATGATTAGCCATTGTGCAGAAATATGTGACCTTAAACACCAATAAATAAATAAACTAGATGGAGTGATTGTGCCCGCACAATACACAGGATTTTCCTCGTATTTTCAGTTCCTGGGCTTTTTCGTCTCAAAATTGAGAAGAACGCAGAAAAACGGATTTTTGATGAGCCTATCAACATACTGATGGTAGAAGATATAATTGCAAGACCTCTATGCAGTATGCCAGCTCCCAGAGGTCGCACCTAATGAAATTTTGTACTGACCGCCAAGGCTCCATACATTGGAACAGCCATAGCCATTCCAAACTGCGCATTATTACTATGTCGACCTCATTAAATGTCAACAAGTGAACAACATTTGCCAGTAAATCCATGTCAGTTGTAATTCCCATTCAGAAGTCCAAAACAACTGCTACCGTAAGTGTTTCAATGAAGGTTACTTTTGAAGATTTCCAAATGCTTTTGCATCCGATTCTTATGCGTGGAGGCGGAAACACTACATGATGGGCAGTGATGTCGTGGTTCCTCACAATTGCAGATGAAATATCTAGAGTTCAGAAATAAAAAACGAGTGCGTAATTGGGTGGGAGTGTGGGGGGGGGGGGGAGGGGGTTGGTTTGGGTGGGAGTTGACAAATCAGTATGAGGAGTGTTAGTTTATGTCATTTCTTAATAATTTCTACTTCTCCTTCAATAAACCTGATGGATTTGATTTGTACGACCGCAACAAGTACAGGCCGAAAGTCAAGATTAAACACTTATGTATACTGTTGTCCACTTTAAAGGAATTCCACCAGGTATTGTTCATATTGCCCCAACCCTTCCTGTTGCTTCTTATTTACATGTACGTTGCAGGGTCTTCGGGTAGATGAATAATTCTCTTTTATTTATCTATGCCATGAGCTCTTATGGTGAAAGCCTGAAATTGAAATGTGGTACCAGAAGGCAACTTCCCAGGCTCGAAGTCAGCAGTATTTAAAAATTTGACATGTGTGTGAGGTGAGCGGGGGTGGGGGTGGCATATGTATACCTAAAGCTAATTCAAACTTGGACCCAAAGTCCGTAACATATTACGCATATCCAAAGTGCACAGCCCCGAGATGTGGGAGGGTATTTGGGGGGGGGGGGCTCCCCTTCCCGACTTTTTTAGCTCACCTGAGCGAAGCTCAAGGGGAGCTTTACTAATCACTTTCTGTCCGGCGTCGTCCGTCCGGCGTTAACTTTACATTATCGACTTCTCCTCCTAAACCACTAGCCCAATTTTATTCAAATGTTGGCTAAATGTTTATTACCTAATGCCAATTCAGATTTGTTCAAATGAAGTTGCCCTTCCTCCTGGTTGGTGCCACGCCCCAAGGGGCACCAAAATCTTTGTAAATCTTCTTCTCATGAACCAGCAGTAGCAGGGACTTGATATATGGTGTGCAGCTTCCTTTTGAGGTGTAGACTCAGATTTGTTCAAGAGAAGTTTGTGGGGCTATACTTGTCGTCATTATGGGAGGGGCAAAATTTTTTGCCCCGCCCAAAATTTCTATATTTTTATACTGTACCAATGACCCAGACTTAGCTGGTGCTAACTCCAACAAAACCAGGGCCAAACACAAATTTTGCCCCCCAATCCCCAAAATTTGCATCCAAAACAAAAAGAAATCATGTCCTAAAGGACCTCCATACTACGCCTCTACTGTGCATGCGCAGTGACGCAGTCGTCCCGAAATTGGCGCCAATTATCATTCTCTGTTTGGCCCTTCATCAGTCAACATCTCACTGATCTTTGTGCTTGTAAATCTCAGTTTAAAGGATGCCAGACACGTAATTTTTGGAGAAAATGTGATTCTAAGGAGGATAGAAGGAGGAGAGGAAAAAGAAGTGGCAAAAAATAATCAGGGCTGTACTTAAAATTTTTTTGATGAAATTATGTTAAGTTGCCTATTTTCGAGGCATGGGCCTCTTGTTGTCATTCTTGCTAATTGTTGCACTGCTTATTCAGTGTTTCCTCTCCCCTAGCCTTCTAAAGTCCCCCCTGGCAATTCTCCCATGCTTTTGGCATATTTTTGAGAAATTTCATTTCTAAAATTTCCTGGGAGAGTTGCTTGGTTACAGAATGTTTTCTGTTATTTTCCCCATAGTTACGTTTTCACCCATGGGTGTATAACGTTTGTGTTCTGCATCTTCCATCTGATGTTCTACAGATTCTCCCCTGGGAGTCTCTGTTTTGCATCAGATAGAGTGTAATTGATGACTGATTCCGGGCCAGTTTTTTCAGTGCCTGGAGTCATGTTTTCTAGTGTGTTTACACTGTTTGTTTTCATTGGCAACAGCCTTTTTTGAGGGGGGCTGTTTGCCTTTGTGGTAGTTTATCTCATTATAAGATACATTTATATTATCCGAAAGTGTCTCATTAATTATTTTATATAAATTTAAAATTTTTGACCACACTTTGCCATCGGATCCATCGGGGCTCAACGTTACTTTTCAGCAACTTGGGCTTCTCTGAAAAAATATTTTTTCAAAATTATTTTGTTTTGCAATTGTTTTTTAATTTATTAATGGATCATGTTATTATGTATCTTTGTGTCAGGGGTTTTTGCGAGTAACTAGGACTTATTGTTGTTCTTTCACAATGAAGGGACATTGTTCAAATTGTAATAGGAAGAAATCTTCCTCTGACTTTCATGATCATTGTATTAATTGTAGTCAGTGTTCTCGCATTAATCCCTGTCCTATATGTGAACATTGGGATGAGAAACATTGGAAACGTGTGTCACGATATGTTGTTTCTGGAGAAAGAGCGATGCCGGCTCTTTCTCCACAAGGTCACTCTACTCTCTCAGTTTCTATTTCAGAGGAACCAGAACAGGGTGATGTTTCCATGTTATCTTCTTCAAGTGTGCGTCCGTCGTCACAAATGAATTCAGAGCTAGCGGCAAAAGTGCTCATGGAGATTAGACAAATGTCGTCCGCTAGCTCGCCCGGTGTAGCGTCCATTCACTGAATGGTTTGGCAGCTGGGTTCGTCCGATGCGGTCCAAGAGGAAATTTTGGGTGATGCGAGCACTATAAACATAATAGATGCACACCCAGTGACGGCGGATAGTAAGCGAGAACGGAGGAAGCCTTTTAGTCCGGTTCCTAGCTCGTCCAGGTCCAGCCGGGCCGCGAGCGAGAGAGGTCCCTCTCTCGTACAACAACATCTGGGACCAGATGTTGTGGTACAAAATGTGTCTTTAGCGGAGCATACGTCCGTCGCTCGGGACGCTCCGTTGTATAAGCAGTCCGCAGAGACTGTTAAGGCTTCCTCTTCTCGTCAGCGCACACGACCGCACCTTGGCTGCGTGACCGCCGATATTTTACCAGCTTCGCCGATGAAGGATTCTTCGGCGACCAGGTCACACCATCCGGCAGCCAGGGATTCGAGACCGATGGACTCCGGACGTTCGCATAGGAAAAGTATGCGGGAGCCATCTGATGCGGAGCTGCCCTCGGCGAAGCAGCGAAAGACTGCGCCTCCGCAGGTCTCGACGTCGGACATTCTTGTGCAGATAGCACAGCTTATCGCAGCATCCCAGCAGCCGACAGAAACGGTGTCGGATCGAGAATTATCCGACGGCGCTGGGTCGGTACGCTCCGCCGAAGCATCGGGGGCGGACGACCGGGAACATCGGGAGGTCCGACCGGATGGTGAAAGGGATACGGATGACTTGGAGCTATCCCTTTCGGAACAACATAAAGCTGCCGTGGACTTCATCCGGCACTTTCTCCCTCAAGTTGTTCCGTCGGGCCAGACTGCTGCGCTTCCGGACAAGAGAATTATAGCGTCATTGGACTCTGAATTTTTTGAGCGGTTCAGGGACATCGCTCCCGAGTTTCCGTCGCAGTCCAATAATGTTGCAAGAACATTTGAATTATTGAACGACGCTATATTTAAACTTGCTTCCAGGACGGGGAAAGCAGGTTTCTTGTCCGCTAATACTCTCAACCTGCCTTTCATTAATGCAATGAATAAATTCGATACGGCAGGACAGGGTATACCGAGAGTTCCTCTGCATATGGACGACGAGGCGGAAGACTTAGAGCTATCATTACCGTCGTCAGCTTCTATTCCAACCGCGGTGTTGGAAACAGCTATTGCGTCTAACAGAGCCAATTTAGATGCCTTATCTTACGCAGATCACCTTACTAAGGCGTTATCACTGCGCCTTCAAGGGGAAGAGTTTCAGGATATACAATCCTCTTTAAGACTTCTTTCAAGGGCAGTAGCTTATTCCACGTGTAACTCCGCCCTTTCAGTGGCAAATCTGGAGTTGGTTAGACGTGATGCAGCCCTAGCTACATCCACACTAGTGGATTCTAAGGTGAAGAACTCTCTTAGAGTCGCTTCGGTCTCAGGAGAACTTCTCTTTGACGGCAAGCTTTCCGCTATTTATGATAAAATTAAAAAGAAAGCTAATGATTCTCTGTTGTTCAGATCGGCTCCTAAAAAGTCGGATACAGCAGACACGAATAAGACAGGCACATCTGGGTCTAATGCGCCCAAGAGAGGTTCCTATAGAGGTTCCGGTGCGTCCTCTTGGTCTTATTCGAGAGACCGTCAGGATAGCGACTCTCGTTCGGGACGTCCTTCAGGCCGGGACAATCGGTCGGATGCCCCGAGGTCGACGAGGCGAGGTGCGGGTCGTGGAAGACGTGGTTTCTCCTACCGCAGGCCTCGCAGGTCCAGGAGGTGATGGCTTAAACCTCTATCGCGTTCCGGTTGGCGGAAGGTTGTCGAGTTTTTCACAAGAGTGGGCGTCGATTACGGACGACCCTTGGGTGAGAGGAGTGACTTCGGAAGGTCTAAAGATATCCTTCAAACGAAAGCCTCCATTAACTCGAAGTCCAAAGTGGACTCATCTTCCGTCAAATCCACAGAAAAGAGACGCTCTGTTATCAGAGGTGCAGTCTCTTTTAATGAAGAACGTGGTAGAGGTCGTAGAAAACCAGGAATCTCTGGGATTCTACAGCCATCTGTTTCTGGTTCCGAAACCAGACGGCTCGTTCCGTCCAGTCATAGATTTGAGCTGGATAAACAAGCTGATCGTCGCTCCGAAGTTCTATATGGAGACGATTCGATCGGTCAGAGCGAGTATTCGGGGTGAACGATTATGCAACGAGCATAGATCTCAAAGATGCGTACTTTCACGTCATGGTACATCCGACATTCCGAAAGTATCTACGCTTCGCAGTCCTAGGAGTGGTGTATCAATTCCGGGCGATGTGCTTCGGATTGAATCTAGCACCCTGGGCTTTCACTCGGGTAATGAACTCGGTAATGATCTACTTCCGAGCTCATTCGTCTGCGGTAACGTCAGCCTACCTGGACGACATTCTTCAGAGGTACGGCAACGAGTTAACGCTTCAGAACGATGTTCAGAATCTTCTTCTATTGCTCCGACGTCTCGGTTTTATAGTAAACGAGGAGAAGTCGGATCTGGTGCCGTCCAAGTCATTCACTCATCTGGGAATGAGCTTCGAGACGCACAACAATCTCGTTCGTCTGCCGTTAACCAGAGCGAAATTAGTCAGTTGTTACGCTCGCTATTGTCTGCACGCAGACAAAGTCACGGCGAGAGAATTTATGAGACTGATAGGTCTGTGCGGAGCCGCCGCGGATCTCATTCCGATGGGGCGGCTACGCACACGTCCTCTTCAAATTTTCCTGACTCAGAATTGGAGTGTGAAAATTCATTCGCTCGATGTAGACGTTCTCTTGTCAGATCAAGTGAAACAAGAGATTCAGACTTGGGCAAACATTCAGTGGTTAACTCAAGGAGTTCCGCTGCAGTTGCCGGATCCGAGTTTTACCGTTATGACGGATGCCAGTCAAACAGGTTGGGGTGCATCATTAATCCCAACGGATTCGAGATGCCAGGGTCTTTGGGATCCGCAATTCCTGTGCAAGCACATTAAACATCAAGGAAATGATGTCAATTTGGCTTGCGTTACGTCACTGGATGGACATTATTCACGATGCTCATGTCCAAATCCTATCCGACAATACGACAGTAGTGGCGTATATACGGAATCAGGGAGGCACTCATTCAGTTCCGTTGTTCAATCTAACGGAAAGAATCCTTCTGTTTGCGTTAGAACATCACGTTCTTCTTTCGGTCCGTCACATACCGGGTCGTCTGAATGTGCTAGCAGACTCCCTTTCACGAAAGGGTCGCTTGTTGCCGTCGGAGTGGACTCTCAACAAACAAGTATTCAATCAGATTTGCTACCAATGGGAACGGCCAATGATAGACTTATTTGCGACACATCTCAACAATCAGTTGCAGACGTATGTGTCTCCGTTGTCCGGATCCAAGAGCATTTGCAGTAGACGCTCTGTCGATCCCTTGGGACGGAATGATAGGATATGCGTATCCTCCAGCGCCGTTAATTCAACAAGTATTGCTAAAGATAAAACAATCTCAATGCAAGATTCTGTTGGTAGCATCTCTGTCGCCACAGAGACCGTGGATAAATCTACTCAGGTGTCTGTTGTGGGATCTACCGCGGAAGCTTCCTCCACGAGAGGATCTTCTTTCGCAGGGGAAATCGCGCCAACTCCATCACAACCCGCAAGGTCTCAACCTTCACGTTTTTCCGTTGTGCGGTCCTTCTTGCATGGCAAGCACTTTACAGGACGAGCAGTGGACGCGATTTCTAACTGTAGGAGGACCTCCTCTTCGCTAAACTATGCGGCTAAGTGGAAGTTTTTTTGTCGTTGGTGTAGGGATCATTCTGTAGATATATTTGATCCCTCTATACCAGACATTGCAAACTTTCTAGTATACTTGTTTGACGAAATCAAACTGCAGCCTGTTACTATAAAGGGTTATAGATCTATGTTATCTGATACCTATGCACATCATGATAGTTTACAAATTGGATCTAATGTCTCTTTATCGAAGTTGGTTAGAAACTTTTCGATAAATAGACCCAGAACTCTTAGATTAATTCCTAAGTGGAATTTAGCTTGGGTTCTCCTTAAATTGAAGGAAAAGCCATTTGAACCTCTTGGGACAGTCGATTCCTCTTGGGACAGTAGATTTCAAATTCTTATCTTATAAGACAGCTTTTCTCTTAGCTTTCTCTTCTGCCAGAAGAGTCAGTGAGCTTCATGCACTATCGGTGGATGATTCTCATTATCGTAGTGTTGGGAACACTATCACCTTCACTACTAATGTGGGTTTTTTAGCTAAGAATCAGGCTCCTAATAAATATCCGGAACCTATTGTTATTAAGGCTCTTCCGTCTTCAGACGGGCGTAGGCCTTTACTCTGTCCTGTTAGAGCACTACGTATCTATAAACAGAGATCTCAGTTCATCAGAAAGGGACGGAAACGTTTCTTTCTGTCTTTGATGCCTAATAGAAAGGACATTTCAGTCCATTCTATTGCTAGATGGATTCAGTTAACTATCCGTACTGCGTATGAAGATTTATCTTCTTCTCAGCAGTCTGTGCTTAAGATTTCTGCTCATGAAGTAAGAGCTCTTTCTACTTCCTGGGCTTATGCTAATAGTGTTGCTATTACAGATTTAATGAAGGCTGCTTATTGGTCTCAGCCATCCACATTTACTAATTTTTATCTCAGAAATATTGAGTCCATTTCTGGAGACCTGCATTGTTTAGGTCCGTTATCTGTTGCTCAGAATGTCGTCCACTAAACAGTTGCAACTATAGTTATGCAGGCTTTCTGTTCCGGCAGTGACTCCGTCCGGCTGCCCTCTTCGCTCTGGGCTATTTGACCCAGGGCAAGGGGAAGGGGGGTGGGGGGGCGGGTGTTCCCTTAGGTCACCTGCTTTATAGTGAAAAGCAAGGGAATGCCTCCTCCAAGTCAGTATTTCTGAGTCGCTTCCGGGATGGTTTTAAAGTGTAATATTAATGTTTAAATTCATTTATGTCTTATTTTTAAAGTGTAGCTCGGTGTGAAGCATTTGTATATGTCAAGTGTCAAACGGGCTTTAATATACAATACTCGGACACTTTTAAATGATTATAAAGAGTCTCAATTCTCTGGACTACCTTATTTATTGGCTTGCTTTAAAAATAATTAGTATAAGGGTTATACTGGATGTTAATAGAGAACATGAATGTTATTGTGCTCAATTATTAAGGGTAGTGTATCTTTCTAATTTAATATTAAATAAGAAAGATACATGTAAAGCCTAATACTCCTTTTCTCCTTAAGGGGTTACCTCTTTACTATATAGTTGAGCTTATTGGATTTTCCTCTATGTCCTAGGCCCTCCAGCCTGTTTACTATTCAGCTAAGTCTGGGTCATTGGTACAGTATAAAAATGTTAAAAAATTTATAGTAACCCCCTGAGTCAGCACTTTTTAACACTGTAGGCAATGGGAAAAACATTAAAAAATCTTCTTTCCAGATCCAGCAGGCAGAATCTTTTGATATTTGGTATGCAACATTGTAGGGTGGATCTGATTCAAGTTTGTTCAAAATCGGCCCCCTGGATTGATATTTGGGCTCAGTATAGGAGCCTGATTTCGAACTTAGTGCATTTCAGGCAAATTTCTTAAAAAATCTTCTTCTCCAGATCCAGCAGGCAGAATCTTTTGATATTTGGTATGCAACATTGTGGGGTGGATCTGATTCAAGTTTGTTCAAATCGGCCCCCTGGGTTTATATTTGGGCTCAGTATAGGAGCCCAAATTGGAACTTACTGCATTTCAGGCAAATTTTCTTAAAAAATCATCTTCTCCAGATCCAGCAGGCAAAATCTTTTGATATTTGGTATGCAACATTGCGGGGTGGATCTGATTCAAGTTTGTTCAAATTGGCCCCCTGGATTCATATTTGGGCTCAAAAAAAGAAGCTCGAATTCAAACTTAGTGCATTTCGGGCAAATTTCTTCAAAAATCTTCTTCTCCAGATCCAGCAGGCAGAATCTTTTGATATTTGGTATGCAACATTGCGGGGTGGATCTGATTCAAGTTTGTTTCAAATCGGCCCCTGGATTCATATTTGGGCTTAATATAGAAGCCCGAATTCGCACTTATTGCATTTCAGGCAAATTTATTAAAAAATCTTCTTCTCCAGATCCAGGAGGCAGAATCTTTTGATATTTGGTATGCAACATTGTGGGGTGGATCTGATTCAAGTTTGTTCAAATCGGCTTCCTAGTTTCATATTTGGGCTCACTATAGAAGCTCGAATTCGAACTTAGTGCATTTCAGGCAAATTTCTTAAAAAATCTTCTTCTCCAGATCCAGCTTCAGAATCTTTTCATATTTGGTTAGCAACATTGTGGGGTGGATCTGATTCAAGTTTGTTCAAATCGGCCCCCTGGGTTTATATTTGGGCTCCGTATAGGAGCCCAAATTTTAACTTAGTGCATTTCAGGTATATTTCTTAAAAAATCTTCTTCTCCAGATCCAGCAGGCAGAATCTTTTGATATTTGGTATGCAACATTGTGGGGTGGATCTGATTCAAGTTTGTTCAAATCGGCCCCCTGGGTTTATATTTGGGCTCAGTATAGGAGCCCAAATTTGAACTTAGTGCATTTCAGGCAAATTTCTTTGAAAATCTTCTTCTCAAGATCCAGCAGGCAGAATCTTCTGATATTGGGTATGCACCATGCTTAGGGGGGTGAGATTCAAGTTTGTTCAAGCCAAGTCCCTGGGTTCATATTTGAGCTCACTGTGGTAGCCCGAATTATAACTTAGTTCAAAATGAGGAATTTTCTTTAAAAATCTTCTTCAGATCCAGCAGTCGGAATGTTTTGATATTTGGTATGCAGCATCCTTAGGGGGTGAGATTCAAGTTTGTTCAAGCCATGTCCCTAGGTCCATATTTGGACTCACTGTGGGAGCTCGAATTGTAACTTACTTCAAAATGAGGACTTTTCTTTAAAAATCTTCTTCTTCAGCCATGTCCCTAGGTCCATATTAGGACTCACTGTTGGAGCTCGAATTGTAACATAGTTCAAAATGAGGACTTTTCTTTAAAAATCTTCTTCAGATCCAGCAGTTGGAATGTTTTGATATTTGGTGTGCAGCATCCTTAGGGGGGTGAGATTCAAGTTTGTTAAAGCCAAGTCCCTGGGTTCATATATTGGCTCCCTGTGGGAGCCTGAATTATGACTTAGTTCAGTATGAGGAATATTCTTTAAAAATCTTTTTTTTTTAGATCCACTGGTCAGAATCTTTGGATATTTGGTATAAGCTTTTCTTAGGAGGAGCAGATGCAACTTGTTGATATCAATTCTCTGGGTTGATATAAATTTAGGCTACCAAGTCAGGTGAGCGCCCTCAGGCCCCTTGGGGCCTCTTGTTTCTCATTTGAGGCTTGTCATGGTTTTGCGTAATGGTGTGTGACATTTCTAAATCCCGCATTTTCCGGTCTAGGTTCTGGTCTGGTGTTGGGAAATCTCCTTGCCGACTTGAATAATGAGTTCTTTGACAATCATGATATTCTAAAAGTTATGTAGGAGGTCATTGGACAATTGTTAGCTTCGTCGGCTGCTGGCTCTGAGTCTATGCCTCACTAGTCATAATTTATTTTCCGACAGAATGTGTAAATTTTTGACAGAGATGTTTATTGGGGCCGTGGTTCGCCACCATCGCACACCCACCTTTTCTTTTTTTTTTGGGGGGGGGGGGGGGGGGGGGGGGGGGGGGACAGAGTTTCCCAGTCCTCAATCTGGCTATGTACAGCAACTAATTCCAGGCCTTTGTGGTGCTTTATTACATTTGGCTTCCATGTCAGAATGTTAGGAAGCAAATGGGTAGTTGCAGGTAGGTAATTGTCGGGATATTTCTTGCAATTAGACACCCTTAATGTTTCAATGATTTTTCACTCAAAACGTAAAATGACACTTAACGCCTACCCTGTACAATCTAAAAGCGCATATTTTTCTGAATATATTACAAATTACAACAAATCATTTGAATTGGTATTCTATCCGCAAGGACTGATTAAGTAATATTAAATATTTAAAAGAAACGCGAATACCAATGTTTGCAGGTTTTACTGCAAATTTTGATTTCAAATTATGTACAGCGTTCACTGAAGTTGAGGTCGCCGGGTTCAAAGTGATCAATGTTTTTCAGACGTGTTTCCTGGCATGGACGCCCAAGCTGTAGAGTCCATTTAATGGATGTTTGTGTTGGGTGGGGGTTGGGCAGTCGCGTTGGAGGAAGAGCCTCAACATCCAAATTCTGAATAACGGACACTTTAACCCGTCTCGTAGTACAGTTTTGTCAGGTCAAAGTAGCGATCGAAAGAAAGAAGTTTGGTTTTTGATCATACGTTTTCAGTCCCAACCGGACCAAAAAATTTCCAGGTAAAAAAAAAATATTTTTTTTGTCTCAAAATTGACCAAAACGCATAGAAAACCAAAAAAAAAAAATTCCCATTTTTGTTAAAAATTTTCCAAGTCCAAACCGGAGTGGTAGTTCTCCAGCCATCAGAAGCCAAGTGGAATAAAACCCTATTCCCATGGGATGGGGAAAGGTTTAAAGAGACCGTGAATGTTGCCATTTCAACCACGGAAGCCTTATACGATTCAAGAATGTCGATTATTCTCATGCCAAAATGAGGGTGTACGGACCGTTGGGAGGCCGAGAGAGTGTACATTTGGCGACCACCCAAAGCCAAATGCAACAGGATTGTGCTTCCACACTACGGGGAATGTTTTTATCTATATACAGGCTACAGATTTTCAATCACCACTGCTTTTAACCCACTCCGGTAGCAAAGTATGAGGTCATAGTACCTGTCCGAAGACCCGACCAAAAACTTCCAGGTAAAAAAAACAAATTTTTTCATCTCAAACTTGACCAAAACGCGTAGAGAACCCCCCCCCCCCTCCCCCCCCCCCCCCCCCCCCCTCCCCCCCCCCCCCCCCCCAAAAAAAAAAAAAATTCCCATTTTTGTTAAAAATTTTCCAAGTCCGAACCGGAGTGATAGTTTTTCAGCCATCAGAACCCAAGTGAAATAAAATCCTATTCCCATGGGGTGGGGGGAAAGGTTTAAAGAGACCGTGAATGTTGCCATTTCAACCACGGAAACCTTATATGATTCAAGAACATCGAGTATTTTCATGCCAAAAAGAGGGTGTTCGCATGGTTGAGAGGCCGATAGTGTACATTTGGTGACCGCCCGAAGCCAAATGCAACAAGGTTGTGCTTCCACACTATGGGGAATCTTCTTGTCTATACATGGGCTACACATTTTTCAATCACCACTGCTTTTAACCCACTCCGGTAGTAAAGTATAATCAGGCCGTAGTAGCTGACCGAAGACCGGACCAAAAACTTCCAGGTAAAAAAAAAATTTTCGTTTCAAAATTGACCAAAACGCACAGAAAACCGAAGAAAAAAAATTCTGATTTTTGTTCAAAATTTTCCCAGTCCGAACCGGAGCGGTAGTTCTCCAGCCATCAGAAGCCAAGTGAAATAAAACCCTATTCCCCTGGCGTGGGGGAAGGTTTAAAGAGACCGTGAATGTTGCCATTTCATTCACAGAAACCTTATACGATTCAAGAACGCAGAGTATTCTCATGCCGAAAAAAGGGTGTGCGGACCGTTGAGAGGCCGAGAGTATATTTTGGCAACGGCCAGAAGCCAAACTCAACAAAATTGTGCTTCCAAGATACGGGGAATCTTTTTACCTATATACGGGCTACACATTCTCAATCACCGCCGCTTTTAACCCACTCCGGTAGTACAGTATAATTAGGTCAAAGTAGCAGTCTGAAGACCAATTTTCATTTTTTGGTGGTGTAGTGTAAAAAAAAAAAAAAAAAAAATTTTCGTCTCAAAATTGAACAAAACACATAAAAAACAAAAACCAAAATTTCCGAATTTTGGTCGAAAATCCCGAAGTCTGAACCAGAAAGAAAATTTTCAGGGTAAAAAAAAAAAAAATTGTCTCAAAATTGAACAAAACGCATAAAAAACGGGAAAAAAAATTTCGACTTTTTGGCCGCCATTTTGGATTAACGAAAAATCAAAACAAAATTCTTTTGATTTTCTTTATAAAGCGGTATTACTGCCTTCAATTTGGAACCCTTTTAGAGGGCTCATTATATTTAAATCTTGATTTTTCAATCCAAAATGGCCGATTTTGGAGATAACTTTCCGTTTTGTGAAAAATTTTGACAGAAAACATAAAAAATGTCAAAAAATACCGATTATATATATTCTGACACGTCTGTCAAAAAGTTAAGTCGATAACTTTTTTTCCTTCATGAGATATTGGCCTACGAAGCTTTGGGCGTTTTGGGGCATTTTTGCCCACCGAGAAACATTTTCCCCCAAATACTGATGGTTTTATTTATTAGAATTCATGGCCGTCATTGATCGTGCAAAGTTTGAAAAAAATCTTAAAGACCGTTTTCGAGAAAACTCTTTACCCGATGTGTTGGGAAAAAAAAAAAGAAGAATAACTAGATGAAGTGATTGTGCCCGCACAATACACAGGATTTTCCTCGTATTTTCAGTTCCTGAGCGTTTTCGTCTCAAAATTGAGAAGAACACAGAAAAACGGATTTTTGATGAGCCTATCAACATACTGACGGTAGAAGATATAATTGCAAGACCTCTATGCAGTATGCCAGCTCCCAGAGGTCACATCTAATGATATTCTGTACTGACCGCCAAGGCTCCATACATTGGAACAACCATAGCCATTCCAAACTGCGCATTATTACTATGTCGACCTCATTAAATGTCAACGAGTGGACGACATTTGCCAGTAAATCCATGTCAGTTGTAATTCCCATTCAGAAGTCCAAAACAACTGCTACCATAAGTGTTTCAGTGAAGGTTACTTTTGAAGATTTCCAAATGCTTTTGCATCCGATTCTTATGCGTGGAGGTTGAAACACTACATGATGGGCAGTGATGTCGTGGTTCCCCACGATTGCAGAAGAAATATCTAGAGTTCAGAAATAAAAAACGAGCGCGTAATTGGGTGGGAATGGGGGCGGGGGGGGGGGGGGGGGGGGGGGGTTCGGGTGGGAGCTGACAAATCAGTATGAGGAGTGTTAGTTTATGTCATTTCTTAATAAGTTCCTCTTCTCCTTCAATAAACCTGATGGATTTGATTGTACGACCACAACAAGTACAGGCCGAAAGTCAAGATTAAACACTTATGTATACTGTTATCCGCTTTAGAGGAATTCCACCAGGTATTGGTCATATTGCCACAACCCTTCCTGTTGCTTCTTATCTACATGTACGTTGCAGGGTCTTCGGGTAGATGAATAATTCTCAGTTATTTATCTATGCCATGAGCTCTTATGGTGAAAGCCTGAAATTGAAACGCGGGGTACCAGAAGGCAACTTCCCAGGCTCGAAGTCAGCGGTATTTAAAAATTTGACATGTGTGTGGGGTGAGGGGGGGGGGGGGGCATATGTATACCTAAAGCTAATTCAAACTTGGACCCAAAGTCCGTAACATATAAGGCATATCCAAAGTGCATAGCCCCGAGATGTGGGAGGGTATTTGAGGGGAGGGGGGGGGGGGAGGCTCCCCTTCCTGACTTTTTTTTAAATAAGAGGCACTGATAACAATTCTCATTTGAGGCTTGTCATGGCTCTGCGTAATGGCGTGTGACATTTCTAAATCCCGCACTTTCCGGTCTCGGTTCTGGTCTGGTGTTGGGAAATCTCCTTGCCGACTTGAATAATGAGTTCTTTGACAATCATGATATTCTAAAAGTTATATAGGAGGTCATTGGACAATTGTTAGCTTCGTCGGCTGCTGGCTCTGAGTCTATGCCACACTGGTCAGAAATTATTTTCCGACAGAATGTGTAAATTTTCGACAGAGATGTTTATTGGGGTCGCGGTTCGCCACCGTCGCACACCCACCTTTTTTTTTGGGGGGGGGGGGGGGGGGGCAGAGTTTCCCAGTCCTCAATTTGGCTACAGCAACTAATTCCAGGCCTTCGTGGTGCTCTATTACTTTTGGCTTCCATGTCAGAATGTTAGGAAGCAAATGGATAGTTGCAGGAAGGTAATTGTCGGGTTATTTCTTATAATTAGACACCCTTAATGTTTCAATGATTTTTCACTCAAAATGTAAAATGACACTTAACGCCTACACTATACAATCTAAAAGCGCATATTTTTTTGAATATATTACAAATTACAACAAATCATTTGAATTGGTGTTCTATCAGCAAGGACTGATTAAGTAATACTAAATATTTAAAAGAAACGCGAATACCAATGTTTGCGGGTTTTACTGAAAATTTTGATTTCAAATTATGTACAGCGTTCACTGAAGTTGAGGTCGCCGGGTGCAAAATGATCAATGTTTTTCAGACGTGTTTCCTGGCATGGACGCCCGAGATGTAGAGTCCAACGAATGGGTGTTTGTGTTGGGTGGGGGGTTGGGCAGTCGCGTCTGA
Organism: Pictodentalium vernedei; assembly: GCA_031216915.1. Lineage (NCBI taxonomy): Eukaryota > Metazoa > Mollusca > Scaphopoda > Dentaliida > Dentaliidae > Pictodentalium > Pictodentalium vernedei. The sequence continues at coordinate 384,883,839 of CM062296.1, forward strand.
TAGTTTTACAGGTGGAGGAAGAGCCTCAACATCCAAATTCTGAATTACGGCCACTTTAACCCGTCTCGTAGTACAGTTTCGTCAGATCAAAGTGGCGATCGAAAGAAAGAAGTTTGGTTTTTGATCAAACATTTTCAGTCCCAACCGGACCAAAAAATTTCCAGGTAACAAAAAATATTTTTTTGTCTCAAAATTTACCAAAACGCATAGAAAACCGAAAAAAAAAATCCGATTTTTGTTCAAAAGTTTCCAAGTCCGAACCGGAGTGGTAGTTCTCCAGCCATCAGAAGCCAAGTGGAATAAAACCCTATTCCCATGGGATGGGGAAGGTTTAAAGAGACCGCGAATGTTGCCATTTCAACCACGGAAGCCTTATATGATTCAAGAACGTCGATTATTCTCATGTCAAAATGAGGGTGTACGGACCGTTGGGAGGCCGAGAGTATACATTTGGCGACCACCCGAAGCCAAATGCAACAGGATTGTGCTTCCACACTCCGGGGAATCTTTTTATCTATATACGGGCTACAGATTTTCAATCACCACTGCTTTTAACCCACTCCGGTAGCAAAGTATAATGAGGTCATAGTACCTGTCCGAAGACCCGACCAAAAACTTCCAGGTAAAAAAACAATTTTTTTCGTCTCAAACTTGACCAAATCGCGTAGAAAACCAAAAAAAAAAAAAATCCCATTTTTGTTGAAAATTTTCCAAGTCCGAACCGGAGTGGTAGTTTTCCAGCCATCAGAACCCAAAATGAAATAAAATCCTATTCCCATGGGGTGGGGGGAACGGTTTAAAGAGACGGTGAATGTTGCCATTTCAACCACGGAAGCCTTATATGATTCAAGAACGTCGAGTATTTTCATGCCAAAAAGAGGGTGTTCGCATGGTTGAGAGGCCGAGAGTGTACACTTGGTGACTGCCCGAATCCAAATGCAACAAGGTTGTGCTTCCACACTATGGGGAATCTTCTTGTCTATATACGGGCTACACATTTTTCAATCACCACCGCTTTTAACCCACTCCAGTAGTAAAGTATAATCAGGTCGTAGTAGCTGACCGAAGACCGGACCAAAAACTTCCAGGTAAAGAATTTTTTTTCGTTTCAAAATTGACCAAAACGCACAGAAAACCAAAAAAAAAATTCCGATTTTTGTTCAAAATTTTCCCAGTCCGAACCGGAGCGGTAGTTCTCCAGCCATCAGAAGCCAAGTGAAATAAAACCCTATTCCCCTGGTGAGGGGAAAGGTTTAAAGAGACCGTGAATGTTGCCATTTCAATCACAGAAACCTTATACGATTCAAGAACGCCGAGTATTCTCATGCCGAAAGGAGGGTGTACGGACCGTTGAGAGGCCGCGAGTGTATTTTGGCGACCTCCCTAAGCCAAACTCAACAAAATTGTGCTTCCAAACTACGGGGAATCCTTTTACCTATATATGGGCTACACATTCTCAATCACCGCTGCTTTTAACCCACTCCGGTAGTACAGTATAATTAGGTCAAAGTACCAGTCTGAAGACCGATTTTTCGTTTTTTTTGGTGTAGTGTAAAGAAAAAAAAAAAATTTTTTTTCGTCTCAAAATTGAACAAAACACATAAAAAATAAAGACAAACATTTCCGGATTTTGGTCGAAAAGTCCGAACCGGAGTGGTAGTTCTCCAGCCATCAGAAGCCAAGTGAAATAAAACCTTATTCCCATGGGGTGGGGAAAGGTTAAAGGAGACCGTGAATGTTGCCATTTGAATCACGGAAGCCTTATACGAGTCAAGAACGCCGAGTATTCTCATGCCAAAAAGAGGGTGTACGGGCCGTTGAGAGGCCGAGAGTGTACTTTTGGCGACCGCCCGAAGGCAAACGCAACAAAATTGTGCTTCCAAACTATGGGGAATCTTTTTACCTATATATGCGCTACACATTCGCAATCATCACCACTTTTAACCCACTCCGGTAGTACAGTATAATTAGGTCAAAGTACCAGTCTGAAGACCAATTTTCGTTTTTTGGTGGTGTAGTGTAAAAAAAAAAAAAAAAATTTTTCGTCTCAAAATTGAACAAAACACATAAAAAACAAAAATAAAAATTTCCCAATTTTGGTCGAAAATTTCGGAAGTCCGAACCGGACCAAAAATTTTCAGTGTAAAAAAAAAATGTTTTTTCGTCTCAAAATTGAACAAAACGCATAAAAAACGAAAAAAAAAATTTCGATTTTTTGGCCGCCATTTTGGATTGACGAAAAATCGAAACGAAATTCTTTCGATTTTTTTTGTAAAGCGGTATTACTGCCTTCAATTTGGAACTCTTTTAGAGGGCTCATTATATTTAAATCTCAATATTTCAATCCAAAATGGCCGATTTTTGAGATAACTTTCCGTTTTGTGAAAAATTTTGGCAGAAAACATAAAAAATGGAAAAAAATACCGATTATATTTGTTTTAGACAAGAGTAATTCTGACAAGTCTGTCAAAAAATTAAGTCGATAGCTTTTTTCTTTCATGAGATATTGGCCTACGAAGCTTTGGGCGTTTTTGGGCGTTTTTGCCCACCAAGAAACATTTTCCCCCAAATACTGATGGTTTTATTTATTAGGACTCATGGCCGTCATTGATAGTTTTTATTTATGAGAAATAATGAATCTAGACATAATAAAGTAAAAAAAAAACAAGAAATTTTTTTTCAATTTTTGGTCACAGTGTCCCGAAGCCATGTTTGACTGCTAGCGGAAGCCAAATTAAGAACAACTCCATTTCCAAAAGATGATAACTGTTCATGTACACTGTGACTTCAACATTTCTACCCTTAGAAACTTTCAAATCGTCCCTCTTGTTGAGTACTGTGACGGCAAAGTAGCCGGGTGGAAACAAAAAATTCCGACTTTTGGTCGAAAATTTCTAAGTCCAAACCGAAAATTTTTCTGGTGCAAAAAATTTTTTTTTTTTCGTCTCCAAATGGCCTGAAACACATAAATAACCGAAAATAAAAATTCGATTTTTCGGCCGCCATTTTGGATTACCGAAAAATCGAAACGAAATTCTTTCGATTTTTTTTATAAAGCGGTATTACTTCCTTCAATTTGGAACCCTTTTAGAGGGCTCGTTATATTTAAATCTCGATATTTCAATCCAAAATGGCCGATTTTTGAGATAACTTTCCGTTTTGTGAAAAATTTTGGCAGAAAACATAAAAAATGGAAAAGAATACCGATTATATTTGTTTTAGACAAGACTAATTCTGACAAGTCTGTCAAAAAATTAAGTCGATAGCTTTTTTCTTTCATGAGATATTGGCCTACGAAGCTTTGGGCGTTTTTTGGCGTTTTTGCCCACCAAGAAACATTTTCCCCCAAATACTGATGGTTTTATTTATTAGAACTCATGGCCGTCATTGATCGTGCAAAGTTTGAAAAAAATCGTTTTCGAGAAAACTCTTTCCCGGATGTGTTGGAAAAACCAAAAAAAAAAAAAAAAAAAAAAAAAAAAGAATAATAATCTTGGCAATAACAAATAGATTTTCCTTTCAGGAAAATCCAAATAATCTTGGCAATAACAAATAGATTTTCCTTTCAGGAAAATCCAAATAATAAATAATAATGATTTCATTGTAACTTGGTAGGATGACTCCATATGATGTCTAGATGGGAACTTCCCCATTTGGTCATGATCTGGCAACCATGACGAGACTGCCCGAGCCCAAAACCTGAAAACCTTTAGCACGGTTTACATGTCATATTTATGACTTGGTAGGTTGATTCCATATAATGTCTAGATGAGAAAGTCCCCTTTTGGTAGCAACAGTGGCCTGAAGCCCAAAAATATTTTCCACGGTCAACAGGTCGTATTGATGAAGGGATTTCATTGTAACTTGGTAGGATGACTCCATAGAATGCCTAGATGAGATACATGAGAATGTCCCCTTTTGGTCGCGACCATTCAACTGTGATGGCTGCTTGAGCCCAAAACCTGAAACTACAGGCTGTATTTATGAAGGGATTTCATTGTAACTTCATAGGATGACTCAGTATAATGACTAGATGAGAACCTCTGCTTTCAGTCATGATCGATTGACCGTGATGGTGACAGGAGCCCGAAGCCGAAAACTTTAGCACAGTCTATAGGTCTTGGTATGATGACTCTGTATAATATCTGGATGAGAACTTCCCCTTTTGGTTGCAATCTGACAACTGGGATGGCTGCCCCAAGCCCAAAAACCTTTAGCACAATCTACAGATCATATTTATGAAGGGATTTCATTGTAACTTGGTAGGATGACTCAGTATATAATGTCTAGATGAGAATGTGATCGGTCAACCTTGATGGCTTCACTGGGCTGTGATCTAGATTTGTTTAGCACAGTCTACAGTTCAAATTTATGAAGTGACTTCATTGTAACTTGGAAGGATAACTTGATATGATGTCCAGATGAGACTTTCCTATTTTGGTCATGATCAGTCAGCTGTTACCGCCCGTTAGTCACGTGACCGGGATTCATATAGTACTGCCTACAGATTCTTTTTATAAAGGGATTTAATTGTAACTTGGTAGGATAACTTTAAAAGATATCTAGATGAGACTGTCCTATTTTGGTCATGATCAGTCAACTGTGGCAGCCGAGCCATCATGTGACCAAGATTCCTTTAGCAAAGTCTATGAGTTATATTTATGAAGGGATTACCTTGTAACTTGATAGGATGACTTGTTGTGGAAAAATTTCACTGTAACTTGGTAACTTTGACATGCATTAGCCGTGAGGGCCACATTAAACCCACCCCTCAATTCTTTAGTACAGTTTACACCTCAAATTATTTTTATTGAAAACATCGCATACAGGGAACAGAAATTAACATATTCATTTATTCCAATTCTTGTTGTATTTCATAATCCTTTCATAAACATTGAACATTATCTTTTTCATCAAACACAACACACAGTCAAGTTAAGCTACAGTCATTGACACTTTCATTTGGAATATTACCCATCTCTAAACCCTTTATCCAACCCATGTGATATCAAAACTTGTTACTTTGATTATTTATTTTTCAATTTAAAAAAAATAATTTATGTAAATATATCATTCCCCCCCCCCCCCCCCTCCAGAACGAGATGAACAAACTCATTCCAGTAAGGTGTCAAATGATGTAGTTGTGTTGAAATTGTTTGAGAATTTTTCTTCCACTGCTTAATTTGTAATTGGCTGATTATGGCAAGGGAAAGGTTAAGTATTTTAAAACTACCATGAAACATGTATGACTGAATTCTGACAAGTGCTGGAATATATGAATATTCAGTTGTTTGACTATGGAAACAGTTCAGTGCATGGTTCACCTAGCATTGTTACTTTTTAGCTCACCTGGCCTAAAAGACCATATGAGCTTTTCTCATCACTTGGTGTCGGTCGTCCGTAAACTTTTCACATTTTCATCTTCTTCTCTGTAACTGCTGAGCCGGTGTGAACCAAACTTGGCAGGAATGGTCTATGGAAGGTCCTCTACAAACGATCCTCATTTTGTTCCAGTCGGATGAAAAACATGGCTTCCAGAGGCATTCTTTGATTCTGGTTGGTGGATTTTCAAAAATCTTCTCTGAAACTGCCAGGCCAAATGTTTTGAAACTTCACATAATTGATGACTGGGACCCCCCTCTACCAACGATCCTCATTTAATGTTGATTTGATTACAAACATGGCCACAATTGCAGCTTATAGTTACTGTAGGAACCCTATGGGAAATCACATTTTCCTCTTCTTCCCTGGAAAAAACGAGGCGATGTGAAAACAAACCTGGCAGGGATAGTCTATGGGAGGTCCTCTACAAATGATCCTCATTTTGTTCCCGTGGGTTGAAAAACATGGCCACCAGAGGGATTCTTTGATTCTGATTGGTAGATTTTCAAAAATCTTCTCCTCTGAAACTGCCAGGCAAAATGTTTTGATACTTCACATAAACGATGACTGGGACCCCCTCTACCAATGATCTTCATTTAATGTTGATCGGGTTGCAAACATGGCCACAATTGCGGCTTATAGTTACTATAGAGACCCTATGGGAATCACATTTTCATCTTCTCCGGAACTACTGAGCCAACGGGAACCAAACCTGGCAGGGATGGTCTATGGGAGTTCCTCTACAAACGGTCCTCATTTTGTTCCCGAGGGTTGAAAAACATGGCCACCAGAGGGATTCTTTGATTCTGATAGGTGGATTTTCAAAAATTTTCTCCTCTGAAATTGCTGGGCTAAATGTTTTGATACTTCACATATGTAATGAATGACTGGGACCCTCTCTACCAACAATCCTCATTTAATGTTGATCAGGTTGTAAACATGGCCAGAATTGCGGCTTATAGTTACTATAGAAACCCTATGGGAAATCACATTTTGATCTTCTTCTCTGAAATTACTGAGCAGACGTGAACCACACTTCGCAAGAATGGTCTATGAGAGGATGGAAATATGTGGCCACCAGAGGCTGTATTCTAATGCTTAACCCAATGCCCTTCCTGTCTGCACAAAAGATCGGTACTGTCAGCAAAATACTTGTTTTTTCAGAATCTGGTAAGGGTTGGTTCCAGTTTTCCCCACTGAGGACTGGGAAAAAAAACCCAAAATATTGTGTATACAGTTCAAGTCAAAATAAGCTGTAGCATAACTGCAATAAACTAAATAAACTGCTGCTCCTGCCCTGACAAGATCAGAATCTGACATTTTCTAGAAAGCTATCAGTGAGAGCTTTCCATAAAATGATGTTAGCTTCTGGTCTTATCAGTGTAGGAAGAGAAAAAAGAAAAAGATACATAATTTTTGTATTATCCTACACAACTTATTTTGACTTTACTGTAAACCATTTTAAGTGTACCTTGATTTTTGCATCATCAGTCTTCTGAATTTACAGGCATCTGTATCTGTCAACTTCAATCTGATAACAGTTTTTTCTGATAAGTAACATGAACAGTGTTTGTATTCTGTTTCAGTCATGTCAGCTTAGATGACAGTAATTATTGTTTATCTTTTAAGATTTGACAAATATTGGAGGAGAGTGTGTTTGACTGTAACCCTTTACCTATCCAAAGCTAATATGAAAAGAGAATACTGTCTGAGAGAATTGTGATTTTCAAAATATTTAACCTTCTTTTACTGATTTTTTTTTGTTGAAACAGAATTCATAAATGTGTGCATTTTCAAGAAAATCTTCTTTGAAACTACAAGGCCAAATGGTTTGAAAACTTAGTGTGACTGATGACTGTAACCCCCTCGACCAATGATGCTCATTTTAATCTTCACCAGGTTGCAATTATGACTGCAATTGTGGCTTATAGTTACTATAGAAACCCTATGGGAAATCACATTTTTATCATCTTCACTGAAAGTACTGAGGCAATTTGAACCAGACTTGGCAGGCATTGTCTATGAGAGGTTCTCTACAACTGTTACTCATTCTCCTCTGAAACCACTGGGCCAAATGTTTCGATATTTTGCATGGTTGATAACTGGGACACCCTCCACGACATTCCTCATTTTAATTTTGATCGTATTTCAAACATGGCCACAATTGCGGTTTATAGTTACTATAGAAAAAAATCTATGGGAAATCACATTTTCATCTTCTCTCTGGAACTACTGAGCAGATGGAACCAAAACTTGGCAAGAATGGTCTATAGGAGGCCCTCTACAAACGATCCTCTTTTTGTTCCCGTTGGTTGGAAAATATGGCCACCAGAGACATTCTATGATTCTGTTTGATGGATTCAAATGTTTTGAAACTTCACATGATTGAAGACTGGGACACCTTCTACCAATGATCCTCATGTAATGTTGATATAATGTTGCAAACATGGCCACAATTGCAGCTCATAGTTACCATGGAAAGCCTATGGGAAATCACATTTTTATATGTAGTTCCAGGTGAGCTATTACAGGCTCTGTAGAGCCTCTAGTTTCTTCTTTTTATGAGTTAGCCTGGTTGGTGTTATGACTGGCGATATGGGTTTAAGTATATGTAGCTGTTTGGCAGCCTCAAGGTCTGACTCTGCCTGAATTTGAGCATTGAGATTTACAGTACAGCCACTGTGGACTGGTCACTTTCCACAGGTGGGCAGTATTTCCACAGATGCAATGATATTAGATTCCAAACACTAATTGCAGGAATATTCAACAAAAATTTAATTATTGAAGCTCTGGGTGCAACCCGGTGCTTCAATAATTAAAAAATGTTGCTTTTGATAATTTTTATTATCTGGTAAATGCATGCGTGGACATCTCTGCCCACGCGTGGATTATGACCAGTCCATGGTGACTGTACTGTAGACCATGAATACTCGCCTCATCCATATCACCCTTTCTTCTCTCTCTTCTCTCATCCCCCTGTTGGGGTTCTGATCCAGGGGAGTCATTTTGCTGAGCTTCGGGTAAGATTTTGAGATAAAACACATTTACCCCTGGCAATTTTCTGCAGTGTCTTTTTTTACCTCTTGAGAAGTTTTTCAAAATAATCACATGCAGTTGTTCACTGTGGTAAACAGGCTCTGTTTTACTGGTAAAATAGGACCCAGTCACCACTGCTTGGGAGGTGCAAACCCTCTCTAAAATGGGCAATATGGCTTATTAACTCTCACCCCTGGTCTTGAGTTGATACTCATGTTGTGGTCATGATTAGCCATTGTGCACAAATATGACTCCTGCATTGTGTCCTTGGGCAAGGAACTTCACTCTGAATGTCCACATGGGGGCACGATGACGCCATGTACTAAGGTGCACTGCACACTGATGGTGCGTATGTCTTCAACCAATCTAACCCTGCCTGTTTGCAGTGCGGAGTTACAATGTTGGGGAGCTGGCAGCTGCTCGTCATTGCTCGGTGGTTGTCTCCGGGTACTCCGGCTTCCTCCACCCGTAAAACTGTCACGGTCATGATTAGCCATTGTGCATAAGTATATGACCTTAAACACCAATAAATAAATAAATAAATAAATAAATGTGCACAAATATGTGACTTTAAACATCAATAATTAATAAATAAATAAATCACATGTACATGTAGTTTTAACTTTTCAGTGATAAATTTACCCACAGCCATGTGTGATGGCATGGTGTTGGACTGGCTGTCTCATCACCAGCCACCGACATATGCTGAAAAATTGAAAAATGATATGAGAACAATCTTGGATTGGTTATGTACAAAATTGATCAGAAAAATATTAAAATATTTACAAATATCATTTTTAGCTCATCTGGCCTGAAAGTCCATGTGAGCTTTTCTCATCACTTGGCATCCGTCGGCGTCCATCGTCCTTAAACTTTTCACATTTTCATCTTCTTCTCTGTAACCGCTGAGCCGGTGTGAACCAAACTCGGCAGAAATGGTCTATCGAAGGTCCTCTACAAACGATCCTCATTTTGTTCCCATCGGATGAAAAACATGGCTTCCAGAGGCATTCTTTGATTCTGGTTGGTGGCTTTTCAAAAATCTTCTCCTCTGAAACTGCCAGACCAAATGTTTTGAAACTTCACATAATGATGACTGGGACCCCCTCTACCAACAATCCTCATTTAATCTTGATGGGTCACAAATATGGCTGCAATTGCAGCTTATAGTTACCTAAAACCCTATGAGGAATCACATTTTCATCATCTTCTCTGGAACTACTGAGCTGACATGAACCAAACCTGGCAGGGATTGTCTATGGGAGGTCCTCTACAAATGATCCTCATTTTGATCCTGTGGGTTTGAAAACATGGCCACCAAAGGCATTCTTTGATTCTGATTGCTGGATTTTGAAAAATCTTCTCCTCTGAAACCACAGGGCCAAATGTTTTGAAACTTTGCATGGTTAATGTCTGGGACCCCCTCTACCAATTGTCCTCATTTAATGTTGATCGGGTTGCAAACATGGCTTCAATTGCGGCTTATAGTTTCTATAGAAATCCTATTGGAAGTCACATTTTCATCTCCTTCTCTGGGACTACTGAACTGACATGAACCAAACCTAGCAGTAATGGTCTATGGGAGGTCCTCTACAAACAATCCTCATTTTGTTCCCGTGGGTTGAAAAATGTGGCCGCCAGAGGCATTCTTTGATTCTGGTTAGTGGATTTTCAAAAATCTTCTCCTCTGAAACTGCCAGGCCAAATGTTTTGATATTTCTTACAAATGATGACTGCAACACCCTCTACCAATTATCCTCATTTAATTTTGATCGGGTAGTAAACATGGTCGTAATTGCAGCTTATAGCTACTATAGACACCATATGGGAAATCACATTTTCATCTTCTTCTCTGGAACTACTGAGCCGACGTGAACCTAACTTCGCAGGAATGGTCTATGAGAGGATGGAAATATGTGGCCGCCAGTGGCTATATTCTAATGCTTAACCCAATGCCTCTTCTGTCTGCACGAAGATCGGTACTGTCAGCAAAATACTCATTTTTTGAGAATCTGGTAAGGGTTGGTTCATGTTTTCTCCACTGAGAACTGGGAAAAGAACCCAAAATATTGTGTATGCAGTACAAGTCAAAATACGTTGCAGCATAACTGCAGTAAACTAAGTAAACTGCTGCTCCTGCACTGACAAGATCAGAATCTGACATTTTCTGGAAAGCTATCAGTGAGAGCTTTCCAGAAAATTATGTCAGCTTCTGGTCTTATCAGTGTAGGAAGAGAAAGATGCATAGTTTATAGGATTATCCTACAACTTATTTTGACTTGTACTGTAAACAAGTGCAGTTGTATTTATGTTAATACATGTATTGCTCTTAAGTTACTTATCAGAAATACTGATTGATGACAGGTGTTTGGAAAGCATGGAGTTTTATTTTCTTTTCCCATCATGTCTCATGTAAATTACATCATTTAAATTTTAAGATATAACAAAATTGGAGTAAAATGTGTTTTCTGTAACCCTTCACCAATCCAAAGCTATTTGAAAGAGAATACTGCCTAAAAAAATGGTAATTTTCAAAATATTTAACCTTCTTTTACTGATTTTTTTGTTGAAACAGAATTCATAAATGTGTGCATTTTCAAGAAATCTTCTTTGAAACTACAAGGCCAAATGTTTTGAAACTTAATGTGACTAATGACTGTAACCCCCTCTACCAATGATCCTCATTTAATCTTCATCGGGTTGCAATTATGGCTGAAATTGTGGCTTATAGTTACTATAGAAACCCTATAGGAAATCACATTTTCATCATCTTCTCTGAAAGTACTGAGCCAATGTGAACCAGACTTGGCAGGCATGGTCTATGAGAGGTTCTCTACAACTGTTACTCATTTTATTCCTGTTGGATGAAAAACGTGGCCGCCAGAAGCATTCTTTGATTCTGATTGGTCAATTTTGAAAACTTCTCCTCTGAAACACAGGGCCAAATGTTTTGAAACTTTGTATAGTTGATGACTTCTACCAACGATCCACATTTAATGTTGATCGGCAACCAAAACTTGGCAGAAATGGTCTATAGTCGGCCCTCTACAAATGATTCTCTTTCTGTTCCCGTTGGTTGAAAAAAACATGGCCACTAGAGACATTCTATGATTCTGTTTGATGGATTCAAATGTTTTGAAACTTCACGTAATTGAGGACTGGGGCACCTTCTACCAATGATCCTCATGTAATGGTGATGTAATGTTGCAAACATGGCCACAATTGCAGCCCATAGTTACCATTAAAGCCTATGGGAAATCACATTTTTATATGCAGTTCCAGGTAAACGATTACAGGCTCTTTAGAGCCTCTAGTTTGACTTCTCAGCTTGTGCCAAGTACTTCTCTGAACACAAATGGGTGAATTCCTTTGGAAACAATAAAATTTTCATACATTTGATAGCTTATTAACCTTTTACCTAACAAATCGGTCATACCTACAGTTAAAACTAGAAGTCCTGTCGCGAACTGTGCACTTATCTAGGCTCACTTGCACATAGGAATTGCACGCAATTGCCATATCGAATGGCATCCAAAGCACGACCGGTTCTCCTGGTTACTCATAGCAAAAACAGGCAATGTTTCTGCCAGTGGACCTTCTGCTATTTGTGCGCATTTCATGACAGGACTTCTAGTTTTAACTGTACATGTAACTGTATGGTTCTGCTCCATTTGCCCACATAATTTATATATTGAGCAGTTGAAAAAGAATTTTTAAAAAAAAATTTCAACAAAACCATATCATGTGACCCCTCATTGGAACGAGATCATTGCAATGAGGGGGTAACATGATATGGTTTTGTTTGTATTTTAAAAAAAAAATCTTTGAAAAATAATTAAAATAACAAATTTTGATATTGTGTGTGTTAGGTAAGTTGCACTTCAACAATCATGGTACTCACTACTGCTTGGTGGCTCTCTTCGAGAATCCCAGCTTCTTTTACCCATGCCATAAAAATAAATATTGAGCTTATCAACACATGCTAGTAGAGATGGGCGGTATTGGAATTTTGAGTTCAGTATCGGTTTTGGTATTATCAGGGGGTATACCTTGGTATCAGTTCGGTATTTGGTATCTTACTTGACTGAGATTTGCTGATAGTACCAAAAAGGAATTCATGTCAGGAAAAACAGAGTAAGTTGTTGTAGTATCATTCTACACAATGCTATAAATGACACTGCCAATGAGCTCAACAGCGGTATTCTTTTATGACCACAAATCCTACAGTACGGCTGCCATGGACTGGTCACTTTCCAAGGGTGGGCAATATTTCAACAGGCACAGTATCAGATTCCAAATACTAATTACAGGATTATTCATCAAAATTTTAATTAATGAAGCACCGGGTTGTTCCTGGTGGTTCAATAATTAAAATTTTCTTGATGACTTTTATTACCTGGTAAATGCATGAGTGGACATCACTGCCCATGCATGGATTAGGACCAGTCCATGGTGACTGCACTGCATCTACAGTAATTTAACTAATTTTGTGACTTGTTCTCAACACACCTTGATGTTTAAAGACCTATTTCAGGCATTTGTGATTGGTCTTGTCTGCCTGTTAAAGCAGCCAAAACTTTATTAGAAATCACTGCTAATCATTTGGACATGAGCAGGTTGTATGGCAATTCAGGACAGTTGGCCAGTCCATTGAAGGTTAACAAAACTGAAAAGAAAATCAGTCACTTCTTTCGTGACACTGAATCTTTCAACTTAATTATCAAGCCTCAACAGGGACTTATAAATAATGAATGTAGGAAAATTTGAAAATTCAGACGGTTTCGGTATTCAACGATTGGTTTGTTTGGTATCCCCATGATATCAGTATTAGCTTTGGTTTTTCGCTATATTGCCCATCTCGAACACATGCCCACTCAGATTTTTTTATTCGTATCATTTACCCAAGAACCCTGGATAGTAGTTGAATCATTTTGGGTATGAGTTGATCATAACCTGTATATCATTCTGCATGGGGCAGCTGTATTGACAGTATGCATAACTAACTATTTATTAATGCTATATGTATTACTGCATATCCTTTAAGTGAGCTGAAGATTTTGATAATTTATTTGTTACACTCTGACAGACAACATCCTGAGGTTGTTTCTATGTATGTCCTCTCTGCATATATTGGCAGCTAGAACTTGTCAAGTAAACAACAGCCATGGTATGTGGAATGTCTTTTGAATTTAACTATAGACTTTATGTTGGGGTGCCTGTTCTGTTGCTGTAATATTTATTTATTTACTAAGGTTTAACAACATTTTAATAGCCTGGGTCATATCGTGTCGGTGACAGTTTTATGGGTGGAGGAAGCCGGAGTACCCGGAGAGAACCACTGAGCAACAACGAGCAGCTGCCAGCTCCCCAACATCGTAACTCCGCACTGCAGCACAGACAGGGTTAGATTGGTTGAAGACATGCGTACCATCGACGTGCAGTAGTACACAGCATCATCATGCCCCCATGTGGACAGTCGGGGTTAAGTGCCTTGCCCAAGGACACAATGCAGGAGTCCGAATCGATTGCTCAGGCGGTCACCCATCGAAAGACTAACCAGGCTCGACGTTGATTAACTTCGGTGATCTGGCGAGAACCGGTTACCGCAATGCCACCCCCCCCCCTCCCCCTGTTGCAGTAATAGTGAAATAAGTCAAAATTAGCCTTTTAAGGGTTAACAGGTTAGCCTACATAAACACATAATGTTAGTTTAATGTATACTAGTGCAGGGAATGACTTCTTGGTCACCCCTTTGAAAAAAATAATAAAGCTAAAAAACCTACCTCCACCTCCATGCCCCAATTTAAAAACAAAATTGCTGATATTAAAATCTAAGTATTTTTATACTGTACCAATGACACCCAGACTTAGCTGGTGCTAAGCTCCTTAATTCAGGGCCAAACACAAATTTTGCCCCCCCCCCCCCATTCCCCAAATTTGCATCAAAAACCGAAAAATACATGTCCTATACGGTCCTCCATACATTTACTCCTCTGCACATGCGCAGTGTCAAGGATGTCCCGAAATTGGCTCCTATTATCATTCTTTGTTTGGCCCTCAAAACAGTTACACATCACTGTTATTTGTGCTTCCAAATCTCAGTTTTCATGATGCCAGACACATTTTGATAAGAGAAATGGTGGAAATAAAGAGGATATATAAGGAGGAGAGGAAAAAATAGTGCAAGAAAATGTTCAGGGCTGTAACTTATAATTATTTTATGAAATTATTTCTAGTTGCCTTTTTTCAAGGCATAGCCCTGATGTTGTCATTCTTGCTATGAAGTACCATTGTTTGATCAGTGTTTCCTCTCTACCTTCCTTATTCCCCCCCCCCCCCCCCCCCCCTAGCTATTCTCCCATGTTTTGGCTTATTTTTTGTAATGTTTATTACTAAAATTTCTTGGGAGTTTTGGCTTGGTAACAGAATTATTTCTGTTTTTTTCCCCATGTTTACGTTCTCACCCTAGGGGTGTTTAGGCTTTTTGGTCTGCATCTACCATCTGATGTTCTACAGTTTCTTCTCTGGAAGCCTCTGTTTTGCATCAGATAGTGTTTTAATTATGTCTCCCCTTCCCAGAAGGGAGACATATTGTTTTAGTGCATATTCTTCTTCTTCTTCTTCTTCTTCTTCTTCTCATACAAACTTTGTCCGGGCCATAACTTTTTTGTCTTTTGACCTACACCTTAGATACTTGGCATGTGGGTGTATCACCATGAGCCGGTGTGCAGTGCACCATAGTGACCTTCATGTGACCTTGAGCTTTGACCTGAAGGTCAGATTTATGGGTTTTTTTAAGGGAAACATCACACAAACTATGTCCGGGCCATAACATTTTTGTCTTTTGACCTACACCTTAGATACTTGGCATGTGGATGTATCACCATGAACCGGTGTGCAGTGTACCATAGTGACCTTCATGTGACCTTGACCTTTGACCTGAAGGTCAGATTTATGCGCTTTTTTAAGGGAAACTGTCTGGACCAGAACTTTTTTTGTATTTCGAGTCAGGCTTTAGATATTTGGCATGTGGATGTATCACCATGAGCCGGTGTGTAGCGTACCATTGTGACCTTCATGCGACCTTCACCTTTGATCTGAAGGTCAGATTTGTGCTTTTTTCAAGGAAAATTTGTCCGGACCAAAACGGACTTTTTGAGCCAGGCCTTAGCACGTGGATGTATCACCATGAGCCGGTGTGACGCATACCATTGTGACCTTCATGTGACCTTGACCTCAAGGTCAAATTTATGTACTTCAAATAGGGAATAATTGTCCAGACCAGAATTTTTTTGTTTTTTGACCTAGGACGTGGTTATTTGACATGTGGATGTGTCACCATGAGACCGCATGTTGTGACCTTCATGTGACCTTGACCTCAAGGTCAAATTTATGTACTTCAAATAGGGAGTAATTGTCCAGACCAGAATTTTTTTTGTTTTTTGACCTAGGACTTGGTTATTTGACATGTGGATGTGTCACCATGAGACCGCATGTCGCCTACCTCGATGGCCTTCATGTGACCTTGACCTCTGACCTTAAGGTCAAATTTATGTACTTCAAATAGGGAATAATTATCCAGACCAGAACTTTTTTGTTTTTTGACCTAGGACTTAGATATTTGACATGTGGATGTATCGCAAGTAGACTGCATGTCACATGTAATCATGACCTTCATGTGGACTTGACCTCAAGGTCAAATTTCTGTACTTGAAATAGGGAGTAATTGTCCAGACCAGATTTTTTTTTTTTTTGGACTTGTGGATGTGTCACCATGAAACCGCATGTCCGCTACCTTGATGAACTACATGTGACCTTGACCTCTGACCTCAAGGTCAAATTTATGTACTTCAAATAGGGAATAATTGTCCAGATCAGAACTTTTTTGTTTTTTGACCTAGGACTTAGATGATTGACATGTGGATGTATCACAGTGAGAGCACATGTCATCATGACGTTCATGTGACCTTGACCTCAAGGTCAAATTCATGTACTTTAAATAGGGAGTAATTGTCCAGACCAGAATTTTTTTTTTTTGACATGTGGATGTGTCACCATGAAACCGCATGTCCGCTACCTTGATGAACTGCATGTGACCTTGACCTCTGACCTCAAAAGGAAGGGGAGACATATGTTTTAGTGTGCTAAAACACTTTCTAGTTGGTAACTGATTTCGGGCCAGGTTTGTTCGTGGCTGGAGTCATGTTTCCGGTTTGTTGACACTTTTGCTTAGGTTGACAACAGTTACTGCTGATAGTGATTATTTGTCTTCTGCTCTCTTATTCATAGTAAGATACATTATTATTGCCCGTAAGTGTCTCATTAATTTTTTCAAAATGAATTTAAATTTTTGTCCACACTTAGGCTTTTTTGGGATCCATTGGGCTCAGGGTTCCCTTTGGGAACTTGGGCTCTTCTGAAAAAATTTTTTTTTGAAAAAATTTTTTCTTTTCGAATCATTATTTATTAATGAATATAATGGATTGTTGTATTATGTATCTTTATTTTCAAGGATTAGTGCAAGTACTATGATTGTTTACATTTCACAATGAATGATTATTGTTCAAATTGTAATAGGAGGAAATCTTCCTATGATTCTCATGATTTCTGTATTAATTGTTCTCTCTGTACTCACACTGATCTTTGTTCTGTGTGTTTCAAATGGGATGACAAACGTTGGAAACGTGTGTCTTGGTACGTTGTTCCTAGAGAAAGATCCCTTCCGGTTCTCTCTCTGCAGAGTCACTCTAGTATTTCACTCTCTCTTTCAGAGGAACAAGAACAGGGTGATATTTCCGTGATGTCATCCAGAAGTGTGCCTCTGTCGTCACATACAAGCGAAGAGCTAGCGGCAAAAGTACTCATGGAGATTCGTCAATTACCCGAAAGGAACCTGAAGGGGTTGACGTCTGCTAGCTCGACCGGGGTTGCGTTCATTCACCGAATGGGGCAGCACCCGGGTTCATCCGTTGCGGCCCAGCAGAGAGAATCGGGTGTTGCAAGCACTATAAAACATCCACGTGCACACCCAGTGACGACGGAAAGGAGGATGGATCCGAGGAAGCCTGACAGTCCGGTGTTTAACTTGTCCAGCTCAGCACAGCTGCAAGCGAGAGAGGTCCCTCTCTCATACAGCAGCATCTGGGACCAGATGTTGTGGTCCGTAGTGTTACACAGTTGGTGCATATGTCCACCGCTCGGGACGCTCCAGTATATAGGCAGTCCGGCGAGGCTACCTATAAGGCTTCCGTATCCTCACAGCAGCACACTCGACTGCACCTTGGCTACGTGACCAGTGAATTACAGTCAGCTTCGCTGACCAGGGATTCCATGGCGACCAGGTCACGCCATCCGGTAGCCAGGGATACGAGGCCTTCTACATCCGGACTTTCGCATAAAAGATGTATGCAGGATGCAATGTCCAGGGAGCTTCCGGTGGCTAAATCCAGTAAGACCAGGCCTCCGTAACGGATGTGCTATCACAGATAGCAAAGTTAATCGCAGCATCCCAGCAACCGGCAGAGCCTCTTGTCGGAACATGAAATGTCAGACGATGCTGGGTCGGTAGGTTCCGCCGCTGGATCGGGTGCGGACGATCGAGATTTCCATGAGGTCCGGCAGGATGGCGAAAGGGATTCCGATGAATTAGATATTTCCCTTTCGGAACAACATAAATTAGCCGTAGAATTCATCCGGCATTATCTTCCAGCAGTTGTTCCGCCGGACCAGAATGCTGCGCAGCCGGATAGGAGGGTGATAGCGCCTCTGGACACCGATTATTTTAATCGGTTTAGGGACATTGTCCCGGAATTTCCGTCACAATCCAAGAATGCCTCTCGGATTTTTTAATTATTGAATGACGCTATTAATAAACTTGCCAACAAGACGGGCAGGTCAGCCTTCCTAGCGGCATCGGCTCTACAGCTGCCGTTTATTAATCAAAGGAACAAGTTTGATATGGCAGGTCAGGGCATCCAGAGAGTTCCTCTGCGTTTAGGCGACCAGGCTGAAGACCGTGATATATCCATGCCGTCGTCTATGTCACTTCCATCGTCAACGATGGAAACGACGATATCATCTAACAGAGCTAGTTTAGACGCTCTTTCCTACGCAGATCACCTTACTAGAGCGTTGTCATTACACTTTGAAGGACCAGAATTTCAAGACGTCATTAAGAGTTCTGTCCAGGGACATAGCTTTTTCCACGTATAACTCCGCCCTTTCAGTGGTAAATCTGGAGTTAGCTAGACATGACGCTGCCCTGGCTACTTCCACACACGTGGACAGTAAGGTGAAAAACTCTCTTAGAGTCGCTCCGGTCTCTGGAGAGTTTCTCTTCAGTGGCAAGCTTTCTGATATATATGATAAATTAACAAAGAAAGCTTCGGACTCTTTGCTGTTTAAGTCTGCTTCCAAGAAATCGGAACCAGCAGACAGGAGTAGGCCAGGCACTTCCGGGACGAGTTCGTCCAGGGGAAGTTCCTATAGAGGTTCCCATGCATCCTCTAGGTCTTACTCTAGAGACCGGCTGAGTAGCGACTCGAGTAGGGGCCGTTACGCTGGCCGAAATAACCGGTCAGACGCCCCTAGGCCGACGGCGCGAGGTGTGGGTCGCGGAGGACGTAGTTTCTCCTTCCGCAAGCCTCGCGCATCCAGGAGGTGATGGTCTAGACCTCTGTCGCGTTCCGGTGGGCAGAAGACTGTCAAGTTTCTCAAGCAATTGGGAATCAATTACGGAGGACCCTTGGGTTCGAGGGGTTATTTCGGAAGGACTAAAACTGTCCTTGAAAGGCAAACCTCCATTAACTCGAAGTCCAAGATGGACTCAGCTTCCGTCAAATTGTCAGAAAAGAAAGGCACTTCTATCAGAAATCCAGTCTCTTTTAACAAAGAACGCGATAGAGGTCGTAGAAAACCAGGAATCTCCAGGTTTCTACAGCCATCTCTTTCTGGTTCCAAAGCCAGACGGCTCGTTCCTTCCAGTGATCGACTTAAGCTGAATAAACAAGCTGATCGTGGCTCCAAAGTTTTATATGGAGACCATTCGATCGGTCAGAGCGAGCATTCGAGTGAACGACTATGCTGCGAGCATAGACCTCAAGGATGCGTACTTTTATGTCACGGTACATCCGGCATTCAGAAAGTATCTTCGCTTCGCTGTCCTAGGTGTTGTTTATCAGTTCCGAGCGATGTGCTTTGGTCTTAATCTAGTGCCCTGGGCTTTCACTCAAATAATGAACTCGGTAATGACTCATTTCTGAGCTCATTCGTCTGCAGTAACGTAGGCTTACCTGGACGATATTCTTCAGAGATATGGCAACGAGTTAACGCTTCAGAACGACCTGCAGAATCTGCTTCTATTGCTCCGATGTCTCGGTTTCATAGTAAACGAAGAGAAGTCGGATCTGGTGCCGTCCAAGTCATTCACCCACCTGGGGATGAGCTTCGAGACGCACAACAATCTCGTTCGTCTGCCGTTAACCAGAGCAAAATTAGTCACTTGTTACGCTCGCTATTGTCTTCACTCAGACAAAGTTTCAGCAAGGGAATTCATGAGACTAATAGGTCTGTGCGGAGCTGCCGCGGATCTCATTCCGATGGGGTGGCTACGCACTCGTCCTCTCCAGGTCTATCTGACTCAGAATTGGAGAGTGAAGATTCATTCACTTGAGACGAACATCCTCTTGTCAAGCCAAGTGAAACAAGAGATTCAGACTTGGGCAGAAATACAGTGGTTAACTCAGGGAGTTCCACTGCAGTTACCAGATCTGAGTTTTATGATTATGACGGATGCCAGTCAAACAGGCTGGGGCGCGACACTGTGCCCATCGGATTTGAAGTGCCAGGGTCTTTGGGATCCGCAGTTTCTAAGCAAGCACATCAACATCAAAGAGATGATGTCGATTTGGCTTGCTCTATGTCATTGGATAGACGTTATTCAGAATGCACACGTGCAAATTATGTCCGACAGTATGACAGTAGTTGCGTATACTCGGAACCAGGGTGGCACTCATTCCATTCCGTTGCTCAATCTAACGGAAAGAATTCTTCTGTTTGTACTAGAACATCAGATTCTTCTCTCCGTCCGTCACATTCCGGGTCGTCTGAACATCTTAGCAGACTCCCTTTCACGGAGGGGTCGCCTGTTGCCGTCAGAATGGACTCTCAACAAGCAAGTATTCATTCAGATTTGCTACCAATGGGAACGGCCAATGATAGATTTATTTGCGACACATCTCAACAATCAGTTGCAGACGTATGTGTCACCTTGTCTGGATCCTCGAGCGTTTGCAGTAGACACTCTCTCGATCTCTTGGGACGGAATGATAGGATATGCGTATCCTCCAGTGCCATTGATTCAGCAGATATTGCTCAAGATAAAACAATCGCAATGCAAGATTCTGTTGGTAGCATCTCTGTCTCCACAGAGACTGTGGATAAATCTACTCAGATGTCTGTTGTGGGACATGCCGACTTGCCGAGGAAGCTTCCTCAACGGAAAGATCTTCTTTCGCAAGGGAAATTGCGCATCCTCCATCACAATCCGCAAGGTCTAAACCTTCATGTATTTCCGTTGTGCGGTCCTTCTTGCACGGAAAACATTTTACAGGACGAGCAGTGGACACGATTTCTAACTGTAGGAGGACCTCCTCTTCGCTAAACTATGCTGCTAAGTGGAGGGTCTTTTGTCAGTGGTGTGGGGATTATTCCATAGATATTTATGATCCTTCCATTCCAGACATTGCAAACTTTGTAGTATACTTGTTTGATGAGATTAATCTGCAGCCCATCACCATTAAGGGTTATAGGTCTATGCTATCCGATACCTATGCACATCATGATAGTTTGATGATTGGAACTAATGTCTCTTTATCTAAGTTAGTTAGAAATTTTTCGATAAATAGACCTAGAACCCTTAGATTAATTCCGAAGTGGAATTTGGCCTGGGTTCTTCTTAAGCTAAAAGAAGCGCCTTTTGAGCCTCTTGACATAGTGGACTTCAAATTTTTAACATATAAGACAGCTTTTCTCTTACCTTTCTCTTCTGCTAGAAGAGTTAGTGAGCTTCATGCACTATCTGTGGAGGATTCTCACTACCACAGTGTTGGTAATACTATTACCTTTACCACCAATGTTGGATTTTGGGCTAAGAATCAGGCTCCTAATAAGTATCCTGAACCTATTGTTATTAAGGCCCTTCCATCATCTGATGGGCATAGGCCTTTACTGTGTCCTGTTAGAGCAATACGTATTTACAAACGTAGATCTGAGTTCATCAGAAAGGGACGTAAGCGTTTCTTTCTGTCTTTGATGCCTAATAGAAAGGTTATTATGGTTCATTCTATTGCTAGATGGATTCAATTAACTATTCGTACTGCTTATGAAAAATTATCTTCTTCTCAGCAGTCGGCACTCAAGATCTCAGCTCATGAAGTAAGAGCTCTTTCTACTTCTTGGGCCTATGCTAATTGTATTGCTATTACTGATCCAATGAAGGCTGCATATTGGTCTCAACCTTCCACATTCACCAATTTTTATCTCAGAAATATTTAGTCCATTTCTGGAGACCTCCATTGTTTAGGTCCGTTATCAGTTGCTCAGAATATCATCCACTAAACAGTTGCAACTATAGTTATGTAGGCTTTCTGTTCCGGCAGTGACTCTGTCCTGCTGCCCTCTTTGCTCTGGGGTATTTGACTCAGGGCAAGGGGAAGGAGGGGGGGGGGGGGTCGGGTCTTCCCTTAGGTCACCTGCTTTATAGTGAAAAGCAAGGGAATACCTCCCCCAGAGTCAGTAATTCTGAGTTGGTACCGGGATGGTTTTAAAGTGTAAAGCTAATGTTTACTCATCCATGTAATATTTTTAAAGTGTAGCTCTGTGTGAAGCATTTGTGTATGTCATGTGTCAAACGAGCGTTAATATACAATCCTCGGACACTTTTAATGAATATAAAGAGTCTCATTTCTCTGGACTTCCTTTATTTATTGGCTTACGTTTAAAAATGTTAGTATAAAGGGTTATACTGGATGTTAATAGAGATCATTGATTATTTATTATGCTCATTTACTGATCGGTATTGTGTCTTTCTTCCTTATTATAAATAAGAAAGATACATGTAAAGCCTATCTCTTCTTTTCTCCTGGAGAGGATATTCTATTATACATAACTGAGCTTATTGGATTTTCCTTTATGTCCTAGGTCCTCCAGCCTATTTACTATTCAGCTAAGTCTGGGTCATTGGTACAGTATAAAAATGTTAAAAAATTTATAGTAATTTATATATTTTTTACACTTACCAATGACCCAGACGGGGATGGCCCTTCCAGGAGTTGGGAACTCATACCTCCCTGCTGAGTACATAACGCTTACCAGGCACTGGTTGTAAGAATGATAATTGGCGCCAATTTCGTGACCTCCTTGACACTGCGCATGCGCAGAGGAGTAAATGTATGGAGGACCATATAGGACATGTATTTTTCAGTTTTTGATGCAAATTTTGGGGATTGGGGGGGCAAAATTTGTGTTTGGCCCTGAATTAAGGAGTTTAGCACCACCTAAGTCTGGGTCGTTGGTAAGCATAAAAAATATATAAATTACTATAAATTTTTTAACATTTCGGTATTTAGCTTAATCATTTTTGTAGAACAGATTTCATAATTTTTGGCAGTAACAAATTGTAGTTTCTCGGTTTCTTGTAGAGTTGGGCAATATACCAAAAAAACAAACCAACACTGATATCATACCTAAAAACTAAACAGAATGAATCATTGGATATGAAACTGTCTGAATTTTCAAATTTTCTTGCATTAGTTATTTATAAGGCCGTTGAAGCTTGATATCAGTTGAAAGATTCATTATCAGGAAAAAAGTGACAGATTTTCTTTTACTTTGCTAACTCTTAAAAGGCCTTGGCAGTTGTCCTGAATTTCTACTAGATTACAATCTGTATATGTCCATTTGCTTAGCTCAGCAATGATTTTCTGTTATCAGCAGCACCTCCAATGATGTCATGTTAAGAGAGCATCCTCTGAGATTGCAAAAGACTGAAATAATTATTATGTATTTTCCAAATGTGAATTCCCTTTGATGCAATCAGCAAATCTCCGTCAAGTCAGATACCGAATACCAAAATGATACCACAGTATACCCCTAAAAATGCCCATACTGAACACAAAAGTTCCAGACTGACCATCTCTAGTTTCTTGTTGGTTACTGGTAATTATAATCTGTATAATCTGTCACAGTTTCTGTGAAAATTAGTTTAATTTAGTTTTTTTTGTGTCTGATTTTATCATATTTTCAAATTATTCTGTTACCATAACAAAGAAAATTTTTATTAACACTGTTGTGAAACTTTCATCATATGCATATTTCAGCAAAGTGTATACGCGTTCATGTATTTGATTGAATGTACCCGAATTATACTTGTTTTGTGGGCAGGAGATTTCTCATCCTGGTCGGAAATATCTGCCAGCAGCATATAAAGAGTTGAATGATAAACATATGTAGAGTATAATTCTCATAGAAACTAAATGCCCAACTAAGGTAGGGAGGCATATAGTGATTAGCTGAAATATGAAATTCACTCAAAACATCTACTTTGTTAACATTACTGGGTTGCATTCTTATTGGTGCTGATACTTGTTCTAGAAGACTGTCAGTTGCAAAGAAATAAAAATTGAACTTGAATGATTTTGATTGAAGGGCAAGTTATATTATGCAAATATTAAATATCCACAGGAAATATATATTTGAAAATGTTTTGATTAACAATAAACATTTTTTTTTGTATCTGGCTATAGTGTTCTACATATATTTATTTGGGAAATGAACATATAAAGTGAATCAATCTCACAGAAACTCATATCTCCCCATTATTGACTTACTTCTCCCTGTTTTCATTTGACTTCTTCCAAAAGTCTGTGGAGGGAAAAATAACTTCTTCCGCAGTTTGCCCCACACTGACTCCTTTCTTTTTGTACCTATGTAGTAGTCAAGGTCTTAACCCTTTACCCAACAGCCAAAAATGACCAGAAAATTGACTAAAATAAGCCTACCACAACCTAAAATATCTTACAAATGTCTCGAGAAAACCATACAAATATGGATATTATTAGAACTGGCTCGTTGAGCCGGTTCAAATGATATTCATATTTGTATGGTTTTATTGAAAAATTGGGAGGATTTTTTTTTAAAAATCTGAAATTTAATTTATTTGAAAAAAAAACTATGTTACAGGGTTAAGGCCATTTACCAACCAGTCTGTTGGGTTGGGTCTCTTAGCCATGTGGTAAATTGTTTCTTTGTATGATAGGGGCAATGGGTTTGAACCTCGGTTCCCACACTTCTCTTTCATTTCTGCTACATTGTATACTGGAGGCTTGTCCCCAGTTTTCAACAGCTGGTGGCAATTAATGCTGACATTGTAACCGTTTCAACCACCCAGAGAGGGAACCTGGGGTTTAATTCGCAGGTGGTGAATCACAAAAAGACGAGTAGGTTGTGGTCAAGGTATAAATATTTACCAACCAGCCTAAATCTTGTGGTAAGTTGGTCACTTTGTATGATAAGGTTTATGTTATGGGTTCAAGCCTAAGCTCCTGCTCGTCTCTCTCATTCCTGTTACATCTAACAGTATTTCATTATGTTCAAGCATAGCCTAAATCTGTGTGTCCTCTTTGAATTTGCAGCTCATAGTAGAAGACATAATGGGGAGAGACCATTTTCCTGCATAGATTGTGGAAAGAATTTCACTACGAAAGGTAATCTGTTGAGGCATGTGAAAAGCCATGTCGGTGAGAAACCACACCAGTGTTCTGTGTGTTATAAAAATTTCAGTGAGAAGAGAACTCTGGAAGTTCACATGAGAACACACACAGGCGTTAGACCTTACAAGTAAGAACATAGACAAATACCTGATATGCTATCTAACATTACACAGTGCATCTCCTTAAGTTCCATGCACTCTGGAAAAGTACTTTACAGATTTATTCCCCTGTTGGAAACCCCAGGAAGTGGTGCAGTGCTTGTTTACTGTGGTTGCTTTATTGGTAAAATAGGGCACGGCACCAATGCCTGGGGTGGAAGTCCTCTAAGTAGGCAGCACGGGTATACAGTTGAAACTAGAAGTCCTGTGACTGTATTGTGCACTATTTTGAAGTAATAGCATGCTGGGTAAGTGCACTTTTGTCCCTGTCAAACTACTCCATTAGCATAACTCAATTCCTGTGGAAAAACACCATACCCAACTCTGTACAATTCTATACTAGTAAATAGAGATCATTTGCATCATTCCTAACCTCTCCTCTACAGGTTGATGTAATGACATAAATAGATAAAAAAAATTTGACTGCATAAACAGAATGAAGAGAGTGGATTACTACTTAGTTACAGCACCATATATTCCTCACTCGAAAAATATTTATAATTGCTCATAACAGCACAAGAAACACTTGCAAACTTTCATCACATGGACCACCGAATGCAACCTAGTGGGCCATGTGATCAAAGTTTGCAAGTGCTTCTTGTGTTCTGTCGGCAGAAATTGAAAATAATTACTAAGTGAAAAATCTATCCCACAGTGATTTAGTAGTAATCCACCCTCCACATACTGTAGTCTCAATATTTTCTTTCTGTTTGATCAGTTCAGTTCTTCATTTAACTACTAACCCTGCTAATAGTGCATTATATGTTGCGTTGCCAGCGCAAACTCTCTTGTGTATTTCAGACTACATTCTTGAATGGGCGCGTTAACCAGCAAGCATCTTTTGTGCTAATTGTGACAGGACTTCAACTGTAGACAGCTGTCTAAACATGATTTCATACCTACATGTACAGTTCAAATTAGAAGTCCTGTGACTGTGTTGTGCACTATTTTGAAGTAACAGCATGCTGAGTAAGAAGTGTACTTGTGTCCTTGTCAGACTGCACCATTAGCGTAACTTAATTCCTGTAGAAATTGAACCAGTGTGCCCAACTCGGCACAATTCTATATTCAATTGCATATACAGAATGAAGAGAGTGGATTACTAAATCGCAGTGCCATATCTTCTCCACTTGAAAAATATTTATAATTATTCATAACAGTTTAAGAAATATTTGTAAACTTTCATCCCATGGACCACTGGGTGCAACTTGGTGGTCCATGTGATGGCAGTTTGCAACTGCTTCTTGTGTTTTGTCCTCAGAAATTGTGAATAATTACTGTGTGAAAAATCTACCCCACAGCAATTTAGTAGCAATCCACCCTCCACATACTGTAGTCTCAATATTTTTTTTTTCTTTTTTGATCTGTTCAGTTTGTGATTTCACTACCAACCTCGCTAACAGCATATTACATTTTGCATTGCACAACGCAGTCTGTCTTGTGTATTTTAGACTACTTCATTCTTCTACAGTAAGGAGCACATTAACTAACAAGCTTTTTCTGTGCTAATTGTGACAAGACTTCTAGTTTCAACTGTATGATGTGGTCATGGTATAGCCATAGATACTGAAAGTGACCTTAACCCTTCAAACCCTGGTGGTATCTTCCATGTTAGTTCAATTGCAGCAAATCGGAAGAGTCTATATTCATTATTTGGGGATAGACCAATTAATATTTTCAATGTGCAGCCTTGATTGGTATACCCCACACATTCACTCAGCAGCCATCATACTAAATAAAATTATGATGTATCATGTTCCTGGGCTGGAAAAGTGGTCTCTCGGGTTCAAAACCAATAAGTAAACAAATTACAGATTTATCAAATCTTTATCAAACAGGGATTAGATCAAACCTTGAAATTTACCTGCTCTATTTGTTCAAATGGTAGCAAAGGGTTGTTGAGACAACGGTTGGTAATATTTAAACAAAATTTTATCAACTGTCACAAAACTATTTGGTGAATATTAAAATGGAGTCTTTCTTAACATCTCTTACATTTTAAATAGAATTTTTAGTAAACCAGGAGCCATGAAGTAATTTTCAGTGTAAGGGACTGAATTGTAATAGGAGCCCTGGGCCCCTCTTCCAGAAAATTGTCTAAACAATTGAGTTCTGAGAAACAGTTTTTGTGATTATATGTCATTAGTACACTACTGGCAGCAACCTGATGTCGCTAGTCCACTCAATATTATAACTTACGGGATGTTCAGATGGCAGATATGATGTCACATTGGGCAAAGAGAGAACAATATATTAGGTGAGGCTTTAGCCAAGTCTAATATTGTTCCCTCTGAGCCTCATATGACACCCTATCACCCAACTAAACATCCCATAAAGTATTTATTATGCCAGCCTGTGAAGTGTTTGCAAACCGTTTCATGTTTTCATTACATTTTCCTTGGAAGAGCCCTGAGATTCAATTCGTTTACAAATGCAGATGAGTAGTGATGCAATGCAAGGGTGTGGGGGTGGGGGTGAGGGGTTGGGGTTGGGGAGGGTGCGGTGGGTGGGTGGGTGGTGATCCAACATATCAATTGCCAAGTAAAATATTGATTTATTACTGCCAGCATTTTTGGCCATATTTACAATTCTGCCTGCTTTCTGATGCTTTGAACTGAAAACAAACTTTTAAAACTGCCAATTAGCTAAATTCAGGCTGCGATTTCTTGGCAGTTTGCCTCACAATTGTTTACAACAGGCTTGCACAACAGTGGAAGCCCTCCACTCGGATGTATACTGTCTATATTGTTCTTTCCCAAGTGATTTGAGAAAGAAAAAGTGGTGCAAAAGCTCCAGGAAAAAAGAAGCCAGAACTGGGTCGAGTGCAGTTGGTGCACACCCAGTAGGGGAACTCTTCTCTGTACTAATCCATGACTTTCCAGTACCAGTGTGGAGACGTATAATGAACATGTCATTCTTTTTTCTTTCTGCCATCTTGTGAAGATGCATTTCATTTTGCACATCAACAGTGATACCTCTTGACTCGATGTTGACGATGTTCCTGTTTTGAATTGTGGACTCACAGCTGTTGCTTCACCATCCAGACATACAGGGCTGTGTTTTTGTATACTTTCTCGATTATTCACCATAATTTTTGTGATATTTCTCTACACCGATTTTGCGAGCCATGCTGTTTCGGTCTCTTGTTCATTAATGCTAACCCTTTGGGTTATGCTTTTATCTGAGTAAAGTGTCAGCTAGGGGCTGTTGTGGCAGCTTTTCTCCCCTCTGTTGAGGGTTGAATTTCTGCCTGTTTTTCCCCTTTTGGCTATTGGAGTACTTTTTTGTTCCCGTCACCTTACTCTGGTAGCTGCAGGTGTCCTGATTTTATTCACCTTCCAATCTGCATTGCTCTCACCAGATATGCCAGGACGATACCTTGCAGGTGATGTTTGTTGCCTTAGCATGTTGAAGATTCCCATGATTCATGCTCCACTTGATATGGGTGTTCCGTTGAAAGACCCTGTTGGCGGTGTGGTTCTTGGTCTTCCACCTTTTGGGCTTCAGTCTATCGTGTAGTTCGGACACATGGCCGTTCGTCAAGTTGTCAGACATTATGCAGGCAGCCTACTGAAGAAATGCATCTACTTTTTCCACCTTCTACCTGCATCAGTTGCAGGAGCTGTCTGAGGACCTTTTTTCTTTAGGACCTCTTTCTTCTCCCCAGGCTGTTATCAACTCGAGCCATTAGGCTATTCTTTCAGGTCAGTTCCAGTCCTGTGCTTGGTTGCTGTCCTTTCTGTCTGTGTATCACACATGGCCATACACCTCATCTCTCATTATCTGTTTCAGTGTTTTTGATGCGATGGGTTTTTAGGCATTGGGTACTCTTCTGTCCATGGTTCCAGTGAAGTCAGGTTATGTGGGGGCGGTTATGTGATTCCCTCCTCCTATTGTCTATTCAGCCTGTTGTAAACAGTTGTGAGGTAGGTTGATAAGAAATTTAAATTTTATAGTAAATTTCCTTTCTTATTATACCTACCACATTTGTTTACCTGGAGGCCCTCCCGTCTTATTCGGGTAAGAATCCTTCCTCCCTGCTGATCACATGACTCCAATGTTGGCGGATTCAATAGTAAATTTCCTTTCTTATTATACCTACCACATTTGTTTACCTGGAGGCCCCCCCCGTCTTATTCGGGTAAGAATCCTTCCTCCCTGCTGATCACATGACTCCAATGTTGGCGGATTCAAATAGAATGACACGTTGGCCAGTTGAGTGGGCGGGCGTAAACAATTGGTTTCCAGACGATAACTTGATAATTGTTCGACCCATGTTCATGAAACTTTATAGGTAGGTTTGGCATCGGTGAGAGGAAGAACTCTATTTAGTTTGGACTTGCTAGGTCAAAGGTCAAGGTCATGGTGACCTTGAACATAGTAAATCGTAAACAGTTGGTTTCTAGGTGATAACTTGACTAGGGTTCAACCCACGTTCATGAAACTTCATATGTAGGTTGGCCTTCATGAGAGGAAGAAACCTATTTATTTTGGACTCCCTAGGTCAAAAGTCAAGGTCTCAATGACCCTGAACATAGTAAATCAAAACAATTGGTTTCTGGATAACTTGATAATGGTTTGACCTACGTTCATGAAACTTCATAGGTATATTGGCATCAGTGAGAGGAAGAACCCTATTTATTTTGGACTCGCTAGGTAAAAGGTCAAGGTCACAGTGACCTTGAACATAGTAAATCATAAACGATTGGTTTATGGATGATAACTTGACTATGGTTCAACCCACATTAATGAAACTTCATATGTAGGTTGGCCTTCATGAGAGGAAGAACCCTACTTATTTTGGACTCACTAGATCAAAGGTCAAGGTCACAGTTACCCTGAACATAGTAATCAAAACAATTGGTTTACAGATGATAACTTGATAATGGTTCGACCCACATTTATGAAACTTCACAGGTAGGTTGGCATCAGTGAGGAGGGGGAAGAACCCTATTTATTTTGGACTTGTTAGGTGAAAGGTCAAGGTCACAGTGACCTTCGACATAGTAAATTGTAAACAATTGATTTGTGGGTGATAATTTGACAATGGTTCAACCCACATTCATGAAACTACATAGGTAGGTTGGTTGTGGTTAGAGGAAGAACCCTTTGTATATTGGATTCGCTAGGTGAAAGGTCAAGGTCACAGTGACCTTGAACATAATAAATCATAAACATCTGGTTTCTGGATGACAACTTGACAATTATTCAACCCACATTCATGAAACTTCATATATAGGTTGGCCTTCGTGAGAGGAAGAACCCTACTCTATTTCCACTAGGTCAAAGTCACAGTGACCCTTCACATAAATTGTAAACAATTGTTTACATTGGCATGGCGGAGGTTCGAACCCACGCCGAGAGAGTTTCCTTCGGCACCAACCGCCTAGCGAAACTATACTGAATCAGGGGTCTGTCGGTGGCTGAGTGGTGTGCGTGGTTCAGTATAGTTTCGCTAGGCGGTTGGTGCCAAAGGAAACTCTCTTGGCGTGGGTTCGAACCCCCGCCATGCCAATGTAAACAAAACCAGCGTCCTTTCTTAATTCTATGGCATCCGAGAAATTTGAAAAAGACAAGTACTGTCGCTGATTTCTTCTGAGGTGCAGTTCGTAGAATTAAGTGCTTAGATGCAACTATCTGATGAATGTAAACAGTTGGTTTCTGGCTGATAAGTTGATAATGATTAAACCCACTTTTGTGCTGTCACAACTCGACATTGAATCAGTGTCGAGTTGTGTCTTTTATCCCTGCAGGGGTCTACAGAAATGTCTGGTAGTGTGGACGTGGGGTATTGGCCTCAGCCTTCCCTGACTTCAACTCAGCGAAGTCGGAAGGGGCTGCAGACCGAACCCTCTGCTGTGGTCTCTCAGCCATCGAGCACAGCAGTTTCTCATTGGATTCGGATCATCGGTCGCGCGCCTACAGCCTGTGGAGCAACCTGCTTCTCGGTTCCTTCGACCATGCCATTCGGTACAAGTGGTTGAAGTGTTTAGAGCTTTGGACTCTAAGCTGAGTTCCAAGGCTGTGAAGACTTTGTTCTTCACCAGGGCTGACACTTTCTTGCCTCCAGTTCGTTATCATTTCTATGATTCCGCCAATCCATCAATCTGCCCAACTTTGATGGTCTTGGATCAGGACTCCACCTCCCGCAAGCCCATGTCGGCCGTTATTCCTATGGCGACTCTGGAGTCCCTGTTGGGCTTATCGAGAGAGATGCTGGGCATGCTTTCTATCTCAGATCACCTCGTCTCTGCTGATCTGCCTCCAGATAAGTTTGACGACATGCAGGCTCCTTTGCGTGTGCTCATGCATCTTATTCACATGCATACCTGTAACACGGCTAACTTGGAATTAGTCGCAGGGACACTGTGTTGGACACCAGCCATTCCCTTCCTGAGGGCAGCGTGCTGCTCTTCGATCTGCTTCTTTGGCGGGTCCGCAACTATTCCATGGTTCCATGGCGACGGTCCGAGATGATGGCCTACATCATTCCAAAGATCAGCTGCTGCTTCATCAGCTTGATCAGCCTTCTGTTGGAGGCAGGGGCCGTCCAAAACCTAACAAGTGCCCTTCTGCTTCCTCTGCGAAGCCAAGGGGTGATCCTCCTGCTTCCACTTCTACTTACTCACTGGGTAAGGGTGAGCGTCGGCAGGCTAGAGGGAGAACTCAGGATTCTTCATACAGTAGAGGAGGTGGTTTCTCCTCTCGTGGGCCTCGCCAAGGCTTGAAATGAAGGTCCTCCCCTCGATTCTTCCCAGGTTGGAGGAAGGATATCAGAATTCACAGACCATTGGGCCACAATCACATCCGATCCTTGGGTGTTAGATGTTGTTCGGTCCAGGCTGCGGATATACTTCCGGAGGCATCCCTCTTCCAACACAAGTACCTTTAGACGTTACACGTCAGGAACTTTTAATCACGGAGATAGACAATCTCCTGTCAAAGGGGGCGATTTTATTCCCGCCTGTTCTTGGTGCCGAAGAAGGATGGCTGACTCAGACGGTTATCAATCTGAGTATCCTGAACCAGTGTATCATTGCTCCTAAGTTCAGAATGGAGACGTTCAGGTCTGTTAGCCGCTACATTCAGCTGGGAGATTTCGCTTCCAGCATCGACCTGCGAGACTTTCACGGTCCGATTCATCGGACATTGCAAAGTTATCTCCGGTTCGCTTTTCACGGGTGCGAGTTTTACCAGTTCAAGGCCATGCCCTTCGGCCTCAACCTGGCTCCTTGGGCCTTCACCCAACTGATGTTGCATGTGTTAGCCGTCCATCGCACACAGTCCAGGGTGACAACTTCGGCATATCTAGACGATATCCTCCAGAGGCATTCCAATGCTGCCTTTCTGGAGTCAGATGTCGGCACACTGTTGAGCCTGCTCACGTCGCTAGGGTTCAGAGTCAACGAGGAGAAGTCAGACCTGGTCCCTTCTCAGTCGTTTTGTCATCTGGGGATGGACTTCCGTACTCAGCTGAATACAGTGGCAGTTCCCCGGGCAAGGGCTGTGATTCTCTCAGCTTTTGCCCTGACTCTGTCCCAGTCCACGTCTGCGACAGCTCGGAGTATTCTCCTGCTGCCTGGTCTCTGCACTTCGGTGACGGATCTCATTCCTCTAGGTCAGTTGCATGTCAGACCTCTCCATCACTTTCTGCTCAGTCGTTTGATACCGAATGTCGATCCTCTGGATCTGGTGCTTCAGTTTCCGGAGTCTCTTCCTCGTCACCTTCTCCCCTGGATGGATGTTCAGTGGATTATGCAGTGAGTTCCGTTGAACTTACCCACGTCTGATCGTGTTCTGATGGCAGACGCCAGCGATCCCGGATGGGGTGCGACGTTGGATCTACGTCTTTCCTTTCACGGGGCATGGGACCAGGATCAAGCAGCTCTTCAAATCAACCAGAAGGAGCTTCTTGCTCTTCTTCTGAGTTTCTGGCAGTGGATCCTCCATCTTTTCCCATGTACGAATTGGCTCAGGATCTTCTACTGCTTGCTCAGGATGTCAACTCCGGAGTGGTGGTTCCTCACATTCCTGGTCATCTGAACATCCTAGCTGACTCCCTGTCCCGACGGGGCAGGGTCATTTCCACCAAGTGGATGCTCCAGAGGGCGGTATTCTAGTTTCTTTGCAACTCAGGGGCCGTCCCCACATCGATCTCTTTGTGACTCGTTGGAACCATCAGGTGGACACTTTCGTGTCCTCGTGTCCAGATCCTCTGGCTTTAGCCGTGGATGCTCTGTCACCAGATTGGAACAGTCTTGTTGGCTATGCTTTCCTGCCGGCTCCGATTCTGCCTCGGGTTCTAGCCAAGATACGAACTTGCAGTTGTCGAATCATTCTGATCGCTCCCCTGTCGCCTCAGCGGGTGTGAATCAGCTCTGCTCTCTGTTGGCGGCGGTTCCAGCCCGTTTCCCTCTACGTGGCGATCTTCTTTGCCAAGGTCACTTGAGGTTTCACGTCGACCCCACTTCATTGTGCCTTCAAGCATATCTTGTGTTAGGTCCTGTCTCCTCCGTAGAGGTTTTTCGAGACGAGCTGTGGAGTGCATTTCTTCTTCAAGGAGGCACTCCACTGGTTTAGCCTATGTGGCTAAGTGGAAGGTCTTTTGTCGATGGTGTGTCGTTCACTCTTTTGATTATGCCAATCCTTCGATTTCACAGATTGCAGAGTTTCTGGTATATCTGTTTGATTCTCAAGGTCTTCAGCCTGTTACTATCAAAGGGTACAGGTCAGTGCTTTTGGAGACCTTTTCATATGTGGGACAGCGTCGTATCGGTACTAATCCTTTCCTCTCCAAGCTTGTTCGGCACTTTTCCTTGAAAAGGCGTAGGACTTTGCAGCTTACCCCAAGATGGAATCATTCTTGGGTGCTGCTTTGCTTGGTGGGGGTGGGGGGAGGGGGGGGGTGGCATTCGAACCTTTATCCCTGGTGGATATGCGTTTTCTCACATACAAGATGGCTTTTCTGATGGCTTTTGCCCCAGCAAGATGGGTTAGTGAGCTTCACGCCCTCTCGGTTGATCCGACCTTTTTCAGGAGCTCTCCCAACAGTGTTACGTTTACCACTGATTGCTCCTTTCTGGCCAAGAATCAGATACCAGAAACAACTCCACCTCCTATCTGGATCAGGGCTCTTCCTTCTGCTGAGGGTAATCACCCATTGCTTTGTCCGGTTCGTGCAATTCGCATTTATCTCAATTGGATGCAGTTCATCAGGAAAGGCAGGAAACGATTTTTTCTGTCTCTTATTCCTCTTCAACAGAAGATCTCTCCTCAATCCATTTCTCGATGGATTTGTCTTGCTATTCATGCGGCTTATGCTCGTCTAGTAGCGTCTGACGATTGTATTACCAATCGTATTTCTGCCCACGAGGTGCGTGCATTGTCTACCTCTTGAGCTTATTCTAACTCCGTCAAGTTGTCGGATGTTATGCAGGCAGCCTACGGAAGAAATGCTTCTACTTTCTCCACCTTCTATCTGTGTCAGTTGCAGGAGCAGTCAGAGGACCTTTTTACTTTGGGCCCTCTTTCTTCTGCTCAGGCTGTTGTCTATCCTAGCCATTAGGCTTTTTACAAGGTCTGTCCAGCTCTGTGCTGTTACTGCCCTTTCTGTCTCTGTCTGTGCTTTGCACAGAACCATATACCTAATCTCTCATTGTCTTTTACTAATACCTGTGCTGCTGTGGTTTGATAGGCCTATGGACCTCTTCCTCTGTCCACGGTTCCAGTGCAATTGGGTTATGTGGGGGTTGGTTATGTGATTCCCTCCATCCTATTGTCTATTCAGCCTGTAGTAAACAATCGTATGGTAGGTTGATAAGAAATTTAAATTTTATAGTAAATTTCTTTTCTTATTATACCTACCACAATTGTTTACATGGAGGCCCTCCCATCTTCTTATTCGGGTAAGAATCCTTGCTCCCCGCTGATCACATAAGTCCAGTGTTGGCGGATTCATTAGTTACTGCCTGTGCACTGGTTACCGGAAGCTGTGGATTTGTACTAGGAGAAGAGCGTCCCCTACTGCGTGTGCACCGGTAGCACTCGACCCAGTTTTGGCTTATTTTTTCTTGGTGCTTTTGCACCACTTTTCTTTCCAAAATCGCTTGGGAAAGATCAAAATAGAGAGTATATTTTCCGAGTTATGGACTTCCACTGTAGTGCAAGCCTGTAGTAAACAATTGTAGGTATAATAAGAAAGGAAATTTACGAAAAAATTTAAATAACCTCTGAACGTACTGCATTTGTGTTTCAACATTCTTCCTTTAGCCAGTCTTACAGTTTACATTTAAAAATGCATGGATTACTCAGACCTTGTGCACACACAATGCTGTTATGTTGAAATTTAACCAAATAACATTGGTACCAATGTTCTTCAATTTTGCCATTTCACTTATAACTTACCAAGTTCAAGTTTGTCAAGTTGAGCTACAGCGTCACTGACACTTTCATTTATGATCAGAGTTAGGGACTTCCACTGTACTGCAAGCCTGTAGCAAACAATTGTGGTAGGTATAATAAGAAAGGAAATTTACTATAAAATTTAAATTTTTATACGACAACCAATGGCCCAGACTAGATGGTGCTAACTCAAATTAATCCAGGGCCAAACACAAATTTTGCCCCCCAATCCCCAAAATTTGCATGGAAAACCAAAAAAGTCAAGTCCCAGATGGTCCTCCATACTTTTCAGATCTGTGCATGCGCAGTATCCAGGAAGGTACCGAAATTGGCGCCAACCATCATTTTTTGTTTGGTCCTAAATTCAGCAACAATGAACTGATATTTGTGCTTTTAAATCTCCTTTTTTGAGGGTGCCAGACACAAATCAATGGTAAAATTGGTGGATCCAAGGATATAAATGGATGATGGAAGTGAATAACTGTGGTTAGAAACGTTCAGGGCTGTAACTTTATAATAATTATAAAAATTATTTCATGTTTCCCAATTTCGGGACTTGTGCCTGACATCATCATTCTTGCTTATGATTTATCCACAGTTTGTTACGTGTTCCTTCCTTATCCCTCCTTGAAACCCTCCTGTTAAACTCCCAAGCTTTTTGGCTTATTTTTATTGAAATTTTTTATTAAATTTCTTGGGAGTTTAACGTGTGTAATGGAATGTTTATTCTGTTTATCCCCATGGTTACGTCCTCACCCTAGGGGTGTTAGGTCATTTTGGGTCACACATCTTCTATCCGATGTATTGTTTTTTCTTCGTTTGAAGATCTTGCTTTACATCTGTTACTGACTTTGGGCCTTTTTTAGCTCAACTTTGGCGAAGCCAAATTTGAGATATTGTCATGGCCCGTCGTTCATCTGTCCGTCACGCCGTACACACGGATCGGGCTAGAGGCCGTATTTATGAACCGATCTTGACGAAACTTTTTGGGTTCCTTTGTTATCACCGTGAGACGAGAATGAGTTTTTTTGGGTCCGATCTGAAATTCAAGGCGGCCAGGCAGCCATTTTGTACAAAATTAGGTGCAATCCGATTTTTGTGCAGAACTTCCATATGAAAGCTCCGATTTGAATAATTTTTTGTATGAATGTTTAATACCATGGGGTACATCACATATAATACGTGTTTTTTTCTTGTGCATAAATTATGCAAATTAGACTA
Organism: Pictodentalium vernedei; assembly: GCA_031216915.1. Taxonomy (NCBI): domain Eukaryota; kingdom Metazoa; phylum Mollusca; class Scaphopoda; order Dentaliida; family Dentaliidae; genus Pictodentalium; species Pictodentalium vernedei. The sequence continues at coordinate 384,920,806 of CM062296.1, forward strand.
ACTTTGATTTATTAAGTATTACTTTCAGCACTGTAACTGCAAATGCCAATACGGCTCGGGCTAGAGGCCGTATTTATGAACCGATCTTTATGAAACTTCTTGGGTACCTTTGTTATCACCGTAGGACGAGAACGAGTGTTATTGGGTCCGGTCTGAAATTCAAGATGGCCACTGGCAGCCATTTTGTACAAAATTAGGTGCAATTCAATTTTTGCGCAGAACTTCCATATGAAAGCTCTGATTTGAGTAATTTTTTCTATGAATGTTTAGTACCATGGGATACATCACATATAATACAGGTTTTTTTCTCGTGCTTAAATTATGCCAATTAGACTAACTTTGATCTGTTTAACCCCCTGCACACTGATGTCGAAAAATCTAAAGTTGTGGGTGCAAATATTTTTATACTGTACCAATGACCCAGACTTAGCTGGTGCTAATCTCCATAATTCAGGGCCAAACACAAATTTTGCCCCCCCAATCCCCCAAATTTGCATCAGAAACCGAAAAATACATGTCCTATATGGCCCTCCATACATCGACTCCTCTGCGCATGCGCAGTGTCGAGGAGGTCCCGAAATTGGCGCCAATTATCATTCTTAGTTTGGCCCTCAAAACAGTCACACTTCTCTGTTATTTGTGCTTTCAAATCTCAGTTTTTATGATGCCAGACACATATTCATGAGTGAAATGGTGGAAATAAGGAGGATACATTAGGAGGAGAGGAAAATATTTGGTGCAAGAAAATGTTCAGGGCTGTAACTTAAAATTATTTTATGAAATTATTTCTAGTTGCCTTTTTTCAAGGCATAGCCCTGATGTTGTCATTCTTGCTATGAAGTACCATTGTTTGATCAGTGTTTCCTCTCTACCTTCCTTATTCCCCCCTAGCTATTCTCCCATGTTTTGGCTTAATTTTGTGTAATGTTTATTACTAAAATTTCTTCGGAGTTTTGGCTTCGTAACAGATTTATTTCTGTTTTTTCCCCATGTTTACGTCCTCACCCTAGGGGTGTTTAGGCGTTTTGGTCTGCATCTACCATCTGATGTTCTACAGTTTCTTCTGTGGAAGCCTCTGTTTTGCATCAGATAGTGTTTTAATTGGTGACTGATTTCGGGCCATGTTGTTTCAGTGCCTGGAGTCATGTTTCCGGTTTGTTGACACTTTTGCTTAGGTTGACAACAGTTACTGCTGATAGTGATTTTTTGTCTTCTGCATCTCTTATTCATAGTAAGATACATTATTATTGTCCGTAAGTGTCTCATTAATTTTTTCAAAATGAATTTAAATTTTTGTCCACACTTAGGCTTTTTTGGGATCCATTGGGCTCAGGGTTCCCTTTGGGAACTTGGGCTCTTCTGAAAAAATTTTTTTTTTTTTTAAAAAAAAAAAAAAAAATTTTTTTTTCTTTTCAAATCATTATTTATTAATGAATATAATGGATTGTTGTATTATGTATCTTTATTTTCAAGGATTATTGTGAGTACTTTGATTGTTTACATTTCAACTATGAATGATTATTGTTCAAATTGTAATAGGAGGAAGTCTTCCTATGATTCTCATGATCTCTGTATTAATTGTTCTCTCTGTACTCGTACTGATCTTTGTTCTGTGTGTTTCAAATGGGATGAAAAACGTTGGAAACGTGTGTCACGGTATGTTGTTCCTGGAGAAAGATCCATTCCGGTTCTTTCTCCTCAGAGTCACTCTAGTGTTTCACTCTCTTTTTCAGAGGAACAAGAACAGGGTGATGTTTCCGTGATGTCGTCCAGAAGTGTGCCTCCGTCGTCACATACAAGTGAAGAGCTAGCGGCAAAAGTGCTCATGGAGATTCGTCAATTCCCTGAAAGGAACCCGAAGGGATTGACGTCTGCTAGCTCGACCGGGGCTGCGTCCATTCACCGAATGGGGCAGCACTCTGGTTCATCCGTTGCGGTCCAGCAGAGAGAGTCGGGTGTTGCGAGCACTATAAAACATCCACGTGCACACCCAGTGACGACGGAAAGGAGGATGGATCGGAGGAAGCCTGACAGTCCGGTGTTTAGCTTGTCTAGTTCGACACGGGCTGCAAGCGAGAGAGGTCCCTCTCTCAGACAACAGCATCTGGGACCAGATGTTGTAGTCCGTAGTGTTAAGCAGTCGGAGCATACGTCCGCTGCTCGGGATGCTCCGGTATATAGGCAGTCCTCCGAGGCTACCTATAAGGCTTCCATATCCTCTCAGCAGCACACTCGACCGCACCTTGGCTATGTGACCAGTGAATTACAGTCAGCTTCGCCGACCAGGGATTCCTCGGCGATCAGGTCACGCCATCCGGTAGCCAGGGATTCGAGGCCTTCTTCATCCAGACGTTCGCATAAAAGATGTATGCAGGATGCAACGTCCAGGGAGCTTCCGGCGGCTAAATCCAGTAAGACCGCCGCTCCCCAGGCCTCTGTAATGGATGTGCTATCACAGATAGCAAGGTTAATCGCAGCATCCCAGCAGCCGTCAGAACCTCTGTCGGAACATGAAATGTCAGAAGATGCTGGGTCGGTAGGTTCCGCCGCTGGATCCGGTGCGGACGACCGAGATTTACATGATTTACATGAGGTCCGGCAGGATGGCGAAAGGGATTCTGATGAATTAGATATTTCCCTTTCGGAACAACATAAAATAGCCGTAGAATTCATCCGGTATTATCTTCCAGAAGTTGTTCCGCCAGACCAAAATGCTGCGCAGCCGGATAGGAGGGTGATAGCGCCACTGGACACCGAGTTTTTTAATCGGTTTAGGGACATTGTCCCGGAATTTCCATCACAATCCAGGAATGTCTCTCGGATTTTTGAGTTATTGAATGACGCTATTGATAAGCTTGCCAACAAGACGGGCAGGTCAGCCTTCCTACCGGCATCTGCTCTACAGCTGCCGTTTATTAATCAAAGGAACAAGTTTGATACGGCAGGTCAGGGCATCCAGAGAGTTCCTCTGCGTTTAGACGACCAGGCTGAAGACCTTGATATATCCATGCCGTCGTCTACGATGGAAACGACGATATCGTCTAACAGAGCTAGTTTAGACGCTTTTTCCTACGCAGATCACCTTACTAGAGCGTTGTCATTACGCTTTGAAGGACCTGAATTTCAAGACGTACAAACGTCTTTAAGAGTTCTGTCCAGGGCCATAGCGTTTTCCACTTATAACTCCGCCCTTTCAGTGGCAAATCTGGAGTTAGCTCGACGTGACGCGGCCTTGGCTACTTCCACACGCGTGGACAGTAAGGTGAAAAACTCTCTTAGAGTCGCTCCGGTCTCTGGAGAGTTTCTCTTCAGTGGCAAGCTTTCTGATATATATGATAAATTAACAAAGAAAGCTTCGGACTCTCTGTTGTTTAAGTCTGCTTCCAAGAAATCGGAACCAGCAGACAAGAGTAGGCCAGGCACTTCCGGGACGAGCTCGTCCAGGGGAAGCTCCTATAGAGGTTCCTATGCGTCCTCTAGGTCTTACTATAGAGACCGGCAGAGTAGCGACTCGACTAGGGGCCGTTATGCTGGCCGAAATAACCGGTCAGACGCTCCTAGGCCGACGGGGCGAGGTGCGGGTCGCGGAGGACGTGGTTTCTCCTACCGCAAGCCTCGCGGATCCAGGAAGTGATGGTCTAGACCTCTGTCGCGTTCCGGTGGGCGGAAGACTGTCGAGTTTCTCAAGCAATTGGGAATCAATTACGGAGGACCCTTGGGTTCTAGGGGTTATTTCAGAAGGACTAAAACTGTCCTTCAAAGGCAAGCCTCCGTTAACTCGAAGTCCAAGATGGACTCAGCTTCCGTCAAATTGTCAGAAAAGAACGGCACTTCTATCAGAAGTCCAGTCTCTTTTAACGAAGAACGCGATAGAGGTCGTAGAAAACCAGGAATCTCCAGGTTTCTACAGCCATCTTTTTCTGGTTCCGAAGCCAGACGGCTCGTTCCGTCCAGTGATCGACTTAAGCTGGATAAACAAGCTGATCGTGGCTCCAAAGTTTTATATGGAGACCATTCGATCGGTCAGAGCGAGCATTCGAGTGAACGACTATGCTGCGAGCATAGACCTCAAGGATGCATACTTTCACGTCATGGTACATCCGGCGTTCAGAAAGTATCTTCGCTGTCCTAGGTGTTGTTTATCAGTTCCGAGCGATGTGCTTTGGTCTGAATCTAGCGCCCTGGGCATTCACTCGAGTAATGAACTCGGTAATGACTCATTTCCGAGCTCATTCGTCTGCGGTAACGTCGGCTTACCTGGACGATATTCTTCAGAGATACGGCAACGAGTTAACGCTTCAGAACGACATGCACAATCTGCTTCTATTGCTCCGACGTCTCGGTTTCATAGTAAACGAAGAGAAGTCGGATCTGGTGCCGTCCAAGTCATTTACCCACCTGGGAATGAGCTTCGAGACGCACAACAATCTCGTTCGTCTGCCGTTAACCAGAGCGAAATTAGTCAGTTGTTATGCTCGCTATTGTCTTCACTCAGACAAAGTGTCAGCGAGGGAATTCATGAGACTAATAGGTCTGTGCGGAGCTGCCTCGGATCTCATTCCGATGGGGCGGCTACGCACACGTCCTGTCCAGGTCTATCTGACTCAGAATTGGAGAGTGAAGATTCATTCGCTCGAAACGGACATACTCTTGTCAAGCCAAGTGAAACAAGAGATTCAGACTTGGGCAGACATACTTTGGTTAACTCAGGGAGTTCCACTGCAGTTGCCAGATCCGAGCTTTACGATTATGACGGATGCCAGTCAAACAGGCTGGGGCGCGACACTGAGCCCATCGGATTTGAAGTTCCAGGGTCTTTGGGATCCGCAGTTTCTGAGCAAGCACATCAACATCAAAGAGATGATGTCGATTTGGCTTGCTCTACGTCATTGGATAGACGTGATTCAGAATGCACATGTGCAAATTATGTCCGACAATACGACAGTAGTTGCGTATATTCGGAACCAAGGCGGCACTCATTCCATTCCGTTGCTGAATCTAACGGAAAGAATTCTTCTGTTTGTACTAGAACATCAGATTCTTCTCTCCGTCCGTCATATTCCGGGTCGTCTGAACGTCTTAGCAGACTCCCTTTCACGGAGGGGTCGCCTGTTGCCGTCAGAATGGACTCTCAACAAGCAAGTATTCAATCAGATTTGCTACCAATGGGAACGGCCAATGATAGATTTATTTGCGACACATCTCAACAATCAGTTGCAGACGTATGTGTCACCTTGTCCGGATCCTCGAGCGTTTGCAGTAGACGCTCTCTCGATCTCTTGGGACAGAATGATAGGATATGCGTATCCTCCAGTGCCGTTGATTCAGCAGATATTGCTCAAGATAAAACAATCGCAATGCAAGATTCTGTTGGTAGCATCTCTGTCTCCACAGAGACCGTGGATAAATCTACTCAGGTGTCTGTTGTGGGACATGCCGAGGAAGCTTCCTCCACGGGAGGATCTTCTTTCGCAAGGGAAATCGCGCATCCTCCATCACAATCCGCAAGGTCTAAACCTTCACGTATTTCCATTGTGCGGTCCTTCTTGCACGGAAAACATTTTACAGGACGAGCAGTGGACGCGATTTCTAACTGCAGGAGGACCTCCTCTTTGCTAAACTATGCTGCTAAGTGGAGGGTCTTTTGTCAGTGGTGTGAGGGTCATTCAGTAGATATTTATGATCCCTCCATTCCAGACATAGCAAACTTTCTAGTATACTTGTTTGATGAGATTAATCTGCAGCCTATCACCATTAAGGGTTATAGGTCTATGCTATCTGATACATATGCACATCATGATAGCTTGAGAATTGGAACTAATGTCTCTTTATCAAAGTTAGTTAGGAATTTTTCGATAAATAGACCTAGAACCCTTAGATTAATTCCGAAGTGGAATTTGGCCTGGGTTCTTCTTAAGCTAAAAGAAGCGCCTTTTGAGCCTCTTGACACGGTTGACTTCAAATTCTTAACATATAAGACAGCTTTTCTCTTAGCTTTCTCTTCTGCTAGAAGAGTTAGTGAGCTTCATGCACTATCTGTGGAGGATTCTCACTACCGTAGTGTCGGTAATACTATTACCTTTACCACTAATGTTGGATTTTTGGCTAAGAATCAGGCTCCTAATAAGTATCCTGAACCTATTATTATTAAGGCCCTTCCATCATCTGATGGGCGTAGGCCTCTACTGTGTCCTGTTAGAGCAATACGTATTTACAGACGTAGGTCTGAGTTTATCAGAAAGGGACGTAAACGTTTCTTTCTGTCTTTGATGCCTAATAGAAAGGATATTATGGTCCATTCTATTGCTAGATGGATTCAATTAACTATTCGAACTGCTTATGAAAAATTATCTTCTTCTCAGCAGTCGGCACTCAAGATCTCAGCCCATGAAGTAAGAGCTCTTTCTACTTCTTGGGCCTATGCTAATTGTATTGCTATTACTGATCTAATGAAGGCTGCATATTGGTCTCAACCTTCCACATTCACTAATTTTTATCTCAGAAATATTGAGTCCATTTCTGGAGACCTCCATTGTTTAGGTCCGTTATCAGTTGCTCAGAATATCGTCCACTAAACAGTTGCAACTATAGTTATGTAGGCTTTCTGTTCCGGCAGTGACTCTGTCCTGCTGCCCTCTTCGCTCTGGGGTATTTGACCCAGGGCAAGGGGAAGGGGGGGGGGGGGCGGGTGTTCCCTTAGGTCACCTGCTTTATAGTGAAAAGCAAGGGAATACCTCCCCCAGAGTCAGTAATTCTGAGTCGGTACCGGGATGGTTTTAAAGTGTAAAGATAATGTTTAATCATCCATGTAATATTTTTAAAGTGTAGCTCGGTGTGAAGCATTTGTATATGTCATGTGTCAAACGAGCGTTAATATACAATCCTCGGACACTTTTAATGAATATAAAGAGTCTCATTTCTCTGGACTTCCTTTATTTATTGGCTTACCTTTAAAAATATTAGTATAAAGGGTTATACTGGATGTTAATAGAGATCATTGATTATTATGCTCAATTACTGATCGGTGTTGTGTCTTTCTTCTTTATTATAAATAGGAAAGATACATGTAAAGCCTATCTCTTCTTTTCTCCTGGAGAGGATATTCTATTATACATAATTGAGCTTATTGGATTTTCCTTTATGTCCTAGGCCCTCCAGCCTATTTACTATTCAGCTAAGTCTGGGTCATTGGTACAGTATAAAAATGTTAAAAAATTTATAGTAATTTATATATTTTTTATACTTACCAATGACCCAGACGGGGATGGCCCTCCCAGGAGTTGGGAACTCATACCTCCCCGCTGAGTACATAACGCTTACCAGGCACTGGTTGTAAGAATGATAATTGGTGCCAATTTTGGGACCTCCTCGACACTGCGCATGCGCAGAGGAGTCGATGTATGGAGGGCCATATAGGACATGTATTTTTCGGTTTCTGATGCAAATTTTGGGGATTGGGGGGGCAAAATTTGTGTTTGGCCCTGAATTATGGAGATTAGCACCAGCTAAGTCTGGGTCATTGGTAAGTATAAAAAATATATAAATTACTATAAATTTTTTAACTTTTCCCATAATGCAACTGGAAATTTAACCAATTCAATCTTGTTTGACAGAGCTCATTGAGCGCTGTCAAACAAGATTAAATTGGTTAAATTCCCAGTTGTATTATGGGTCAGGAAAAAAATGGCTACTTGAAATTTAGATATTTTGACATCAGAGTGAAGAGAGTTAATGTTACTTTCAGCACTGTAACTGCAAATGCCAATACAGCTTGGGCTAGAGGCCGTATTTATGAACCGATCTTTATGAAACTTCTTGGGTACCTTTGTTATCACCGTGGGATGAGAACGAGTGTTTTTGGGTGCGGCCCGAAATTCAAGATGGCTGCCGGCGGCCATTTTGTACCAAAATTAGTGCAATCAGTTTTTTGTACAGAACTTCTGTATGAAAGTTCTGATTTGAATAAATTTCTGTATGAATGTTTAGTAACATGGAATACATCACATATAATACGGGTTTTTTTCTCGAGCAGAAATTATGCAAATTAGATGAACTTTGATTTATTCAGTGCTTCTTATACACAGCAAGTGCATGTGTCAATACGGCTTGGGCTAGAGGCTGTATTTATGAACTGATCTTCACAAAACTTCTTGGGTACATTTGTTATCACCTTGGGATGAGAACGAGTGTTTCTGGGTGCGGTCCAAAATTCAAGATGGCTGCCAGTGGCCATTTTGTACCGAAATTAGGTCCAATCATTTTTTGTACACAACTTCTATACGGCTCAGGCTAGAGGCCGTATTTATGAACCGATCTTTACGAAACTTCTTGGGGTACCTTTGTTATCACCTTGTGACAGGAACAGGTGTTTTTGGGTGCCTTTGTTATCACTGTACTATGAGAATAAATATTTTTTGGTTCAGTCAGACCCACTCTGGGACTCAAAGATTTCGTTTCTAGATTAGCATCTAACTGTCACCCCACTTTTACAATACTTTACCTATATATTTGTTACAGGCTACGGTCAGCATTTATGTACAGACCGTTACAGTACCTTACATGTACCTTTGTTATCAGGTCATTACCTAGATGTTTGTCATTGTTGTGTCACACACTATACATGTACATGTCTTAAACAAGTTGAGCTACAGTATCATTGACACTTTGATTTCTGTGCCTGATGTCTTGTTTCCTTGACGTTGTTTACATTGGCAACATCTTGAAATATATGTAGTATTTAGTTATTATTACTGTAGGATTATTGTTAAATACATTAATTAATATTCCGGTAGTGTAGCCAAAAAATTTGGATTTTGTCCACACTGAGACTCTATCGGGATGCCCTTGGGCTCTTCATTTTCCCTTTGGGAACTTAAGCTTTTTTCAAAATTTTTTCAAAAAATTTTTTGAATTTAATTTTGGGATTTCGATTTTGATTGCTATTTATTATGTATCTTTATCATATATTAATTCCTTGCAGGCAGCTAGCTCGACTGGTGAAGTGGTTACTCCGTCCGTAGGAGCCTTAACACCGGGTATGTCTGTTGCGGTCAAAGGAAGTGTAGTGGGTAGAGCGAGCACCTTAAAAACAAAAGATCACCCACCGACAACGGAACTAGGGAGGAAGTCTGTAAGTTTCTTGTTGGGAGGATTGGCGAGGTCTGAATAGGCCGCAAATGGGAGAGGTCCCCCTTTAACTCAGCAACATCTGGGGCCAGATGTTGTGGTGAAGAACTTGCACGGGCCGGAGCATATGTCCACACCTGCCATTCGGGGCGCTCCGTATAGATTGCAGCCAGCCTCGGCTACAGTCACAGCTTCTTCCACTTCGAATACAAAGCACACACGACCGCATCCTAGCTATCCGATTTCGGATATCTAGCTTGCTGTGCAAAGAAGGGACCCCTCTTCGCCTGTGAAGTCGGACCATCCGGTAGCTAGGGAGATGAGGCCTCGATCATCGGGACATTCAAAGAAGAGATCCATCTCCAACACACCATCCCAGAAGCAGCAACCGGCTAAGAAACAGAAGACTGCGGCTCCTCAGGCCTCGGTGACGGACTTGCTGCCGCAGATGAGTGGGAGTTCAATCGACTTTGTTTGATTAATCATGAAAGCTTATTGCTCAAAATGCAAGGCGAGGAGGTCTTCCTCAGTTTTACATGCTTGTTGCCTTGCTTGTAGTCAATGTACTCCCGCGAATTCTTGTCCTACATGTGTTGATTGGGATGACAAATGTTGGACACGGATGTCGCGGTATGGTGTTAGCGGTGAGAGGCAATGCCGGTCCTCTCGCTGCAGAGTCATTCAGAGGCAATGCCGGTCCTCTCGCTGCAGAGTCATTCAAGTTTCTCAGTTTCTTTTTCAGAGGAACAAGAACATGATAATGGTTATGTGACACCTACCAAAAGTGTGCTACCATCGTCGCGCTCTGATGAGCAAACAGAGCTAGCTGCTAAGGTGTTTCTGAATATTAGGCATGGGATAAAGCCACTAACCGGTTGTTTTAATCCTTTGCCAGCAGCTAGCTCTACCGGTGAAGTGGTTACTCCGTCCATGGGAGCCATGACGCCGGGTATGTCCATTGCGGTCGAATGAAGTGTAGTGGGTAGAGCGAGCACCTTATAATCTAAACATGCTCACCCAGCAACGACGGAACTTAGGAAGAAGCCAGCAAGTGTTTTGGGAATCTCGGCAAGGTCTGAAAGGACCATGAGCGGGAGAGGTCCCTGTCGATCCCAACAACATCTGGGTCCAGATGTTGTGGTGAAGAACTTGCGAAGGCTGGAGCATACATCCACACCTGCCGTTCGGGATGCTCTGTATAGATTGCAGCCAGACTCGGCAACAGTCACAGCTTCTTCTGCTTCAAATACAAAGCGTACACGACCGCATCCTAGCTACCCGACTTCGGATATCCAGCCTGCTGCGCGAAGAAGGGACCACTCTTCGCCTGTGAAGTCGGACCATCCAATAGCTAGGGAGACGAGGCCTCGATCATCGGAATGTTCGGAGAAGAGATCCATCTCCGAAACACCGTCCCAGGAGCAGCAGATGGCTAAGAAACGGAAGACTGCGGCTCCTGAGGCCTCGGTGACGGACTTGTTGTCGCAGATTGTGCAGCTGATCGTAGCATCCCAGCAAGTGCAGGTGCAGCCTCCCTCAGACTGATGCAATGGACCAAGATTCACAACTGATTCTCTCGGATGGTGAAAGGGATAAGGAAGAGGATTACCCTTCCCTTTCGGAACAACACATGGTTGCGATGGATTTCATCCATCAATACTACCCTGAATTTTTTCCAACGAATCAGAATGCTGCGACGGCAAAAGATAAACCGCTGGCGTCGTTGGACACAGACTTTATATGGACACAGGAAGAAGTCCTTTCTTTTCCGGTTCAGTCTAGGCAGGTGTCGCAGGCCTCGGCCATATAGACGACGTGGTATTTAACTTCTCGAGTGCGAGGAAACAAGGCGGTTTCTTAACTTCATCTTCCATAAACATACCGTTTCTTGACCACATTCATTTAAAACGGTCGGGGAAGATGTTCAGAGAGTTCCTCTGCATTTAGATGAGCAGGCCGGGGATCTAGATGTATCCTTACCTGCATCATTCACTCTTTGCTTGGACACAATTGAGACGGCAATTTCATCAAATAGAGTGAATTTGGACGCTATGTCTTATGCAGATCACCTTACCAGAGCTATGGCGCAACGTCTCAATGGAAAGGACCTTCATACCTCTCTTAGAGTTCTTTCCAGGGCAATTATGTATACCACATATAACTCCGCCCTAACATTGGCTAATCTGGACTCTGGAGTTAATCAGACGTGAAGCTGCCCTTGCGTCGTCATCACTTATAGATGACAAGGTGAAAAGCTCTCTCCGAGTCGCTCTGGTCGCCAAACATACTATTTTCGACGACAAGCTTTCAATAGTCTATGAACAGGCTACTAAGAAAGCGTCTAGTGCACTGCTTTTGATGTCGGCGTCTCAACAACCCGCTTCAGCAGACAAGAGTAAAGGATGGCATTCCAGACAAAAATCGTCAAAAGGGAACTCCTCACGAGAGTACAAGAAACCCCTCTTACAATTACTTTGGAGGTCGTCAGTATATCGACTCGGGAAAGGGGCATAGGCATAGGGATTATCGGTCAGATGCCCCTAGGACGACGGGACGATGTTCTTCACAGAGAGGACGTAGTTTCTCCTCCCGTAAGCCTCGCAGGTCATGCAGGTGATGGTCAAGACCTCCATTGCTTGCCAGTTGGCGGAAGGTTATCAAACTTTGCAAGAAACTGGATAAGTCACGGAAGATTAGTGGGTGAGAAGTGTAGTCTCGGACAGCCTATGGCTATCATTCCGAGCGAAACCCCCACTAACAAGTTGTCCACGTTGGACAAATCTACCGTCAGTTCCTTTCAAAAGAGAGTCTCTCCTAACGGAGGTTCAGGCTCTCTTATTATACCCCCGAAAAATTTTTTGAGGGGGTATATAGTCGAGGTCTCCATCTGTCAGTACGTCTGTCCGTCTGTCCATCCATCCGGCCATACAAGCATTTTGTATTATAACTCGAGCATCAGTTGTTGGATTTTAATGTTCTTTGGTATGGTGATAGGGCAGCTTGGGTGAATGGATGCCCTCATACCTAGCATTTCGTCTATTCATGTTTGGTAGAGTTATGGCCCCTGTTTGTTTTTGGCCTCTGTTTCTGACTAAGGTAAATTGTACCATAGCCTATAGGGCAAAATGCTGCCCAATTTTTTAGTTTTTTTTTAAGTTCATTATTTTTCTGTGGCCCAGTGCTGGCAGGGGAGATTGCATGACATTTTAACCTCTACATATCAATATATCCATATAAATATGGATGACACAAGAATTATAATGATTTTGGTTCCAGACCATTTAACATTGTATCACCGCACCAATCAATTTCAAATTTTATTTGCTTATTACTAATGTCAAAATACAGGTCAAGTTTGATTTGGAGGTTCACTCCGATCATTCTTGAAACAGTTATGCATCTTTTTGAATTAAAAAATCACAAATTTCCCAATTTCAGCTTTATTCTTACTATCCAGTGCCGATAGGGGAAGTGCTGCCCGATTTTTTTTTTTTTAGTCCACTATTTCTGTACTGCCCAGTGCTTGCAGGGGAGGTTGCATGTTTGCATCATTTTAAACTACATATCAAAATATGGATGCCAATTTCAGCTTTATTATTACTGGCCAGTGCCTATGGGGGAAGTGCTGCCCAATTTTCTTTTAGTCTACTATTTCTGCGCTGCCCAGTGCTTGGTGGGGAGGTTGCATGTCATTTTAACCTACTACATATTGATATAACCAGATAAATATGGATGCCAATTTCAGCTTTATTCTTACTGGCCAGTGTCTTATAGGAGAAGTGCTGCCCAATTTTTTTTTTAGTCCACTATCCCAATTTTTTCTAGTCCACTATTTCTGTACTGCCCAGTGTTTGCAGGGCAGGTTTGCATGTCATTTTAACCTACTACATATCGATATATTCATATAAATATGGATGACACAAGAATCATAGTGTTTTTTAATTCCGTTCATTCAAAGTTGTTTGGATGAACCAATTCTCTTCAAACATTCAGAAGTTATTTATTTACATGCAAGTCTGACTTTGCTACCTTCGGGGGCATCAGCACACGCGTTAGTGTTGCTCTTGTTAAAGGAAGCAATAGAGGGCATTGAGAATCGGGATTCTCAGGGTTTTTGCAATCACCTGTTCCTCGTACTGAAGCCAGACGGGTCGTTCCAACGGGTAATAGACTTGAGCTGGGTAAACAAGCTAATCGTTGATAAAAGTTCTATATGGAAACCATTCGGTTGGTAAGAGCGAGGATTCGAGTGAACGACGATGTGGCAAGCATAGATCTAAAGGATGCATATTTTCATATCCTGGTACATTCGGCATTCAGAAAGTAACTGCGGTTCGCTGTGCATGGGAAGGTTTATCAGTTCAGAGCAATATGCTTTGGTCTGAACCTGGCTCCCTGGGCTTTCACTCGAATAATGAACTTGGTAATGTCTTGCTTCCAAGCTCATTCGTCTGCGGTAACGTCGGCTTACTTGGACAACATACTGCAGAGATACGGCAACAGAATTATTCTTCACAACGTTGTTGAGAGTCTGCTACTATTGCTCCGACATCTCGGTTTCATAGTAAACGAGAAAAAGTCAGATCTAGTTCCGTCCAAGTCATTCAATTACTTGGGAATGAGCTTCGAGACTCACAACAATCTGGTTCATCTGCCGTTACCCAGAGCGAAATTAGTCAATTGTTATGCTTGCTTTTGTCTACACTCAGACGCAATAATAGCGAGGGAGTTCATGCGACTGATGGGGTTGTGCAGAGCGGCTGCAGATCTTATTCTGATGGGCCATCTGCGCACGCGTCCCCTCCAGATATTCTTTATTCAGAACTGGAGTGTGAAGACACATTCGCTCGAAACCAGTATTGTTTTAACAGACTTTGTAAAACAAAAGGTTCAGATTTGGGTAGATCTTCAGTGGTTAACTCGGAGTTCTACTGAAACTGCCAGATCCGGCTTCCACGATTATGACGGACGCGAGTCAGACGGGCTGGGGCATGACCCTAAGTCCCGCAAACTTGAGGTGTCAGGGTATTTGGGGCTCTCGATTCCTAGAGAAGCACATAAACATCAAAGAGATGATGTCAATATGGCTAGCACTACAACATTGGATTCGACTAATAGCGAACGTCCACGTTCAAATTCTGTCAGACAATTTGACAGTAGTTGCTTACCTCAGGAACTAAGGCGGCACTCACTCGATTCCATTATGCAAATTAACAGAGACAATTCTCCTATTCGTCATGAATCATCACGTTCATCTCTCCGTATGTCATATACCAGGTTGTCTGAACGTATTAGCAGACTCGCTGTCTCGGAAAGGTCGCCTGTTGCCATCGGAGTGGACTCTCAACATGCAAATATTCATGCAGCTTTACTACCTGTGGGATCGTCCCATGATAGATCTTTTTTGCGACACGCCTGAGCAATCAGTTACCGACGTTCGTGTTGCCATGCCCAGATCATCGGGCATACACAGCAGACGCTCTTTCTATCTCATGGGACAGGATGATGGGACATGTATATCCTCCAGCTCCGTTGATTCAGCTGATTCTGTTAAAGATCAAACAGTCTCATTGCAAAATCCTGCTAGTAGCTCCTCTGTCGTCACAGAAACCTTGGATCAATCTTTTTAGGTGTCTGTTATGGGACATTCCCTGGAAGCTTCCTCCACGAGAGGATCTTCTTGGGTTGTCACGTCCACTGCATCACAACCCAGAAAGTCTCAACCTTCACATATTTCTGTTTTGCGGTCCTTCTTGCACGGAAAACATTTTACAGGACGTGCAGTGTACGCATTTTCTAACTGTAGGAGGTCCTCCTGTTCGTTGAACTACGAAGTGGAGGGTTTTCTTCCGTTGGTGTAGGGATCAGTCGATGGACGTATACGACCCGTCCATGCCAAATATTGACAATTTCCTGGTCTACTTGTGACGATCACAAACTGTAGCCCGTCACTATTAAGGGCTGTAGGTCTATGTTATAAGATACTTACGCTCATCATGATAGCTTGGCTATTGGATCAAATACTTCATTATCCAAGCTAGTTAAAAATTTCTCTATCAATAGACCTAGAACCCTCAGATTAATTCCTGAGTGGAATTTGGCTTGGGTTCTGTTGAAGCTCAAAGAAACTCCTTTTGAGCCTTTGAACGTCGTAGAGTTCAAATTATTGACCTATAAAACGGCGTTTCTCTTAGCCTTTCTTTCTGCTGGTTGAGTCAGTAAACTTCATGCATTATCTGTTGATGAATCTCACTACAGTAGTGTGGGTAATATCATTACCCTTACTTCGGAAGTGGTGTTTTTGGCTAAGAATCAGATTCCGGATAAGTGGCCGGTGCCCATTGTCATTAAGGCCTTACTGTCCTCGGATAACTGTAGACCTTTGCTGTGTCCAGTCAGGGCTATGCACATTTATAATCGTCCATCAGATTTTGTTAGAAAAGGAAGAAAACGTTTCTTTCAATGATTCCTAACAGAAAAGATATTTCTGTTCATGCTGTCGCTAGATGAATTCAGTTGACAGTACGCCTATGAAAATCTGTCTTTGGATCAACGTTCTGTAAATAAGATCTCAGCACACGAGGTTAGAGCTCTGTCCACTTCTTGGGCTTATTCTAACAGTATAGCCATTACTGATCTCATGAAGGCTGCGTACTGGACACAGCCCTCTTCATTTACCAAGTTTTACCTGAGAAATTTAGAGTCCATCTCCGGTGACCTTACATCTGGGTCCTCTTTCTGTTGCACAGAATGTCATCCATTAATGTTGCATCTATAAGGTCTTTAGGCAGTCTGTTCCAGCACTGACACTGTTCCGCTGCCCTCTTCGTTCTGAGGAAGTTTACCTCAGAACAAGGGGAAGGCGGGGGGGGGGGGGGGGGGGGGGGAACAGTTTTATCCCTTATGATCATCTGGCTTTATAGTGTAAAGCAAGGGAATACCTCCTCTGGTGTCAGTAGTCCTGCGTCAGTGCTGGGATGGTTTTAATGTGTAGCTTGGTGTGAAGCAATAACTATGTCTCATTTATGTACTGTTTTTAAAGTGTAGCTCACTGTGAAGCATTTGTATATGTCACGTGTCAAACGGGCGTTAATATACAATCCTCGGACACTTTTAAATGAGTATAAAGAGTCTCATCCTCTGGACTATCTTTATATATTGGTTTTCCTTCACCGAATTAGCATAACGGGTTATGCTGGCATTAAATAGAGAATTATATATTATGTAATACTCAGTTACATTGTTGGTGTTATGTCTTTCCCTTTTCTCATAAAAGAGAAAGACATATATAATTCCTAACTAATCCTGTTCTCCTGTGGAAGCTATTCTTTACTGAATTAATTGAGAGATTGGATTTTCCTTTAAGTCCTAGGCCCTCCAGCCTTTTTTACGATTCAGCTAGTCTGGGCCATTGGCTGTCGTATAAAAATATGATAAATTTTAAGTAATTTGTATATATTTTGACTTACGAATGGCCCAGACGGGTTGGCCCTCCTATGAGTGGGCACTCATACCTCCCTGCTGTTAATAACATTTAACAGGCAATCTTTTAAAAGAATGATGGTTGGCGCCAATTTCAGTACCTTCCTGGATACTGCACATGCGCAGATCTCAAAAGTATGGGACCATCTGGGACTTGATTTTTGGGGTTTTGCATGCAAATTTTGGGGATTGGGGGCAAAATTTGTGTTTGGCCCTGGATTAATTTGAGGTAGCACCAGCTAGTCTGGGCCATTGGTAAGTATAAAAAATATACAAATTACTTAAAATTTATCATTTTTAACTTCAAGCAATATGGGGAATATACTTTAAAAATCTTCTTTTTCAGAACCACCAGTCTTGTAATGTTTGGTAAACATCATTGTTATGAGGGTCAGATTCAAGATTGTTCAAACTAAGTCCTATGGTTAATATTTGACTTCCTGTGGAAGCCTAAATTTTAACTTAGTTCAATATGGGATATAATTTTTAAAAAATCTCCTTCTTCAGATCCACCAGTCAGAATGCTTTCATATTTGGTATACAGCATCTCGTGGGGGGTGTGGGGGGGGGGGGGGGGGAGAGACAGATTCAAGTTTGTTCAAATCAGGTCCCTAGGTATATATTTGGGCTCGCTATGGTAGCCCAAATTTTAACTTAGTGCAATATGCAGAAATTTCTTTAAAAATCTTTTTCAGATCCACCTGTCGGAATGCTTTCCTATTTGGTTTACAAAATCTCTAGAGGAATCAGATTCAAGTTTGTTCAATTGGTTCCCTGGGTTAATATTTGAGCTCTCTATGGTAGCCCGAATTTTAACTTAGTGCAATATTAGGAATTTCTTCAAATATCTTCTTCAGATTCACCTGTCAGAATCCTTTCATATTTGGTTTACAACACCTCTTGGGGAGTCAGATTCATGTTTGTTCAAATTGATTCCCTGGGTTAATATTTGAGCTCCCTATGATAGCCTGAATTTTAACTTAGTGCAATATTAGGATATTTCTTTAAACATCTTCTTCTTCAGATCCACTAGTCAGAATGCTTTCATATTTGGTATACAACATCTCTAAGGTGGTCAGATTCAAGTTTTGTTCAAATCGGGTTCATATGTTAATATTTGGGCTGACAATGGTAGCCCAGATTTTAACTTAGTGCAATGTGAAGAAATTTCTTTAGAAATTTTCTTCTTTAGATCCAACAGTCAGAATGCTTTCATATTTGGTACACAACATCTCTAGGGAGGTCAGATTCAACTTTGTTCAAATCGAGATCCTGGGTTAATATTTGGGCTCCCTGTGGGAACCGGAATTGACCATGTAGCTGAAGAATTAGAAATTTTGTATTCAGTACCCTCTAGTTGTATGTAACTAAGATTAATCCACATAGGTTGTATCAAGGGGCTTCATAGGGGAGCTCCATATTTTACAATATGATCAACTGAAGAAAAGGCATGATGCTCGGACTATTTTGTCACTCCTGAAGGGCTCAAGGATTGACAATGTATCCTATGCAGATGGATTGCTTGATGTAGACTCATTCTTAGACTCTGTTTATATCATGTTCTGTTCAAGGTGATGGACTATTGGTGTCTAGAGGAATCTTCCTCCTGATCTGGTTATGCCCCCAAGAGACTTACCTACCCTTTTATTACATGTCGGGGGCATATGCCATGCTTTGCGTTGCTCTTGTTTTAGTTTATTTTCCCCATTAAGAATATGTCCATTGGTAACATGTATATATTGCTGTATTGGTAGACATCTCTGTTGGCAGCATGGTGACTCAGTGATTATGGCATTGGACTTCAAACCAAAAGGTCTGTGGTTCGATCCCCATCAGGAGCAACTGTTTTGTGCCGGGCAAGGCTCTTAATCCTGATTGCCCATGTGAAGGCATGATGACGGTGTGTACTAAAGCATACTGCATGTCAATGGTATACTTGTATTTTTACACCACAACCAATGGCCCAGACTAAGCTGGTGCTAACTCAAAAATATCCAGGGCCAAACAGAAATTTTGCCCCCCAATCCCCAAAATTTGCATGTAAAACCAGAAATTTGATGTCCTATGTGGCCCTCGATACATTTGACATCTGTGCATGCGCAGTGTCCAGGAAGCACCGAAATTGGCGTAAAGTATCATTCCTTGTTTGGCCCTCAGTCAGATAACAACAAACTGACTTCTGTGCTTTTAAATCTCAGTTTTAATGATGCCAGACACAGATCAATGGTGAAAATGGTGGATCAAAGGACAGAGTAAGATGATGGAAGGAAGAAACAGTGGTTTTAAATGTTCAGGGCTGTAACTTTATAATTTTTTGACAAAATTATTTCATGTTTCCCAGTTTCGGGACATGGGCCTGATGTTATCATTCTTGCTAATGATTTTGCCACTGTTTGTTAAGTGTTCCTTTCCTATCCTTCCTTGAAGCCCCTCAGTTAAACTCCCAAGCTTTCTGGATTTTTTCATTGAAATTTTTTTGTAAGTATTTTGTATTTCTTGGAAGTTTAATGTGTTTCACAGAATGTTTATTCTGTTTATCCCCATGGTTACGTCCTCACCCTAGGGGTGTTTAGGCATCTTTGGTCATGCATCATCCATCTGATGTATCATATATTTTTATACTGTAACCAATGACCCAGACTTAGCTGGTGCCAACCCAGAAATATCTAGGGCCAAACACAAATTTTGCCCCCAATCCCCAAAATTTGCATGCAAAACCGAAAATTAGAAGTCCTATCTGTCCCTCCATACATTTTACCCTCCGCGCATACGCAGATGCCAGGAAGTCACCGAATCTGGCACCAATAAAATCATTCTTTGTTTGGCCCTTGTCAGATAACAACAAACTGATATTCGTGCTTTTAAATCTCAATTAATAATGATGCCAGACACAAATCAATGGTTAAATTGGTGGATCCAAGGACAGAACTGGATGAAGGAAGGAAGAAATGGTGGTTTGAAATTTTCAGGGCTGTAATTTTATATTATTTATTAAAATTAGTTCATGTTCCCTAATTTCAGAACATGAGCCTGACGTTATCACTGATTGATTATGATCTATCCACTGTTTATTTATTTAGTATTCCTTACTTGCCTTCCATTGATCCCCCCAGTTAAGCTCCCAAGCTTTTTGGCTTGTTTTAATAAAAAAATTTTTATAAAATTTATTGGGAGTTTTAACGTTTTATGCAGAAGATTATTCTGTACATCCCCAGGGTTACGTCCTCATCCTTAGGGTGTTCGGGCATTTTGGTCATGCATCTTACATCGAATGTATCGTTTTTTCTTCTGAGGAAGATCTTGCTTTACATCGGATAGTCTTGTTTTTGTTACTGACTTCGGGTCGTGTTGCCTGGGGTCTTGATTCTGGTGTTTTGTTTACATTACATTACTCTAGGTAGTTTCCTATTTTTGTTTAGGAACTACAGTTGTAAGTAACATTAAATATTCTGATAGTGTGGTAGTTAATTTTACACAGTTTTTATAATTTTGTTTCTTTTGGATATATTTATTTCATTGATTATATTTAATGTTATCTTATATTATATGTAGATTTGGTGGTGGTAAAATGACATATATTAGTTTTAGGTAATTATTTTTAGCTCATCTTGACAAAGTCAAGCTGAGCTAATCTCATCGCTTCCCGCCTGTCGTCCGTCGTCTGTCGTCCGTCATCCGTCAACACAATGTTTTGATCTTCTCCTCCAAAGCCACTGGGCCAATTCAAGTGAAAGTTTGTGTGAGTGATGTTCCCAAAGGGGCATTTCATTTTTGTTCAACTCGGCATGCCCAGCCCCATAGGGAGGGAGTGGGGGAAAATGCTCCAAAATATTTTAAAAATCTTCTTCTCAAGAACCAGTGTGTACAATGACTTGATATTTGCTATGGAGCTTCCATATGAGGTGTAGAATCAAGTTTGTTCAAACGAAGTTCGTAAAGTAATATTTGGCTTTGTAATAGGAGGGGTAAGATTTTTGGCCCCGCCCAAAAGTTCTATTTTCTGAACCGATGGTCCGGTATGAACCAAATTTGGTTTGTGGTAGTATTGGGTCATAAGTACTTGACCCATGCAAAAAAAAAAATTCCCACATCCCCATGGGAACCCTGGGAGCTAAAGATAGAAATATTTTCAAACGCCCATATTTCCCAAACCCCACGGAACAGAGAGCTTTTATTTGGTATGAAGTATCCTTATGACCAGTAGAATTGAATGGTAAAAAAAAATTGCCATCGGTTATGTTAGGGTGTTCTGTAATGGGCATCGAAAAAATGCTGAGTCAGCATATTTGCAAAAATTTAAAAAAATCTTTTCTCCAGAACCAATCATCAGAATCTTTTGATATTTGGTATACAGCATTCATTGGGGGGTCAGATAAAAGTTTGTTGAAATAAAGCTCATTGGTTCATATTTGGGCTCTCTACAGGAGCCCGAAGTTTTAACATAGGGTAATATGGGGAATATTCTTTAAAAATCTTCTTCTTCAGAACCACCAGTCAGAATCTTTTAATATTTGGTATACATCATTGTTATGAGGGTCAGATTCTAGATTGTTCAAACCAAGTCCCTAGGTTAATATTTGGGCTTCCTATGGAAGCCCAAATTTTATCTTTGTTCAATATGGAGGGTAATTTAAAAAAATCTTCTTCTTCGGATCCATCAGTCAGAATGCTTTGATATTTGGTATGCAACATCTCTATGGGGGACAGATTCAAATTTGTTCAAATCAAATCCCTAGGTACATATTTGGGCTCACTATGGTAGCCCAAATTTTTACTTAGTGCAATATGAGAAAATTTCTTTAAAAATCTTCTTCTTCAGATCCACCAGTCGGAATGCTTTTATATTTGGTATACAACATCTCTAGGGGGGTCAGATTCCAGGTTGTTCAATTCGAGTGCCTAGGTTAATATTTGGGCTCCATATGGGAACATGAAATTTAACTTAGTACAATATGAGGGAATTTCTTCAAAAATCTTCTTCTTCAGATTCACTTGTCAGAATGCTTTCACATTGGGTATACAACATCTCTAGGGGGGTCAGATTCAAGTTTGTTCAAATCGGATCCATAGGTCAATATTTGGGCTCGCTATGGTAGCCCAAATTTGAACTTAGTGCAATTCGAAAAAATTTCTTTACAATTTCTCTTCTTCAGATCCAACAGTCAGAATGCTTTCATATTCGGTACACAACATCTCTAGGGAAGTCAGATTTAACTGTGTTCAAATCAAGAGTCTGGGTTAATATTTGGGCTCTCTATGGGAGCCGGAATTGGCCATTTTGCTGAAGAATTAAAAATTTTGTATTCAGTACCCTCTAGAGGTACTAAGATTAATCCACATAGGTTGTATCAAGGGGCTTCATAGGGGAGCTCTACATTTTACTTTTGATCAACTAAAGAAAAGGCATGATGCCCAGATTATTTTTGTCACTCCTGAGGGACTCAAGGATTGACAGTGTAGCCTATGGAGATGGCTTGCTTAATGTAGACTCATTCTTGGACTCTGTTTAAATTGTGTTCTGTACAAGATGAGCTCTTCAGGCCCCATGGGGCCTCTTGTTATCTAATAGTATGGCAAATAGAGGAAACCTTTCCTTTATTTACTCGGTCATTGTAATGAGTTTACTTGATGTACTAGCACTAATTCTACTCCATGTATCAGATTTGATAATCTGAATGACAGGCGTCATGGTCTGTGTTAGGCGAGTGGACACTATCGGTCCTATGGCGGCCAGGAGACTCGGTGGTCCTCTCGTCAAAAGGTCACTATAGTTTTTTAGTTTCTATTTACAGAGGAATAGGAACAGGATGTGGCTTTGTGACGCCATCAAGGAGTGTGCTGTCGTCGTCGCAAATCAATCAAGAGCTAGCGGAAAAAGTGCTCAGGTATTAGACAAGGCCTAGATCCTAAGTAGGATTGATGACTTTGTCGCCAGCTAGCTCGACCGGCAGATCTATCACGTCGACTAGCGGTGTGTGATGCCGGGTATGTCCGTAGCGGTCGTGAAGAGGAATAAGGGTATAGCGAGCTCTATAAACATACGAACATGCTCACCCTGCGACGATGGGAAGGAGGAAGCATGGGTAGGAGGAAGTAGACAAGTTCTGAGGTATGCTCGTCCAGGTCTTCGTGATCGCGAGAAAGAGAGAGGTCCCTCTCTCTTATATAACAACATCTGCGATCAAAGGTTGTTGGTAGAAACTTGTGTCGATCAGACAAGTTTGGAGGTATGCTTGTCTAGGTTGTCCATGATTGCAGGCAAGAGAGAGGTCCCTCTCTCTTATAACAGCATCTGGGGTCAGAGGTTGTTGGTAGGAACTTGTCAGACAAGTTCTGAGGTATGCTTGTCCAGGTCTTTCGTGATTGCGAGCAAGAGAGAGGTCCCTCTCTCTTATAACAACATCTGGGGCCAGAGGTTGTTGGTAGGAACTTGTGTCGGTCAGACAAGTTCTGAGGTATGCTCGTCCAGGTCGTCCGCGATTGCGAGCAAGAGAGAGGTCCCTCTCTCTTATAACAGCATCTGGGGCCAGAGGTTGTTGGTATGAACTTGTGTCAGTTGAAACTTACTTCCACGGGACGCTCCTTCCATAGACTGCCGGGGCCGGCCAGTCTTATAGCTTCCTCTATGTTCGAAAAGCACACACGACCACGCAGGTCCGTTGTCGCTAGTTAGCTCGAACGGTGAAGTAGTTACTCAGATCCCTGAGAACTGTGACGCCGGGTGTAGACGATCCGGGCAAGAAAAAGAGAGATCATATGGGGTGGAGCGAACAATATGATATGCAATTATGCTCACCCAGTGACGACAGAAGGAGGAAACCGATAAGGTCTGAGGTGCACTCATCCACCAGGACGTCCCGTCTAATAGCCAGTGGCTAGTCTTATGGTTTCCTCTACATAACGGACAAAGTGATCTTTATATTGAACAGGGCTATAAAACCCGATGAGTGGTGTCCGTTCCCTGTCGCCGGTGAAATGGTTAAGATTGGATGCTTGGACCGTGACTCCGGATGTGTTGTATATGCATTGTATTAGAGCTAGTGGAAAAAGGCTCAATGATTTTAAAAGACAAGGGTTATGTTTCACGGAGGTTTACGTCCCTTTTCTAAATACAGCTAGCTCAACTGGCAGATCTCACTCGTATGTGGGTGACATAGCTATTGTCCGGTATGCTTAGTTCAATTCCTAGCTGGGACGGCTACAGTTTTGCTTCTTTAGCATCTACCAAGCACTCCCAACCGCACCTTGGCTAGTGACTCAGGATTTCCGGTCTGCATCGTCAAAAGGTCCATCTTTAGTAAAGAAAGTCACACCATCTAGTAGTCAAGGAGATGAGGCTTCATTCATCGGGTCATCAGGAATAACTATATTGGACTCCCTGTCCTAGGAGCAGCCGGCGAAGAGGCTATTCATGACCGCTGCTCCCCAGGCCTCTGTAACAGACTTGCTGTCACTGTTGCACAGCTAATCGCAGTACTCCTGCTAAGGCAGAAGCACTCAACATCAGTCTCAAATCTTGAGCTGTTGCATAGTGCTTATTTGGTCCAGTCACCTGCCTGTTTAGATGCTGGTGACTGTGATTCTAACTGATTTGAACATATGATGGATAGGATAACTTTTCCTTCCGGAACAACTCTTGGATGATATAGGTACCATACATTATCATTTCCTTGCTCTTGTTCCAGTGATTCAAAATGCTGCGAGCAATTATGAGAAACCGCTACCGTAGTTCGACGCTGGCTTCATCCGGGTAAAGAGCAGGGTAATAAAGTCTCTTTCCGGTTAAGTCTGCACTGGTGTCACAGGTCTTCGATTCTGTAGACGGCACCATATTTATCTTCCGGCAGAAAAAGTAATTCGGTTTCTTATCTTCCTCTGTATTTTTAATCGTTTTTGATGGTTCACATATTTTTAAAAACAACAGGGGAAGATGTGGAGAGTTCCTCAGCATTAATTGAACAGGCTAAGATCCTAGTTTTAGCCTTACCTTCATCATTTAACTGTTCGCTCGGACGCAATTGAGAAGATAATTTCTTAGAGTGAATTTAGTCTCATGGTCTTATGTACTTTAATTTTCAGTACTGTAATGCATCGTCTATATGGAAGGAATTTTGTGGTCGTTTGTACCTTTTAAAATTCTTTCCAGACCTAGTATTTATTTCTCGGTCTTAACTAATGTTAAGTGAGAGTTATTCTGATGCAATGAAGCCTTGTGTCTTCATCTTTGCATTTGACTAGGTGGAAAACTTGCCATAGGTCGCTTTAGTCTCCCAACTCTAGTTTTTATGATAAGAATCAATTCTCGTCTCTTTAAGCTGGGGTCTAATGTACCATCACCAGCAGAAAGAGTACGAGAGGTTGTCCTAGACTCAAATTGTCTGTAAGGACTTCATAGCAAGGTATAGGTATACCTAAGTCTTTGATGGTAAGCTTTCATTATTGTAGGATTAAACTACAAGAAAGCATCTATTCTCGTCTCTTTAAGTTGGGGGTCTAATCGACCAGAGCCAACAGAAGAGTAGGAGAGTTTGCCCTAGACTCAATTCACTTATAAGGCTCATAGCGAAGGTATAGGTATCTCTCCTATATATAATTCTTTAGGTTTGTCTATACAGCCACTTGGATAGGGGTTTCTCGTTAGACTGAGTTACTGATCAGACTCCCCTGAGCCGGTGGTTCTAGGCTCTTATAGAACTCGGTCCGGCCGATTTTGACTGGAAGTGGATAATTAAGTTATTTATTATTATCTTTCAGTCGATAAGCGAACGTTCGGCAATTGTAGCGAGTATAGTTCATTAGATCACTTGTTTTGTGAAATAGATAATGTCTCATGGGATTTATGATAGGCTTCATGTATCCCACTATTCATTTGGCTGGTTCATCTGTTTCATAGAGCGAATTACCCAGCTGTTTTGCTCGCTTTTATCAGTTATCTGATGCATTAACAGTGATAGTTTTGTGTGCCGGATGGAGTTTTGTGGAGCGGCTTGGAAGGTTATTTCGATGGGTCACTTACACACATGTCTACTCCAATTATTAACTGGAGTGGTAGACATTTTTCCCTCTTGACCTGTTTTGTTTTAGAGAATCTTTTAACATAAGGTCAAGTTTCGGCATATATTATGGTTTTCTCAATTATTTCGGACGTGAGTTCATATATTGCGTTACAGTCCTGAGTCCGACGGTCTCTCTATGCACATCAGAGTTTATCAGAAGAGAAGTTACGCTTTTGTTGTCATTATTTTTCAACAGAAGGGACATTATGTTCATTCTATTGTTAAATAAGTCAGTTAGCTATTCGTACTGCTTGGGTTATTTATCTTCCTATTAACAGTCAATGCTTAAGATTTCAGCGCATAAGTAAGTGCTGGCTATATCTTGCGCTTATTCTAACTGTTTGGCTATTATATGATCTTATGTGGGATCTTTTCAGGATAGTTAAGTTTTTGGCGCATGGGAATAATACTTTCCATTATTTGTGTCACTAGTATAGGCTTTTGAGCGCATACATTGACGCTCAGCCGTTTTCATGGGAATGAATGATAGGATACGTGTATCCTTCAATTCATTTGTTTCTGTTGATTTCATTGAGGTGATGGGGTCTGCTATTGAACATTCGCCAGGAGCTTCCCCATTAGAGGGTTTTCTTCTTTAAGGGAAGTTTTATTCTTCATGTCATTCTCCGCTCTCAGTGGCATTACCAAGTATTCAGACGTGAAAGAGCTTTATGATCACTATATTATTGCTGTCTGCACCAGCAATGATTAAGTAATGTGGGTGAGGAGGTTTCGACTTTTGAATTCCCCCAAACCCCACCCACACACTCACGCTATCGCGTATATATTTTTTAATGCATGCATATTTTGTGTCTGGGTCGTGTTGGATGGCACCATCATACGCATATATGCCGTTCTGTTGCATTTGTTTCCGGTGTGCCACGATATCTTCCCCCCCCTGGATATCTTCCCCCGGGGGGAAGATAACCCAGGCTATCTTCCCCCCCACCCTGGTTATCTTCCCCCACCTCAAAAAAAAAATATAAAAAGAACTGAACAAAAAGATAAAGATAAGAACATTTATTTATGGAATTTTCATTGAAATTACCACAAAAAAGTGGTTCAACTCTTTAATATATACATGACCAGTGAAAAAACTCCACAGTCGCTAGTATTATTTTGCCTGGTTGTTTCTGGAAACACAACTGTCAATTTTTGGGCAGGTGATGACATAATTTCCCTTACCAACTTCTTTGTTTGCAGTGACAAACGTCTATGGAGACTGTCATAAATATATATCTCTGCACTCCCACATCCAACTGTTGACAATACAACCCAGTGGTTAGTGTCACAGTTTACAATTTGTACAAACTCCTGTATTGGAATGTCAAAAGAATGTGATTGAAACAATGCACTGTTCTGTAAACCATCTACATGTGGGTACTTTTCTTTGATAAGTGACTGTCCCAAGTTGATGTGAATATCAGACAACCAGTCACCACTCAGAAGGTCCTTTAGGTCTTGTGTGTTTAAAGAATGGGGTTTAATGACACTACTTTGGACTCCATCTGAACTCTCACCAGTTATAATGATGTTTTCCTCTCCATCTTTGGAAATATCAAAGTTATCCTCACTATTAACAGTTGTCCCCATTGGCTCGTTATATGACTTCGACCGACAAATATTAACAGACGTCTTCAGCTGTTTCCCATCTTTATTTTCTAAATAATAAACATTTTTTTTCTTTTCATAAACTTTGTATGGGCCAATCCATCTTTCGTCTAATTTTCCACCTGCCCTATTACTGTTTTTCATAGATTTAACCCTTTACCTAACGTAACGGCCAAAACCGGCCAGCGCTATTCTCAAAAATCGCCAATTAATTTTCATTATTTTTTTCATTTTTTGTCTCAAAAACATAGGTTATGACCCCTCGTTGGAACGAGCTCGTCGAGCTTGTTCCAACGAGGGGTCATAACCTATGTTTTTGAGACAAAAAATGAAAAAAATTAGTTATTCAAGAATTATTTTTGCAATTGTCGTCTGCTTTTCATGTTAGGTAAAGGGTTAAGGAGGACACTTTCACCTATTTCAAACGATAACAAATTGGAGTTTCTTCTGTCGTAGTCCATTTTCTGTCGGTCCTGTGCCTTTTTTATATTTTCAAGTGCCTGCCCACTCACAACTTGTTTTAGGTTTGTCATCCTTTCGATCATGGATTCCACATCCTCAGTTACCTTCTCACCAACACCTGACGAGTCTTCAGACATATCCTGTTCAATTGGGAGTCTAGGATGTCGGCCGTACAGTAGAAAAAATGGTGAATATCCTGAAACAGATAATTAATTAATTAGTTTAATCTATTATACCTTCTTTGACAGAGCTCATGGAACAAGATACAATAGATGAAATGCATGTGTTGGATGTATTGAGGGCAAATAGGTCCACAGACGAGGGAAATTCAGTGTTACCCTTCAATGGAACAAGATTGTCCTGCTCATTCCAGTGAGTGGGTTGTAACCTAGGTTTGGGGAAAAAAATTGAAATGAAAATGTTTACTTATTCACAAGCATGCTTTCTCTGCTTTTCACCCCAATTCACAATTTAAATCTTCCAACTTACCTTTTCTTGATTGGTAATACAGAATTCCATCTGTCACTGAAAACTTTTTGCACTTCACTCTGGAATCCTTTTTCTGCTGCCTTGTCAGTTCATCTGGATAAATCTGTTCAGTCACATACCGAAAAATATCGTCAATATTTTCAAGAATTTTTTGTGTTGTCAAATGTGATTCAGATTTCAGACATTTTGATCTTAAAGAGACATTGACACAGGATGATATGCCCTAATAATAACTTTCTCGCTGAAAGAAATGATTTCACGCGCCAAAGGCGCGCAGGGACGGTATGGGGGACAAGCCCCTTTCGACCCTCGGTAGCTGTATATGATGGCTTTCACATGTCTAGGCGTGTTGAAGGAGGAAAAGGATCCGGTACTCAGCAGGTGTCTCCAGTTGTGGGTAGGCGGTCTCGTTGACTGATGTCGGTTGGACCCTCGGGTGAGGACCAGTGTGGGAGGTTGGGTCCTCACACAAAGTACTACCTCTCCCCAAGGGTGCAGTCGATCTTGATTTTCGGGCAAGTATAGTCTTCCGCTTCGAGGATGATAATGAGTGATGGCCATCACTGGCAAGTATAATCTGCCTCAGGCTGTCTCTGTTATAGTTGGACTCTTTGAAGGAAAACAACAACGACCCCTTTCGGGGACCACCAAGAAGAAGACCCGAACTTCCCTGGTTCGGGGGCAGGCCTGCATTGTAATCCTATTGGGTTGGGACAAAAAGATGCGCAATGCACTAACAAAAAGGGGCAGAGGCGGGACGCAGGACCAACTCTCGCCTCCCTTAAAGTGGTTGACCACTTTTAGGGATGGAGCGGAGGATGTTCAGGAACCGTGGGGGTGACTGTTTCCATAACGGTTAGACTGTCTGTAGCGGTTATTGGGGTGCTGGTCAAAAAAACATCTTCTGTGTACCTGCTTAAAAGGAGAAGGTAGAATTAGTTTTCATTAGAATATGTAAACTGTAAAGATAAAAGTAGCACCTCTTTAGTTGCGTGTCCTTGTGGTATCTGCTGTGTGTGTGTGGAGAGTATGGAATGCATGAATCTTTACATTCGTAAGAGCAGTAACCTACTCTCGTGTTGTATTGTGCTGTGTGTGTGCTTGTCGCTATGGGGGAGAGTATGAAATGCACGAATCTTTACATTCGTAAGAGCAGTAACATACTCTCGTGCTTGGGACCCCAATCGTTCCCTATTTATTATTTAGTTTTAAGGTGCCGGGGATCGCAAGCGTTTTAAGTGGGCTGAACTTCCTAGTTTGCAGCGGGACGGTAACAGGTCTAGCACACTAGACCACACCCGAGGGTGTTTCTTTCCTGTTGTGTCCTTCGCTGGAAGTGGCCTTATTTAGGTTAGTTTAAGTTTATTTGAAGTTGAGGGTGCCGGGGATCGCGGTCATTTAATGTGGGTTGAGCTTCCGAGGCTGTCAGCGGGAGGGCAACAGGTCTAGCACACTAGACCACACCCGAGGGTGTTACTTTCCTGTTGTACCCTTCGCTGGTTGCGGACTTATTTATTTTAATTTAGTTTAGGGGTATTCGGGGGCGTCGGGGATCGCAGTTCACCTTGTCATTCCCTAGTTTTTATTCGAGAGGTCTTAGTTTTGGTTACAATTTTTGGGCTTTTGTCGGCTTTCGCAAATTGCTTCAAGTTCGGAGATTAGTTCGCTGTCGGCTAACCGGTCATGATTTTTCGTGGCCAGGGTGGCTAGGCGGTTTTAATGGTGGGGATATCGGCCCTGTCATGTAGTGTTTTGATGGGTGTGTCCCATGGGGCACGGAGGGCAACTCTAAGCGCGTGATTTTGGACTCTGGAGTTTTCCCATATTAGTTTGGTTGAGGTCAGTTAGTATTATTGCACCGTATTCGAGTACTGGGTGCACAAAGGATTTGTATAGTTTGAGTAAGGTGGACTGGTTGCCCCCCCATGAGGTTCCCTTGAGCATTTTCAGTAAGTTAATTCGTTTGGTAGCTTTTTTCGCCATGTCGTCGGTATGTTTGTTGAAGGACAGTTTTTGATCAATGGTGATGCCCAGGAATTTCGCTTCTTTGCATTCTGGGAGGGTGTTATCCATAAGTTTTAGGTCAAAATCCCGTTTAGTTTTCTTGCGAGTAAAGGTTATTCGTTGGGTTTTATTGGCGTTTAGCTTAATTCTCCATTTGGCACACCATTCTTCAAGCTCGTCGAGAGCGCGTTGCAGGGGTTTTTGGAGCAGATTGGAAGTATTGTTAGAGTCCCAGAGGCCCTTATCATCCGCGAATTGGGAAACCTGAACGCGGTCATTGGAGAAGCTAAGGTCATTTATGAAAAGGATGTATAGGAGGGGGCTTAGGACGGATCCTTGGGGGGTGCCTGCTTCGAGGGGGACACTGTCGGTCATATCATTGTTCACTCTGACTTTAATTTCGCGATCCTTTAAGAAGGAGGATAGTAATCTAATCAGTTTCATGGGGAGTCTCATTTTAGATAATTTGTAGTGCATTCCATTATGCCAAACAGAGTCGAATGTTTTTTTAACGTCTAGTAGGACTGCTGCGCCTATTTGCTGATTGCTGATAGCAGTTTTCATTTGGGTCACTAGTCGGTAGACATGTTCGATGCCTTCTTTACGGTTTCTGTAGGCTCTTTGCCATTTATTGAAGAAGTCAATGTCTTCAAGGTGCCCCCTGAACCGATTGGTAAGGATTCTTTCGAAAGTCTTACCAATGCAGCTGAGCAGGCTGATTTGGCGGTAGCTGGCTGGATCGGAGGGGTCCTTGTCGAGTTTTGGTATCATGACACCGATGGCTTTTTTCCAGCATTTGGAAAAGTAGCCATGGGTGAGGCATGCGTTGAATAGTTTGTTTAGTTTTTCGATTAGGGAGTTTGGGCTTTGTTTTAGAATTTTGTAGCTTACTTCGTCTTCGCCGGGTGAGGAGGAGGTTTTGCATTTTTTTATGACATTAATGATTTCGTCATTGGTGATGGGGGTGACGAGGTCGTCATCGTCCCCTTCTTCTGGCTCGTTATCAAAGTTGGGGTCCAGGTAGATATCGGGGTGTTCATTGATGAAGTCATCAATCGCATTGATGACGGCGTCATCATTGCCCGTGCCTTGATACGGGCGATGCGTTTTTCTTAGGAGGTCGGCAAAGGTGTCGGCCTTCTCTTTGTTGGTGCGAGTAAAAGAGCCATCTTCCTGCTTAAGAGGTTTTGCTGCGGCTTTGCCGCCCTTGTTTTTTTGCCCAGTAAGAATTTTGAAAGAGTCCTAGAATTTTTTTGCATCTTGGGTCCCATTTAGGTTGGCTGTTGCCTTTTCCCAGCTGGCTTGTTTTTCAGCCTTGAGGGCTTCTTTGACTTCGCCATGAAGGCGGTTGTATGTTTTTTTGAGTTCGGATTTCTTGCTGGGGTCAGTTTCTTTTTTGAGAGCGCGGAAAGCTGTCTGTTTAGATTTGATAAGTAACAGAGTATCGCCCGAGACAGTGTTTCTCCAGGGGCGTACTTCCTCTTTTGGGCATATTTCGTTTAAGGTTGAGTTAATGATTTTCTCAATGCTCTCGCATTGGGTTTCAAGTTCCGCTGCATTGGATGGTGGGGAGTTAGTGAGTTTGACATCAATGATGTCGCGGTAGAGGTTCCAATTAATTTTCCTGAAGTTTCTACGGAGAGTGGGGGGGGGGGGGGGTATCTGAGTGGGCCATTTCCAAGCTGCAGAGAGGCATGGACCGGGAGGTGGTCACTGCCTAAGTCATCATCGCCGACCCAGTGGTCGTCGATATGGTTTATGAGGGAGTCGCTAGCGATAATTAGATCAAGGATTTCGGATGAGAATAATGGGTTATTACTGATATAAGTTGCTGAGCAGTCATTCATAACCACTTGAAGTTTATGTTTTTTTGTGATTTCAAGGAGGGCTTCACTGTTTGGGGTAGTTTTGTTGCAGCCAAAGTACAGGTGTTTGGCATTGAAGTTGCCGAGGAAAATGCAGTGTTTGTATTTCCTCGTAAAGAATTCAAAGACAATTTTGCTTGGGTCATTATAATAACAAACAATCGCGATGTTTTTGTTATCAACAGTGACTTCAGTAGCAATCACTTCTGCATCGAGGTGATTAGTTTTTATGGTTTTGGTTTTGATGTTCTGCTTTATTAGAAGAGCGACGCCGCCACCTGTGGTGGTTAATCGATCTCTTCTGATAGTGCTGAACCCGCTTACCGAGAAGTTTTTACTGGGTCGAAGCCAACTTTCGCAGATACAGATAATGTCTGTGTCTTCGAAATATCGGCTGATCTGAAGTTTCTTATTGTTAATGCTTCTAGCGTTCCACACGGCTATTTGTAACTTATTCATGATGGGGTTGTAGTTTAATTATGGAGCTTTGATAGAGATTTAATGGCGGCCTTATTGGGTGTTGATTGAGGCTTTAATTAGGGAGACCGGGATCTGTGCCTTGAAAAGCCGGGATGCTGACCGGCTAACATCTTGGCAGATATCCGATAGGCTGGTATTAACGTGTTTGTTCAATACGGTGAACAGTGCTCCCGCTACTAGCGAACAGATGGTGTGGGGGGAGGAAGCACTGTCGGGATTTTTTAAGTTAAGGTTTTGTAACTCAATGTTTTGTTTAACTATTTTATAGTGGGAACACCCGCGATAGCTACTAACGTGGGCCCCTTTGCAATTTGGGCATAATGGGGAGTCAGACTTGCAGGCCTGAGTGAGATGGTTTCCTCCACATCTCATGCAGGTCAGATTCCCCCTGCATTTACTGGCCAAGTGCCCGAATTTTTGGCACTTATGGCATTGGATGGGTGGAGGGGTGGTTCTATACTCCTCCACAGCATGCATTCTACCGTTAATGTTTACTCCATTCTTGGTCAGTTGATCTTTAATTTCCTTATTTGGGCAGTTTACTTTTAGTCTCCACGTGCATCTGCCCGTGGCCCTAGAAGTAAACCTCTCCCATTTGCAGTTTGGTAAACCCCTGGATATTGCATCCTTGGGGGTTTCCGGGTGAACCCTAGTCACGACAATTATAGAGGGGCCTGACTTTTTGATAGCTTGGGGGGGAGTCGTTCTCCCTTGTCTCCTGTTTTTAGTTGGAGGACCATCTGCCGGTTTTTTGACTGCTTCCGAAAAATTTAGCTCCATTAACGGGGTTGGTGAGGGTGATGGTGAAGGCTTATTTCCGTTATTAGCATTAAGACTTGGGGTTGGCTGAGACGGCTGACTGGGAGTCTTATCAGCAGTTATGCTACTGCCTGTCTTGTCAGGTTGTGTGGATGAGGTCGAGGCCGAGACCGAGCCAGGAGGGCACGGACAAGGGATGAGGCTTCTACACCTTTTGACCTTTCTTTCGATCATAGTGCTGAAGCCCTCCTCGTTTGTGCACTCCTGCAGCTCAGTTTCGGAGTCAGACTCGTTGCCTTTTAGCCCTTGCTTTCTTTTCTTATGAGGAATTTGATGTTTGTCATTGATGTTTAGAGGGGTGCTTTGACTTTCCTGGGTATTGTTCGAAATGTTGCCATTTTGAAGGGTATTTTGGATATCCTGTGTGTTGTTGAAACATAGGAGCTGTGACAGTGGTTTGTCAGGGTTGAATACCTTAGCATTGAGAGGGTCTTTGAGATCTTTAAGGCCCTTGTTTGGGGAAGAAATTATTTCTGTATTGGTCATTGGGCTCCCAGCAGCCCAGGCAACCTCTGCGTAGGATCTAGGGCTTCCACCCTTTTCCAACTCAGAGGTTGCTGGGGTTGCTGGGCCACCAATGATTTTAACTTTTTTGTTACTGTCAGATACGACTTCTTTAGGTAGGACAGGGTGGACCTCTGCCACAGCCTGAATCTCTTTTGGAGGAGATCCAGGGGTGAGTATGCAGACCTGAGTACACCCCTGGGCCTCAGAGCTGCCTGACGAGCTAGGCTGGCTACTGCTGGGTGTGGTAGCTGATGATGAACTAGTAGCTGGGGAATAGAGACAGGTGACCTCATCCCCTTTGGTAGCCTCCGCCTCCTCTTGGGCTCTTGCTGGTGCAGAACCGGGCATGAGCCTGAGTTGAGCTGGAGCCAGAGAGGCTTGGTTTAGCTCACCCCTGAGCTGAGCTATGGTGGCATCCTTCTCCCTGATTTCTTTTATAAAATGATCCATTTGGGCCCGCATGCTCGCTATCTGCTCTAGTAAAAAATTAAGTTTGTCTTCACTTACCTCTTGGCTGATGCCTCTCCTGGCAGATCTTTCTCTCTCCTTTCTCTGCCTCCTATCCTCCTTCCTATCTTCCCTCCTCTTATTCTTCATTCCTTCATTTTTGTTGTTGTGTAGAGTTGACATTCTTAGAAGTATTTATCAGAAGTTAGTTCAATAAGACAATAAGACAGGTGCAATAGTTAAACTCTTTCTTTTTCCAGATATGAGAGTACTCACTTTCCGGAAAGTTATTGGTGTTATCTGAAGGTGTTAATTGACTGACTGCCGTGCTAATGACGTGCTGACGAAAATAACTTTCTCCTATTTTTAAATAGTTTATATAAGAATTTTCAAATTATTGTAAAAACAGGTTGCATGAAACCCCTTAAGTTATTATTAGTAGGACTTCAGAAGGAAAGACAGCTCTGCCACATAATTAATTGATAAACAAACAGTTAGAGACAGTGGTGAAAGGAGGTTATTGGAATGATAAAATGTATCACTTTGATGATTACTGAGGAAGTGTTAACACTGAGGTAATGTGAAGACTCTTCGCAATAACTACTTCATCAATATCACAGTTTATTTTGCAATTGAGCAGAGGATTTATTTTCTGATTTTGGATCCGGTTTATCATACCTACCTGGGGGCGCGGTGGCGTCGCGGTAACCGGTTCTCGTCAGATCACCGGAGTTAAGCAACGTCGAGCGCAGTTAGTGGTTGGATGGGTGACCATTTCAGCGACTGATTCGCGCTCCCGCATTGTGTCCTTGGGCAAGGCACTTCACCCGATTGCCTAAATGGGGGCACAATGACGCTGTATACTAAGGCGTAATGCACGTCAATGGTGCGCATGTCTTCAACCAATCTAACCCTGCCTGTGCCGCGGTGCAGAGTTCAGAGTTACGATGTTGGAGAGCTGACAGCTGCTTGGTGGTTCTCTCCGAGTACTCCGGCTTCCTCCACCCGTAAAACTGTCACCGACATGATATGACCCTGGCTGTTAATGTGTCGTTAAACCCTAATAATAAAAAAAAAATAATAATAATAATCACACCTACCTCCATTTCTAGATCTTGGTCTCTATTTTGTCGGTTCTCAAATCGCATATTCTACAAAGAATGATTTTATTGGCGCTAAATTCGGTGACTTCCTGGCATCTGCGCAAGCGCGGAGGGTAAAATGTATGGAGGTCCAGATAGGACTTCTAATTTTCGGTTTTGCATGCAAATTTTGGGGATTGGGGGGCAAAATTTGTGTTTGGCCCTAGATATTTTTGGGTTAGCACCAGCTAAGTCTGAGTCAATGGTAAGTATAAAAAATTTATAAATTATATAAATTTTTTCATTTTCTTCTAATGAAGATCTTGCTTTGCATCGGATAGTTTAAAATCTGTTACTGACTTCGGGCCGTGTTGTTCAGTGACTGGAGTCTTGTTTCCGTTTTTCATTTGACGTTGTTTACATAGACAACGCTTTCCTTATGCATGTAGTTTCCTATGAATTAACTATGTTAGGACTATTATAAGATACTTTATATATTCCGGTAGTGTAGCTTTAATTTTTGGAGTAGAAAAAAAAATTTTGTCCACACTTAGGCTCTATCGGGATCCATTTGGGCTCATCGTTCCCTTTGGGAAGTTGGGCTCATAGCAAAATTTTTTCGAAAATTTTTTTATTATAAATTATTTTTCGAATTATCATTTTGATTAATATTATTATGTATCTTTTTCAGATTATTATTGGGAGTTGGTGCGAGTATAGTTGACTTTTATTTTACTCAAAATGAAAGCTTTTTGCTCAAATTGTAACTCAAGGAAGTCTTCCTCTGATTCACATGATAATTGTACCAGTTGTAGTCAGTGTAATCGCACTAATTCCTGTGCAACTTGTGTCAATTGGGATGACAAATGTTGGAGATGTGTGTCACAGTACGTTGTTAGCGGTGAGAGGACAATGCCAGTTCACTCGCCACAAAGTCACTCGAGTTTTTAGCTCACCTGACTTTCAGTCAGGAGAGCTATAGTGATCACTCACTGTCCGTCGTCCGTGAACATGGTGTTTGCGTCTTCTCCTCCCAAACCGCTGAACCAATTTAATTGATATTTGAGATAATAGTTTGTTATGACATCGCAATTTGATTTTGTTCAAATCAAGTTGCCCCGCCCGTGGGTAGGGCGACACCCAAAAAGTGTGCTGAAATCTTAAAAAATCTTCTTCTCATGAACCAGCAGTAGCAGAGACTTGATATTTGGTGAGCAGCTTCCTTTTGAGGTGTAGACTCAGATTTGTTCAAGAGAAGTTTGTGGGGCTATACTTGGCGTCGTTATGGGAGGGGCAAAATTTTTGGCCCCACCCAGAATTTCTATATTTTTATACTGTACCAATGACCCAGACTTAGCTGGTGCTAACTCCACAAAAACCAGGGCCAAACACAAATTTTGCCCCCCAATCCCCAAAATTTGCATCCAAAACAAAAAGAAATCATGTCCTAAAGGACCTCCATAGTACGACTCTACTGCGCATGCGCAGTGACGCAGTCGTCCCGAAATTGGCGCCAAATATCATTCTCTGTTTGGCCCTTCATCAGTCAACATCTCACTGATCTTTGTGCTTGTAAATCTCAGTTTAAAGGATGCCAGACACGTAATTCTTGGAGAAAATGTGATTCTAAGGAGGATAGAAGGAGGAGAGGAAAAAAGAAGTGGCAAAAAATAATCAGGGCTGTACTTAAAAATTTTTTGTTGAAATTATGTTAAGTTGCCTATTTTCGAGGCAAACGCCTCTTGTTGTCATTCTTGCTAATTGTTGCACTGCTTATTCAGTGTTTCCTCTCCCCTAACCTTCTAAAGTCCCCCCTTGCAATTCTCCCATGCTTTTGGCATATTTTTGAGAAGTTTCATTTCTAAAAATTCCCTGGGAGAGTTGCTTGGTTACAGAATGTTTTCTGTTATTTTCCCCATAGTTACGTTTTCACCCATGGGTGTATAACGTTTGTGTTCTGCATCTTCCATCTGATGTTCTGCAGATTCTCCCCTGGGAGTCTCTGTTTTGCATCAGATAGAGTGTAATTGATGACTGATTCCGGGCCAGTTTTTTCAGTGCCTGGAGTCATGTTTTCTTCTGTGTTTACACTGTTTGTTTTCATTGGCAACAGCCTTTTTTGAGGGGGGCTGTTTGCCTTTGAGGTAGTTTATCTCATTATAAGATACATTTATATTATCCGAAAGTGTCTCATTAATTATTTTATATAATTTTAAAATTTTTGACCACACTTTGCCATCGGATCCATCGGGGCTCAACGTTACTTTTCAGCAACTTGGGCTTCTCTGAAAAAATATTTTTTCAAAATTATTTTGTTTTGCAATTGTTTTTTCATTTATTAATGGATCATGTTATTATGTATCTTTGTGTCAGGGGTTTTTGCGAGTAACTAGGACTTATTGTTGTTCTTTCACAATGAAGGAACTTGTTCAAATTGTAATAGGAAGAAATCTTCCTCTGACTTTCATGATTATTGCATTAATTGTAGTCAGTGTTCTCGCATTAATCCCTGTCCTGTATGTGAACATTGGGATGAGAAACATTGGAAACGTGTGTCACGATATGTTGTTTCTGGAGAAAGAGCGATGCCGGCTCTTTCTCCACAAGGTCACTCTACTCTCTCAGTTTCTATTTCAGAGGAACCAGAACAGGGTGATGTTTCCATGTTATCTTTTTCAAGTGTGCGTCCGTCGTCACAATTAAATACAGAGCTAGCGGCAAAAGTGCTCATGGAGATTAGACAAATGTCGTCCGCTAGCTCGCCCGGTGTAGCGTCCATTCACCGAATGGTTCGGCAGCCGGGTTCGTCCGATGCGGTCCAAGAGGAAATTTTGGGTGATGCGAGCACTATAAAAATAATAGATGCACACCCAGTGACGGCGGATAGTGAACGAGAACGGAGGAAGCCTTTTAGTCCGGTTCCTAGCTCGTCCAGGTCCAGCCGGGCCGCGAGCGAGAGAGGCCCCTCTCTCGTACAACAACATCTGGGACCAGATGTTGTGGTACAAAATGTGTCTTTAGCGGAGCATACGTCCGTCGCTCGGGACGCTCCGTTGTATAAGCAGTCCGCAGAGACTGTTAAGGCTTCCTCTTCTCGTCGGCGCACACGACCGCACCTTGGCTGCGTGACCTCCGATATTTTGCCAGCTTCGCCGATGAAGGATTCTTCGGCGACCAGGTCACACCATCCGGCAGCCAGGGATTCGAGACCGATGGACTCCGGACGTTCGCATAGGAAAAGTATGCGGGAGCCATCTGATGCGGAGCTGCCCTCGGCGAAGCAGCGAAAGACCGCTCCTCCGCAGGTCTCGACGTCGGACATTCTAGTGCAGATAGCACAGCTTATCGCAGCATCCCAGCAGCCGACAGAAACGGTGTCGGATCGAGAATTATCCGACGGCGCTGGGTCGGTACGCTCCGCCGAAGCATCGGGGGCGGACGACCGGGAACATCGGGAGGTCCGACCGGATGGTGAAAGGGATACGGATGAATTGGAGCTATCCCTTTCGGAACAACACAAAGCTGCCGTGGACTTCATCCGGCACTTTCTTCCTCAAGTTGTTCCGTCGGGCCAGACTGCTGCGCTTCCGGACAGGAGAATTATAGCGTCATTGGACTCTGATTTTTTCGAGCGGTTCAGGGACATCGCTCCCGAGTTTCCGTCGCAGTCCAATAATGTTGCAAGAACATTTGAATTATTGAACGACGCTATTTTTAAACTTGCTTCCAGGACGGGGAAAGCAGGCTTCTTGTCCGCAAATACTCTCAACCTGCCTTTCATTAATGCAAGGAATAAATTCGACACGGCAGGTCAGGGTATACCGAGAGTTCCTCTGCGTATGGACGACGAGGCGGAAGACTTAGAGCTATCATTACCGTCGTCAGCTTCTATTCCAACCGCAGTGTTGGAAACAGCTATTGTGTCTAACAGAGCCAATTTAGATGCCTTATCTTACGCAGATCACCTTACTAAGGCGTTATCACTGCGTCTTCAAGGGGAAGAGTTTCAGGATATACAATCCTCCTTAAGACTTCTTTCAAGGGCAGTAGCTTATTCCACGTGTAACTCCGCCCTTTCAGTGGCAAATCTGGAGTTGGTTAGACGTGACGCAGCCCTGTCTACATCCACACTAGTGGATTCTAAGGTGAAGAACTCTCTTAGAGTCGCTTCGGTCTCAGGAGATCTTCTCTTTGACGGCAAGCTTTCCGCTATTTATGATAATATTAAAAAGAAAGCTAGTGATTCTCTGTTGTTTAGATCCGCTCCTAAAAGGTCGGATACAGCAGACACGAATAAGGCGGGCACTTCTGGGTCTTATCCGCCCAAGAGAGGTTCCTATAGAGGTTCCGGTGCGTCCTCTAGCTCTTATTCGAGAGACCGTCAGGATAGTGACTCTCGTTCGGGACGTCCTTCAGGCCGGGACAATCGGTCGGACGCCCCGAGGTCGACGAGGCGAGGTGCAGGTCGTGGAAGGCGTGGTTTCTCCTACCGCAGGCCTCGCAGATCCAGGAGGTGATGGCTCAAACCTCTATCGCGTTCCGGTTGGCGGAAGGTTGTCGAGTTTTTCTCAAGAGTGGGCGTCGATTACGGACGACCCGTGGGTGAGAGGAGTGACTTCGGAAGGTCTAAAGATATCCTTCAAACGAAAGCCTCCATTAACTCGAAGTCCAAAGTGGACTCATCTTCCGTCAAACCCTCAGAAAAGAGACACTCTGCTATCAGAGGTGCAGTCTCTTTTAATGAAGAACGCGGTAGAGGTCGTAGAAAACCAGGAATCGCTGGGATTCTACAGCCATCTGTTTCTGGTTCCGAAACCAGACGGCTCGTTCCGTCCAGTCATAGATTTGAGCTGGATAAACAAGCTGATCGTCGCTCCGAAGTTTTATATGGAGACGATTCGATCGGTCAGAGCGAGTATTCGGGTGAACGATTATGCAACGAGCATAGATCTCAAAGATGCGTACTTTCACGTCATGGTACATCCGACATTCCGAAAGTATCTACGCTTCGCAGTCCTAGGAGTGGTGTATCAGTTCCGGGCCATGTGCTTCGGATTGAATCTAGCACCCTGGGCTTTCACTCGGGTAATGAACTCGGTAATGATCTACTTCCGAGCTCATTCGTCTGCGGTAACGTCGGCCTACCTGGACGACATTCTTCAGAGGTACGGCAACGAGTTAACGCTTCAGAACGATGTTCAGAATCTTCTTCTATTGCTCCGACGTCTCGGTTTCATAGTAAACGAGGAGAAGTCGGATCTGGTGCCGTCCAAGTCATTCACTCATCTGGGAATGAGCTTCGAGACGCACAACAATCTCGTTCGTCTGCCGTTAACCAGAGCGAAATTAGTCAGTTGTTACGCTCGCTATTGTCTGAATTCAGACAAAGTCACGGCGAGAGAATTTATGAGACTGATAGGTCTGTGCGGAGCCGCCGCGGATCTCATTCCGATGGGACGGCTACGCACACGGCCTCTTCAAATTTTCCTGACTCAGAATTGGAGTGTGAAAATTCATTCGCTCGATGTAGACGTTCTCTTGTCAGATCAAGTGAAACAAGAGATTCAGACTTGGGCAAACATTCAGTGGTTAACTCAAGGAGTTCCGCTGCAGTTGCCGGATCCGAGTTTTACCATTATGACGGATGCCAGTCAAACAGGTTGGGGTGCATCATTAATCCCAACGGATTCGAGATGCCAGGGTCTTTGGGATCCGCAATTCCTGTGCAAGCACATAAACATCAAGGAAATGATGTCAATCTGGCTTGCGTTACGTCACTGGATGGACATTATTCACGATGCTCATGTCCAAATCCTATCCGACAATACGACAGTAGTGGCGTATATACGGAATCAGGGAGGCACTCATTCAGTTCCGTTGTTCAATCTAACGGAAAGAATCCTTCTGTTTGCGTTGGAACATCACGTTCTTCTTTCGGTCCGTCACATACCGGGTCGTCTGAATGTGCTAGCAGACTCCCTTTCACGAAAGGGTCGCTTGTTGCCGTCGGAGTGGACTCTCAACAAACAAGTATTCAATCAGATTTGCTACCAATGGGAACGGCCAATGATAGACTTATTTGCGACACATCTCAACAATCAGTTGCAGACGTATGTGTCCCCGTGTCCGGATCCAAGAGCATTTGCAGTAGACGCTCTATCGATCCCTTGGGACGGAATGATAGGATATGCGTATCCTCCAGCGCCGTTAATTCAACAAGTATTGCTAAAGATAAAACAATCTCAATGCAAGATTCTGTTGGTAGCATCTCTGTCGCCACAGAGACCGTGGATAAATCTACTCAGGTGTCTGTTGTGGGACCTACCGCGGAAGCTCCCTCCACGAGAGGATCTTCTTTGGCAGGGGAAATCGCGCCAACTACATCACAACCCGCAAGGTCTCAACCTTCACGTTTTTCCGTTGTGCGGTCCTTCTTGCATGGCAAGCACTTTACAGGACGAGCAGTGGACGCGATTTCTAACTGTAGGAGGACCTCCTCTTCGCTAAACTATGCGGCTAAGTGGAAGGTTTTCCGTCGTTGGTGTAGGGATCATTCTGTTGATATATTTGATCCCTCTATACCAGACATTGCTAACTTTCTAGTATACTTGTTTGACGAAATCAAACTGCAACCTGTTACTATAAAGGGTTATAGATCTATGTTATCTGATACCTATGCACATCATGATAGTTTACAAATTGGATCTAATGTCTCTTTATCGAAATTGGTTAGAAACTT
The DNA here is from genome assembly GCA_031216915.1 of Pictodentalium vernedei. Classification (NCBI taxonomy): domain Eukaryota; kingdom Metazoa; phylum Mollusca; class Scaphopoda; order Dentaliida; family Dentaliidae; genus Pictodentalium; species Pictodentalium vernedei. The sequence continues at coordinate 384,962,975 of CM062296.1, forward strand.
TTCGATAAATAGACCCAGAACTCTTAGATTAATTCCTAAGTGGAATTTAGCTTGGGTTCTCCTTAAATTGAAGGAAAAGCCATTTGAACCTCTTGGGACAGTAGATTTCAAATTCTTATCTTATAAGACAGCTTTTCTCTTAGCTTTCTCTTCTGCCAGAAGAGTCAGTGAGCTTCATGCACTATCGGTGGATGATTCTCATTATCGTAGTGTTGGGAACACTATCACCTTCACTACTAATGTCGGTTTTTTAGCTAAGAATCAGGCTCCTAATAAATATCCGGAACCTATTGTTATTAAGGCTCTTCCGTCTTCAGACGGGCGTAGGCCTTTACTCTGTCCTGTTAGAGCACTACGTATCTATAAACAGAGATCTCAGTTCATCAGAAAGGGACGGAAACGTTTCTTTCTGTCTTTGATGCCTAATAGAAAGGACATTTCAGTCCATTCTATTGCTAGATGGATTCAGTTAACTATCCGTACTGCGTATGAAGATTTATCTTCTTCTCAGCAGTCTGTGCTTAAGATTTCTGCTCATGAAGTAAGAGCTCTTTCTACTTCCTGGGCTTATGCTAATAGTGTTGCTATTACAGATTTAATGAAGGCTGCTTATTGGTCTCAGCCATCCACATTTACTAATTTTTATCTCAGAAATATTGAGTCCATTTCTGGAGACCTGCATTGTTTAGGTCCGTTATCTGTTGCTCAGAATGTCGTCCACTAAACAGTTGCAACTATAGTTATGCAGGCTTTCTGTTCCGGCAGTGACTCCGTCCGGCTGCCCTCTTCGCTCTGGGCTATTTGACCCAGGGCAAGGGGAAGGGGGGGGGGGGGGGGGGGGGGCGGGTGTTCCCTTAGGTCACCTGCTTTATAGTGAAAAGCAAGGGAATGCCTCCTCCAAGACAGTATTTCTGAGTCGCTTCCGGGATGGTTTTAAAGTGTAATATTAATGTTTAATTTCATTCATGTCTTATTTTTAAAGTGTAGCTCGGTGTGAAGCATTTGTATATGTCAAGTGTCAAACGGGCTTTAATATACAATACTCGGACACTTTTAAATGATTATAAAGAGTCTCAATTCTCTGGACTACTTTATTTATTGGCTTGCTTTAAAAATAATTAGTATAAGGGTTATACTGGATGTTAATAGAGAACATGAATGTTATTGTGCTCAATTATTAAGGGTAGTGTATCTTTCTAATTTAAATATTAAATAAGAAAGATACATGTAAAGCCTAATACTCCTTTTCTCCTTAAGGGGTTACCTCTTTATTTTATAATTGAGCTTATTGGATTTTCCTCTATGTCCTAGGCCCTCCAGCCTGTTTACTATTCAGCTAAGTCTGGGTCATTGGTACAGTATAAAAATGTTAAAAAATTTATAGTAATTTATATATTTTTTATACTTACCAATGACCCAGACGGGGATGGCCCTCCCTGAGTTGGGAACTCTTGCCTCCCCGCTGAGTACATAGCGCTGACCAGGCACTGCCAGTAAGAATGATATTTGGCGCCAATTTCGGGACGACTGCGTCACTGCGCATGCGCAGTAGAGTCGTACTATGGAGGTCCTTTAGGACATGATTTCTTTTTGTTTTGGATGCAAATTTTGGGGATTGGGGGGCAAAATTTGTGTTTGGCCCTGGTTTTTGTGGAGTTAGCACCAGCTAAGTCTGGGTCATTGGTAAGTATAAAAAATATATAAATTACTATAAATTTTTTAACTTTCCAAACCGAGAGGCTGATTTGAACCAAATTTTATGTGAGGGCTTATTGGGTCATAAGTAAATAATTTATGCTGATTTTTTTTTTTCCCGTAGCCCCATTGGAACCGCAGGAGCTAAAAATAGAAAAAAATTAAAACGCCCATATCTCCAAAACTGCACGGCACCGAGAATTTTTATTTGGTGTGAAGCTTCCTTAGGACCAACAGAAAGAATTGGTAAAAAAAAATTGCCATCGGTTTTATCATAGGGTACAGTTTCGGGACATTGAAAAAGTGCTGAGTCAGCACTTTTTTTAACACTGTAGGCAATGGGAAAAACATTAAAAAATCTTCTTCTCCAGATCCAGCAAGCAGAATCTTTTGATATTTGGTATGCAACATTGGAGGGTGGATCTGATTCAAGTTTGTTCAAATCGGCCCCCTGGGTTCATATTTGGGCTCAGTATAGGAGCCCGATTTCGAACTTAGTGCATTTCAGGCAAATTTCTTAAAAAATCTTCTTCTCCAGATCCAGCAGGCAGAATCTTTTGATATTTGGTATGCAACATTGTGGGGTGGATCTGATTCAAGTTTGTTCAAATCGGCCCCCTGGGTTTATATTTGGGCTCAGTATAGGAGCCCAAATTTGAACTTAGTGCATTTCAGGCAAATTTCTTTGAAAATCTTCTTCTCAAGATCCAGCAGGCAGAATCTTTTGATATTGGGTATGCAACATTGTGGGGTGGATCTGATTCAAGTTTGTTCAAATCGGCCCCTTGGGTTTATATTTGGGCTCAGTATAGGAGCCCAAATTTGAACTTAGTGCATTTCAGGTAAATTTCTTAAAAAATCTTCTTCTCCAGATCCAGCAAACAGAATCTTTTGATATTTGGTATGCAACATTGTGGGGTGGATCTGATTCTATTTTGTTCAAATCGGCTCCCTAGATTCATATTTGGGCTCACTATAGAAGCTCGAATTTGAACTTAGTGCATTTCAGGCAAATTTCTTCAAAAATCTTCTTCTCCAGATCCTGCAGGCAGAATCTTTTGATATTTGGTATGCAACATTGTGGGGTGGATCTGATTCCAGTTTATTCAAATCAGCCACCTGGATTCATATTTGGGCTCACTATAGAAGCCCAAATTCGAACTTAGTGCATTTCAGGCAAATTTCTTTGAAAATCTTCTTCTCAAGATCCAGCAGGCAGAATCTTGTGATATTTGGTATGCAGCATCCTTAGGGGGGTGAGATTCAAGTTTGTTCAAGCCATGTCCCTAGGTCCATATTTGGGCTCAATGTGGGAGCTTGAATTGTAACTTTGTTCGAAATGAGGAATTTTCTTAAAAAGTCTTCTTCAGATCCAGCAGTCGGAATGGTTTGATATGTGGTGAGTAGCATCCTTGGGGGGAGGGGGGATTCAAGTGTGTTAAAGCCAAGTCCATGGGTCCATATTTGGGCTCCCTGTGGGAGCCCAAATTATAACTTAGTCAATATGAGGAATTTTTCTTTAAAAATCTTCTTCTTCAGATTCAGCAGTTGGAATGTTTTGATATTTGGCATGGAGCAACCTTAGGGGGCTGAGATTCAAGTTTGTTCAAGCCAAGTCCCTTGGTTCATATTTGGGCTCACTATGGGAGCCTGAATGACAACTTAGTTCAAAATGAGGAATTTTATTGAAAAATCTTCAGATCCAGCAGATGAATGCTTTTGATATTTTTTATGCAGCATCCTTAGGGGGGTAAGATTCAAGTTTGTTCACGCCATGTCCCTAGTCCATATTTGGGCTGATTGTGGGAGCTCGAATTGTAACTTGGTTCAAAATGAGGAATTTTCTTTAAAAATCTTCTTCTTCAGATCCAGCAGTCGGAATGTTTTGATATTTGGTGTGCAGAATCCTTAGGGGTGTGAGATTCAGATTTGTTAAAGCCAAGTCCCTGGGTTCATATATGGGCTTCCTGTGGGAGCCCGAATTATGACTTAGTTCAGTATGAGGAATATTCTTTAAAAATCATTTTTTAGATCCACTGGTCAGAATATTTGGATATTTGGTTTCAGCTTTTCTTAGGAGGAGCAGATGCAACTTGTGGAAATCAATTCTCTGGGTTGATATTTAGGCTACCATGTCAGGTGAGCGCCCTCAGGCCCCCTGGGGCCTCTTGTTCAGTTTCTATTCTGAGGAACAAGAACATGGTGATGTTTACGTGACGCCAACAGGAAGTGTGCATCTGTCGTCGCAATTAGATAGTCAGTCAGAGCTTGTGGCTAAAGTGCTCTTAAATATTAGACAGGGCAATAAACCACACGCCGGTGGTTTCAAATCCCTGTCGCCAGCTAGCTCAACCGGTGAAGCGGTGTGTTTGTTTTGGCTGAGGAGAGGAAAAAGGGTAGAGTGAGCACTATAATAAATAAACAGGCTCACCCTGGGACGACGGAAAGGAAGAAGCCTGGAAAGTTCGACAGTAAACTTGGCGAGGTTTGACAGGACTGCGAGTGAGAGGGTCCCCTCTCTTTCACAACAACATCTGGGTCCAGATGTTGTAGTTTGGAACTTGCGTCAGTCGGAGCTTACATCCATGCCTCCTGTCCGGGATGCTCCATCAAATATACAGCCGGGGTCGGCTATAATTACAGCTTCTTCTACGTCTACTAAGCACGCAAGACCGCACCTTAGCTATGTGACTTCGGATATCCAGCCTGCATCGCCGAGAAAGGACCTCTCTTCGTCCAGAAAGTCACACCATCCGGTAGCCAAGGAAACAAGGCCTCGTTCATCAGGACGTCCGCAGAAAAGAGCCATCTCGGGCACACTGTCCCAGGAGCAGCCAGTGGCCAAACAACAAAAGACTGCTGATCCTCAGGCCTCTGTAACAGACTTGCTGTCGCAAATCGCGCAGCTTATCGCAGCATCCCAGAAGGTACAGGCGCTACCTATGGCAGCTTTGGAATTCGAGCTGTCGGATGACGCTGGGTCGGTCCAGTCATCTGCAATCTCAGATGCCGATGACTGTGAGTCTTATCTGATTCCGTCGGAGGGTGAAAGGGATTTGGAGGAAAATGACCCTTCCCTTTCAGAACAACATATGGTAGCGATGGATTTAATCCATCAATACTTTCCAGATTTTGTTCCTGAGAATCAGACTGCTGTGACTGCTGATAAGAAGCTGCTAGCGTCGTTAGACGCTGACTATATCTGGTCAAAGGAGGAGGTCCTTTCCTTTCCGGTGCAGTCTAAACACGTGTCACAGACTTTTGCTCTGCTTAATGACGCCATATTTAATCTTTCAAGTGGAAAGAAAAAAGGCAGCTTTTTATCTTCATCTTCCATACGTCTACCGTTCATTGGACCACGTCCATTTAAAGCAGCAGGGGAAGGTGTTCAGAGAGTTCCTCTGCGTTTGGATGAGCAGGCTGAGGACCTAGATATGTCCTTACCTCCGTCATTCACAATTCGCTCGGACACAATTGAGATGGCAATTTCTTCTACCAGAGCAAATCTAGACTCAGTGTCTTACGCAGATCACCTTATGCAACGTCTCAATGGGAAGGAATTTGAAGACGTTCGTACCTCTTTACTAGTTCTTTCCAGGGCTATAATGTTTACCAAGTATAACTCCACCTTAACAATGGCTAATTTGGAGTTAATTAGTTGTAATGGAGCCCTTGCGTTGTCATCTTTCTTAGATGACAGGTTGAAAAACTCTCTTCGAGTCGCTCCGGTATTGGGACACAATATCTTTGACGACAAGCTTTCTTTGGTCTATGACCAAGCTACAAAGAAAGCGTCTAATACTCTGCTACTGAAGTCAGCGTCAAATAAACCTGCATCAGCAGAAAAGAGTAAAAAGTAAAGGAGGAGGTTTGGGACAAAAATCATCCAGAGGGAACTCCTCGCGAGGATATAAAAGATCCTCATATAATTACTCTAAAAATCGTCAATTTAGCGACTCAGGTCGGGACGTGGGTTTGGCTGAGGCAACCGGTCAGATGCCCCCAAGCCGGCGGGTCGAGGCTCATTTCGAGGAGGACGTGGTTTCTTGGGACCTCTATTGCGTTCCAGTTGACGGAAGGTTATCAAGATTCAGGAGAAACTGGATAACTATTACGGAAGATCAGTGGGTCAGAAGTGTCGTCTCCGATGCCCTAAATCCGTCGTTCCGAGCAAAAACCACCGCTAACACAAAGTCCGCATTGGACTCAACTTCCGCCAAATCCTGTAAAAAGAGAGTCTCTCCTTTTGGAGGTAAAGTATATCTTGGAAAAGGAAGCAATAGAGGTTGTAGAGAACCAAGAGTCTTTAGGTCTCTACAGTCACCTGTTCCTTGTACCGAAGCCAGACGGCTCGATCCGACTGGTAATAGACTTGAGCTGGATAAACAAACTTATCGTAGCTCCAGAGTTCTATATGGAGACCGTTCGGTCAGTAAGGGCGAGCATACAAGTGAATGACTATGCGGCAAGCATAGATCTAAAAGGTGCGTCCTTTCATGCCCTGGTACATCTGGCATTCAGAAAGTACCTGCGGTTTGCCATTCAAGGGATAGTATATCAGTTCCGAGCAATGTGCTTCGGTCTGAATCTAGCACCCTGGGCGTTCACTCAATTAATGAACTCGGATCTCATTCTGATGGGTCGCTTACGCACACATCCGCTCCAGAAATTCTTCAATCAGAACTGGAGTGTGAAGACGCATTCGCTCGAGACCAATATTGTTTTAACGGACCAAGTAAAACAAAAAGTTCAGATTTGGGCAGACATTCAGTGGTTAACTCAGGGAGTTTCACTGCAGCTGCCAGATCTGGCTTTCACGATTATGACGGATGTGAGTCGAGTAGGTTGGGGCACGACCCTGAATCTGACAGACTCGAAGAGCCAGGGTCTTTGGGACCCAGAGTTCCTGGGAAAACACATAATCATCAAAGAAATGATGTCAATATGGTTAGTGCTACAGCAATGGATTCACATTATAGAGAACGCTCATGTTCAGATACAAACTTACGGAAAGAATCCTTCTGTATGTCTTGGAACATCAAGTTCATCTATCGTTCCGTCATATACCGGATCATCTAAATGTACTAGCAGACTTGCTCTCTTGGAAAGGTCGTCTGTTGCCTTCAGAGTGGACTCTCAACAAGCGGGTGTTCAGACAGATTTGCTACCAGTGAGATCAACCTATGGTAGATTTATTTGCAACACACCTCAACAATCAGTTGCATACTTACGTGTCGCCATGCCCAGATCCTCAAGTGTACCGCAATAGACGCTTTCTCAATTCCATGGGACGGAATGATAGGAAAAGTGTATCCTCCAACTCCGTTAATTCAACAGATCTTGTTAAAGATCAAGCAATCCCATTGCAAGATTCTGTTAGTAGCATCTCTGTCGTCACAGAAACCATGGATCAATCTACTCAGGTGTCTGTTTTGGGACGTTCCCCGGAAGCTTCCTCCGTGGGAGGACCTTCTTTATCAGGGGAAGTCATGCACACTGCATCACAACCCGCAAGGTCTCAGCCTTCATGTATTTCCGTTGTGCGGTCCTTCTTGCACGGCAAGTGTTTTACAGGACGAGCAGTGGACTCAATTTCTAACTGTAGGAGGACCTCCTCTTCGCTGATTTGTGCAGCAAAGTGAAGGGTTTTCTTCCGTTGGTGTAAGGATCAGTCGATAGACATTTATGATCCATCCATACCGGATATTTCCAACTTTCTGGTCTACCTGTTTGATGTTCTCAAACTGCAGCCTGTCACTATTAAGAGCTATAGGTCTATGCTATCAGACACTTAGGCCCATCATGATAGCTTGGCGATTGGATCTAATGTTTCATTATCCAAACTAGTTAGAAATTTCTCTATAAATAGACCTAGAACTCTCAGCTTAATTCCTAAGTGGAATTTAGATTGGGTTCTGTTGAAGCTTAAAGAAGCTCCGTTTGAGCCGTTAGACGTTGTAGAGTTCAAATTCTTGACCTATAAAACTGCATTTCTCTTAGCCTTTGCATCCGCTAGAAGAGTTAGTGAACTCCATGCTTTATCTGTTGATGAATCTCACTACCGTAGCATTGGAAATACGATCACTTTAACTACACAAATGGGATTTTTGGCTAAGAATCAAGTTCCAAGTTTATGGCCTGAGCCTATTATCATAAAGGCTCTGCCATCTACGGATAACCGTAGACCTTTGCTGTGTCCAGTGAGGGCTGTGCGCATATATAAACGCCGATCAGAGTTTATTAGAAAAGGAAGAAAACACTTCTTTTTATCATTAATTCCTAACAGAAAAGATATATCTGTTCATTCTATTGCTAGATGGATTCAATTGGCAATACGTATTGCATATGAAAATCTATCTTCCGATCAGCGTTCTGTAAATAATATATCAGCGCATGAAATTAAAGTGCTGTCCGCTTCTTGGGCCTATTCTAACAGTATAGCCATTACTGATCTCATGAAAGCTGTGTACTGGACACAGCCTTCTACATTCACTAAGTTTTACCTTAGAGATATAGAGTCCATCTCTGGCAATCTTAGGTATTTAGGTCCTTTATCTGTTGCTCATAATGTTGTCCACTAAAAGATTACAGCTATAGTTATTTAGGCTTTCCGTTCCATCAGTGACGCTGTTCCGCTGCCCTCTTCGTTCTGCGGTTATGTGACCCAGAACAAGGAGATGGGGGGGGGGGGGGGGGGGGAGGGGGAGGGACGGTTTTTCCCTTAATATCATCTGGCTTTATAATGAAAAGCAAGGGAAGACCTCCTCCGGTGTCAGTAGTTCTGAGTCGGTGCTGGGATGGTTTTAATGTGTAGCTCAGTGGAAGCAATAATTATGTCTCATTATGTAATATTTTTAAAGTGTAGCTCGGTGAGAAGCATTTGTATATATCACGTGTCAAACGAGCGTTAATATACAATCCTCGGACACTTTTAAATGGGAAAAAGAGTCTCATTCTCTGGACTATCTTTGTATATTGGATTCCCTTCACGGAATTAGCATAATGGGTTATGCAGGCATTAAAATGGAGAAATATATATTATGTAATGCTCAATTACATTGTTGGTGTTATGTCTTTCTTATTAGTCCCCTACAGGAACCGTAAGGGGACTATAGGATTGCACTCCGTCCGTCTGTCTGTCCGTCTGTCTGTTTTTTTATGTTATCTACTCTCCCTCCAACATGCTTTAAGCTACACCTTTCATATTTGGTACATGGATAAATGGTTCTGTGGGGATGATGCACGCTCAAATTTTTTTTATCAAAATCCAAGATGGCGGAATGGCGGCCATTTTTGTTGTGTTTTTTAAGCTTTTTTTCTCTATTTTCATGTTACCACCCCTCCCACCAACATGGTTCAAGCTACACCTTTCATATTTGGTACATGGATAAATGGTTCTGAGGGGATGATGCACGCACCAATTTTTTTTTTTAAAATCCAAGATGGCGGAATGGCGGCCATTTTTGTTGTGTGTTTTAAGCTTTTTTTTCTCTATTTTCATGTTACCACCCCTCCCACCAACATGGTTAAAGCTACACCTTTCATATTTGGTACATGGATAAATGGTTCTGAGGGGATGATGCACGCTCAAAATTTTCTTTTAAAAATCCAAGAATGCGGAATGGCGGCCATTTTTGTTGTGTTTTTTAAGCTTTTTTTTTCTCTATTTTCATGTTACCACCCCTCCCACCAACATGGTTCAAGCTACACCTTTCATATTTGGTACATGGATAAATGGTTCTGAGGGGATGATGCACGCTCAAAATCTTTTTTTAAAAATCCAAGATGGCGGCATGGCGGCCATTTTTGTTGTGTTTTTTAAGCTTTTTTCTCTATTTTATGTTACCACCCCTCACTCCAACATGGTTCAAGCTGCACTTTTCATATATGGTACATGGATAAAGGGGTTGTGAGGGGATTATACACGCTCAATATTTTTTTTTCAAAATCTAACATCTGTCTGTCTGTCCTTCTGTCTGTCTTTCTGTCTGTTTTTATGTTACCACCTCTCCCCATAATATGCTTCAAGCTACACCTTTCATATTTGGTACATGGATAAATGGTTCTGAGGGGATGATGCACAGTCAATATTTATTTTTCAAAATCCAAGATGGCAGAATGGTGGCCATTTTTGTTGTGTTTTTTAAGCTTTTTTCTCTATTTTATGTTACCACCCCTCCCTCCAACATGGTTCAAGCTACGCCTTTCATATATGGTACATGGATAAAGGGTTGTGAGGGGATTATGCATGCTCAATATTTTTTTTTCAAAATCCAAGATACTTATATACTCTGGTGTCTTCTGTGACAAAAACACCTTATGTCACAAAAGTGCCGTAGGGGACTAATACCACCTCGGTGGTCAAACACTTGTTTCACTTAAATGAGAAATACATATGTAATTCCGTTTTCTCCTATTCTCCTGCAGGAGATACCCTTTTAGAAGTGATTGAGTAATTGGATTTTCCTTTATATCCTGGACCCTCCAACCTATTTACTATTCAGCTAAGTCTGGGCCATTGGTTGTTGTGTAAAAATGTTATAAATTCATAGTAATTTGTATATTTTTAGCTTAACTTGACATAGTCAAGATAAGCTATTGCCATCACGCGTGTGGAAGTCTGTTGGTCTGTGAGTCTGTTGGTCTGAGTCTGTGAGTCTGTGACGTCTGTTCACATTTTCCTTTAGCACGGGCTACACCCCGCAGTTCTTGTCTGATCATCACGAAATTTCATATGCAGGTTTGGGGTCATGTCTAGATGGGAACGTCCCCTTTTGGTTGCGATCGGGCAACCGGTATGGCTGCCCGAGCCCAAAACCCGAAAACCATTAGCACAGTCTACAGGTCGTATTTATGAAGGGATTTCATTGTAACTTGGTAGGATGCCTCTGTATAGTGCCTAGATGAGAACGTCCCCTTTTGGGCATGATCTATCAACCGTGATGGCTGCCCAAGCCTGAAACCCAAAAACTTTTAGCACAGTCTGCAGGTCATGTTTAATGTGGAGGGATTTCATTGTAACTTGGTAGGATGACTCCTTATGATGTCTAGATGCGAATTTCCCCATTTGGGCATGATCTGCCAACCGTGATGACTGCCCGAGCCCAAAACCCGAAAACCTTTAGCACAGTCTACAGGTCATATTTATTGAGGAATTTCATTGTAACTTGGTGGGTTGACTTCATACAATGTCTAGATGAGAAAGTCCCCCTTTGGACATGATTGGGCAACTGTGACGGCTACAGGAGCCCGAAGCCCGAAAACGTTTAGCACAGTCTAGAGGTCATATTTATGATACGATTTCATTGTAACTTGGCAGGATGACTCCAAATAATGTCTAGATGAGAACGTCCCATCTTGATCGCGATCATGTAGCCTTGATGGGTGCCCGAGCCCAAAAACCTTTAGCATAGGCAAAAGGTCATATTTATGGAAGGATTTCATTGTAACCTGTTAGGTTGACTCCATATAATGCCTAGATGATGACATCCCCTTTCGGTCGTGATTGGTCAGTTGTGATGGCTACAAGTGCCCGAAGCCCGAAAACCTTGAGCACAGTCTACAGGTCATATTTATGAAGGGATTTCATTGTAACTTCTTAGGATCACTCCAGATGATGCTCAGATGAGATTGTCCTTTATGGTTGCGATCATTCACCCATGATGGCTGCCCGAGCCCGAAGCCCGAAAACCTTTAGCACAGTCTACAGGTCATATTTATGAAGGGATTTCATTGTAACTTGGTAGGTTAACTTCATATAATGTCTAGATGAGAACGTGCGATCATTCACCCATGATGGCTGCCCGAGCCCGAAGCCCGAAAACCTTTAGCACAGTCTACAGGTCATATTTATGAAGGGATTTCATTGTAACTTGGTAGGTTAACTTCATATAATGTCTAGATGAGAACGTCCCCTTTTGGACATGATTGGGCAACTGTGATGGCTAAAGGTGCCCCAAGCCCGAAAACCTTTAGCACAGTCTACAGGTCATATTTATGAGGGGATTTCATTGTAACTTGGTAGGATGACTCCAAATAATGTCTAGATGAGAACGTCCCCTTTTGATCGCGATCATTCAGCCTTGATGCGTGCCCGAGCCCAAAAAACTTTAGCATAGGTAAAAGGTCATATTTATGGAAGGATTTCATTGTAACCTATTAGGTTGACTCCATATAATGCCTAGATGATGACATTCCCTTTTGGTCGTAATTGGTCAGCTGTGTTGGCTACAAGTGCCCGAAGCCCAAAAAACTTGAACACGGTCTACAGGTCATATTTATGAAGGGATTTCATTGTAACTTCATAGGATCATTCCAGATGATGCCCAGATGAGATTGTCCCCTTTGGTTGCGATTATTCAACCATGATGGCTGCCCGAGCCCGAAGCCCGAAAACCTTAAGCACAGTCTACAAGTCATATTTGTGAAAGGATTTCCTTGTAACTTGGTAGGTTGACTTCATATAATGTCTAGATGAGGACGTCCCCTTTTGGACATGTTTGGGCAACTTTGACGGCTAAAGGTGACCAAAGCCCGAAAACCTTTAGCAGTGTCTACAGGTCATATTTATGAAGGGATTTCATTGTAACTTGGTAGGTTGACTCCAAATAATGTCAAGATGAGAACGTCCCATTTTGGCCGTGATCATTCAGCCTTGATGGGTGCCCGAGCCCAAAAACCTTTAGCATAGGCAAAAGGTTATATTTATAGAAGGATTTCATTGTAACATTGTTAGGTTGACTCCATATAATGCCTAGATGATGACATCCCCTTTTGGTCGTGATTGGTCAACTGTGATGGCTACAGGTGCCCGAAGCCCGAAAACCTTGAACACAGTCTACAGCTCATATTTACGAAGGGATTTCATTGAAACTTCGCAGGATCACTCCAGATGATGCCCAGATGAGATTGTCCCCTTTGGTTGCGATCATTCAACCATGATGGCTGCCCGAGCCCGAAGCCCGAAAACCTTTAGCACAGTCTAAGGTTATATTTATGAAGGGATTTCATTGTAACTTGGTAGGTTGACTTCATATAATGTCTAAATGAGAACGTCCCCTTTTGGACACGAGTGGGCAACTGTGACGGCTTCAGGGGCCCAAAGCCCGAAAACCTTTAGAACAGTCTACAGGTCATAATTATGAAGGGATTTTATTGTAGCTTGGTAGGATGACTCCAAATAGTGTCCAGATGAGAACGTCCCCTTTTGGTCACGATCATTCAGCCTTGATGGCTGCCCGAGCCCAAAAACCTTTAGCATGTCTGTAGGTCGTATTTATGGAAGGATTTCATTGTAACTTTTTAGGTTGACTCCATATAATGCCTAGACGATGACATCCCCTTTTGGTCGTGGTTGGTCTACTGTGATGTCTACAAGTGCCTGAAGCCCGAAAACCTTTAGCACAGTCTACAGATCGTATTTATGGAGGGATTTCATTGTAACTTGGTAGGTTGACTTCATATAATGTCAACATGAGAACGTCCCCGAAGCCCGAAAATCTTTAGCACAGTCTACAGGCCATATTTATGAAGGAATTTTAATGTAACTTGATAGGATGACTCATTTTGGAATAATTTTCATTGTAATTTGGTAACTTTTGTTGATATACGTTAACTGTGAGGGGCACATATATTAACTGTGAGGTCATATTAACCCACCCCTCAGATCTTTAGTACAGTGTACACCTCATATTATTTTTATCATAAACATAGCATACAGGGAACAGAAATGAACATATTCCCAATTATCACAATTCTTGTCTTATTTCATAATCCTTTCATAAACATTGAACATTATCCTTTTCATCAAACACAACGCACAAGTTAAGCTACAGTGTCATTGACACTTTCATTATACTTACCAATGGCCCAGATGGGGATGGCCCTCCCATGAGTGGGCACTCATACCTCCCCGCTGATTATAACATTTAGCAGGCACTGTAGAAAGAATGATATTTGGCACCAGTTTCGGTGCTTCCTGGACACTGCGCATGCGCAGAAGTCAAATGTATGGAGGGCCACATAGGACATCAAATTTTCGATTTTACATGCAAATTTGGGGAATTGGGGGGGCCAAATTTGTGTTTGGCCCTGGATATTTTTGAGTTAGCACCAGCTAAGTCTGGGCCATTGGTAAGTATAAAAATATGCAAATTACTATGAATTTATAATTTTCAACCAGTGCAAACCCTGGTTGTGTGGAGTTAGTCTGTTGGGGAGTCTGACAGTTGCTCGGTGGTTCTCTCAGGGTACTCTGGCTTCCTCCACCTGTAAAACTGTCCGACATGAGGTAACCCTGGCTGTAGAAAATGTCATTAAACCCAATAAATAAATCAATAAACATCTCTGTTGACGAAAGACCAGTGATACAGTGAAGGTGTGAGGAGTGAATGCACAGTGTATAGGGACTTGGTTCAGTGGTCACTTTCAGTGTTAGTCCTATGGGTTGACTGGACAGGGGGTACATGTATAGGGACTGGCATTATGGAAACTGGCTGGAGACTGGGGAGGCTCTTTCAGGATCAGAATACACAAAGCTTATGGAATACTTAAGGAAAGTGAAAGAAACCTACAAAAGAACACACATTTAATATGTTTAACAGGGAAAACAGGAGTTTGGGTGGGGGTGTGATTTTGTCTCACCACCTGCCAATTGAGATACATATGTCCTGGAATCTGGATGAGATACCTGAGTAAGACAGATCTAATTTACCTGCCTCACATGACCATCTCATTTGTATATTTAACCCTTTACACAAAGTAACGGCCAAAACCCACCAGCGCTATTCACAAAAATCACCATTTAATTTTCATTATTTGTCTGAAAAACATAGCTTATGATCCCTCTTTGGAACAAGCTCATCATAACCTATATTTTTATACTGTACCAATGACCCAGACATAGCTGGTGCTAACTCTTAAAATATAGGGCCAAACACAAATTTTGCCCCCCAATCCCCAAAATTTGCATCTAAAACCAAAGAAAACATGTCCTGAATGGCCCTCCACACTTCACCTCTACCGCGCATGCGCAGTGTCAAGGACGTTCCGAAATTGGCACCATTAATCATTCTCAGTTTGGCCCTTCATCAGTTAACAGCTGACTGATCTTTGTGCTTGTAAATCTCAGTTTAAATGATGCCAGACACATAAATATTAGTGAAATGGTGATTCTAAGGAGGATATAGAAGGAGGAGAGGAATAATGTGTGACAGAATATTATCAAGGCTGTAACTTAAAATTTTTTAATGAAATTATGTTAAGTTACTTATTTTCGAGGCAGCAGCCATTTTGTTGTCATTCATGTTATTTAGTTACACTGATTTTTCAGTGTTTTCCTCTCTCCCTTTCCTTTAAGTCCCCTCTTGCTATTCTCCCATGCTTTTGGCATAGTTTCTGTAATTATTATTACTAAAATTTCTTGGGAGTTTTAGCTGAATAACAGAATGAATTCTGTTCTTTTCCCCATGTTTAAGTCTTCACCTATGGGTGGTTAGGCGTTGTGTTCTGCATCTACCATCTGATGTTCTGCAGTTTCTTCCCTGGAAGTCTCTGTTTTCCATCAGATAGTGTATTTTGGGTAACTGATTTCGGGCCTGGGTGCCTGGAGTCTTATTTTAGTGTTTTTACACTCATTGTTTACATTTACAACAGCCCTCTGTGTGAGGGGGGGATTTTTTGAAAATAATATCTTGATGTTAATTTAATCTTAACTAGATACATTATTATTGTTCGTAAGTGTTGCATAAATTGTTTAAATTATTTTTAAATTTTTTGTCCACACTTAGGCTTGGGATCCATTGGGGCTCAACGTTACTTTTCAGAAACTTGGGCTGTTCTGAAAAAATATTTTTTCAAAATATTTTGATTTTAATTATTTTTTCTATGTTAATGGATCATATTATTATTATGTATTTTGATTGTCAGGGGTTGGTGCGAGTACCAGGACTTTGTTTTCTTTTCACATTGAAAGGATTTTGATCAATTGTAATAAGAGGAGGTCTTTCTCTGACTTTTATAATCATTCTATATGTAGTCAGTGTACTCGCATTAACTCCTGTTCTGTATCTGATGATTTCGATGACAACATGGGAAGCGTATGTCACGGTATGTTAGTGGGGAATTGGACATTCCGGTCCTTTCCCCGCAGGGTCACTCTACTTTATCAATTTCTATTTCAGACGATCAAGATTAGGGTGATGTATCTGTGATGTCTTCCAACAGTGTGCCTCCGTCGTCACAATTAATGAAGGGCTAGCGGAAAAGTGCTCATGTTAATACGCCAATTGCCTAAGAGGACCCTAGTAGGTTCGACGGCCTTTGACGTCCACTAGCTCGCCCGGTGTAGCGTCCATTCATCGAATGGTTCGGCAGCCGGGTTCGTCCGTTGCGGTCTAGAAGGAGTTTTGGGGTGATGCGAGCACTATAAATCAACCAAATGCACACCCAGTGACGGCGGATTAGAGGGAGAATGGAGGAAGCCTTTTAGTCCGGTTCATAGCTCGTTCTGGTCCATCCGGACAGCGAGCGAGAGAGGCCCCTCTCTCGTACAACAACATCTGGCCCCAGATGTTGTGGTACAAAATGTTTCGCATTCGGAGCAGACGTCCGCCGCTCGGGACGCTCCGACATATAGTCAGTCCGGAGAGACTGTCAATAAGGCTTCCTCATTCTCATGGTAGCGCACACGACCGCTCTTGGCTACGTGACCTCGGATATCCAGTCAGCTTCGCCAGTCAGAGAATCATCGGCGACCAGGTCACACCATCCGGTAGCCAGGAACACGAGGCCTGCAGACTTTGGACGTTCGCATAGGAAAGTGTGTGGGAGTCAACGTACATGGAGCTTCCGGCGGCATTGCATCGTAAGACCGCTACTGCACAGGCCTCGGGGACGGACGTGCTATCCTAAATAGCACAGCTTATCGCAGCATCCCAGCAACAACTGAATCTGTCGCATAATGTTTTATCCGACGATGCTGGGTCAGGACGCTCCGCGGAAGCGGGTACAGACATCCGAAAATTTCATCCGGTCCGACGGGATACCGAAAGGGATTCGGAGGATTTCGAGCTTTCCCTTTCGGAACAACATATGCTGTATGTTGTGTATGTCATCTGACTTGATCTTCTACAGGTTCTTTCGTCGGACCAGTATGCTGCGATGCCGGATAAGAAACTGATAGCGTCGGTGGACTTAGAAATTTTTGCTTCGGTTCAGGGACATCGTCCCTCAGTTCCGACATAGTCCAATAATGTCACACAAACTTTCGAATTATTGAATGACGCTATATATTTATTATTATAGGCAAGCATTTCTGGTTTCTTGTTCGCAAAAGTTACGGAGATGTCTTTCAAAAGTGTGCCTCTGTCGTCATAGTTAATGAAGAGCTAGCGGCAATAAGTGCTCATGGAATACGTCAATCGCCTAAGAGGTCCCTTGTAGGATCGACGGAGTGACATTCGCTAGCTCACCCGGTGTAGCGTACATTCATCGAATGGTTCAGCTGCCGGGTTCGTCCGTTGCGGTCTAGGAAGGAGATTTGGGTGATGTGAGCACTATAATTACTTTAGTACTCACCCAGTGACGGCGGATTGAGGACAGATCGGAGGAAGCCTGTTAGTCTGGTTCCTGGCTTGTCCAGGTCCGTCCGGGCTGTGTGCGAGAGAGGTCCCTCTCTCGTCCAACAACATAGGGGACTGCATGTTGTGGTTCAGATATTTTACATTCGGAGCATATGTCCGTCGCTCGGGACGCTCCGTTATATTGACAGTCCGAGAGACTGTCGATAATGCTTCCTCATCCTCACAGCAGTGCACACAACCGCACATTGGCTACGTGACCTCGAGTATCCGATCAGTTTCGTCATTCGGTGATTCCACGGCGAACAGGTCACGCCATCCGGTAGCCAAGGGACACGAGGCCTATACACTCCGTTCGCTCGCATATTAGTAGAATGCACGGGGTAACGATCACGGAGCTTCCAGCGGCAATGCATCGGAGGACCGCTTCTCCACAGGCCTCAGTGACGGACGTGCTATCCGAGTTAGCACAGTTTTTTCGCAGCATCCCAGCAATCGACAGTTTCTCGGTCGAATCAGGAATTATCCGACGGCGCTGGGTCGGTGCGGTCCGCGGTTGCAGGTATGGACGACCGAACGCTTTATAGGGTCCGACAGGATGGCGAAAGGGATTCAAAAGATTTCGAGTTTTCCCTTTAGTAGCATCGGAAGCTGCCATATATATCTTCCGGCATTTTCTTCCAGTGATTGTTATTTCGGACTACATTGCTGCGATGTTGGATAAGAGACTTATAGCGTCATTGGACACGGAATTTTGGATCGGTTCAGGGACATTGTCCCTGACTTACCGACACAGTCCAATAATGTCATTAGAACATGTGTATTATTTATCGACGCTATATATATATAAGCCTGCTACCAAGCATGATAGTTTAGTTTCTTGTCCGCAATGCTCATTTCTGCCTTTTATCATTTATACAATTAATTTATTTTGGCAGAACAGGGCATACCGAGAGTTCATATGCGTCTAGACGGTGTGGTTAAAGACTGGAAATAATCTTTTTCGCCGTCTATGTCTTTTCCAACCACAATGTTGGAAACGACAATGATGTCTAATAGACTTAACTTAGACGCTTTATCATACGTAATCCACCTTACTGAGGCGTTATCATTACGTCTTCAAGAGAAAGAATTCCGGGATATGATCCTCAATGTGATTTCTTTTGAGGGTAGTAGTTTGTTCACGTATAACTCCGCCCTTCAGTGGCTGCTTGGAGTTGGTTAGACGTGACGCAGCCCTAGCTACATCCACGCGCGTGGATAGTAAAGTGAAGAACTCTCTCAGAGTCGCTTCGTTCTCGGAGAAGCTTCTCTTCGACGACAACTTTCAGCAATCCATGAATTGCTCGATTTACACGTTCTCTTGTCTATCTAGTGTAGCAAGAGATTCAGACTGGGGCAAACATTCGGTGGTTGACTCAGAGAGTGCCACTGCAGTTGCCGGATCTGAGTTTTATAATTATGACGGTTGCCAGTCAAACAGGTTGGGATATAATATTGATCCCAACGGATTCGAAGTGTCAGGGTCTTTGGGTTCCGCAGTCTCTAAGCAAGCACTTATCTTCCACGGAATAATGTTTTTTTAGGCTTGCTTTATGTCATGGGATGAACAGAAACACATGTCTAAATCCTGTCCGTTAATTCGACAGTAGTGGCGTATCTCCGGAACCAGGGAGGCACTCATTCGTTTCCGTTATTCAATTTAATGGAAAGAATCCTTCTGTTTGTTATAGTACACCAAGTTCTGCTTCGGTCCGTCATATTCCGGGTCGTCTGATTGTTTTACCGGACTCCCGTTCACTTATGGGTCGCTTGTTGCCGTCAGAATGGACTCTCAACAAACAAGTATTCAATCAGATTTGCTATCAATGGGAGCGCCCAATGATAATTTATTTACGACACAACTTGCTAATCAATTGCAGACGTATGTGTTTGCTTGTCCGGATCTCTGAGCTTAAGTTGTTAACGCTCTATTGATCTAATAGGACGGAATGATAGGATATGCGTATCCTCCTGCGCTGTTGTTTCAGCAAGTATTGCTAAAATAAACAACCACAATACATTTCTGTTGATAGCATCTCTGTCTTCACAGAGACTGTGGGTAAATTTACTCTGATGTCTACTGTGGGACTTAATGCGAAATCTTCCTCCATGAGGGGATCTTTTTTCGCTGGGTAAAATCGTGTCATCTTTATCACAACCCGCAAGGTCTCAACCTTCACGTATTCCGTTGTGTGGTCCTTATTGCATTGTAAGCATTGTTCTGGACGAGCTTTGGACGCGATTTCTTACTATAGGAGAACCTCTTCTTTGCTATACTATGCGGCTAAAGTGGAGGCTCTTCCGTCGTTGGTGTAAGGATCACTATGTTGATATTGTGGATCCCTCCATACTAGTCATTGCAACTTTTTTGTATACTTGTTTCACAAGATCTACTGCAGCCTGTTATTATTAAGGTTATAGGTTTATGTTACCTCATACCTATGCTCTCTATGATAGTTTACAATTGAGTCTTATGTCTCTTTATCTAAGTCAGTTAGTAACTTTTCGATAAATAGACTTAGAATCATTAGATTAAATTCCTATACGGAATTTAACTTCGGTTCTTATTTAGCTAAGTAATCATTTGAGCCTCTGGAAACAGTAGTTTTCAAATTCTGACCTTTTAGACAGTAATTCTGTTCACTTTCATAGTATCGGAAACACTATTTCCTTACTATTAATGTTGGATTTTGGCATAAAAGTCAGGCTCCTAATTAATATCCGGAACCTATTGTTATTAAGGTTCTTCCGTCTTCGTACGGGCATAGGCCTTTACTCTGTCCGGTTAGAGTTTATGTATTTATAAACAGATATCTGTTTATTACTACGGGCGTAAGCTTCTTCTGTCTTTGATGCCTAATAGAAGGACGTTACGCTCCATTCTATTGCTAATGGATTCACTTAACTATCGATATCGATACTTATGGTATATCATTGACTCAGCAGTTGTGTTTGAGATTTCAGCTCATGAAGTAAGAGTCCTTCTACATCTTGGGCTTACATTAATAGTGTCGCTATTATAGATTTTTGAAGGCTGCTCATTGCGCTCAGCCATCCACATTCATGAATTTTTATCTCAGAAATATCGAGTCCATTTCTGGAGGCATCTATTCTTAGGTCTGTTATCTACTGCTCAGAATGTCATTCATTTAACAGTTGCTACTATAGCTAGGTAGGCTGTCTGTTTCGGCAGTGACTCCGTTCTGCTGCCCTCTTCGCTCTGGGCTATTTGACCCAGGGCAAGGAAAAAGGGGGGGGGGGGGAGGGTGTTCCCTTGGGTCACCTGTTTTACTATGAAAACAAGGGGATACCTCCTCCGGAGTTAGTAATTCTGAGCTGTTATTGGGATGGTTGTTTAGTGAGAAGTTTATGTTTTAAAAATTCATTCAGGTCTTAGTTTTTATAGTGTAGCTTTTGAATATAGCACGTGTCAACGGACATTATTATACATTCCTCTGACACTTTTAAGGAGTATAGAGAGTCTCTATTCTCTAGACTCACTTTATTTATTGGCTTACTTTAAAAATTATTAGTATAAGGATTATACTAGATATTAATAGAGTACATGGATGTATTATGCTCAATTTTGGAAGGTGTTGTATCTTTCTAATTTATCATAAATAAGAAAGATACATGTAAGGCCTAATACTTCTTTTTCCCTACAGGGGATGACTCTATTTTATATTTTGAGCGTATTCCATCTTGCTCTATGTCCTTGGCCCTCCAGCCTTTTTACTATTCAGCTATGTCTGGGTCATTGGTACAGTATAAAAATGTTAAAAAATTTATAGTAATTTATATATTTTTTATACTTACCAATGACCCAGACGGGGATGGCCCTCCCAGGAGTTGGGAACTCTTGCCTCCCCGCTGAGTACATAGCGCTTACCAGGCACTGGTTATGAGAATGATTAATGGCGCCAATTTCAGAACGTCCTTGACACTGCGCATGCGCGGTAGAGGTGAAGTGTGGAGGGCCATTCAGGACATGTTTTCTTTGGTTTTAGATGCAAATTTTGGGGATTGGGGGGCAAAATTTGTGTTTGGCCCTATATTTTAAGAGTTAGCACTAGCTATGTCTGGGTCATTGGTAAGTATAAAAAATATATAAATTACTATAAATTTTTTAACTATTTTTGACGCAAAAAATGAAAATGTTTAGTTATTTGAAAATTTTGTTTGCAAGTGTCTTCTGTGTTTTGTTTTTGGTAAAGGCTAATGATCACCAGTCTATTCCATCATCATTTGCATTTTTTAAACAAAGATGGCATCCCACTTCGTTTCCATAAACAGAGCTTCCCATCCTTCTCCCACACACTCGAGGATGATTTTTCTCCCACAATATGCCATGTAAGTCATCAAAATTGTAATTTTCAAAAGTGACTTCATCAGAATGTCAGCTGCTCCAACTCACTTCATGAGGTTAACAATCACGGTCGTGAGATAAGGCTTGTTTTAATCGTATGTACCTTTGGTATATTCGGAATATTTAGATACTCTTTCCAAATATGCAATTCATTTTCCTCATTAATCAACTGCTAGAGCAGTGAAATTTCATCTCTCAAGCTTGGGTAGTGTGGGGATGGGATGGGTAAAAGTATCCTTTGAAGAAAGATATTTGACCAAGATACTCGGCAAGCCTTGTATCACGGCCAAACATCTTTCCCCTCGGGTGAGATTTTCCCATTCCACCCCAACACACCTCGAGGATAATAACAGAGATGCTACTTTTCACTCTTACCTGATTTCGGGTTTTTAGTTCACCAGCAAAGTTGTGTGAGCTTATGTCATGACTCAAGGTGCATCGGCATTTACACTTGTGTTAAAGTTGTTGTAAGGGTCCACTTTGACTTTCTGCCGTGTCACGGAGCACCTCATACTATTCCTATGGCTTACAATTACCCACAGACCCTTACCCAGAGATATTTTTAGCTCACCTGACTGCAAGTCAGTGTGAGGTATTGCCATCACTTGTCGTCCGTTGTCCATTAACTTTTGCAAACCTGGCTTCTTCTTCACAGACATCAGCCAAATTCAAACATATATTGCACAAACCATCCCTGGGGTATACCCTTTCTATTTTGTTCAAATGGAGTGTCTCACTTCTTCAGGCTCTGGGCAATGATGCCAAAGCCTAGAAATCTTTGAAAAATCTTCTCATGAACCACCAGAGAGATTGCCTTGATATATGGTATATAACACTCTTTGGTGTTGAAGATTAAAGTTTGTTCAAGAGAAGTTGGTAGATCAATATTTGGGCTCTCTGTAGACACATACCCATTTTGGGCTCTGCCCCAAATTTCTATTTCAAGAACCGATGGGCAGATTTGAACCAAATTTGGCATGTAGCATAAGTGGGTCCAAAGTACTTGATTGATGCCCGAAATTTAATTTTTTTTGTTGCCCCATGGGTGCCATATTTTCCAAACTACATGGAACAGGGAACTGTTATTTGGTATGAAGCATCCTTTTGACCGGTGGAGTGGATTAAAAAAAAAAAAAGGCCAGTGGTTGTGTCAGAGTGTTCTGTAGCGTTTGAAAAAATGCTAAGTCCGCATATTTGCAAAAATTGAAAAAAGAATTTTCTTCAGAACCACTGATCAGAATATTTTGATATTTGGTATACAGCATCCATAGGATGGTCAAATACAAGTGTGTTCAAATTGCCCCCCTCGGTTCATATTTGGGCTCAACAGAAGAGCCCAAATAATTAACTTAGGGCACTATGGGGAATAAGCTTTAAAAATCTTCTTCTTCAGATCAAACGGTCAGATTCTTTTGATACTTGGTATACAACATCTCTACAGGGGTCAGATTCAGTCCCTGTGTTAATATTTGGGCTTCCTGTGGAAGCCCGAATATTAACTTGATGCAATATGGGGAATAATCTTTAAAAATCTTCTTCTTCAGATCCACCAGTCAGATTCTTTTGATATCTGGTATGCAGCATCTCTAGGGGGGTTAAATTCAACTTTGTTCAAATGGGATCCCTGGATGAATATTTGGGCTCTTTTTTTGGAGCTCAAATTTTAACTTGGTGCAGTATGAGAAAATTTCTTAAAAAATCTTCTTTTTCAGACATGCTGTCGAGAATCCGTTCATATTTGGTATGTGACATCTCTAGAGGTGTAAGATTCGAATTTGTTCAAATCGAGTCCCTGGTTTAATATTTGGGCTTTTGGTGGGAGCCTGAATATTAACTTTGTACAATATGGGGAATAATCCATAAAAATCTTCTTCAGATCCACGAGTCAGATTCTTTTAATATTTGGTATGCAGCATCTCTTGGAGCGTTAGATTCAAGTTTGTTCAAATGGGATCCCTGGATGAATATTTGGGCTCTTTATTGGAACCCAAATTTTAACTTAGTGCAATAAGAGAAAATTTCTTAAAAAATCTTCTTTTTCAGACCCACTTGAAGCCCGAAAATCTTTAGAACAGTCTACAGTCTGTTAGTCTGTGAGTCTGTTCACATTTTCCTTTAGCACAGGCTACACCCTTCAGTTCTTGTCTGATCATCACGAAATTTCATATGCAGGTTTGGGGTCATGTCTAGATGAGAACGTCCCCTTGTGGTCGCAATCGGTCAACCGGTATGGGTGCCCGAGCCCCAAACCCGAAAACCATTAACACAGTCTACAGGTCGTATTTATGAAGGGATTTCATTGTAACTTGGTAGGTTGCCTCTGTATAATGCCTAGATGAGAACGTCCCCTTTTGGGCATGATCTGTCAACCGTGATGGCTACCCAAGCCCGAAACCCAAAAACTTTTAGCACAGTCTGCAGGTCATGTTTAATATGGAGGGATTTCATTGTAACTTGGTAGGATGACTCCTTATGATGTCTAGATGAAAATTTCCCCATTTGGGTGTGATCTGCCAACCGTGACGACTGCCTGAGCCAAAAAACCGAAAACCTTTAGCACAGTCTACAGGTCATATTTATTGAGGAATTTCATTGTATCTTGGTGGATTGACTTCATATAATGTCTAGATGAGAAAGTCCCCTTTTGGACGTGATTGGGCAACTGTGACGGCTACAGGGGCCCGAAGCCCAAAAACCTTTAGCACAATCTACAGGTCATATTTATGAAAGGATTTCATTGTAACTTGGTAGGATGACTCCAAATAATGTCTAGATGAGAACGTCCCATTTTGATCACGATCATTCAGCCTTGATGGTTGCCCGAGCCCAGAAACCTTTAGCATTGGCAAAAGGTCATATTCATGGAAGGATTTCATTGTAACCTGTTAGGTTGACTCCATATAATGCCTAGATGATGACATCCCGTTTTGGCCGTGATTGGTCAACTGTGATGGCTACAGGTGTCCGAAGACCGAAAACCTTGAGCACAGTCTACAGGTCATATTTATAAAGGGATTTCATTGTAACTTCGTAGGATCACTCCAGATGATGCCCAGATGAGATTGTCCCCTTTGGTGGCGATCATTCAACCATGATGCTGCCCGAGCCCGAAGCCCAAAAACCTTTAGCACAGTCTACAGGTCATATTTATGAAGGGATTTCATTGTAAATTGGTATGTTGACTTCATATAATGTCTAGATGAGAACGTCCCCTTTTGGACACGATTGGGCAACTATGACGGCTAAAGGGGCCTGAAGCCAAAAACCTTTAGCACAGTCTACAGGTCATATTTATGAAGGGATTTCATTGTAACTTGGTAGGATGACTCCAAATAATGTCTAGATGAGAACATCCCATTTTGATCGCGATCATTCAGCCTTGAAGGGTGCCCGAGCCCAAAAACCTTTAGCATGGTCTATAGGTAGTATTTATGGAAGGATTTCATTGTAACTTGTTAGGTTGACTCCATATAATGCCTAGATGATGACATCCCCGTTTGGTCATGATTGGTCAACTGTGATGGTTACAGGTGTCCGAAGCCCGAAAATCTTAAGCACAGTCTACAGGTCATATTTATGAAGGGATTTCATTGTAACTTCGTAGGATTACTCCAGATGATGTCCAGATGAGAATGTCCTCTTTTGGTTGCGATCATTCAACCATGATGGCTGCCCAAGCCCAAAGCCCAAAAACCTTTAGCACAGTCTTCAGGTCATATTTATGAAGGGATTTCATTGTAACTTGGTAGGTTTTACTTCATATAATGTCTAGATGAGAACAGCCACTTTTGGACACTATTAGGCAACTGTGTCGGCTACAGGGGCCTGAAGCCTGAAAACCTTTAGCACAGTCTACAGCTGATATTTATGAAGGGATTTCATTGTACCTTGGTAGGATGACTCCAAATAATGTCTAGACGAGAACGTCCCCTTTTGGTTGCGATCATTCAGCCTTGATGGCTGCCCGAGCACAAAACCCCAAAACCTTTAGCATAGTCTATAGGTCATATTTCTGGAAGGATTTCATTGTAACCTGTAAGTTTGACTCCATATAATGCCTAGATGATGACATCCCCTTTTTAGTTGTGATTGGTCAACTGTGACGGCTTCATGGGGCCCAAAGCCCGAAAACCTTGAGCACAGTCTACAAGTCATATTTATGAAGGGATTTCATTGTAACTTGGTAGGTTGACTTCATATAATATCTAGATGAGAACATTCCCTTTGGACGTAATTGGGAAACTGACGGCTACTTGTGGCCGAAGCCCGAAAACCTTTAGCACAGTCTACAGGCCAAATTTATGAAGGGATTTCAATGTAACTTGATAGGATGACTGGTTTTGGAATAATTTCACTGTAACTTGGTAACTTCCGTTGATATACGTTAACTGTGAGGGCCACATACATTAACTGTGAGGTCATAACTGTGAGATCATATTAACCCACCCCTCAGCTCTTTAGTACAGTGTACACCTCATATTATTTTTATCAAAAACATAGCATACAGGTAACAGAAATGAACATATTCCCAATTATCACAATTCTTGTCTTATTTCATAATCCTTTCATAAACATTGAACATTATCCTTTTCATCAAACACAACACACAAGTTAAGCTACAGTGTCATTGACACTTTCATTAATTTTAGTGTTTTCGCAATGTTACACTTTTTTGTCAGTGTGGACAGAAAATTTCTGACCGGTTTTGCTCTACATGAGTGGAGGCTAACACCGGTATGCTGTGGCGTTTACATTTCATATGTGTGTTAAATGCATCAATATAAGATGACATTAACACTTGGCTGGATATTTTTCCGAGATTTTGGATTTTTTATGTGTACCCATATGTATGGTACACATAATGCCGGCATCCGGGGATGACCATCCACCGTTCGTCCATCCTTTATCTGTCTGTCTGTCCGTCCGTCCATCTGTCCATCCATTTCTTTGGCATTTGATAACTTGAAAAATATTGCTTGCATTGTCAGGTTACTTTATATTTGTGTTCAGGTTACTGACGTGCCGAGCTGTATAGTTTTTGGTGTAAATCGGGTAATTTGATCCTGAGATATTAACCCTTTATCCTTCGAATTGAAAATTCCTCCAATCCCTTTGGCATTCAATAACTTGAAAAATATTGCTTGGATTGTCTAGTTACTTTATATTTGTGTTCAGGTTACTGATTTGCCGAGCTGTATAGTTTTTGGTGTAAATCTGATGATTTGATCCCGAGATATTAACTCTTTATCCTTCAAATTGAAAATTCCTCCAATCCATTTGGCATTCGATAACTTGAAAAATATTGCTTGGATTGTCAAGTTACTTTATATTTGTGTTCAGGTTTCTGATGTGCCGAGCTGTATAGTTTTTGGTGTAAATCTTTTATTTTGATCCTGAGATATTAACCCTTTATCCTTCAAATTGAAAATTCCTCCAATCCCTTTGGCATTCGATAACTTGAAAAATATTGCTTGGATTGTCAAGTTACTTTATATTTGTGTTCAGGTTACTGATGTGCCAAGCTGTCTAGTTTTTGATGTAAATCTGATAATTTAATCCTGAGATATTAACCCTTTATCCTTCAAATTGAAAATTCCTCCAATCCATTTGGCATTCGATAACTTGAAAAATATTGCTTGGATTATCAAGTTACTTTATATTTGTGTTCAGGTTACTGATGTGCCGAGCTGTATAGTTTTTGGTGTAAATCTGTTATTTTGATCCGGAGATATTAACCCTTTATCCTTCAAATCGAAAATTCCTCCAATCTCTTTGGCATTCGATAACTTGAAAAATATTGCTTGGATTGTCAAGTTACTTTTATATTTGTGTTCAGGTTACTGATGTACCGAGCTGTATAGTTTTTGGTGTAAATGTTATTTTGATCGTGAGATATTAACCCTTTATCCTTCAAATTGAAAATTCCTCTAATCCCTTTGGCATTTGATAACTTGAAAAATATTGCTTGGATTGTCAAGTTACTTTATAATTGTGTTCAGGTTACTGATGTGCTGAGCTGTATAGTTTTTGGTGTAAATCTGATAATTTGAAACGTAGATATTAACCCCCTTTATCCTTCAAATTGAAAATTCCTCCAATCCCTTTGGCATGAGATAACTCAAAAAATATCAATCCGATTATCATGTTACTTTATATATTTATTCAGGTTACTGATGTGCTGTGCTGTATAGTTTTTTATGTAAATCTGATAATTTGCTCTGGAGATATTAACTCTTTTTCCATCAAATTAAACACTCCTCCAATCCATTTCTGTATGTACCCATACCTTGTATGGTGTACATAATGTCGGCATCCGTGGTGGCCCTCTGTCATACAGCTTTCTGCTAGTTGCACGTATGGGTACACATCTGATGATTTCATTAGCCTATTTTTTACTGCAATGGTTGACATTTTTAGCTCAACTTTGGCAAAGCCAAATTTGAGGTATTGCCATGGCCTGTCGTCCGTCTGTCGTGCCGTACACACGGTTCAGGCTCGAGGCCGTATTTATGAACCGATCTTTACAAAACTTCTTGGGTACCTTTGTTATCACTGTGGGACGAGAGCGAGTGTTTTAGGGTCCGGTCTGAAATTCAAGATGGCCGCTGGTGGCCATTTTGTACAAAATTAGGTGCAATCAGATTTTTGCACAGAACTTCCATATGAAAGTGCTGATTTGAATAATTTTCTGTGTTAATGTTTAGTACCATGGGATGCATCACATATAATATGAGTTTTTATCTTGTGCATAAATTATGCCGTTTAGACTGACTTTGATCTATTTAATGTTGCTTTCAGCACTGTAACTGCAAATGCCAATACGGGTCGGGCTAGAGGCCATATTTTTTAACCGATCTTTACGAAACTTCTTGGGCACCTTTGTTATCACCTTGGGACGAGAACGAGTGTTTTTGGGTGCAGTCCAAAATTCAAGATGGCTGTCGGCAGCCATTTTGTACCAAAATTGGTGCAATCAGGTTTTTGTACAGAACTTTTGTATGAAAGTTCTGATTTGAATCAATTTCTGTATGAATGTTTAGTAACATTGAGTACATCACATATAATACAGTTTTTTTTCTCGTGCAAAAATTATTTAAATTAGATGAACTTGGATTTATTCAGTTCTACTTATACACAGTAAGTGCACATGTCAATACGGCTCGGGCTAGTGTCTGTATTTATGAACCGATCACCTTGGGATTGTTTCTGGGTGCGGTCCAAAATTCAAGATGGCTGCCAGTGGCCATTTTGTACCGAAATTAGGTCCAGTCAGCTTTTTGTACACAACTTCTATACGGCTCAGGCTAGAGGCTGTATTTATGAACCGATCTTTACGAAACTTCTTGGGTACCTTTGTTATCACTGTGGGACGAGAATGAGTGTTTTTGGGTGCGGTCCAAAATTCAAGATGGCCACCAGCAACCTTTTTGTACCAAAATTAGTGCAATAAGTTTTTTGTACAGAACTTCAGTATGAAAGTTCTGATTTGAATAAATTTTTGTAGGAATGTTTAGTAACATGGAATACATCACATATAATACAGGTTTTTTTCTCATGCAGAAATTATGCAAATTAGATGAACTTTGATTTGTTCAGTGCAACTTATACGCAGTAAGTGCACATGTCAATACGGCTCGGGCTAGAGTCTGTATTTATGAACTGATCTTCACGACTTCTTGGGGTACCTTTGTTATCACCTTGTGACAGGAACGAGTGTTTTTGGGTGCCTTTGTTATCACTGTGCTATGAGAACAAATATTTTTGGATTCAGTCAGACCCACTCTGGGACTCAAAGATTTCTTTTCTAGTTTAGCATCTAACTGTCGCCCACCTTTACAAGACTTTACCTACACATTTGTTATGGTCAGCATTTATGTACAGACCGTTACAATACTTTACATATACCTTTGTTATCAGGTCATTACCTAGATGTTTTCATTGCTGTGTCACATACTATACATGTACATGTCTTAAACAAGTTGAGCTACAGTGTCATTGACACTTTCATTGTAAGTGTTGCCATAGAAAATTTCTGACCTGTTTTGCTATACGTGTACATGAGTGGAGGACTTTACCGGCATGCTGTGGCTTTTATGTTTCATATATGTGTTAAATGCATCAATATAAGATGGCATTAACCCTTAGCTGGACATTTTTCAGAGATTTTGAACATTTTGAATGCAATGTTAGACTTTTTTGTTAGTGAGGAATTTCTGACCTGTTTTGCTGTACATGAGGGGAGGCTTCTGCTGGTATGCTGTGGATTTTATATTTCATATATGTGTTAAATGCATCAATATAAGACAACATTAACCTTTGCCTGGACATTTTTCGAAAATTTTGGACTTTTTTAATGCAAATGTTAGACTTATTTGTAGGTGTGGACTTACAAATTTTCTGACCTGTTTTGCTATACATGTACATGACCGGACATTTTTTTGCAGATTTGTAATAAGCCTACGTTTATTGCATGCCAAGCATTGGTGAGCTAATGGGGAGGGACACCCTCCTCTTGTTTACAAACCTGAAAATAAGCAGTCTGACATTTGCAGAATGAGGTCCCCAGAGGGTGAATTTGATGATGCTACCCCATACAGCGGGCCAATTTATCCTCTGGGTATCTCTTTCTGTTTAGTTTTGAGACCCTGATCAGATTGAAGTTCACAGAGGGTAAATTTAGTGATGCTACCCTGCTGTTGTTCAAAGAAAGTTGATAGGTCCATATTTGGGCTCTCCAGGGGATGGGCTCACTTTAAAGCTCCCCTGAAAATTTCTATTTCAAGAACCAATGAAGCGATTTGAACCAAATTTTATATGTGGCATTAGTTGACCCTAAGTACTTCATTCATGCCCCCAAAATTTTTCACCTGGCGCTAAAAATAGATAAAAAATGAAATGTTCAATATTTCTCAAACTACACGGAGTGGAGATTTGGTATTTGGTATGAAGCTTTCTTCTGAGCAGTTGAAACAATTGGACAAAAAAATTGCTGCCAAATCTGTCATATGGTTCATTCAGATTACATTTTCTCCATACCCATAACCCTTACAGTTTAGGACAACTTGGTCCAGGTGAGCATTTTAGGCTCTCTTGAGCCTCTAGTGTTAAAGTTAGATTAATTTTTCATCAAATCTAGTCATGGCGGCTTCACAGCAGCCATGACTAGATTTGATAAAAATATCTTGAAATTACTTGGTGGGTAAAGAGTTATATGTGTATTAGCTAACCCAGTGCAGATGACTTTTCATTTTTTTTCAGGCTTTTACTGATATGTTATTAGCATCTCTGTAATAATCCTCTGCCACATTGTGGGAGGGATATATAGAAATGGGTTCCATCTGTCGTTATCTTTCCCTATTTCTTGCCATCACATTTTAAGGATAAAAGTTCAAAATATTTTTCCCAAATATAATATGTACCTTTTTGATGATAATGTCAAGAGTGGGGTTGCAAACCAGCGATGTCCAATTATGTCTTAAAGAATTTTTGCACTTGATGGACTTCTAGTCAACACATTTTCAATACATTTTTAGCTCAACTTTGGCGAAGCCAAATTTGAGCTTATGCCATGGCCCGTCGTCCGTCCATCTGTCCGTCTGTCCATCAACAATTGGATACAGCTCGGGCTAGAGGCTGTATTTATGAACCGATCTTTACGAAACTTCTTGGGTACCTTTGTTATGACCATGGGACGAGAACAAGTGTTTTTGGATGCGGTCCAAAATTCAAGATGGCTGCCAGCCGCCATTTTGTACCGACGATGCAAAAATCTGTTTTTTGTACAGAACTTCCATATGAAAGCTCTGATTTGAATAATTTTTTGTATGAATGTTTAGTACCCGGGGATACATCACATATAATACGGGTTTTTTTCTTGTGCGTAAATTATGCAAATTAGACTAACTTTGATGTTTTGGGGTGTTACTGTCAGCACTTTGAGTGCAAATGCCAATACGCCTCGGGCTAGAGGCCTCATTTATGAACCGATCTTTACGAAACTCCTTGGATACCTTTGTTATCACCGTGGGACGAGAACAAGTGTTTTGGGGTCCGCTACGAAATTCAAGATGGCCGATGGCAGCCATTTTGTACAAATTTTGTGCAATCAGATTTTTGCACAGAACTTCCATATGAAAGCGCTGATTTGAATAATTTTTTGTGTGAATGTTTAGTACCATGGGATACATCACATATAATACAGGGTTTTTTCTCGTGCAGAAATTATGCAAATTAGAAGAACTTTGATTTTTTCAGTGCTACTTACACACAGTAAGTACACATGTCAATACGGCTCGGGCTAGAGTCTGTATTTATGAACCGATCTTCACGAAACGTCTTGGGTACCTTTGTTATCACCTTGGGACGAGAACGAGTGTTTCTGGGTGCGGTCCAAAATTCAAGATGGCTGCAATGGCCATTCTGTACCGAAATTAGGTCTAATCAGTTTTTTGTACACAACTTCTTTTCGGCTCAGGCTAGAGGCCGTATTTATGAGCCGATCTTTACGAAACTTCTTGGGTACCTTTGTTATCACCGTGGGATGAGAACGAGTGTTTTTGGGTGTGGTCCAAAATTCAAGATGGCCACCAGCAGCCATTTTGTACCAAAATTAGTGCAATCAGTCTTTTGTACAGAACTTCTGTATGAAAGTTCTGATTTGAATAAATTTTTGTATGAATGTTTAGTAACATGGAATACATCACATATAGTACGGGTTTTTTTCTCGTACAGAAATTATGCAAATTAGATGAACTTTGATTTATTAGTGCTACTTCTACACTGTAAGTGCACATGTCAATACGGCTCGGGCTAGAGGCTGTATTTATAAACCGACCTTCACAAAACTTCTTGGGTACCTTTGTTGTCACCTTGGGACGAGAACGAGTATTTCTGGGTGAGGTCCAAAATTCTAGATGGCTGCCAGTGGCCATTTTGTACCAAAATTAGGTCCAATCAGTTTTTTGTCACAACTTCTATACAGCTCGTATTTGTGAACTGATCTTCACGAAACTTCTTGGGTACCGTTGTTTTCACCTTGGGACTGGAACGAGTGTGTTTTGGGGTGCCTTTGTTATCACTGTGCTTTGAGAACAAATATTTTGGGGTTCAGTCAGACCCACTCTGGGACTCAAAGATTTCTTTTCTAGTTTAGCATCTGACTGTCACCCACCTTTACAATACTTTACCTATACATTTGTTACAGGCTACGGTCAGTATTTATGTACAGACCGTTACAATACTTTATATGTACCTTTGTTAACAGGTCATTACCTAGATGTTTGTCATTGCTGTGTCACATACTATACATGTACATGTGTTAACAAGTTGAGCTACAGTGTCATTGACACTTTCATTTAGAAAACTGTAGAGCTTTTTGGTGATAATATCATGAAAGGGAATATAAACCAACTGTGTAAAAGTATTTGTTTGAGAGTTATTACCCTCCCTGGAATGATGAGGGTTTAGCCATCTCATTTAGGGTTCTGTGAAGCTTTGAAATTTGATTCGTTTAAAAAAGGTCTCAATGATTCAAATCATTTCTAGTTGTGCTGATTTAGAAAATTCAAATTGTAGAGAAGTTCTCAAAATCATACCAAATGGCTACTCCTGGGCTGTTCTACATTTTTGAACCATTTGACAGAAAAACAGACAAGTTGCAGTTAAATACAATATTTGAGTGGAGACCGGAAATATTTGCGGTTGTATTCATTTATTTATTTGTTGGGATTTAATGACACTTTTTACAGCCAGGGTCATCTTGGGTCGGACGGTTTTACAGGTGGAGGAAGCCAGAGTACTTGGAGAGAACCACTGAGCAGTGGCGAGCAACTGACAAGACTCCCCAGTGCACTAACTCCACACAAGCAGGGTTAGCATTGGTTGAAGACAAGTGCACCGTCAACAGGACAATCAGGATTAAGTGCCTTGCCCACGGACACTATTATAGCCCAAGAACATTAGGTTTCACTAGGGAAAAAAATCGGAGAAAGCTGATTTTTTCAGGGAATGTCGAGTACATGTCACTGAACGATTAGACAAAAGTCCCCTAAAATCCCAGTTGAGCTTTTTTTTCTACAGCCTTTTTTCGAAAACGCGTTTGAAAAAAATTTTAAAAAATCGCACGAACTTTGTAACCTCGAATTGATCCAACTGTATTTTTTGTTTACGCGTATTTCGAGCTACATAATGTCTAATATACATTTACCTAGAGGAAAATGTGCATTCTGTGACAATTTCTGCGAAAAATTATTGAAAATTCACAAAAAAGTATCGGATTTATGCAAAAAATGACGATTTTCCTAACGGATTTGCCCAAAGGGTCGTAGTACAGAACGGGATGTTAGTTGGACAGACGATAAAAAATCCACCACCATTTGAAGACTTTTATCATTGCTTACAAAATAGACATTATGGAAGACCCCCTCTGCTTCTGGCCGAGTTCCCCTTTTGGCATAAAATTCGTCAGCATGAGAACTCAACTATTTTCGGGCTTGGGACCGAACAGACACGTCTGTGTCTGGCAGCATTAGATCAATAAATAATATTTACAGAATGTACAAAAATCAATAAATAATATTTACAGAATGTACAAATCAATCAACATGGATTAAGTTACATTGACTATTATCAACGCTATATACAGAAATGACATGACCTATATACATATTATTCATCGAACTCAGAAATTTCCGACAGGACAGTGTTTCTGTGGTTGTTACAAGAATCCGAACTGCAATTACACAAACCTGAGCAAGACAGTCCTGCCTTCTTACACCCACACCTTTTTGTACAAGCACTCTTGCAACCACAACTGATCAGATTCAGTAGGTTATCGGGGGCACATGGCTTTGTGGCTGCAGTCGGTACAAGAAGTCCATTGTCTAGCGACCACCCCCAATCCGTCGGAGGAAGCGAAGTGCCCAGCCATTGTTGGACCTGGAGATAACATCTGTAGACATGTTGTTGTGCAGCATCGCTGCTTGGTGGGAGTGAGGCTAGGTCGATGGGTTTATTCAGTTTAGATTTTGCTACATAACGCTTGTAAGTGACATATCTATATTGGTCGAGAGAGGAAACAGTTTTACTCCCGTATAAGATCAGGAGAAGTTGTTCCCCGGCAGCGGCTACTGCACTTGGTGTACTGTCATCCGCCAAAATTGTGTTGACATACTGTTGTGAGTCGCTAGTAACATCGGAGACAATTGTACTGAATACTTTCTTCTTACCAACTCAAAAGAGTGCAGAAGTAGTGTCACAACCACTTATAGAATGTGCTACAAGGAGGTTGCTTCTATGGTCACCCATTTTGGTTGCTATTTCACTAACTGAAACTAGTAAGTTTGGGGTAATGGAATACATCATGTGAATATTACATCCCGGTTGAACTCGAGAGGTAAGAATGACTAACAAGTCTGTGTCTGTTCCCACAACGACAACATTGTTGTCATCTTGAGCGATGTCAAGTGCAGTTTCGGCTATCAGTACATCAGCATCAGCTCGGCCTGCTTGGACTGAATATTGATAGCAGATAGCTCCTGCATTAGAAGATCGATCAGTTGGGTTTTGTTCTTGGCATTTGCAAGGAAATCGGATTGGGGTGTGGTGGCTGGTAACTCGGGTGAGATATTGATATCAATGGAATACCTGTCTTTAGATCTACGGGCTTGTTCCATGCCCTTTGTCGACATTGTACAAGCATAACCATCAAAAACAACCACGACGTTCGCCCCAAAATGTCTCACTAGATAATTGGAATATGATGTACATATGTCCTTATATGACGACTGTTTAGGCCATACAACTGCCCTCAATAAAAATCCACCATCTACAACAAACAGAGAATGTTCTGGGATTTTAGTTCGCTCGGAACCGTATGTTTTGAGGATCTTACCGAGCGTGCTTTTCTGTGTCTTCCTCATTCCAGCAGAATCAAACAATGCTGGTGGTTTCAGGGCGAGTTCATATTTGAGATACTCTTCCATCTCTGCTTGTGACTGAATAACACATGTGATGCGGTTGAACAGAATTGTGGGGTCAATCACTACCTTACTTCCACGGACTTTGATGCTATTTGCCATCGATGCGAAAGACTTCACAGTGTCAACACGTCGTAGTTTGATGCTGTTGAACGTTTTGCTTACAACATTCGATACGCAACATTCACCAATTTTGCAAACTTGGTCACAGTTTCGTCGGCCACAAGCCCGGTCGCTATAGAGACTAATTGTAGTGGATCTCTATTCTTCAAGGGGGAATGCACTCTGAGCCAGTTCAATAATTTGGTGATATCATTGGCATCAGTCAATTGTGAACTTTGACGGAGATCCCGATGTTGTTCGCCATGACCAGTGTGAACATGAACAAAATTTTCGAGAGCATTACATATCGGAAGGCAAAGAGGTAGTCCATGTACTCATTTCACAACAGTGCTATTGGTTATTCCCCTGCCATGTGTGAGACCACCAGGGAGCTTGAACATTCTCATTAAACACTGCTCTATGGTCTGATCAGAATATATCCCGTCCCAGAATTTATCGTGAGCGCCTTATGGTAAAGTAACCTTTCTCAGTGAACAACTTCAAATCATCCTGTTGCATTATTTGTGTTAGCTCATTCATCTGCTGCAAATAGAGATGAGAACTTTTTGCGTATGCAAAATGACCACCTGCGTGAAATACTGGAATCATATTGCGAACACAATATGTGTGGAGTTCCCAGTCGCCTGTGCGCTCTGCTCTCAAGAACAACTGGAGAAGACCTATTTGCTCGTAGTGTTGTACCCAAAGCTTTCCTGTGCGTCCTACGGATGCATTCTGGAGCAGTTCATGTAATTTTGATGAGTACACATCAAGGGCGTGCACACATTACATGCCAATGCATCTTGAGTGTAGGCGAACACCACATTATGTGATTTAATCGAACATGGAAATTGAAACAATGATGCTATAATACGGTATTTGAATGAGAAAAGTCGATGCCATTTGAATTTGAGTTTAGGGGGTATGGTTAATATTTCACACGTTTCACCAGTTCATTATGGAATAAATGACTATTGTTATATATCATTATAAAGCCACTGCTTTTCTGCAATTTTTGATATATAATTTAACTCCCAAAGTAGTCGTAGATTTGATTTAATGGACGTTGTGTACCGTTGTGTGTATGAAAACAATAAATTTTTTTTCGTAATTTTGTACATTTTCGTGAATATTTCACCATTGAGTGTGAGGATTGGTACAAAGTTGGCATTTTCTGTTGGGGATATGTATTCTCAATATAATTCAGCACGATATTTATGATTCTCACCCTACTAAGGCGAATAAGAATGAGAAATATGGAGCTGGGTCGAATTTTTTTTAAAATTTTTTTTTTCATCAAAAAAACGCTATAACTAAAAAAGCTCAACTTGGATTCGCGGGGACTTTTCACACTTTATCCGCAATGTGTGTCCCGGAAACATATAAAAAAATCAGCTTTCTCCGATTTTTTTCCTTACTTTCTCATTTTTATGTCTAATGTGCCTGGACTATTAGTTATCCATGTGTTTTCCAGGGTGTATGGGAATTTACACCGGTTTGGGAACTGATACACCCTGAGGCAAAGCTGAAGGGTGTATGAGTTCCCAAACCGGTGTAAATTCCCTTACACCCTGGAAAACACAAGGATAACAGATTTATTTACAAAAAATTTTTGTACTTAATACTTCAACCTACAGTGTGGGCAAAAACTGACAGAAAATTTGTACTTTGCAAGTTTCTTAAATAAAACCAGACAAATATGGATGTCATTAGAACTGGCTCAATGAGCCAGTTCCAATGACATCCATATCTGTAATATTTTATTGCACATAAATATTAAATTCTGTATTTTTATTTTTGTTTTAACATAACCGAGCAGAAGGTATTATTTAATAATTAAAAATGGGTACTTTTTTAGCCATATAGCTTGCTCTTGTATATTCTTGTTTTTTTCACGGTGTAAAAAAAAGCCACTGTGGATTGCAGGTTACACCATACCTCTCAGCCAATCAAAATGCAATATTTTGTTTCATTTGGAAATAAAGTGCAGTTATCCCTGGTTGGGATCGAACTGTGGACCTTCCGTCCTTTCGGTTTGAAGTCCAATTCCGTAACCACTGAGCCACCACTCTCCCATTTACAGTTGTAAGAAGGTGTAGTATCTTCAACTTCAAGGAAGGTGAGATTCGATTTGGGATTTGATTCAATTTGAAATTCTTTGCCTGATTTGATTTGATTCAAAATTTGACATTTGCAGGAACCAAATCTCATGGCATTTCACTTGTTCAACAAACTGTGCTACTCACACGTATAAATGCTGATTTACTCTGAAATGGGTGTAATATTGAGGTGAGGTGGGGTGTTCTTTATGCCTAGAACTCAGTTTCCTACTACCTTTTTAGAATGGAATAGGGTGGAGGTAACTAGAGGAGGAACAACAGCCTGGACTATCGCTCATACACCTATGCTTAATCTTGTGGTATCGGAGTCAACAAAGTTCCGAATGGACAATCAAATGTCTACCATCTGGACACTCAAAGCAGGTTAGTTTTCAAATATTCAGTCCAAAAGCATTCATTTATTCAAAATATCAACAATATTTTTTAGCTCATCTTGACAAAGTCAAGCTGAGCTAATCTAATCGCTTCCCGTCCGTCGTCCGGCGTCCGTCGTCCGTCAACACCATGTTTTGGTCTTCTCCTCCAAAGCCACTGGGCCAATTCAAGTGAAAGTTTGTGTGAGTGATGGTCCCAAAGGGGCATTTCATTTTTGTTCAACTCAGCATGCCCAGCCCCATAGGGAGGGAGTGGGGGAAAATGCTCCAAAATATTTTTAAAATCTTCTTCTCAAGAACCAGTGTGTACAATGACTTGATATTTGCTATGGAGCTTCCATATGAGGTGTAGAATCAAGTTTGTTCAAACGAAGTTCGTAAAGTAATATTTGGCTTTGTAATAGGAGGGGTAAGATTTTTGGCCCCGCCCAAAATTTCTATTTTCTGAACCGATGGTCCGGTATGAACCAAATTTGGTTTGTGGTAGTATTGGGTCATAAGTACTTGACCCATGCAAAAAAAAATTCCCGCATCCCCATGGGAACCCTGGGAGCTAAAAATAGAAATATTTTCAAACGCCCATATTTCCCAAACCCCACGGAACAGAGAGCTTTTATTTGGTATGAAGTATCCTTACGACCAGTAGAATTGAATGGTAAAAAAAAATTGCCATCGGTTATGTTAGGGTGTTCTGTAATGGGCATCGAAAAAATGCTGAGTCAGCATATTTGCAAAAATTTTTAAAAATCTTTTCTCCAGAACCAATCATCAGAATCTTTTGATATTTGGTATACAGCATTCATAGGGGAGTCAGATAAAAGTTTGTAGAAATAAAGCTCATTGGTTCATATTTGGGCTCTCTGCAGGAGCCCGAAGTTTTAACATAGGGTAATATGGGGAATATTCTTTAAAAATCTTCTTCTTCAGAACCACCAGTCAGAATCTTTTAATATTTGGTATACATCATTGTTATGAGGGTCAGATTCTAGATTGTTCAAACCAAGTCCCTAGGTTAATATTTGGGCTTCCTACGGAAGCCCAAATTTTATCTTTGTTCAATATGGAGGGTAATTTAAAAAAATCTTCTTCTTCAGATCCATCAGTCAGAATGCTTTGATATTTGGTATGCAACATCTCTATGGGGGTCAGATTCAAGTTTGTTCAAATCAAATTCCTAGGTATACATTTGGGCTCACTATGGTAGCCCAAATTTTTACTTAGTGCAATATGAGAAAATTTCTTTAAAAATCTTCTTCTTCAGATCCACCAGTCGGAATGCTTTTATATTTGGTATACAACATCTCTAGGGAGGTCAGATTCCAGGTTGTTCAATTCGAGTGCCTAGGTTAATATTTGGGCTCCATATGGGAACATGAAATTTAACTTAGTACAATATGAGGGAATTTCTTCAAAAATCTTCTTCTTCAGATTCACTTGTCAGAATGCTTTCACATTTGGTATACAACATCTCTAGGGGGTTCAGATTCAAGTTTGTTCAAATCGGATCCATAGGTCAATATTTGGGCTCGCTATGGTAGCCCAAATTTGAACTTAGTGCAATTCGAAGAAATTTCTTTACAATTTCTCTTCTTCAGATTCAACAGTCAGAATGCCTTCATATTCGGTACACAACATCTCTAGGGAAGTCAGATTTAACTATGTTCAAATCAAGAGCCTGGGTTAATATTTGGGCTCTCTATGGGAGCAGGAATTGGCCATTTTGCTGAAGAATTAAAAATTTTGTATTCAGTACCCTCTAGAGGTACTAAGATTAATCCACATAGGTTGTATCAAGGGGCTTCATAGGGGAGCTCTACATTTTACTTATGATCAACTGAAGAAAAGGCATGATGCCCAGATTATTTTAGTCACTCCTGAGGAACTCAAGGATTGACAGTGTAGCCTATGGAGATGGCTTGCTTAATGTAGACTCATTCTTGGACTCTTCAAATTGTGTTCTGTACAAGATGAGCGCTTCAGGCCTCGTGGGGCCTCTTGTATTCTTTACTAATGACCCAGACTTAGCTGGTGCTAACACCTAAATTCTAGGGCCAAACACAAATTTTGCCCCCCCCCCCCCCCCCCCCCCATCCCCAAAATTTGCATCAAAATCCAAAAATTAGATGTCCTATGTGGTCCTCCATACTTTTGTCCACAGCGCATGCGCAGTGTCCAGGAAGTAACAAAATTGGAGCCAAATCCTTATTCTTTGTTTGGCCCTTCAATCAGTAACATCTCACTGATATCTGTGCTTATAATCTCAGTTTAAATGAGGCCAGACACAAAATCATGAAAGAAATGGTGGATCTAAGGATGAGATGAGAGGAAGAAACAGTGGAAGGATGTGTTCAGGGCTGTAACTTATAATTTTTATGCAAAATTATTTCATGTTCCCTAATTTCGGGGCATAGGCCTGATGTTTACATTCTTGTTATGAAATTTCCATAGTTTGTTCAGAGTTTCCTCTCTCCCTTTCCTTTATACCGCCCTTGCTATTCTCCCATGCTTTTGGCATAATTTTTGTAATTTTTTTACTGGAATTTCTTGGGAGTTTTGGCTTGGTAACAGAATATTTAATCTGTTTTTCCCCATGGTTATGGCCTCACCCTAGGGTGGTTAGGCATTTCGGTCATGCTTCTACCATCCGATGTACTGCAGTTTCTTCTCAGGAAGCCTATGTTTTACATCGGATAGTGTTAAAATTGGTTACTGATTTCAGGCCATATTTCAGTGCCTGGAGTCTTGTTTCCAGTTTTTATTCACTTTTGTTTATGTTGACAACGGTTACTTCTGACAGTGATTCCTTGTCTTCTATTAGTTCTACTCATAGCTGGATACATTAATATTGTCCGTAAGTGTAACATTAATTTTTAAACATGTTTTAAAAATTTTTGTCCATACGTAGGCTTTTTGGGGATCCATTTGGGCTCATCGTTCCCATTGGGAACTTGGACTCATCTTGAAAATTTTTCAAAAATTTTTTTTCTTTTGAATTAATTTTTGAAATGTTTGTAATGGATTATTATTATTATGTATCTTTGTTTTCAAGGGTTGGTGCAAGTACGATGACTGTTTAATATTTTTTCAAAATGAAAGACAACGGATCGGAGCATGGAACGGAGGAAGTCAGTCAGTCCGGTAGCTAGTTCATCCAGGTCTACCCGGGCCACGAGCGAGAGAGGCCCCCCTCTCTCTTACAACAACATCTGGGCCCAGATGCTGTTGTATGTAACGTTCGTTAGTCAGAGCATACGTCCACTCCTCCTGCTCGGGACACTCCGTCGCATAGACAGTCCGACGTGGCTAGTCTATTGGCTTCCTCATCCTCACGTCAGCACACACGACTGCACCTTGTCTATGTGACCGCAGATATCCAGCCTGCTTCGCCGACCGGGGAGTCCACGTCGACCAGGTCACGCCATCCGCTAACCAAGGACACGAGGCCTTTCCAGTCGGAACGTTCGCATATGTGAAGTATGCAGGAATTAACGTCCCAGGAGCTTCCAGAGGCTAAATTACGTAAGACCGCGGCTGCACAGGCCTCAGTGACGGACTTGCTATCACAGATAGCTCAATTCGTCGCAGCATCCCAGCAGCTATCAGAAACTTTTTCAGTAAAGAAACTGTCTGAGCAAGCTGGGTCGGTTCACTCCCCTGCAGAGTCAGTAAGGGCCGTCCGAGATTCTTATGTGGTCCAGGTGGATGGTAAAAGGGAATCAGCACAGCTGAAATTTTCCCTTTCCGAACAACTTAAGGTGTCCGTAGATTTCATCCGGCATCACCTTTTAGAAGTTGTTTCTTCGGACCAAAATACTGCGTTACCTGATAAGAAACTGAAAGCGTCACTGGACACAGACTTTTTCGGCCGGATTAGGGACACTGTCCCTGAGTTTCCGACCCAGTCCAGAAATGTCACACAGACATTTGAACTTTTGAATGACGCTATATTCAAGCTAGCCTCTAAGACTGGAAAATCCGGTTTCTTATCGCCTAGCGCTATACAGCTGCCTTTCATCAATGCTAGACATAGATTTGAAACGGCAGGACAAGGCTTTCCAAGAGTTCCTCTGCGTTTGGACGACCAGGCTGAAGACCTGGAATTGTCATTGCCGGCGTCCATGTCTATTAACTCCAGTATACTGGAGACGACAATCTCATCTAATAGAAATTAATTTAGACGCATTATCTTACGCAGATCACCTTACCAGAGCGTTATCATTATGTCTCGAAGGGAAAGAATTCCAGGATGTTCAAACTTCCTTAAGAGTTCTTTCGAGGGCTATAGCATATTCTATGTATAACTCCGCCCTTTCAGTGGCAATGTGGAGTTAGTCAGACGTGATGCTGCCCTGTCTGCATCCATAGGAGTGGATAGTAAAGTGAAAAAAATCTCTTCCAGTCACTCCGGTCTCAGGAGAGCTTCTCTTCAACGTTAAGCTTTCTACAATCTATAATCAGATTACTAAGAAAGCTTAGGATTCCCTGCTTTTAATTCTGCTTTGAAAAAGTTGGACTCAGCTGGGAGGAGTAAGGCAGGCACTTTGGGGACGATTACGTCCAAAGGAAGTTCCTATAGAGGATCTAAGAAAGCCTCTACGTCTTACTCCGGAGACCTTCAGAGTAGCGACTCACATAGGGGTCGTAATGCTGGCCGAGATAACCGGTCAGACATCCCTAGGTCGACTGGGCAAGGTGCGGGTCGTGGAGGACGTGTGTCTCCTCCCGCAATCCTCGCAGGGCCAGGAGGTGATGGTCTACACTTCTATTGCATTCCAGTGGGCGGAAGGCTGTCAAGATTCTTTACCAATTGGTTGTCAATTACAGACGACCCATGGGTGCAAGGGGTTATTTCCGAAGGTCTAAACTGTCCTTCAAGGAAAAACCTCCGTTAACTCGAAGTCCACGCTGGTCTCAACTTACATTAAACGTTCAGAAGAGAGATTCGCTTCTGTCAGAAGTTCAATCTCTTCTGGACAAGAATGCTTTAGACGTCGTAGAAAACCAGGAATCTCCAGTTTTCTACAGTCACCTGTTCCTGGTTCCAAGATCAGATGGCTCGTTTCGTCCAGTTATAGATCTGAGCTGGATAAACAAGCTGATCGTGGC
Source organism: Pictodentalium vernedei (assembly GCA_031216915.1). Classification (NCBI taxonomy): domain Eukaryota; kingdom Metazoa; phylum Mollusca; class Scaphopoda; order Dentaliida; family Dentaliidae; genus Pictodentalium; species Pictodentalium vernedei. The sequence goes on from CM062296.1 coordinate 385,006,334, forward strand.
TCCAAAATTTTATATGGAGACCATCCCATCGGTCAGAGCGAGCACTCGAGTGAACGATTATGCTGCGAGCATAGATCTGAAGGTTGTGTACTTTTACATCATGGTACATCCGGCGTTTAGAAAGTACCTTCGCTTCGCTGTCCCAGGAGTTGTTTTCAGTTATGAGCAATGATGCTCTGGTCTGAATCTAGTGCACTGGGCCTTTACTCGAATAATGATCTCGGTAATGACTCATTTCCGAGCTCATTCGTCTGTGCTAACGTCGGCCTACTTGGACGACATTCTTCAGGGTTACGGCAGCAAGTTAAAGCTTCAGAACAATGTTCAGAGTCTGCTTCAATTGCTCCGACGTCTCGGTTTCATAGTAAATGAAAAGAAGTTGGATCTAGTGGCGTCCAAATCATTCACCCACGTGGAAATGAGCTTAGAGACGCAAAACAATCTTGTTCGTCTGCCGTTAACCAGAGCGATATTAGTCAGTTGTTATGCTCGCTTTTGTCTTCACTCAGATGTAGTAACAGCGAGAGAATTCATAAGACTGACAGGTTTGTGCGGACCCGCTGCGGATCTTATTCCAATGAAGCGGCTACGCACTCGTCCACTCCACATATATTTTATCTCAAAATTGGAGTGTGAAGACTCATTCGCTCGAATCGAACATCGTCTTATCGAATCAAGTGAAACAAGAGATTCAGACTTGGGCAGATATTCAGTGGTTAACTCAAGGAGTACCACTGCAACTGCCGGATCCAAGTTTTACGATAATGACGGATGCGAGTCAAACAGGTTGGTGTGCAACTCTGAGTCTGAGCCCAACGGATTCGAGGTGCCAGGGTCTTTGGGATCCGCAGTTCCTAAACAGGCACATAAACATCAAAGAGATGATGTCAGTATGGCTTGCACTACGTCAATGAATGAACATTCTTCAGAATTCGCATGTTCAAATTCTGTCCGACAATTCGACAGTAGTAGCGTACATTCGGAACCAGGGAGGCACTCATTCCATTCCGTTATTCAATTTAACGGAAAGGATCCTTCTGTTTGTCCTAGAGCATCAAGTTCTTCTATTGGTCTGTCATTACCGGGTCATCTGAACGTTCTAGCAGACTCCCTTTCTTGGAAAGGTCGCATTTTGCCGTCAGAATGGACTCTCAACAAACGAGTATTCAATCAGATTTGCTACCATTGTGATCGTCCAATGATTTATTTGCGACGCATCTCAAAAATCAGTTTCAGACGTATGTGTCGCCATGCCCAGATCCTCGAGTGTTTGCAGTAGACGCTCTTTCGATCTCTTGGGACGGAATGATAGGATACACGTATCCTCCAGCACCGTTGATTCAGCAGATATTGCTAAAAATCAAGCAATCTCACTGCAAGATTCTGTTGGTAGCATCTCTGTCACCCCAGAGACCATGGATAAATCTACTCAGGTGTTTGTTGTGGGACATTCCGCGGAAGCTTCCTCCACGGGAGGACCTTCTTTCGCAGGGAAATCGTGCGCACTGTATCACAACCTGCAAGGTCTCAACCTTCACGTATTTCCGTTGTGCAGTCCTTCTTGCACGGCAAGCATTTTACAGGACGGGCAGTGGATGCAATTTCTAACTTTAGGATGACCTCCTCTTCGCTAAATTATGCTGCTAAGTGGAAGGTTATCTATAGGTGGTGTTGGGATCATTCTATTGATATTTATGATTCCTCCATTCCAGACATTGCTAATTTTCTGGTCTACTTGTTTGACGAGATCAAACTGCAGCCAATAACCATTAAGGGTTATAGATCTATGCTATCGGATACCTATGCTCATCATGATAGGTTACAGATTGGATCTAATGTCTCTTTATCTAAGTTAGTGAAAAACTTTTCGATAAATAGACCTAGAACCCTTAGGTTAATTCCAAAGTGGAATTTATCTTGGGTTCTTCTGAAGCTAAAAGAAGCACCATTTGAGCCTCTTCATACAGCGGACTTCAAATTCTTATCTTATAAGACAGCTTTTCTCTTAGCCTTCTCTTCTGCCAGAAGAGTTAGTGAGCTTCATGCACTATCAGTTGATGATTCTCACTATCGTAGTGTTGGTAATACTATTACTTTAACTACTAATGTTGGATTTTTGGCTAAGAATCAGGCTCCTAATAAGTATCCTGAACCTATTGTTATTAAGGCTCTGCCATCTTCAGATGGTCATAGGCCTTTGCTCTGTCCAGTTAGAGCCGTGTGTATTTACAAACGTAGATCTGAGTTTCTCAGAAAGGGACGTAAGCATTTCTTTCTGTCTCTGCTGCCTAATAGAAAGGACATTACAGTCCATTCTGTTGCAAGATGGATTCAATTAATTATCCGTACTGCTTATGAAAAATTATCTTCAACTCGGCAGTCTGTGCTTAAGATTTTGGCGCATGAAGTAAGAGCGCTGTCTACATCTTGGGCTTATGCTAATAGTGTTACTATTACCGATTTGATGAAGGCTGCATATTGGTCTCAGCCTTCCACATTCACAAATTTTTATCTTAGAAATTTTGAGTCCATTTCTGGTGACCTTCGATGTTTAGATCCGTTATCTGTTGCTCAGAATGTCGTCCACTAAACAGTTGCAACTATAGTTATGCAGGCTTTCTGTTCTGGTAGTGACTCTGTCCTGCTGCCCTCTTCGTTCTGGGGTTTTTGACTCAGAGCAAGTGGAAGGGGGGGGGGGATGGTGTTCCCTTATATCACCTGCTTTATAGTGAAAAGCAAGGGAATACCTCCTCTGGAGACAGTAGTTCCAAGTCGGTGCTGGGACAGTTTTAAAGTGTAAAGCTAATGTCTATCTCATATATGTAATATTTTTAAAGTGTAGCCTGGTGTGAAGCATTTGTATATGTCACGTGTCATACGAGCACTAATATACAATCCTCGGACACTTTTAAATGAGTATAAAGAGTCTCATTCTCTGGACTATCTTTATTTATTGGCTTTCCTTTAAAAGATTAGTATAATGGGTTATACTGGATGTTAATAGAGATCACTGATGTTATTTTGTTCAATTGACGGAATGGTATTGTGTCTTTCTTTTATGATACAAACAAGAAAGATACATGTAAAACCTGTTCTCTTCTTCTCCTTGAGGGGATAATTCTGTTTACATGTAATTGAGCCTATTGGATTTCCTTTATGTCTTAGGCCCTCCAGCCTTTTTTCTATTCAGCTAAGTCTGGGTCATTGGTACAGTATAAAAATGTTAAAAAATTTATAGTAATTTATATATTTTTTATACTTACCAATGACCCAGACGGGGATGGCCCTCCCATGAGTTGGGAACTCATACCTCCCTGCTGATTACATAACGCTTACCAGGCACTGGTTGTAAGAATGAGGATTTGGCTCCAATTTCGTTACTTCCTGGACGCTGCGCATGCACAGTGGACAAAAGTATGGAGGACCACACGGGACATCTAATTTTTTTATTTTGATGCAAATTTTGGGGATTGGAGAGGGGGAGGGGGCAAAATTTGTGTTTGGCCCTAGAATTTAAGAGTTAGCACCGGCCAAGTCTGGGTCATTGGTAAGTATAAAAAATATATAAATTACTATAAATTTTTTGACTTTCATTCCATTTTGCAAAATCTTACCAACAAGAAGACTTGACATTTTTCTGATGAGCCCAAAATTATCTGACAAAATGCTCGGTGGAGGGGTGATGGTGATGGGAATATATAAATTACTATAAATTTTTTGACTTTCATTCCATTTTGCAAAATCTTACCAACAAGAAGACTTGACATTTTTCTGATGAGCCCAAAATTATCTGACAAAATGCTCGGTGGAGGGGTGATGGGGTGTCACTCCCACCATCCCATGGGTATCTTTACTATTGTAACAGTAGTAATGAGCAGTTTATGAGAAAACATGAATGTACTCAATGTTCAAAACGGTGACATTTCCAATAGATTGTCCAACTATTTTTTTTTATCGATTCACAGAATGGTGTTTAAAAGATGACAGGGATGTGGTGTTTCTTGGTCACCTTGTCAATTTTCCATTCTGTTTGTCCACGTCAAAATTTGTTGTTTATAGGAGGACTACTCAGGGTACCTAAAACAAACTTTAATTAGATATGATTTCTCATCTCATTAATGAAGTTATGAAAGTCACAGTGGGAGCAACTTCATGAAAAATGATTCCAGACAGAATGCACAGGAGTTTAGTCTTATCTCCCAACACTCTGTTACTATTTCAGATTTTTCATCATTGACTCTATATTGCTCATGCAGAATGAAAAAAATAACAAATTATATCGTGTTTGACAGAGCTCAATGAGCTCTGTCAAACAAGTTAATTTTTTTAAATTCTCAGTTGCATTGTGGGTAAAATTTGCTGCTGAAAACCTTGGTATTTTGACATCAGAATGCAGAGGGTTAATGGTCTTTTTTTAACTATTTTTACTTTCAGGTGCAGTGAATGTAGTATGTCTTTTTCGCAAAGTGGAGTCTTAAAAACTCATATGTATACACACACTGGTCATAAGGGACACCTCTGCGACTACTGTGGGAAAGCATTTCGCCAGAAATCTCAGTTGAGAACTCACACACTCCGACATGAAAATAAGAGGTCATTTAAATGTGAAACGTGTGATGCGTCTTTCATAACAAGAGGTCTGTACATATATAAACTTACAAAGCTTTCTCAACAACACAAAATTCTAAGAATTTTTGCTCTGCATTTCTTGTTTACATTCTCTTTACTTACATGCTTGCTTTACACACATCTTTCTACTTGCTCACTCTTGCATTCATTTCAGGAGAGTTTAACGTGTTGAGTGCTAGAAGCCACTATCTTGGCTGAAAACCACTATAATGGCTTTACGTTGAACACGTTAGCTTTTTTGCTCAGCAGTAGAAAAAAGTTTATATAAATTGGAGAGTAATAAAGAATTATTAATGAAGAATAATTTTTTTTGTTTTTTATTTTTTTTTTTTAGATATCCAAACAGACAAGGCTATACATCTCCTGTAATTAGCAAAAATTCCCTCGGCAAAAACTTTGCCAACGATAAATGAGTATCCTCGGCAAAAATCAAGTTTTCCTCGGCAATTTTTTCAAAATGTCAATTTCATGTAAATAACTACTGGGGAAGCACTGTGTGTCTGTATGCATTCTTGGACGTACGGCCAGATGCGTCTTGGAGATTATGTTTTTTCCGGGTAATAAACTCACATTTTAAAGAGATATCTCAAAGGTGTATACCCGGTAATATTGTGCCACTTGCACTCTAGTATATCCACATAAAGGCCACAAACATGTTCAAGATCGACAAGAAATTTGCGCGGCCTACTACTCTTCTATTGTTGTACTCTGTTTTTAATCGTCATTACTGACGTCACTCAAATTGTCCTGGGCAAAAATACTGCTGAGGTAATATCTAAAATCCCTTGGCAACTCGTCGGGAATTGCCGTTGCCGAGGACTAATTACAGGGGCTGGCTATATATAATTTAAATTCAACATTTACAGAATAATTTTGGCTCAATGCAGTAGCTTAGTACATGTTTAAAAAATGAGAGTTAACCATGACCAGCAAGAGGAAATGTTCAGATGTGTGTTGTAATATGTATGGGGGGGGGGGGGGGGGGGGGGGGGGGGTTCAGTGAGAATGTAATGTTACATTTCACAAACAACAGATCAGCAAAGTTGAGAAGAATGGTTTTTGACACTGTGCATTTGACAAATAAGTGTAGACTGTCTTTTGCAAAAAAGCAAAAAGTACAAAGTTCAGTTTCTGAAATGTTACATTTAAATAGTTTGGCGTTTATAAATAATGCTGAAGGTTAGATTTTTTACTGTAAGCTCTGTAAATGGGGTCTGTCGGTGGCCGAGTGGTGAGCATGGTTCAGTATAGTTTTGCTAGGCGGTTGGTGCTGAAGGAAACTCTCTCGGCGTGGGTTTGAACCCCCGCCATGCCAATGTAAACAAAACCAGCATCCTTTCTTAATTCTATGGCATCTGGGAAATTTGAAAAAGACAAGTGTCGCTGATTTCTTCAGAGGTGCAGTTCGTAGAATTAAGTACTTAGATGCAACTGTCTGATGAATCTGTAAATAGGTATAGTCAGTGACTTTGAGGGATTTTTGTTTATATATGTCTAGTCTTCCAACTGTATATTCATATTCAAGAGGTTATACCATTTTGTTTGTAATTTTTTGGACTACTCAGTGAATGGTCACAGAAAAAGTGGATAAAAATTGTTATTCACCTTTTGTGTGGCTTTTATCTTTTTAGTGCGTTCATTTGAGACAACGCAAGTCTATTACATTATATTAATTACCATTTTCCATAATTTTGGGAATTGCATTTATAACTCCCTGATAGATGGTAAATGGGTTTTTGTGATATATTTTGTGGAGAACTCTTTCAAGGTCAAAAAGCCACCATTTTCCTTTAAGATATCGTGCCTTTTTTGCACCAATTTTATCTTTGGTGGTCAAAAAGCCACCATTTTCCTTTAAGATATCGTGCCTTTTTTGCACCAATTTTTATTAAAAAATAAGGTGTTGTTAATTTTTATCTTTGAATTGTAGCAGATTGGTTGGGACAGTATTTCTTCTGCAGTTGTGGGCGAATCATTATTCAGATAGGGCCAGGACAAAAGAACATTTCCCCAAAAGCAATTTGTTTGTTTGCCAATCTTTTTTAATCCTTCCTTATGAAGAAACCAGATTTTGTCACTTCTGAAATTTTCTTAGTCGTCCAAAATAAGAGTTTTCCATGGTGCCATGATGTTTGGGTCAATCATTTTTTTTACCCAGACCAATTTTTAAAGAATAGCTATATGATTTTATACAAGGGAAGTTCAGTCTACCATCCTCTATTGGGTTGATAAGAATGTTCCTTTTAATTTTTATCCCCCGTCAACGAAGTCGGGAGGTGGATATTGAAATGGTGTGCATCTGTCAGTCTGTTCATCCATCACAAAATTTGTCTGCTTGACTCCTAAGTTTTCGGTGGATTTTTACGAAACTTGGTCTGAAGTATCATTATCAAGTGTAGATGTGCTTGTTGTCAGGAATTTTTGATGCAATGAATTTTGCACGGTTACAGCCCTTGGAAATAGCAAAATTTCCATCACAAAAGCTTGTCCGCTTAGCTCATCCTACATTTTTAGCTCTCCAAAGGGAGCTAATCTTATCACTTGCTGTCCATCGTCTGTCCGGCGTTTTGAACATTTTTCAAACGACTTCTCCTCTGAAACCGCTAGGTCGATTTGCTCGAAACTTGGTATGGATGTTCATTACCATATATCAATTCAAGTTTGTTCAAATGAAATGGACATGTCCACTTGGGGCTCCATAGGGGGCATAACTCTGATAGCACCCTATGCATATTAGAGAAATTACTAAAAAATCTTCTTCTCCAGCACAAGTGGGCAGAATAATTTGATATTTGGTATACAGGATTATGGGGTGGATCTGATTCAAATTTGTTCAAATCGGCCCCCTGGATTCATATTTGGGCTCACTACAGAAGCCCAAATTCGAACTTAGTGCATTTCAGGCAAATTTCTTAAAAAAACCTTCTTCTCAAGATCCAGCAGGCAGAATCTTTTGATATTGGGTATGTAGCATGCTTAGGGGGGTGAGATTTAGGTTTGTTCAAGCCAAGTCCCTGGGTTCATATTTGGGCTCACTGTGGGAGCCCGAATTATAACTTAGTTCAAAATGAGGAATTGTCTTTAAAAATCTTCTTCTTCAGATCCAACAGTCGGAATGTTTTGATATTTGGTATGCAGCATCCTTTGGGGGGTGCGATTCAAGTTTGTTCAAGCCATGTCCCTAGGTGCATATTTGGGCTCACTGTGGGAGCTCGAATTATAACTTAGTTCAAAATGAGGAATTTTCTTTAAAAATCTTCTTCAGATCCAGCAGTCGGAATGTTTTGATATTTATACCCCCGCTTCGAAGAAGTGGGGGCTATATAGGAATCGCCCTGTACGTCCGTACGTCCGTCCATCTGTCCGTCCGTCCGTACGTCTTTCCGGACATGAAATTCTTGTGTGCGCAACTCCTCCTACATTTATCAATCAATTTGGACAAAACTTTTCAGACATCATCACTACTAAGTGAACATGTGCATATTCCAAGATTTTTGATCTGTGACAATCTTAACCAGGTTTTCTCCCTTTGACTTAGATTTATTGTGTCTTTCCATCCGAACAAATTCTTGTGTGCGCAACTCCTCCTACATTAATGAACCGATTTTGATGAAACCTTTCAAACATCATCTCTACTAAGTGAACATGTGCATATTCCAAACTTTTTAATCTGCGACAATTTTAACCAGGTTATCTCTCTTGAACTTTGATTTAATATGGGTTTCTACATGAAATTCTTGTGTGCGCAACTCCTCCTACATTTATCAATCAATTTGGACAAAACTTTTCAGACATCATCACTACTAAGTGAACATGCGCATATTCCAAGATTTTTGATCTGCAACAATTTTAACCAGGTTATCTCCCTTTAACTTAGATTTATTATGGGTTTCTACATGAAATTCTTGTGCGTGCAACTCCTCCTACATTTATCAATCAATTTGGACAAAACTTTTCAGACATCATCACTACTAAGTGAACATGCGCATATTCCAAGATTTTTGATCTGCGACAATTTTAACCAGGTTATCTCCCTTTGACTTAGATTTATTATGTCTTTCCGTTCGAACAAATTCTTGTGTGCGCAACTCCTCCTACATTAATGAACCGATTTTGATGAAACCTTTCAAACATCATCTCTACTAAGTGAACATGTGCATATTCCAAACTTTTTGATCTGCGACAATTTTAACCAGGTTATCTCTCTTGAACTTTGATTTAATATGGGTTTCTGCATGAAATTCTTGTGTGCGCAACTCTTCCTACATTTATCAATCAATTTGGACAAAAGTTTACAGACATCATCACTACTAAGTAAACATGTGCATATTCCAAAATTTTTGAGCTGTGGCAATTTTAACTAGGTTATCTCCCTTTAACTTAGATTTATTATGGGTTTCTACATGAAATTCTTGTGCGTGCAACTCCTCCTACATTTATCAATCAATTTTGACGAAACCTTTCAAACATTATCACAACTAAGTGAACATACGCATATTCCCAAATTTTTGATCTGCGACAATTTTAACCAGGTTATCTCCCTTTAACTTGGATTTATTATGGGTTTTCAAATGGGATTCTTGTGTGTGCAACTCCTCCTACATTAATGAACTGATTTTGAATACATGTTGCACATTGTAAATATGTTTTTCCAAATGTAAACCATATATGTGTGGGCTCTTTAAGTATTCAGTGCTGTTCTGTGGAAGGCCACATGCAAATACAAATTTCAACAACAAAAAATGATCTTTATGTATACATTTCCTTATGGCCTTCGCCTACATGATCAGAAGTGCATTCCTCTAAAAACCCAAAGCGGGGGTATTAATCACCTTCAGTGATAGTTCTAGTTGATGTGCAGCATCCTTATGGGGGTAAGATTCAAGTTTGTTAAAGCTAAGTCCCTGTGTTCATATTTGGGCTCCCTGTGGGAGCCCGAATTATAACTTAGTTCAATATGAGGAATTTTTCTTTAAAAATCTTCTTCTTCCGATTCAGCCGTCGGAATGTTTTGATATTTGGCATGCAGCATCCTTAGGGGGCTGAGATTCAAGTTTGTTCAAGCCATGTCCGTAGGTACATATTTGGGCTCACTGTGGGGGCTCGAATTGTAACTTAGTTCAAAATGAGGAATTTTCTTTAAACATCTTCTTCTTCAGATCCAGCAGTCAGAATGCTTTTGATATTTGGTATGCAGCATCCTTAGGGGGGTAAGATTCAAGTTTGTTCAAGCCATGTCCGTAGGTACATATTTGGGCTCACTGTGGGGGCTCGAATTGTAACTTAGTTCAAAATGAGGAATTTTCTTAAAAAATCTTCTTCAGATCCAGCAGTCGGAATGTTTTGATATTTGGTGTGCAGAATCCTTAGGTGGGTGATATTAAAGTTTGTTAAAGCCAAGTTTCTGGGTTCATATTTGTGCTCCCTTTGGGAGCTCGAATTATAACTTAGTTCAATATGAGGAATATTCTTTAAAAATCATTTTTTTTAGATCCACTGGTCAGGATCTTTGGATATTTGGTATAAGCTTTTCTTAGGAGGGGCAGATGCAACTTGTTGAAATCAATTCCCTGGGTTGATATTTAGTCTACCTTGTCAGGTGAGTGCCCTCAGGCCCCCTGGGGCCTCTTGTTTATTGGATTTTTACGAAACTTGGTCTGAAGTATCATTATTAAATGTAGATGTACATGTGGTCATGAATTTTTGATGTGATGATTTTTGCATGATTATGGCCCCTGGAAATAGCAAAATTTCCATCACAAAGGCTTATCTGCTGAACTCCTCATACATTTTTAGCTCGCCTGACTTTCAGTCAGGGGAGCTATAGTGATAACTCACCCTCTGTCGTATGCTGTCGTCCGCGAACATGGTGTTTGCATCTTCTCCAAAACCGCTGAACCAATTTAATTGAAATTTGAGATAATAGTTTGTTATGGCATCGCATTTTGATTTTTTAGCTCAACTTGACAAAGTCAAGCTGAGCTATTGCCATCACTTCTCGTCCGTCGGCGTACGTACGTTAGTACGTTAGTACGTACGTCCACAATTTCCTTTGGCACACCTCACAGGTCGCATTTATGATCAGATTACTTTGAAACTTCTTATGCTTGTTTGGGGTGACCTCCAGATGGGAGCTATCGATTTTCTTCAATTTCCATCAAAAAATGTTGCCGCGGCCAATGTTCTTAGAACTTAGTTTAGTCAAACCACAATATTTCCCTTTGGCACACCCTACAGGGCACATTTATGATTTGATTGCTTTGAAACCTGATACGCTTATTTAGGGTGACCTCTAGATGGGAGCTATCGATTTTCTTCAATTTCCGGCAAAAAATGTTGCCACGGCCAACGTTCGTAGAACTTAGTTTAGTCAGACCTTAATATTTCCCTTTGGCACACCCTACAGGGTACACTTACGATCAGATTGCTTTAAAACCTGGTATGCTTGTTTGGGGAGACCTCTAGATGGGAGCTATCGATTTTCTTCAATTTCTGCCAAAAACTGTTGCCGCGGCCAACATTCTTAGAACTTAGTTTAGTCAGAAGACTCAATATTTCCCTTTGGCACACCCTACAGGGTACATTTATGATCGGATTGCTTTGAAACCTGGCATGCTTGTTTGGGGTGACCTCTAGATGGGAGCTATCGATTTTCTTCAATTTCTGTCAAAAAATGTTGCCGCGGCCAATGTTCTTAGAACTTAGTTTAGTCAAACCACAATATTTCCCTTTGGCATACCCTACAGGGCACATTTATGATTTGATTGCTTTGAAACCTGGTATGCTTATTTAGGGTGACCTCTAGATGGGAGCTATCGATTTTCTTCAATTTCCGGCAAAAAATGTTGCCACGGCCAACGTTCGTAGAACTTAGTTCAGTCAGACCTCAATATTTCCCTTTGGCACACCCTACAGGGCCCATTTATCATCAGATTGCTTTGAAACCTGGTATGCTTGTTTGGGGAGACCTCTAGATGGGAGCTATCGATTTTCTTCAATTTCTGTCAGAAAATGTTGCCGCGGCCAACGTTCTTAGAACTTAGTTCAGTCAGAAGACTCAATATTTCCCTTTGGCACACCCTACAGGGTACATTTATGATCGGATTGCTTTGAAACCTGGCATGCTTGTTTGGGGTGACATCTAGATGGGAGCTATCGATTTTCTTCAATTTTCGTCAAAAAATGTTGCCACGGCCAACGTTTTTAGAACTCAGTTTAGTCAGACCACAATATTTTCCTTTGGCACACCCTACAGGGCACATTTATGATTTGATTGCTTTGAAACCTGGTATGCTTGTTTGGGGAGACCTCTAGATGCGAGCTATCGATTTTCTTCAATTTCCATCAAAAAATGTGGCCGCGGCCAACGTTCTTAGAACTTGGTTTAGTCAGAAGACTCGATATTTCCCTTTGGCACACCCTACAGGGCACATTTATGATCGGATTGCTTTGAAACCTTTCATGCTTGTTTGGGGTGACCTCTAGATGGGAGCTATCAATTTTCTTTAATTTCCATCAAAAGATTTTGCCGCAGCCAACGTTCTTAGAACTTAGTTTAGTCAGACCACAATATTTCCCTTTGGCTCACCCTACAGGGCTCATTTATGATTAGATTGCTTTGAAACTTGGTATGCTTATTTACGGTGACCTCTAGATGGGAGCTATCGATTTTCTTCCATTTCCGTCAAAAAATGTTGCCATGGCCAACGTTCTTAGAATTTAGTCTAGTCAGACCACAATATTTCCCTTTTGTACACCCTACAGGGCACATTTATGATCGGATTGCTTTGAAACCTGGCATGCTTGTTTGGGGAGGCCTCTAGATGGGAGCTATCGATTTTCTTCAGTTTCTGTCAAAAAATGTTGCCACTGGCAAAAAAACTGACATTGGTCCCAATGATCTTTAATTTTGCCATCTCATTTATAACTTACCAAGTTCAGGTTTGTCAAGTTGAGCTACAGTGTCATTGACACTTTCATTTCAAATCAAGTTGCCTCGCCCCTCAATAGGGCCATGCCCTAAAAGTGTGCTTAAATCTTAAAAAATCTTATTCTCATGAACCAGCAGTAGCAGAGACTTGATATTTGGTGTGCAGCTTCCTTTTGAGGTGTAGACTCAAATGTGTTCAAGAGAAGTTCGAGGAGCCATATTTGCCGTCATTATGGGAGGGGCAAGAATTTTCGCCCCACCCAAAATTTCTATATTTTTATACTGTACCAATGACCCAGACTTAGCTGGTGCTAACTCTAACAAAACCAGGGCCAAACACAAATTTTGCCCCCCAATCCCCAAAATTTGCATCCAAAACAAAAAGAAATCATGTCCTAAAGGACCTCCATACTACGCCTCCACTGCGCATGCGCAGTGACGCAGACGTCCCGAAATTGGCGCCAATTATCATTCTCTGTTTGGCCCTTCATCAGTCAACATCTCACTGATCTTTGTGCTTGTAAATCTCAGTTTAAAGGATGCCAGACACATAATTTTTGGAGAAATGGTGATTCTAAGGAGGATATAGAAGGAGGAGAGGAAAAAGAAGTGACAAAAAATAATCAGGGCTGTACTTGAAATTTTTTGATGAAATTATGTTAAGTTGCCTATTTTCGAGGCATGGGCCTCTTGTTGTCATTCTTGCTAAATGTTGCACTGCTTATTCAGTGTTTCCTCTCCCCTAGCCTTCTAAAGTCCCCCCTTGCAATTCTCCCATGCTTTTGGCATATTTTTGAGAAACTTCATTTCTAAAATTTCCCTGGGAGAGTTGCTTGGATACAGAATGTTTTCTGTTATTTTCCCCATAGTTACGTTTTCACCCATGGGTGTATAAACGTTGTGTTCTGCATCTTCCATCTGATGTTCTGCAGATTCTCCCCTGGGAGTCTCTGTCTTGCATCAGATAGAGTGTAATTTTGATGACTGATTTCGGGCCAGTTTTTTCAGTACCTGGAGTCATGTTTTCTGGTATTTTACACTGTTTGTTTACATTGGCAACAGCCTTTTTTGAGGGGGGCTGTTTGCCTTTGGTGTAGTTTATCTCACTATAAGATACATTTATATTATCCGTAAGTGTCTCATTAATTATTTAATATAAATTTAAAATTTTTGACCACACTTTGCCATCGGATCCATTGGGGCTCAACGTTACTTTTCAGCAACTTGGGCTTCGCTGAAAAAATATTTTTTGAAAATTATTTTGTTTTGCAATTGTTTTTTCATTTATTAATGGATCATGTTGTTATGTATCTTTGTGTCCGGGGTTTGTGCGAGTAACTAGGACTTGTTGTTGACTTTTCACAATGAAGGGACATTGTTCAAATTGTAATGGGAAGAAATCTTCCTCTGACTTTCATGATCATTGTATTAATTGTAGTCAGTGTTCTCGCATTAATCCCTGTCCTATATGTGAATATTGGGATGAGAAACATTGGAAACGTGTGTCACGATATGTTGTTTCTGGAGAAAGGGCTATGCCGGCTCTTTCTCCGCAAGGTCACTCTACTCTCTCAGTTTCTATTTCAGAGGAACAAGAACAGGGTGATGTTTCCATGTTATCTTCTACAAGTGTGCGTCCGTCGTCACAAATGAATTCAGAGCTAGCGGCAAAAGTGCTCATGGAGATTAGACAAATGTCGTCCGCTAGCTCGCCCGGTGTAGCGTCCATTCACCGAATGGGTCGGCAGCAGGGTTCGTCCGATGCGGTCCAGGAGGAAATTTTGGGTGATGCGAGCACTATAAACATAATAGATGCACACCCAGTGACGGCGGATAGTAAGCGAGAACGGAGGAAGCCTTTGAGTCCGGTTCCTAGCTCGTCCAGGTCCAGCCGGGCCGCGAGCGAGAGAGGCCCCTCTCTCGTACAACAACATCTGGGACCAGATGTTGTGGTACAAAATGTGTCGCAAGCGGAGCATTCGTCCGTCGCTCGGGACGCTCCGTTGTATAGGCAGTCCGTGGAGACTGCTAAGGCTTCTTCTTCTCGTCAGCGCACACGACCGCACCTTGGCTGCGTGACCGCCGATATCTTACCAGCTTCGCCGATCAAGGATTCTTCGGCGACCAGGTCACACCATCCGGCAGCCAGGGATTCGAGACCGATGGACTCCGGACGTTCGCATAGAAAAAGTATGCGGGAGCCATCTGATGCGGAGCTGCCCTCGGCGAAGCAGTGAAAGACTGCGCCTCCGCAGGTCTCGACGCCGGACATTCTTGTGCAGATAGCACAGCTTATCGCAGCATCCCAGCAGCCGACAGAAACGGTGTCGGATCGCGAATTATCCGACGGCGCTGGGTCGGTACGCTCCGCCGAAGCATCGGGGGCGGACGACCGGGAACATCATGAGGTCCGACCGGATGGTGAAAGGGATACGGATGATTTGGAGCTATCCCTTTCGGAACAACATAAAGCTGCCGTGGACTTCATCCGGCACTTTCTCCCTCAAGTTGTTCCGTCGGGCCAGACTGCTGCGGTTCCGGACAAGAGGATTATAGCGTCATTGGACTCTGAATTTTTTGAGCGGTTCAGGGACATCGCTCCCGAGTTTCCGTCGCAGTCCAATAATGTTGCAAGAACATTTGAATTATTGAATGACGTTATATTTAAACTTGCTTCCAAGATGGGGAAAGCAGGTTTCTTGTCCGCTAATACTCTCAACCTGCCTTTCATTAATGCAAGGAATAAATTCGACACGGCAGGACAGGGTGTTCCGAGAGTTCCTCTGCGTATGGACGACGAGGCGGAAGACTTAGAGCTATCATTACCGTCGTCGGCTTCTATTCCAACCGCGGTGTTGGAAACAGCTATTGCGTCTAACAGAGCCAATTTAGATGCCTTATCTTACGCAGATCACCTTACTAAGGCGTTATCACTGCGCCTTCAAGGGAAAGAGTTTCAGGATATACAATCCTCTTTAAGACTTCTTTCAAGGGCAGTAGCTTATTCCACGTGTAACTCCGCCCTTTCAGTGGCAAACCTGGAGTTGGTTAGACGTGACGCAGCCCTAGCTACATCCACACTCGTGGATACTAAGGTGAAGAACTCTCTTAGAGTCGCTTCGGTCTCCGGAGAACTTCTCTTTGACGGCAAGCTTTCTGCTATTTATGATAAAATTACAAAGAAAGCTTCGGATTCTCTGTTGTTCAAATCTGCTTCTAAGAAGTCGGATACAGCAGACAAGAATAAGACAGGCACTTCTGGGTCTAATGCGCCCAAGAGAGGTTCCTATAGAGGTTCCGGTGCGTCCTCTTGGTCTTATTCGAGAGACCGTCAGGGTAGCGACTCTCGTTCGGGACGTCCTTCGGGCCAGGACAACCGGTCGTACGCCCCGAGGTCGACGGGGCGAGGTGCGGGTCGTGGAAGACATGGTTTCTCCTACCGCAGGCCTCGCAGGTCCAGGAGGTGATGGCTTAAACCTCTATTGCGTACCGGTTGGCGGAAAGTTGTCGAGCTTTTCACAAGAATGGGCGTCGATTACGGACGACCCTTGGGTGAGAGGAGTGACTTCGGAAGGTCTAAAGATATCCTTCAAACGAAAGCCTCCATTAACTCGAAGTCCAAAGTGGACTCATCTTCCGTCAAATCCGCAGAAAAGAGACGCTTTGTTATCAGAGGTGCAGTCTCTTTTAATGAAGAACGCGGTAGAGGTCGTAGAAAACCAGGAAACTCCGGGATTCTACAGCCATCTGTTTCTGGTTCCGAAACCAGACAGCTCGTTCCGTCCAGTCATAGATTTGAGCTGGATAAACAAGCTGATCGTCGCTCCGAAATTTTATATGGAGACGATTCGGTCGGTCAGAGCGAGTATTCGGGTGAACGATTATGCATCAAGCATAGATCTCAAAGATGCGTACTTTAACGTCATGGTACATCCGACATTCCGAAAGTATCTACGCTTCGCAGTCCTAGGAGTGGTGTATCAATTCCGGGCGATGTGTTTCGGATTGAATCTAGCACCCTGGGCTTTCACTCGGGTAATGAACTCGGTAATGATCTATTTCCGAGCTCATTCGTCTGCGGTAACGTCGGCCTACCTGGACGACATTCTTCAGAGGTACGGCAACGAGTTACGCTTCAGAACGATGTTCAGAATCTACTTCTATTGCTCCGACATCTCGGTTTTATAGTAAACGAGGAGAAGTCGGATCTGGTGTCGTCCAAGTCATTCACTCATCTGGGAATGAGCTTCGAGACGCACAACAATCTCGTTCGTCTGCCGTTAACCAGAGCGAAATTAGTCAGTTGTTACGCTCGCTATTGTCTGCACGCAGACAAAGTCACAGCGAGAGAATTTATGAGACTGATAGGTCTGTGCGGAGCCGCTGCGGATCTCATTCCGATGGGGCGGTTACGCACGCGTCCTCTCCAAATTTTCTTGACTCAGAATTGGAGTGTGAAAATTCATTCGCTCGACGTAGACGTTCTCTTGTCAGATCAAGTGAAACAAGAGATTCAGACTTGGGCAAACATTCAGTGGTTAACTCAGGGAGTTCCGCTGCAGTTGCCGGATCCGAGTTTTACCATTATGACGGATGCCAGTCAAACAGGTTGGGGTGCATCATTAATCCCAACGGATTCGAGATGCCAGGGTCTTTGGGATCCGCAATTCCTGTGCAAGCACATAAACATCAAGGAAATGATGTCAATTTGGCTTGCGTTACGTCATTTGATGGACATTATTCACAATGCTCATGTCCAAATCCTATCCAACAATACGACAGTAGTGGCGTATATACGGAATCAGGGAGGCACTCATTCAGTTCCGTTGTTCAATCTAACGGAAAGAATCCTTCTGTTTGCGCTAGAACATCACGTTCTTCTTTCGGTTCGTCACATACCGGGTCGTCTGAATGTGCTAGCAGACTCCCTTTCACGAAAGGGTCGCTTGTTGCCGTCGGAGTGGACTCTCAACAAACAAGTATTCAATCAGATTTGCTACCAATGGGAACGGCCTATGATAGATTTATTTGCGACACATCTCAACAATCAGTTGCAGACGTATGTGTCTCCGTGTCCGGATCCAAGAGCATTTGCAGTAGACGCTCTGTCGATCCCCTGGGACGGAATGATAGGACATGCGTATCCTCCAGCGCCGTTAATTCAACAAGTATTGCTAAAGATAAAACAATCTCAATGCAAGATTCTGTTGGTAGCATCTCTGTCGCCACAGAGACCGTGGATAAATCTACTCAGGTGTCTGTTGTGAGACCTACCGCGAAAGCTTCCTCCACGGGAGGATCTTCTTTCGCAGGGGAAATCGCGCCAACTCCATCACAACCCGCAAGGTCTCAACCTTCACGTTTTTCCATTGTGCGGTCCTTCTTGCATGGCAAGCACTTTACAGGACGAGCAGTGGACACGATTTCTAACTGTAGGAGGACCTCCTCTTCGCTAAGCTATGCGGCTAAGTGGAAGGTTTTTCGTCGTTGGTGTAGGGATCATTCTGTAGATGTATTCGATCCCTCTATACCAGACATTGCAAACTTTCTAGTATACTTGTTTGACGAAATCAAACTGCAGCCTGTTACTATTAAGGGTTATAGGTCCATGTTATCTGATACCTATGCACATCATGATAGTTTACAAATTGGATCTAATGTCTCTTTATCTAAGTTAGTTAGAAACTTCTCGATAAATAGACCCAGAAGTCTTAGATTAATTCCTAAATGGAATTTAGCTTGGGTTCTTCTTAAATTGAAGGAAAAGCCATTTGAACCTCTTGGGACAGTAGATTTCAAATTCTTATCTTATAAGACAGCTTTTCTCTTAGCTTTCTCTTCTGCTAGAAGAGTCAGTGAGCTTCATGCACTGTCGGTGGATGATTCTCACTATCGTAGTGTCGGGAACACTATCACCTTCACTACTAATGTGGGTTTTTTAGCTAAGAATCAGGCTCCTAATAAATATCCGGAACCTATTGTTATTAAGGCTCTTCCGTCTTCAGACGGGCGTAGGCCTTTACTCTGTCCTGTTAGAGCGTTACGTATCTATAAACAGAGATCTCAGTTTATCAGAAAGGGACGAAAACGTTTCTTTCTGTCTTTGATGCCTAATAGAAAGGACATTTCGGTCCATTCTATTGCTAGATGGATTCAATTAACTATCCGTACTGCTTATGAGAGTTTATCTTCTTCTCAGCAGTCTGTGCTTAAGATTTCCGCTCATGAAGTAAGAGCTCTTGCTACTTCTTGGGCTTATGCTAATAGTGTTGCTATTACAGATTTAATGAAGGCTGCTTATTGGTCTCAGCCATCCACATTCACGAATTTTTATCTCAGAAATATTGAGTCCATTTCTGGAGACCTGCATTGTTTAGGTCCGTTATCTGTTGCTCAGAATGTCGTCCACTCAACAGTTGCAACTATAGTTATGCAGGCTTTCTGTTCCGGCAGTGACTCCGTCCGGCTGCCCTCTTCGCTCTGGGCTATTTGACCCAGGGCAAGGGGAAGGGGGGGGGGTGTTCCCTTAGGTCACCTGCTTTATAGTGAAAAGCAAGGGAATGCCTCCTCCAAGTCAATATTTCTGAGTCGCTTCCGGGATGGTTTTAAAGTGTAATATTAATGTTAAAATTCATTCATGTCTTATTTTTAAAGTGTAGCTCAGTGTGCAGCATTTGTATATGTCAAGTGTCAAACGGGCTTTAATATACAATACTCGGACACTTTTAAATGACTATAAAGAGTCTCAATTCTCTGGACTACTTTATTTATTGGCTTACTTTAAAAATAATTAGTATAAGGGATATACTGGATGTTAATAGAGAACATGAATATTATTGTGCTCAATTATTAAGGGTATTGTATCTTTCTAATCTAATATTAAATAAGAAAGATACATGTAAAGCCTAATACTCCTTTTCTCCTTAAGGGGTTATCTCTTTATTATATAGTTGAGCTTATTGGATTTTCCTCTATGTCCTAGGCCCTCCAGCCTGTTTACTATTCAGCTAAGTCTGGGTCATTGGTACAGTATAAAAATGTTAAAAAATTTATAGTAATTTATATATTTTTTATACTTACCAATGACCCAGACAGGGATGGCCCTCCCAGGAGTTGGGAACTCTTGCCTCCCCGCTGAGTACATAGCGCTGACCAGGCACTGCCAGTAAGAATGATAATTGGCGCCAATTTCGGGACGTCTGCGTCACTGCGCATGCGCAGTGGAGGCGTAGTATGGAGGTCCTTTAGGACATGATTTCTTTTTGTTTTGGATGCAAATTTTGGGGATTGGGGGGCAAAATTTGTGTTTGGCCCTGGTTTTGTTAGAGTTAGCACCAGCTAAGTCTGGGTCATTGGTAAGTATAAAAAACATATAAATTACTATAAATTTTTTAACTTTTCCAACCATGAGGCAGATTTGAACCAAATTTGATATGAGGGCTTATTCGGTCATAAGTACTTAATTTATTTAAAAAAAAAATTTTCAGTCGCCCCATGGGAACCGCAGGAGCTAAAAATAGAAAAAATAACATCCCATATCTCCAAAACTACCTGGCACTGAGAAGTCTTAATTGGTGTGAAGCTTCCTTAGGGCCAACAGAATGGAATGGTCAAAAAAATTGCTGTCGGTTTTATCATGGGGTAGTTTTTTGGGACTGAGTCCGCATTTTTTAACATTGTGGGTAATGGGAAAAACATTTAAGACTACTTTTCTCCCAAACCACTGCTCCAAAAGCTTTCAAATTTCACATATAACATCTTTGGAAGATTTTTTCACACGTTTATTGAAATCAAATCCCGTGGTCCATATTTGGGCTCTCTATGAGAGCCCAAATGTTTAAATTAGTGCAGTATGAGGAATATTCTTTAAAAATCTTCTTTTTCAGATCTACCAATCAGAATCTTTTGATATTTGGTATACAGCATGCTTAGGGTGTGAGATTCAAGTTTGTTCAAGCCGAGTCCCTGGATTCATATTTGGGCTCACTGTCAGAGCCCAAATTATAACTTAGTTCAAAATGAGGAATTTTCTTTGAAAATCTTCTTCTTCAGATCCAGCAGTCGGAATGTTTTGATGTTTAGTATGCAGCATCCTTAGGGGGGTGAGATTCAATTTTGTTCAAGCCATGACCCTAGGTTCATATTTGGACTCACTGTGGGAGCTTGAATTGTAACTTAGTCCAAAATGAGGAATTTTCTTTAAAAATCTTCTTCAGGTCCAGCAGTCAGAATGTTTTGATATTTGGTATGCAGCATCCTTAGGGGGGTGAGATTCTAGTTTGTTGAAGCCAAGTACCTGGGTTGATATTTGGTCTCCCTGTGGGAGCCGAAATTATAACTTAGGTCAATATCAAGAATTTTTCTTTAAAATTTTCTTCTTCAGATTCAGCAGTCGGAATGTTTTGATATTTGGCATGCAGCATCCTTAGCGGGGTGAGATTCAAGTTTGTTCAAGCCAAGTCCCTGGGTTCATATTTGGGCTCACTGTGGGAGCCCGAATTATAACTTAGTTCAAAATGAGGAATTTTCTTTAAAAATCTTCTTCTTCAGATCCAGCAATCGGAATACCTTGATATTTGGTATGCATCGTCCTCAAGCCAAGTCCCTGGGTTCATATTTGGGCTCACTGTTGGAGCCCGAATTATAACTAAGTTCAATAGGAGGAATATTCTTCAAAAATCTTCTTCTTCACATCCACAAGTCAGAATCTTTTGATATTTGTTATGCAGCATCCCACTGGAGGTGAGATTCAAGTTTGTTCAAGCCAAGTCCCTGGGTTTCTAATTGGGCTCCCTGTGGGAGCCCAAATTATTACTTAGTTCAATATGAGGAATATTCTTTAAAAATCTTTTTTTAGCTCACCTGACTGAAAGTCAGTGGGAGCTTTTGCCATCACTTGGCGTCCGTCGTCCGTTAGCTTTTGCGACTCGGTCTTCTCCTTCAAAACCACTAGCCCAAACCCAAACAAATTTGACATACAATATTTTGGGGGTATCCTTTTTCCAGTTTGTTAAAATGAACTCGGTGCCCCCACTGGGGTGGGGTTGATGCCCCAGAAGCATCAATTTCTCCTGAAATCTTCTTCTTATGAACCACCAATCAAAATTCTGTGATATTTGGTATGTAAGCTCCTTTGGTACTCAAGATTCAAGTTTGTTGAAAGAAATTTTCTCGATCAATATTTGGGCTTGCTATGGAAGGATCCCCATTTTGTGCGCCCGCCCAAAATTTTTATTTAACGAACCGAGAGGCCGATTTGAACCAAATTTGCTATGAGGTATTATTAGGTCCTAAGTACTTGATTCGTGCCAAAGGAAATTTCCAGCTGCCCCGTGGGAACCTCAGGAGCTAAAAATAGAAAAAAATTCAAACGCCCATATCTCCAAAACGGCATGGCACTGAAACTTTTTATTTGGTGTGAAGCTTCCTTAGGACTAATAGAAAGGAATGGTAAAAAAAAATCGGTATCGGTTTTGTCCTAAGGTACAGTTTCGGGACTTTGAAAAAATGCTGAGTCAGCATTATTTTACACTGAAGGTAATGGGAAAAATATAAAATAATCTTTTTCTCCCCAACCACTGCTCAAAAAGCTTTCATATTTCACATATAACATACATGGAAGATTGATTCACATGGGTGTTGAAATTTAACCCCTGGGTCCATATTTGGGCACTCTTCAGGAGCCCAAATGTTCAAACTTGTGCAATATGAGGGATATTCTTTAAAAATCTTCTTCTCCAGATCCAACAGTCAGAATCTTTTAATATTTGGTATACAGCATCCTTAGGGAAGGGAGATTCAGGTTTGTTCAAACCAAGTCCCTGGGTTCATATTTGGGCTCCCTATGGGAGCCCAAATTGTAACTTTGTTCAATATGAGGGATATTCTTTAAAAATCTCTTTCTTCAGATCCAGCAGTCAGAATCTTTTGATATTGGGTGTATATCATCCTTAGGGAGGTGTGATTCAAGTTTGTTCAGGGGGCATTTTTTTGTGCCCAATGGGAACCCCAGGAGCAAAAAATAGAAACAAATTCAAATACCCATAGCCTTTCCATTCCCCATTTATTCTCAAATCACAGAACACTAAAAAATTATATTTAATATTCCAAATTATTAGGGTTAACACAAATTGTAACTTTGTTCAATATGAGGAATATTCTTTAAAAATCCCTATGTTCAGATCCAGCAGTCAGAATCTTTAGATATTTGGTGTATATCATTCTTAGGGAGGTGTGATTCAGAGGGCATTTTTTGTGGGAACCCCAGGAGCAAAAAAATAGAAACAAATTCAGTACCCATAGCCTTCCCATTCCCCATTTATTCTCAAATCACAGAACACTAAAAAATTATATTTAGTATCCAAAATTATTAGGGTTAACATACACTTTTACTCCCCCATGGGAACTCCAGGAAGTGCAGCAGTGCTTGTTTACTGTGGTAAACAAGTTCCATTACACTGGTAAAATAGGACCCAGTCACCAATGCTTGGGGTGGAAGTCCTCTAAAATGGGCAACATGGGTATAAACGATTTACAAAACTTGACTTTATCTCCATGTTGTGGTCATGATTAGCGATTCTGCATAAACATGTGACCTTAAACACCAGTAAGTAAGTACACTAAAAAAATTTTTGTCTCTGTGGTTCTGATCCCTGATGCCTAAATACCTGCATTCCTTTTGTACAACTAGTTTTCCTTAACCACAGATCAGAGTGCTTTGATATTTACTATGCAACCTCTTTTGGTAACCAAAATTCCAATTTGTCCAACAAAAGTTTCTAGGTCAATATTTGAACTCACTATGGGAAGATCCAAATTTTGTGTCCCACACAAAATTTTTATTTCCCGAATTGAGAGGCCAATGTGAAAAACAATCTTCTCCTCACAAACCAATGGCCCAAATTGAAACATATATGGGCCAGATCATCTTGGGGGTATTCTGTTTTAGTTTTGTTGAAATGGGGTCTCCGCCCTTTTTGGGCGTGGTCTTATGCCCAAATATGATGAAATTCTTTAAAAATCTCCTTCTCATGAACCACAAGTGGGAATGCTTTGATATTTGGTATGAAACTTCCTCTGGTGTTCAAGATTAAAAGTTGTTCAAAGAAAGTTGATAGGTCCATATTTGGGCTCTCCAGGGGATGGGCTCACTTTTGAGCTCCCCTGAAAATTTCTATTTCAAGAACCAGTGGAGCGATTTGAACCAAATTTTATATGTGGCATTAGTTGACCCTAAGTACTTCATTCATGCCCCAAAAATTTTTCGCGTGGGAACATCTGGCACTAAAAATAGAAAAAAAATGATATGTCCAATATTTCCCAAACTGCACGGACTAGAGATTATGTATTTGGTATGAAGCTTTCTTCTGAGCAGTTGAAACAATTGGACAAAAACATTGCTGGCGAATCTGTAATATGGTTCATTCAGATTACATTTTCTCCATACCCATAACCCTTACAGTTTAGGACAACTTGGTCCAGGTGAGCATTTTTAGGCTCTAATGAGCCTCTAATTTTTAGATCCACTGGTCAGAATGTTATCAGGTGGATCAGGAAGGACTGAAAGATAATGAATATGTGTTGGCAAGGCAAGTGTTTTAATGACTTTCATTTTTCCAATTAAGGTTAGGTTCCTAAAAGACCAGTCACTGAGGAGTTTTTCCATTTTTAGCTCAACTTTGACGTAGGCAAATTGAGGTTTTGTCATGGCCCATCGTCCGTCTGTCCATCCGTCAACAATTCAATAATCCTCAGGCTAGAGGCCGTATTTATGAACCAATCTTTACGAAACTTCTTGAGTACCTTTGTTATCACCATGGCACGAGAACAAGTGTTTTTGGGTGCGGTCCAAAATTCAAGATGGCCACCAGCAGCCATTTTGTGCCGAAATTAGTGCAATCAGTTTTTTGTACAGAACATCTGTATGAAAGTTCTGATTTGAATATATTTTTGCGTGAAGATTTAGTAACATAGAATACATCACATATAATACAGGTTTTTTTTCTCGTGCAGAAATTATGCAAATTAGATGAACTTTGATTTACTCAGTGCTACTTATATCCAGTAAGTGCACATGTCAATACGGCTCAGGCTAGAAGCTGTATTTATGAACCGATCTTCACGAAACATCTTGGGTACTTTTGTTATAACCTTGGGATGAGAATGGGTGTTTTGGGGTGCGGTCCAAACTTCAAAACGGCTGCTTGCG
The DNA here is from genome assembly GCA_031216915.1 of Pictodentalium vernedei. NCBI lineage: Eukaryota > Metazoa > Mollusca > Scaphopoda > Dentaliida > Dentaliidae > Pictodentalium > Pictodentalium vernedei. Next base: position 385,031,101 of record CM062296.1, read on the forward strand.
GCCATTTTATAACAAAATTAGGTGCAGTCAGTTTTTTGTACAGAACTTCTATATGAAGGTTCTGATTTGATTAAATTTTTATATGAATATTTAGTAACATGGAATACATCACATATCATACTGGTTTTTTTCTTGTGCAAAAATTATGCAAATTAGATGAACTTTGATTTATTTAGTGCTACTTATACACAGTTAGTACACATGTCAATATGACTCGGGCTAGAGGCTGTATTTATGAACTGATCTTCACGAAACTACGTGAGTACCTTTGTTATCAACTTGGGATGAGAATGAGTGTTTTGGGGTATGGTCCGAAATTTCAAGATGGCCGTCGACGGCCAGTTAGACAAACTTTGATTTAATCAGTGCTAGTTATACAGAGTAAGTGCACATTTCAATATGGCACTGGCTAGAGGCTGTATTTATGAACTGATCTTCACAAAACTTCTTGGGCACCTTTGTTGTCACCGTGGGACAAGAACAAGTGTTGTTGGGGTTCGGATCCAAATCCAAGATGGCTACAATTGGCCATTTTGTGCTGAAATTAGGTGCAATCAGTTTTTTTTTGTACAGAACTTCTATATTTTTATACTGTACCAATGACCCAGACTTAGCTGGTGCTAACTCTTAAATTCTAGGGCCAAACACAAATTTTGCCCCCCCCCCCCTCCCATCCCCCAAATTTGCATCAAAATCCAAAAAATAGATGTCCTATATGGTCCTCCATACTTTTGTTCACTGTGCATGCGCATTGTCCAGGATGTACCAAAATTGGAGCCAAATCCTCATTCTTTGTTTGGCCCTTCAATCAGTAACATCTCACTGATATCTGTGCTTATAATCTCAGTTAAAATGATGCCAGACACACAATCATGAAAGAAATGGTGGATCTAAGGATGAAATAAGAGGATGAGAGAAAGAAACAGTGGAAGGATGTGTTCAGGGCTAACTTATAATTTTTATGCAAAATTATTTAAAGTTCCCTAATTTCGGGGCATAGGCCTGATGTTTACATTCTTGTTATGAAATTTCCACAGTTTGTTCAGAGTTTCATCTCTCCCTTTCCTTTATACCCCCTTGCTATTCTCCCATGCTTTTGGCATAATTTTTGTAATTTTTTACTGAAATTTCTTGGGAGTTTTAGCTTGGTAACAGAATGTTTATTCTGTTTTTTCCCCATGGTTGTGTCCTCACCCTAGGGTGGTTAGGCGTTACGGTCATGCATCTACCATCCGATGTACTGCAGTTTCTTCTCAGGAAGCCTCTGTTTTACATTGAATAGTGTTAAAATTGGTTACTGATTTCGGGCCATAGTTTCAGTGCCTGGAGTCTTGTTTCCAGTTTTTATTCACTTTTATATTTATGTTGACAACGGTTACTTCTGACAGTGATTCCTTGTCTTCTATTAGTTCTACTCATAGCCAGATACATTAATATTGTCCGTAAGTGTGAAATTAATTTTTAAACATGTTTTAAAAATTTTTGTCCACACTTAGGCTTTTTTGGGATCCATTTGAGCTCATCGTTCCCATTGGGAACCTGGGTTCATCTTGAAATTTTTTCGAAAAAATTTTTTTCTTTTGAATTAATTTTCGAAATGTTTGTAATGGATTATTATTATTATGTACCTTTGTTTTCAAGGGTTGGTGCGAGTACGATGACTGTTTAATATTTTTTCAAAATCAAAGAATATTGTTCAACTGTAAATCGAGGAAGTCTTCCCTGATTCTCATGTTCATTGTATTTGTTGTAGTCTGTGTACTCGTACTAATTCTTGCTCAGTGTGTGCCAATTCAGATGACAACGTTGGAGACATGTGTCACTGTATATTGTTAGTGGTGAGAGGTCCATTCTGGTCCTCTCTCCACAGGGTCACTAGTTTTTTCAGTCTCTTTTTCAGAGGAACAAGAACAGGGTGATGTTTCCGTGATGTCTTCAAAAGTGTGCTTCCGTCATCGCAATAATGAGCTAGCAGCAAAGTGCTCAAAGGAATGCGGCAAGAGCCTAAGACGTCCCATGTAGGATCGACGGTCACTTGTCGCCCGCTAGCTCCCCCGGTGAAGCAATCAGTCACGAAATGGTTGTGATGCCGGGTTCGTCCGTTGCGGTCCAGGGGAGGAGAAGGGGTGTTGCGAGCACTATAATCTCGGATCACGCACACCCGGCGATGACGGATCGGAGGATGGAACGGAGGAAGCCAGTCAGTCCGGAAGCTAGCTTGTACAGGTCTATCCGGACCGCGAGCGATATATATGCAACAATGGGCGATGTTTCATTTACCACGCTAGAAAAATCGGAGGCTGAAAGCAATCTTTTAAAGTGATTAACATTTACAGTTTTGAAGGACCTTGTTGGATGGGGGGGGGGCAATGTGGAACTGGGTAACATCCTATTTTCATCGATCAGAAAAGTAGCAAAGTGATCGCTTATGTCTGTAATTATAATCCCCGATCGTAATACTTTTCCAATAGTATTGCATCAGATGTGATTTTTTTGCGTGGCCGAATGGTCTGTTACTCTCGTCGGTTTTGCGATTACCGGGAGAAATCCTGCACTGAATACACTATTTACGTACTGGTTAGTTTTGGGGTGGTTATGGAAGTTTAATAAATCAAGGTTAAAGTCACGCATCAGGTAAGTTGATTTATGTTCGTTGTTAATCTTACCAAGTAAATCGGACAAGTTATTCAAAAAGGAATCTATATCTGCTTTCGGGGCTGTGTTCAGCCGATAAATTACACCAACCAAGATTTTTTTATTTAATTGGAGTTCAACAAAAAAGGATTCGAAGACATGTGGGATAAAAATTGATAGGTCACTGCGAATGTTGAACGGTAATGTTTCCTTTATGAATAAGCCTACACCACCCCTCCCGTCGTCATTACCAGGTCGTGTTCGTGCAACTAATGGGTGGTATCCCACTAATTTGAATGAGATGTTTTCATTAACGGTAAAAGTTTCTGTCAGGCTTATTATGTCAAACTGATTGGAGTCACTTTGTAGGTTGCACAAGAGATCCTTTAGAGGTTCCCAATGTGCATTTAAACTGCGACAGTTTAAATTAAAGAGTGAGAAGGTTTTATGCTTTAATGTAGCGATCGCCTTAAAGTCTTGTGGTGTGTAATAATTACAATTGTGGGCAGTTAGGTTGAAGGGTGAATCAGACTTTGGCTTTCCTTTAAAAAGATTAGTATAATGGGTTGGTTATACTAGATGTTAATAGAGATCATTGATGTTATTGTGCTCAATTACGGAATGATATTGTGTCTTTCTTTTTTGGTATAAACAAGAAAGATACATGTAAAACCTGTTCTCCTCTTCTCCTTGAGGGGATAATTCTGTTTACATGTAATTGAGCCTATTGGATTTTCCTTTATGTCCAAGGCCCTTCAGCCTTTTTTCTATTCAGCTTCGTCTGGGTCATTGGTACAGTATAAAAATGTGAAAAAATTTATAGTAATTTATATATTTTTTATACTTACCAATGACCCAGACGGGGATGGCCCTCCCATGAGTTGGGAACTCATACCTCCCCTCTGATTACATAATGCTTACCAGGCACTGGTTGTAAGAATGAGGATTTGGCTCCAATTTTGGTACTTCCTGGACACTGCGCATGCGCAGTGGACAAAAGTATGGAGGACCCTATAGGACATCTATTTTTTGGATTTTGATGCAAATTTTGGGGATTGTGGGGGGGGGGGGGCGGGGGGGCAAAATTTGTGTTTGGCCCTAGAATTTAAGAGTTAGCACCAGCTGAGTGTGGGTCATTGGTAAGTATAAAAAATATATAAATTACTATAAATTTTTCAACATTTATTGATGACTTTTCCTTTGGAAGCAGTTGATGAGTTACTTGTAGCTCAACTTGTTTTGATTTTTTAGCGGTCCATTTGATCAGTACAGCTTCACTCAAAACAAACAGACTCTTCACCTTTGGGTTTAAACATCGGTTTATTTAAATGAATTTTAATGCATGGGTTGTGTAATAAACATAGAATGTGATGTGTGTTTGAATCGGTGGGTGTTTTACGTAACTCGTTGGTATGGCATAATCATATTTCACTTGAGCCTACGGCTCTCGCAAAATATGACTATGCTATTCTAACTCGTTACGTAAAACTCCCACCGGTTCAAACACACATCACGTTCTGTCTGTGTATGAATATTTATTAAGCCTTTACCTAATACGAAAGCAGACAACACTTACAAACAAAATTCTTGAATAAGAAATTTTTCATTTTTTGCGTCAGAAACATAGCTTATGACCTCTCATTGGAATGATCCCAAAGAGCTCATTCCAGTGAGGGGGTCATAAGCAATGTTTTTTGACAAAAAAATGAAAAAATAATGATAACTGAATGGTGATTTTTGTGAATATCACTGGCCGGTTTTGATCATTATTTTGGGTCAAAGGGTTAATGGAATGGGTCTCCAATTCTTCATGTATTCTTTTGGTTTGTTTTGTTTGGGAATGCATGTAATTATACCAGTTCTCTGCATACTGGAAAGCTCAGTTTTCGAGTATCCATTGTTTAAAGAATTGATTAATAAACACCCAATATCCTTCCAGAAGAATTTGTAGAACTCTACAGGGAAGCCATCAAGTCCGGGAGTTTTATTGTTCTTCACATTTTTTAACACTGCAAGACATTCTGAGTGTGTGTTAATTCACCTTCAAGAGATTGGCTTTTCTCTTCCTCTAAAAAATTTTGAAAGGGGTTATTAACGTCGAAGAAGACATCACTGTTGTCATTGGCAGCAACTGTAGGGTCAATTTGAGATGAGTACAGCCTTTGATAAAACAATTTTTGCTCGTTCAAGATATCCTTTAAATTTTCGGTTTTCTCACCCATATCCATAAATAATTTAGAAATTATTTTTTATGTGTAGTGTCTTCCAATTGCAGAAGTATTTTCTCAGCTTTTCACCTTTAACTCTCTATTTTGCTTTTGCTCTCATGATCATTCCTTGTATTTTTTGTTTCTTAGTGTCTTTAATTCTGTTTCTAGGGATTCTATTTCAGGAACAATTTCAGAGTTACCTCCATCTAATTCTAAATTTAGCTGATTTTAGTGTCTTTTCTTTTCATGAATTTCTTTGTTTTCCAAAACAACTGATCATTGATGTTTAAAACCTTATTGTTATTATTATTATTTCAGAGTCACTGTATCATGTTATTGTTTCCGCTATTACTGTTTTTGTTGTTGAAACATATTCCGGATCATTGAGAAGATCATTATTGAATTTCCAGAAACCCTTACCCCTTGGTTGTTTTATAAAAGTGAGTGTTTTGTCTATTGGGTTATGGTCAGGTCTGCATCAGAGTTTGATATTGGTGTTTTGAAAGAATATTTTTAAGTCTGATGACATCAAAAAATAGTCCAGCCATGCCATGTTATTTCCAGGTCCTTTCCATGTGTAATGTTTTGTCTCAGTATTTTTTAGTCTCCAAATGTCGCATAGGTCAAGTCCACCCATGAACTCATGAATTGTTTCATCAGCTTTTATATTATTTTGTGGCAAGTAGTTTTGGGTATCAACGCTGTAGGATTGAGGAACGTTCCAATCTCCCCCTATTAAAATTGAGCAATTGCCTAGATCTTCTATCTTGTTGAAAAAACTTTCATAAAATGATGGTCGATCATCGATTGAGCCATAAATCGCTGGGTAAGTCTTTGATCCTGAATCGTAATATCTAGAATGATATATTTTCCTGTTTTATCAATGTACACAATGTATACTGTATTTGTGAACATATTTCTGAATAGCTATTCCCCTGCTTGCACTCAAGTAATCACTGAAAAAGGCTTCTCACTCCCATTCACACTTCCAAGAGTTCTCCACACCCTTACATGAGTGAGTGTCCATCAAGAGAGAAATATCAAATTTTTCTCTGCAATGCAAGCATGAGGATTTCAGAAATTCACAGAACCTTAAAACAGGTTCCGTGTATTTGATGTCTGGGAACCCCACAGAACTTACTTGTTCCAATAAGAGCTATCAGGGAACCTATTTTTATTTCTTATTCATTCTGTACCAATTTTCTTATCCTGACTTCCAATTTAGGACCTACACATGTTTTAAGAGGAACCTAGAATATGAGGTGTATTGTTATATATGACAAGGTGAATACATTTGATGGCAAAAAAAATTAAAAAGTAAAACATATTTTCGGTGTTTTCATTTGTATATTTTGTGCCATTGAAAACTCAATTTAATAGCGACAGATGAACGGACGCAATGATGATCTGAGTCAGATGAGTGTATACAAGCAAGTGAAAAAGATAACAAAGAAAATACAGTCGTAACTGTAGGACAATGAAATACTTATTTCAGTTTTTCCTTTAAAATTGAACAAGTAAAAAATAATTCAACAAAAATTCTTCCCGTATTCTGATTAGGGATGGGCAAATCATCCACTGTAAAACATCCCGTTCAGGAAGGTAACTGTATTGAATTGATTGTGATGAAATGCCTGTAAAACGTGATGATAAATAAAGCTTGGAACACACCTCTTCTCCTTGGTTTTGCACAGAGCATTGTAAAATTGGAAGAACATATCTTGTATTTTAGCAAAGATATTTTCTCCTCATCGTCAGTTTCACCGATAGAAAGTTATGTTATTGTTTTCAATGTTACAGTTTCGTGTATTTGGCTTCACATGGTTTTGTTGTCAAACATGCTGAAATTGGGTGCATTCAATTATAATAAATAAGAATCAGAAACTTTTGGAAACACGCTTGCTCAGCAATCTGGATGCCCTCACTGAGATTGTCAACATAGCACAATGTTGTTACTGTTATGATCACTGTTTCATCAGTGATAAATAATACAGTTTCAGTCTTGGCAGAAAATGTTTAGTGTGTTTTAAATGACCCTTGATGAAAAACATAATGTTAAAAAATTTTCATTTCCGTGATTTTGCCCTGATGGAACCTCCACGGAAACGGAATGATCATTTCCGTGAAATCTGCATGCCTGCAATGCGAAAAAAAAGTCCAGGTATTTGGTAGTTTCTGAAGATAACCCTTGGTAGTTCAGACTTCCAATCACTATGCTACTCATTGATAACTATGTCTATTTTCTATATATATCTCTGCAACACTGTTTTAACTTGATCGTCTTAAACCCATGGCCGTATATTGTAGAGTAATAGACATTGTAATCAGGAATATTTGGGGTTTGGGTTTTTTTTTTATAAAAACAAAAAGTAATAACAAAGGTTTTGTAATGCGGGTGATATGGAAATGAAGCATTATGATCAGTTTTATTCAAAAGCTGATTTCCCATCTGGAAAAAACTGTATTATGTGGGGCCCCAATTAATTCACTGTTCTAAAAAAAAACCAAAAAACCTTGTTGCATAATTTTGGTCACCCCCAATAAATTATAACACAAGCAATTGGATTGACAGAGTTGGGCAAAGCCACATCAGTGATGTAAGGCTCTTATCCCTTTGAAACCTGATACGGTAGCGCCATTCCTAGAAATCATCTTTCACATTTATTTTTAGCTTAACTTGACAAAGTCAAGATAAGCTATTGCCATCACGCATGCGGAAGTCTGTCAGTCTGTTCACATTTTCCTTTAGCACAGGCTACACCCCATAGTTCTTATCTGATCGTCATGAAATGTCATATGCAGGTTTGAGGTCATGTCTAGATGAGAATGGCCCCTTTGGGTTTCGACTTGTCAACTGTGTTGGCTGCCCGAGCCCAAAACTCAAAAACTTTTAACAGTCTACAGCTCATATTTATGAAGGGATTTCATTGTAGCGTAGTAGGATGACTGTATAATGTCTAGATGAGAACATCCCCTTTTGGTCATGATCTGTCAACCGTGACGGCTGCTCAAACCTGAAACCCAAAAACTTTTAGCACAGTCTACAGGTCGTATTTAATATGCAGGGATTTCATTGTAACTTCATAGGGTGACTCTGTATGATGTCTAGATGAGAACATTCCCATTTGGTCGCGATCTGTCAACCAAGACGGCTGCCCGAGCCCAAAAACCAATAGCACAGTCAAGAGGGCGTATTTATGGAGGGATTTCATTGTAACTTGGTAGGATGACTCTGTATAATGTCTAGATGAGGACGTCCCCTTTTGGTTGCGATTGGTCAACTGTGATGGTTACACAGGCCAGAAGCCTAAAAACCTTAAACACAGTCAACAGGCCGTATTTCTAACCTGGTATGATGACTTGGTACAATGTCTAGATGAGAACGTCCCCTTTCAGTGGTGACTGACCGACCGACCGTGAAGCTGTCGGGCCTGAAGTCTGAAACCCGAAAACCTTTAACACTGTCTACAGGTCATATTTATGAAAGGATTTCATTGTAACTTGGTACGATGACTCTGTATAATGTCGAGATGAGAACTTCTCCTTTTGGTCGCAATCTGTCAACGGTGACGGCTGCCCGAGCCCAAAGCCTCAAAATCTTTAGTACAGCCTACAGGTCTTATTTATGAAGGGATTTCATTGTAACTTGGTAGGGTGACTGTATAATGTCTAGTTGAGAAAGTCCTATTTTGTCAGTGATGGCCGCACAGGCCTGTGACCTAGATTTTATTTAGCACAGTCTGCAGTTCATATTTATGAAGTGATTTCATTGTAACTTGGATGGATAACTCGATATGATGTCCAGATGAGACTTTCCTATTTTGGTCCCGATCAGTCACCTGTTACCGCCACCTGGTCTCATAACCTGGATTCATTTAGTACTGTCTGCAGGTTCTTCATATAAAGGGATTTAATAGTAACTTAGTAGGATAACTTTGTATGATATCTAGATGAGACTGTCCTATTTTGGTCATGTTTGGTCAACCATGACTGCCGAGCTGTGACCAAGATTCCTTTAGCAATGTTTACGAGTTATATTAATGAAGGGATTTCATTTGTAACTTGATAGGATGACTCATTTTGGAATAATTTCACTGTAACTTGGTAACATTAACTGTGAGGGCCACATTAACCCTCCTCTCAATTCTTTAGTACAGTCTTCACCTCAAATTATTTTTATTGAAAACATTGCATACAGGGTACAGAAATTAATATATTCTCAATTATCACAATTCCTGTCATATTTCGTAATCCTTTCATAAACATTGAACATTATCCTTTTCATCAAACACAACACACAGTCAAGTTAAGCTACAGTGTCATTGACACTTTCATTTACTCTTGCCACCCCCCACCCCCTCTAAAAAAGTCTATGACACCCCTCCTCATTTGGCTGTGTTTTCATTTTTCGTCCCAGATGCATAGCCTATGACCACATACTGGAAAGAGCTTATTATACCCCACGCAACGAAGTTGCAGGGGTATAATGTTTTTGACTGGTCCGTCCGTCAGTCAGTCCTACTTGTTTTCCGGGCTTTTTTTCTATACGCTTCCAGATATTGAGCTGATTTTTGGTATGTGAGTCTAACATGGTGGCCTACAGATCAAGTTTGCATTTTTTTTCGCTCCACTGATTTTTACCGAAATTACGGCCCTTGGACTCTGAAAAATTCATCAAAATTACAGTTTTCCGGACTTTTTTTCTACACGCTTCCAGATATTGAGCTGATTTTTGGTATGTGAGTCTAACATGGTGGCCTACAGATCAAGTTTGCATTTATTTCCGCTCCTCTGATTTTTACCAAAATTACGGCCCTTGGACTCTGAAAAATTCATCAAAATTACAGTTTTCCAGACTTTTTTTCTACACGCTTCCAGATATTGAGCTGATTTTTGGTATGTTAGTCTAACATAGTGGCCTACAGATCAAGTATGCATTTTGTTCCTCTCCACTGATTTTTACCGAAATTACGGCTCTTGAACTTTGAAAATTTCATCAAAATTACAGTTTTCCGAACTTTTTTTCTACACTCTTCCAGATATTGAACTGTTTTTGGGTATGTTAGTCTAACATGGTGGCCTACAGATCAAGTTTGCATTTTGTTCCTCTCCACTGATTTTTACCGAAATTACAGCCCTTGAACTTTGAAAAGTTCATAAAAATTAGTTTTCCAGACTTTTTTCCTACACGCTTCCAGATATTGAGCTGATTTTTGATATGTTAGTCTAACATGGTGGCCTACAGAACAAGTTTGGGTTTTGTTCCGCTCCACTGATTTTTACCAAAATTACGGCCCCATAGACTTTGAAAAGTTCATCAAAATTATAGTTTTCCGGGCTTTTTCTCTGCTTGAATTCTTTCAGTACCGTTGAAACTGCAGAACACTGTTTTCTGCAGTATTCCTAGAATCTATGTTTATTTTTAAAAAATGATTAGAGCTTGAAATATCGGGGCGTGTGGGGTATGTGAGCGTGCTCACTAAGGTTCTATATTTGAGCCTGCTCCAATGCAGGGCCATAAGCTATGTCTCCAAGATGGAAAAAGAAACTTTTTGTTTTTCAAGAATTTTTTGCAAGTGTTAACTGCTAACTGCATTGGGTTTAGAGTCAACTACCACCCCAATGGCAATCTATGTGCAAGATTCGCAAAAAAAATTGTTGTTCGACTTGGGCAGAAGGTAAAAAGTTCTCTCAGTGAGAAGTCTCCTATCCTGTTGAAAGCTGATATGGTAGCGCCATTCCCAGAAATCATCAAAGTCAAGATAAGCTATTGCCATCATGCTTGCAGAAGTCTGTTAGTCTGTTAGTCTGTGAGTCTGTTCACATTTTCCTTTAGCACAGGCTGCACCCTGTAGTTCTTGTCCGATCATCGCAAAATTTCATATGCGGGTTTGAGGTCATGTCTAGATGAGTACGTCCCCTTTTGGTCGCAATCGGTCAACTGTGTGGGCTGCCCGAGCCCAAAACACGAAAACCTTTAGCACAGTTTAAAGGTCGTATTTGTGAAGGTATGTCATTGTGACCTGGTAGGATGACTCTGTATAATGTCTAGATGAGAACGTCCCCTTTTGGTCCTGATCTGTCAACCATGACTGCTGCCCAAGCCTGAAACCCCAAAACTTTTAGCACAGTATACAGGTCGTATTTATGGAGGGATTTCATTGTAACTTGGTAGGATGACTTCTAGATGAGAATTTCCCCATTTGGTCACGATCTGTCAACAGTGATGCCTGCCCTAGCCCAAAACCCGAAAACCTTTAGCACAGTCTGCAGGTCTTATTTATGGAGGGATTTCATTGTTAGTAGGATGACTCCAGATAATGTCTAGATGAGAACATCCCCTTTTGGTCATGATCATTCAACCATGACAGCTGCCCAAGCCCAATACCGGAAAAACCTTTAGCACAGACTACAGGTCATGTTTATGAATTGGATTTCATTGTCACTTTGTCAAATGACTCAGTATAATGTCAAGATGAGGACGTCTCCTTTTGGTTGCGATGGGTCAACTGTGATGGCTGCACAGGCCCGTAACCCGAAAACCTTTAGCACAGTCTACAGGCCGTATTTATGAATGGATTTTATTGTAACTTGTTGGGATGACTCTGGAATGACCTTGTCCATCCGTCCGTCTGCCCATAGACATAAATATTGGCCAGAGATTTTCTCAAGACTTTTATGGACCATTGTCATCAAAATTTGATATGAATATTCACCACCATGGGAATCTGTGCACCTGCGATTATAGTTCCGGTCAGACTATTTTTGCTAAAGTTATGCCCCTTCTTCACATGCCTAAGAATGCTAGAATTTTGTCCGGAGATTTTCTCAGAGGTTTATGGGTCGATTCCTTTGAAACTTGGTATGGGTATTCACTACCATAGGAACCTGTGCACCAGCAATTATAGTTCTGATCAGATTTTTTTTGCCAGAGTTTTGCCCATAGAATAATTAATTTTGTCCGGAGATTTCCACAGATGTTTATGGGTTGATTCCTTTGAAATTTGGTATGGCTGTTTACTGTCATGGGAACCTGTGCACCAGCGATTATCGTTTTGATCGAAATTTTTTTGCCAGAGTTATGCTCCTTTTCATCTTAGAATTCCGGAATTTTGTCCAGAGATTTTCTCGGATGTTCATTGTTCGATTTTGTTCACTACCATGGGAACCTGTGCACCAGCGATTATAGTTTTGATTGAAATTTTTTTGCCAGAGTTATTATCCTTTTCGTCTTTTCCTTTGAAATTTGGTATGGCTGTTTAATGTCATGGGAACCTGCGCACCAGCGATTATCGTTTTGATCGAAATTTTTTTGCCAGAGTTATGCTCCTTTTCATCTTAGAATTCCGGAATTTTTTCCAGAGATTTTCTCGGATGTTCATTGTTTTTGTTCACTACCATGGGAACCTGTGCACCAGTGATTATAGTTTTGATTGAAATTTTTTTGCCAGAGTTATTATCCTTTTCGTCTTCGAATGCCTGAATTTTGTCTGGAGATTTTTTCGGATGTTTATTGTTCGATTCCATTGAAAGGTGGTATGGATGTTCACTACATGGGAACCTGTGCACCAGTGATTATAGTTTTGATTGGATTTTTTTTGCCCGAGTTATGCCCCTTTTTGTCTTAGAATAGTTAATTTTGTCCAGAGATTTTCTCGGTTACTTATGGGTAAATTCCTTTGAAACTTGGTATGGATGTTGACTATCATAGGAACCTGTGCACCACTGATTATAATTTTGATCAGACCTTTTTGCCAGAGTTATGCCCCTTTTCATCTTAGAATGCCTGAATTTTGTCCAGAGATTTTCTCAGATGTTTATGGGCGGATTCCTTTGAAACTTGATATGGATGTTCACTACCATGGGAACCTGTTCACCTGCAATTATAGTTTTGATCAGATTTTTTGATCAGTTGTTCCCCTCTTCATCTTAGAATAATCATAGCAGTGGGGGTGGTGGGGGGGGGGTCGAAGGGGTGGTTTCGACAGGCCCTTCTGGAGTAGTCATACCTCTGGTTTCACTGTAAATTGGTAACTTCGGTTGACATACATTAACTGTGAGGGCCACACTAACCCACCCCTCAATTCTTTAGTACAGTCTGCACCTCAAATTATTTTTAGGTCACCTTGACAAAGTCAAGCTGAGCTTATCTAATCACTCTCCGTCCTTCATCCGTCCGTCCATCTGTCATACCGTCCATCCATCCATCTCTCCATTCTTCAACACCATGTTTTGGTCTTCTCTAAAACCACTGGGTCAATTCAAGTGTAAGTTTGAGTGAGTGATGTTCCCAAAGAGGCATTGCATTTTTGTTCAATTCAACATGCCCTGCCCCATAGGGAGGAGATGGGGGAAAATGCTCCAAAATATTTTTTAAATCTTTTTCTCATGAACCAGTGAGTACAATAACTTGATATTTGTTATGGAGCTTTCTTTTGAGGTGTAGAATCCAGTTTGTTCAAATAAAGTTCGTGAAGCAATATTTGGCTTTGTAATGGGAGGGGTAAGATTTTTGGCCCCACCCAAAATTTCTGTTTTCTAAAGCGATGGTCTGATTTGGACCAAATTTAGTATGTGGTATTATTGGGTCATAAGACTTGACTCATGCAAAAAAAAACCTCCAGGAGCTAAAAATAGAAATATTTTCAAATGCCCATATTTTCCAAACCACATGGAACAGAGAACTGTTATTTGGAATGAAGCATCCTTTGGACCAGTAGAATTGAATGTTATACAAAAATTCCATCGGTTATGTGAGGGCGTTCTGTTGGAGGCATCAAAAAAATGCTGAGTCGGCATATTTGCAAAAATTTTAAAAATCTTTTCTCCAGAACAATTGTTAGAATCTTTTGATATTTGGTATACAGCTTCCTATCCATAGGGTGGTCGGATACAAGTGTATTAAAATGAACCCCATTGGTTCATATTTGGGCCCACTACAGGAGCCCAAATTTTTAACTTAGGGCAATATAGGGAATAATCTTTAAAAATCTTCTTCAGAACCACCAGTCAGAATCTTTTAACGTTTGGTATAACTCATTGTTATGAGGGTCAGATTCAAGATTGTTCAAACCAAGTCCTAGGTTAATATTTGGGCTTCCTGTGGAAGCCCAAATTTTAACTAAATACAATATGGGGATAATTTTAAAAAATTTTCTTCTTCAGACCCAACAGTCAGAATGCTTTCATATTTGGTATACAACATCTCTAGGGGGGTTAGATTCAAGTTTGTTCAATTCGAGTGCCTGGGTTAATATTTCGGCTCCCTATGGGAACCCAAATTTTAAATTATTGCAGTATGAGGGAATTTCTTCAAAAATCTTCTTCAGGTTCACCAGTTAGAATCCTTTCATATATGGTTTACAACATCTCTAGTGGTGTCAGATTCAAGTTTGTTCAAATTGGGTCCCTGTGCTAATATTTGGGCTCCCTATGGTAGCCCAAATTTAAACTTAGTGAAATATGAGGAAATTTCTTTAAAAATCTTCTTCTTCAGATCCACCAGTCAGAATGCTTTTATATTTGGTATACAACATCTCTGTGGGGGGGGGGGGGGGGGGGGGGGGGGGGAGGGGGGTGGGGGGGGGGGGGTGCAGATTCAAGTTTGTTCAAAGTTTGTTCAAATTGGGTTCGTAGGTTAGGTTAATATTTGGGTTCGCTATGGTAGTCCAAATTTTAACTTGGTACAATATGAGGAAATTTCTTTTCTCTATGGTAGCCCGGATTTTAGCTTAGTGCAATATGAGGAAATTTTTTAAAATCTTCTTCAGATCCACCCAGTCAGAATGCTTTCATATTTGGTATACAACATCACAAGGGGGATCAGATTCAACTCTGTTCAAATCGAGTGCCTGGGTTAATATTTGGGCTTCCTATGGGAGCCAGAATTGGCCATGTAGCTGAAGAATTAGAATTTTTGTATTCAGTACCCTCCAGAGGTTTGTAACTAAGATTAATCCACATTGGTTGTATCAAGGGGCTTCATAGGGCAGGTCCACTTTACACATTATGATCAGCTGAAGGAAAGGCATAATGCTTGGGACTATTTAGTCACTCCTGAGGAGCTTAATGATTGACAATGTATCCTATAGATATGGATTACTTAATGTAGATTCATTCTTGGACTCTGTTTATAATCATTTTCTCTTCAAGGTGAGCACTTCAGGCCCCGTGGGGCCTCTTGTTATTGAAAAAAATACCATACAGGAACAGAAATTAACATATTCTCAATTATCAAAATTCTTGTCATATTTCATAATCCTTTCATAAGCGTTGAACATTATCCTTTCTATCAAACACAATACACGGTAACCTCCCAAAACTTCTACGGCCAAAACTTCTACAGTCTAAAACAACATATTTCAGGGTCCAAAGCATAATTAATATTGTGCATGTTACCTTAACTTGTGAATGGGATTGTCCAATTAAATAAAAACACAGTATGTGAAAAATGGGTTGTTTATTACTAATTTTATGATAAGGCACATATAAATTAAAAGTTGTTTTGATTTTTGATACAAAATTAAATTAAATACAAGTAGTTCATAATAAATAGAAGTAGTTTTGATTTTTGACATATGTCATGATTAGGCGCGTATAATTAAATACAGGTAGTTCATAATAAATAGAAGTGGTTTTGATTTTTGACACAAAATTAAATACAGGATATAAGTAGTTTTGATTTTTGACATAAAATTAAATACATTTAGTTCCTAATAAATATAACAATGGAGTTATAACAAAAGATATAACAGTTGATTTAGTACAAAAAAAAATATTTTTTTTTAGGTTTAGGTAAAGGGTCAACCTCAACCTAATCTCAGAAGATGACCTACAACATCTAAAAATCCTAAGTTTGTCTTTTGTCCTCTATTTAACTGCTCCTTCAAATGACGATTTTCCATTTCTGTGTAGACACATTTTCTGCTTGGTGGGGCTGCACCAAAATCTAATTGTCCAATTTTTGCTCTGTCTGCATTTTCTACATTTTTTATGACTTCAATAAAATGGTAAATGTTGGGATGACAGTGAGGTAATGTCCTGTTCAGTCGGTTATGAAACCCTTCTAGATTGTTGTTAGTTCATGGTCCAGTTGTGAGGTTATGATTCCACATGTAGATTGGGTACCTTGCATCATCGTCAACCCAGGTAGTCACTATGTAGTCATTGAAGTCTGTAGCTCTTGAGACCTCTGGTGTAGAGCTCATGACATCAACCCAAGTGTCTTGTATAGTATTTTCGGGAAGGAGTGCTAGACCAGCAGCCCTACGGACCCATTTTTGTACCTCAATGTCCTCTGGATATGTGGTTGAACCAGTACGTGCATGTATAATGTAAACTTGATTCCAAAGATCAGGAGAAGAAGTGAATGTTCCATCCATATATATGGTTTCATCTGACTGAAGTGACTCGAGCTGTTCAGTGGTGAAAAAATCCAGAGTTTTGTCATCCTCACCATCTGTGAAAAGAAGAAATGGTCATCCATCTAATGTATTTGTCCAGTGTCCATCAAGATTGACCTCTGACCTGGTTTGTGGTAAAGTGGGTATAGTCTTCTGCCTGTGTCTGTATAAGGCATGAATTATTGATGGAAATGAAGGAACCTGGTGAACTTCATTCGGGTTTTGTCTTGCTACCTCCTCGTTGTACATAGTGTGCATCTGTGTAGTTTCGTCTCTGGCTCTCTTTCTCATAGAACTCATGAATCTGACTTGGTTGCTGTCTTCTGGGCCATGTGAATGTTCAGTTACATTTTTTTAAAATATCTCCCACAGTTGTGCAACGTCCTTTACATGTAGACAATACACACTTCCAATGGATGCATGTCTTTCTAGCAACATTCTTGTTATACAAATATCCATCTTGGAGTACTTGGGAAGTTCCTTTCTGTGACATAACAAACTCTACTTTTCTCAAACCAGCCATTCTGATATTTTTGATGACATGAAATGAAGAGATACTTCATTATATACCATTTTTAAAACTCATCACAATTATATTCACTGACTAAAATTAACTTTATTTAATATTATTTTGTGATTTGTTGTTACTATATACACATACAACTCATCAAATTTTATTATTAAGATGAGCAGTTATGTGATCTCCTAATCACTGTTTGGTTTGTTCCATTGCAAAAATAGGTGTGAATAATTAACTGACCAATAACAGTGTAGAAGTTCTGGGTTGTAGAAGTTTTGGGAGATAACCCAATACACAGTTAAGTTAAGCTACAGTGTCATTGGCACTTTCATTTTTTCTGTTCCCCCCGCCACCCCCCCCCCCCCCCCAAAAAAAACCCAAGTCCATGACATCCTCCACATTTTTCTGTGCTTTCTTTTTATGTCCCAGATGCATAGCTCATGACCCCCTCACCAGAACAGACTCATTGACCTCGCTCCAATGCAGGTCCAGGGCTTATATTCCGTCTGAATTTGTGAGAATCCATTTGGATTCTCGTGAAAATGGTTGCGAGAATCCATACCTACTATGAGTGTCCCAGGATCCCATTACGCCACCATGGTTGAACCACTGTTGTATACTGATAACACATGTTAACCTTTTACCCAACACACCTTTTTAATTTTTAAAACTAAATTTGATAATTTTTAAACAATAAATAATAAATAAATGATAAAATAATTAAATGAACAATATTTACCAATAAAATCTTACAAATATGGCTGTCGTTGGAACCGGCTCAATGAGCCGGTTCCAATGACAGCCATATTTGTAAGATTTTATTGACAAAGTGTCAGGATATTTCAGGTCATGTTAGCCTTCTATTGGTTAATTTGTTGCCGCTGTGTTAGTTAAAGGGTTAAATAGACTCAATCTTTTTCACTCAAATCCTAGCAGAGGTGTAGCAAGAATCTACACGGATTCTCGCCGGTTTTATTGCGCGAATCTTTGTGCGAATCGATTCTCGGATTCTCGTCGAAATATAAGCCCTGCAGGTCCATAAGCTATGCTGCCCAGACAAGAAAAGAAAGTTTTAGTATTTTACAAATTTTCTGAAACTGTTGTCTCCTATCTGCATTGGGCATAGAGTCATCTAAATATTTGTCAGTGACGTCTCACTACAGCTAAGCTACAATTCTGTGATTAAAAATGTGCTTAATTCTGCCATTAACTGTAATGCTGAAACAGTTGGCCCATTTTTGTAACCATCTAACCATCGGGCATAACCGGCTATCCATTAATTTTAACCACTGGTATTATTGCATTGTCTACGATGCAAATCAGTAAGAAATGGGGAGTAACAGTTCAAAACACTGCCACCTGACTTCCGCAAAACGTAAACAAACAAACACCATCGAGTGCCAATGAGAATTGCCAATGTGCAAACGATCGTTAACAATTTATATGACTGCAATGGTCCCAGATAACAGTTTTGATACATCGTAACTATGGTCACCCTGCATTGCCCAGTCATAAAAACAGGCCTTGCCATTTGAAAATCACAGGTGCACGACATGTGAAAATCACTGGTGCACAGCATGCAGCACACCTGAAACCAAAATGACGTGTGCAATTTGTTCCCACGGGCACGCATTTGAAGTGAAGAATAAATGTCATTGATATTGGTTAAGAATTTTCCAACCTGTTTGTAAATTGTAGTTTGGCATAGTTATTAGTTAACTGTATTAGCAAGAGCCTCTTACCTTGAGTGGCTTGAATTTGATATGATCATAGGGTGAATACGTAATCCTAGTTTTTTGAATATCTTTTTCTGTCCACTGGTAAGACAAAAGTCTCAAACAGTTCCACGTTTACATTTACCTGTTCCTTGCAATAAATTTTCTGGCGGGAATATGTTGCGAGGCATGAAAGGGGAGTGGTAAGAAATTATTATATGCCCTATTGGGCAAGAGTTCCTTGCCCGACATTGACAATTGAAAAACAAATTTTACAATGCTAGATTTTTAAATAGGTTTTTTATGACATACATTCATACTTTTAAACAGTTCAATAAAATCAAAACATGTTTTTTCGGAAACACATTTGTAAAGTACCAAACAGTCAATTTATTCTGAAAGCAACATTACTCACACTGAGTGATTTTTTCAGCATTATAATCTGCAATTAACAACACCTCATCAAAGAGAAGAATGTCAAATTTGTCTGTAGAAGACAATGTTACACGGACAGGCATGTGCTCACTGCTACCCAGGCAGAAAACAACCTGCAGTGAACTTGACTGTTGGCAGTTTGATACAAAGTAATAGACATTTATCCGTGACTCGACATCCCAAGCAACCGAAATAACTGTTCATTCAACATTCCAACAGCTTAACACTTGCATGTTACATTGACAACACATCATTGTAAATTGACAAATGTTTGGCAGCTTTGACAATGCTTGTGTCAGAAAAACAATTCTAACATCTGAATACTATTTATTTTCCCGACGCTATCCCATAAACTATAGGTATAGCAGTTATCCAGCTGACAGCTTTTCCAACTGGTTATGCCGATAACCGGTTACAAACCAGTTATTCAACTAACCGTTGCAGCACTAATTAACTGTGTTAATATTGTGATATTTGTAAGATTAATCAAAACTCTTTTTGATCGAGACATCAATATCTGGTGCGAAGAACAGTTATTTTTGCATCCTGAAAGCAGAGAGGCACTTCAATGGCATTCTGTGTGCAAGATTCACAAAAAGGTTATTGTTCAAGTTGGGCAAAGGGTAAAATTTATTTATTGGTGTTTAAGGTCACATATTTCTGCACAGTGGCCAATCATGGCCACAACATGGAGATAAAGCCAAGTTTAGTCAATTGTTTATACCCCTGTTGCCCATTTTAGAGGACTGAAAAATAATAACATCTGTCTAAACTATGCCGGCTCACTTGCCAATGCAATTACCAAAATAAATTTTGCCAATTCATTTGCTAATAACAGTAACTAAACCCAGTCAACTGTGATGAGCGCAACACCAGTAGAGGAATTCACCAATGCATTTGTCAAAACTGGCATTTACCAAGACACTCTCCAAAACAATGCATGAATTCACCAATGTATTCGCCAAGTTCAGACATATGTAAGGCCCTTACTACAAAGACCAGCACAATTCACCTCTCATGAAGTTCAACCTCTAAGAAACCGGTTAGGCACGGAAGTTAAATTTGTTAGGGATTATCAGAACAGCGGCCCTCTTGGACTTTCTGGATTAGTTTAAAATTTATCACTAAGGGCAATTAAGTTGTATTTATTTGAAGGCAATCTCCAGTGAAATGTAATGATGCAATTTTGATGAATAAATTTACAATTAAAATACAAAATATCAAACTCAATTTTCCAGCACTCTACCAGTTAACTGTTTAAGAATCTACATGTATCAATAAATATAAAATCTTAGGCCTATAAAAAAATGTGTAATTTCTCAGGCAATTTTCCCATTATGTGAGAAAAAAAATTTTCAGCAGTGCAAATTGCCCATAATGCAATTAAATTTAACCAACTATATCTTGTTTGACAGAGCTAAGATGTAGTTGGTTAAATGTTTAGTCCTACAGGTGCCCAAAAGTATCACTGAAAACGTTTTCAAGTAAAAAAAAAGAGTGACGTTGCAGATTTCAAAGGAGATGCTTCAGAAACATGAATTTTTTTAATAGTCTTGAAGAAAAATTTGTTTCTTATGTGTAATTTTATTTTCATTACTAGGTGATTTACAAAGACATCTGCTGAGACACACCAATGAAAGACCATTCTCTTGTAGTCTTTGTCCAAAGACATTCACTAGGAAGCAATATCTTAAAGAACACATGAACATTCACAGTGGACAGAAGCCATACTTCTGCAAGTCCTGTGGAATGTCTTTCCCTGATATGTCAAATTACTATAGACACATGAAAAAACACAAAATCAAATTAAAAAAAGAGGAGGAGCAGTTGGAGCAAGCTGAAGATGGTGCAGTAAACAATAGTGTGAATAGTGAAGGTGGTAATACAGAGATGACAACTTTCAGTTTGAATAATGAACAGATTCGCATCCATTTCAGTGAATCAGATTTAAATGTGAATTTGACTCCCGAAGAGACTGGTCAGCATGTAGCTAATGAGACTACCTCTGAGGTGTATGAGGTAACAGAAGTTGATGGAAACAGTGTTCATTCAAACAGTGACCAGTCCACACAGCTCATTATTACAACAGTTGATTTTTCAGCTATTAACCTTCTAGCAAATGCCACAACACAGTTCACATTGCCCTAAAATATACAAGATCTTTTTAAATGGTGTTTTGTTTTTCCTTGAACCCCATCACACGAAAGCTTGCATATTTATTTATTTCATTAGGCCTAAAAAGGTTAAAAATCTGTTTCTCAGGCACTCTGGCATAGTCCTTTTGGCTGCCACATGCAAACCAATGCAAACTTAAAAAATAAAAATTAAATGGTTTATGTCTGATATTTTGCCCAAGTATAAACTTTAGCACTCACGGGATGAAATACACCACCACCCATACTATTCTGTATAGTATGAGGCCTAAAACATAAAACAAACTAAGAACATGAATTTTTGATGGCAAAGAAATAATTACAAAAATAAAATAAAAAACCACCCACCCACATGCAATTTTACAAAAAATGGTCTGAGAAACAGAAGATCTACTTTGTGGGGCTTAACTGATACTAATTGAATATTTACAACATATTGTAATTATGACTGAAATAAGTGCCATGATTGAAAAGTTGATACTAGTTTACTAGTTTCATGCTAGTTTTTATACCATGACAGTCACAGCCTAACACTTTTCATGTCATCAAAAGTCATATATGGGAAAAATTATAGCATTGACTTGATGCCATCTTAAGGGGCACTGACAAGGTTTCGACAATTCTCACTGACATTCCTGCAGTCCTGTTGTATAGACATCAGTGATTTCCATGCATTGTCATGCTAGATTTGCCTTGGTATCTAATTGAATGTTAAGGTAAATTTAGTGACCTTGACTAATTATAGTTCAGTTTACAGAATAATCATGCCAAATACATATTCCACCAGATAGGAAATCTTGTAACGTTTGTCTTTGGCATGATTGTTATGTAAACTGAAATATCATTGCTAAAAATTTTCTAATTTACCTAATATACTTAAACTGACATAATTATTGTCATAATGTTTTTGGATCCTCAGGATTTTGAGACCCACTATGGCACTTCCACACCATGGTGCTCATGGATTTCAAAAACAGTGAACGATCAAGAGTGCTCCTCGAAAATCCTGCTCAAGTCAGTGTGTTAATTTCATTCCAAAATGCATAAAACGCTCATTAGTTCAGTTAATGTTAACAAATCTGCTGAGAGATGATTCCACACTGTGTGTACATTGACCCAAAACATCAAAGCATCACTAACCCTTTGTCACTTTTGAAGAGGGTAGCACATGTGTACAACTGTACATGTTATAAAAATCCAGCTGAAGGCAAGATGTTCGATTGTGTGTTTTGTCAATTTGATTCAATAAACAATCCAAGCTCAGTTTGCTAGTCAGCTCTTAAAGTGTGTCAGAGGCAAGGTCAACTGAGCTTTATAAGTTTGTGTCAAGTTGCGAAATCCGTTATGCAGTGAGTGAAACAAAGCCTCATAGGTGTGTTCATATGTCAGTCTGAGAAGCATCATGACATGATGGGGAGTTTCTATTTTGATTTTGGAATTTCCTCACATAGAGAACAGTTGTGTGCAAGCAGGTTAAAATAAATTGTGTTATGATTTAATAATTTGCCGGGAAAATACCTCTTGAAAATCAACTGAAAATAATGTTTATGAGCACGGTTTTATTACAAAGTCAAGACAAGCTATTGCCATAACGTGTGCAGAAGTCTGTTAGTCTGTGAGTCTGTTCACATTTTCCTTTAGCAGAGGCTGCACCCTGTATTTCTTATCCACTCGTCACAAAATTTCATATGCAGGTTTGGGGTCGGGTCTAGATGAGAACATCCCCTTTTGGTCGCGGTCAGTCAACCGTGATGGCTGCTCGAGCCCAAAACCCCAAAACCTTTAGCACAGTCTACAGGTACTATTTATGAAGGGATTCCATTGTAACTTGGTAAGATGCCTCTGTATAATATCTAGAAGAGAATGTCTCCTTTTGGTCATGATCTGTCAACCGTCATGTCTGCCCGCACCCGAAACCCAAAAACTTTTAGCACAGTCTGCAGGTCATATTTAATATGAAGGGATTTCATTGTAACTTGGTAGGATGACTCCGTATGGTGTCTAGATGAGAATTTCCCTATTTGGTCGCAATCTGTCAACTGTGTTGACTGCCCGAGCCCAAAACCCGAAAACCTTTAGCACAGTCTACAGGTCGCATTTATGGAGGGATTTCATTGTAACTTGGTAGGTTGATTTCATATAATGTCTAGATGAGAACGTCCCTTTTTTTCGCGATTGGTCAACTGTGATGGCTACAGTGGCCCGAAGCCCGAAAACCTTTAGCACAGTCTACAGGTCATATTTATGAAGGGATTTCATTGTAACTTGGTAGGATGACTCCAGATAATGTCTAGATGAGAACGTCCCCTTTTGGTTGCGATTATTTAGCCATGACGGCTGCCCAAGCCCAAAACCTGAAAACCTTTAGCACAGTCTATAGGTCGTATTTATGGAGGGATTTTATTGTAACTTGGGTAGGTTGACTCCATATAATGTCTAGATGATAACGTCCCTTTTTGGTCGTGATTGGTCAACTGTGATGGCTACAGGGGCCCGAAGCCCAAAAACCTTTACCACAGTCAACAGGTCATATTTATGAAGGGATTTCATTGTAACTTTGTAGGATGACTCCAGATAATGCCCAGATGAGAACGTGCAATCAAATTACACAATACTTTTTCTTGAAATTTTGGATGACGAAGCGAGAAACAAAATGGTGAGTTAAGTGTTCTTTGTGAGGCAAATTCAGTGTATGATATTCCATCAGGAAATTGGTATGTTGACTTACAATTTCCACAT
Organism: Pictodentalium vernedei; assembly: GCA_031216915.1. Classification (NCBI taxonomy): domain Eukaryota; kingdom Metazoa; phylum Mollusca; class Scaphopoda; order Dentaliida; family Dentaliidae; genus Pictodentalium; species Pictodentalium vernedei. Next base: position 385,054,909 of record CM062296.1, read on the forward strand.
CCCTTCCTGATGCTGCACCCCCTCCCCCCCCCCCACCCACACAAACACACCTCCACACCCACTCACAACTACGCTCCTAAATACCCAAAGTGGCAAGCAACTGAATGCACAACTGGGTTTTAAAAAATCGAAAGACTAGATCCCCCACTCATATTCCTGTATTTGTCTATCAATCTGCCCATTCTTCACCAATACAGTGGAGTGCACTAAATTCAACATCTCTGAACCCTATACCCAACATAATGGCAAAAACATCCCAGCGCCATTCACAAAAATCACAATTCAATTTTCATTATTTTTTCTTTCTTTTTTTTTGTCTCAAAAACATAGCTTATGACCCAGCTTATGGCCCTCTTTGGAATAAACTTGTTGAGCTCATTCCAATCATGGGCCATAAGCTATGTTTTTGACACAAAAAATGAAAAGAATTAGGCTAAAATTTTTTAAGATTTAGGTTCTCCGGCACGGCCATATTGGTTTAGACCCCCCTCCCCCCCCCCCCCCCCCCCCACACACCCATTGGAAATTCTTTTGCCTACTAAACAAACCCCAGTAAAATGCATCAGATACAACAAAAATAGGCAATACAACACATGTGCATCAATTTCCTTCCAGTTTACCGGGTAATATCAACCTGCATTGATATGTTACAAGTCCCCATTGTGAAGCGTAAGCATTTGATTGCTTATTGGATGGTAATTTTATTATTGACATTGCAAGCCAAAATTATTCTCTTGGTCATAATCCCAAAATGGCAAGATCAAATGAATTCTATCATTATTAATACAGATTATGCAATCAGATAATTATGAATAGAATTTGATTGGTATCATCTTCAAAAATTTGTGGTTTCTGTTATCGACTTTTGAATGTAATGATTATCACACTTTTCTATAAATAGCGAACTGTCCCACCAGATATGATTTTCGAGTATTTGATGATTTCAACAATTCTCTTTAACTTGGGTTGATGATATTCCAACTTGTTTTCCAAAATTATTTGTTTTGTATTTTTGTGTTTTTCAAGTTTAAGCTTTTTTTTGTTTTCTATCCTGATAGAGCTACTGACAAAATTTGATTTACATTGAAAATAATGGTTCTGTGTCATTTGGTATTATATTGGTATATTGTTTATAGGGCATGGCAGGTCTGTGACTCTGTATATTGCTTATTGGATGGTAACTGTAGGCAATGGGAAAAACATTAAAAAATCTTCTTCTCCAGATCCAGCAGGCAGAATCTTTTGATATTTGGTATGCAACATTGTAGGGTGGATCTGATTCAGGTTTGTTCAAATCGGCCCCCTGGGTTCATATTTGGGCTCGGTATAGGAGCCTGATTCGAACTTAGTGCATTTCAGGCAAATTTCTTAAAAAATCTTCTCCAGATCCAGCAGGCAGAATCTTTTGATATTTGGTATGCAACATTGTAGGGTGGATCTGATTCATGTTTGTTCAAATCGGCTCCCTAGATTCATATTTGGGCTCACTATAGAAGCTTGAATTCGAACTTAGTGCATTTCAGGCAAATTTCTTCAAAAATCTTCTCCAGATCCAGCAGGCAGAATCTTTTGATGTATGGTATGCAACATTGTGGGGTGGATCTGATTCACGTTTGTTTAAATCGGCTCCCTGGGTGTATATTTGGACTCAGTATAGGAGCCCAAATTTGAACTTAGTGCATTTCAGGCAAATTTCTTTGAAAATCTTCTTCTCAAGATCCAGCAGGCAGAATCGTTTGATATTGGGTATGCACCATGCTTAGGGAGGTGAAATACAAGTTTGTTCAAGCCAAGTCCCTGGGTTCATATTTGGTAGCCCGAATTATAACTTAGTTCAAAATGAGGAATTTTCTTTAAAAATCTTCTTCTTCAGATCCAGCAGTCGGAATGTTTTGATATTTGGTATGCAGCATCCTTAGGAGGGTGAGATTCAAGTTTGTTCAAGCCACGCCCCTAGGTCTATATTTGGACTCACTGTGGGAGCTCGAATTGTAACTTAGTTCAAAATGAGGAATTTTCTTAAATAATCTTCTTCTGCAGATCCAGCAGTCAGAATGTTTCGATATGTGGTATGGTGCATTCTTAGGGGGGTGAGATTCAAGTTTGTTCAAGCCATGTCCCTAGGTCCATATTTGGACTCACTGTGGGAGCCTGAATGATAACTTAGTTCAAAATGAAGAATTTTCTTTAAAAATCTTCTTCTTCAGATCTAGCAGTCGGAATGTTTTGACATTTGGTATGCAGCATCGTTAGGGGGTGAGATTCAAGTTTGTTCAAGCCATGTCCCTAGGTCCATATTTGGGCTCACTGTGGGAGCTTGAATTGTAACTTAGTTCGAAATGAGGAATTTTCTTTAAAAATCTTCTTCTTCATATCCAGCAGTCGGAATGTTTTGATATTTGGTGTGCAGCATCCTAGGGGGGTGGGGGGGGGGGGGGGGGGGGGGTGGGTATTCAAGTTTGTTAAAGCCAAGTCCCTGGGTTCATATATGGGCTCCCTGTGGGATTGAGTATGAGGAATATTCTTTAAAAATCTTCTTTTTTTTTAGATCCACTGGTCAGAATCTTTGGATATTTGGTATAAGCTTTTCTTAGGAGGAGCAGATGCAACTTGTTGAAATCAATTCTCTGGGTTGATATTTAGGCTACCATGTCAGGTGAGCACCCTCAGACTCCCTGGGGTCTCTTGTTTATAGACATATTTGGTCTATGTACAGCCAGTTCAGGCATTCAGTCTATTACATCTTGTTTAACAGAGGTCTATGAGCTCTGTGTGACAGAAAAATGCTCAGGTTATAAAATTACCAAATCCCTGTCAGTTAACAGGGTTCACAGACCTGGAACAAAATTTATACTTTTTGATATGATTAACAATTTGTCAAAATAAAAAGCAAGAAAGCAAGGACATTCAATGACACAGTCATGAATTTTGATTTGTTTAATTTATTTATTAACTCAACTGACTAAAAGTCAAGAGGATTTTAAGTGATCACTTTTTGTCCATCGTCTGTCCATCCATTCGTCCATCCGCCGTGAACTTTACATTATCGGTTTCTCATAAACCTCAGAGAATTGAACCAAATTTGATGTGCATGTTCCTTTTCATATGTCAATTCAAGTTTGTTCAAATAAAGTTGCCACACTCACAGGGGGCACCACAAGTGGCATTACCCATCTGTCCGTCCGTCGTCCATCCAGCGTGAACTTTACATTATCGACTTCTCATAAACCACAGGGCCGAATTGAACCAAATTTGATGTGCATGTTCCTTATCATATGTCTATTCAAGTTTATTCAATTAAAGTTGCCATGCCCACAGGGGGCACCTCAAGGGGCAGTACTCTGGTAGCACTCATAAATTGTTTTCCAAAATTAAAAAAATCTTCTCCTCCAGAACCATCTGTTAGAATCTTTTGATATTTGGTATATAGGTCAGATTCAAGTTTGTTCAAATTGAATCCCTGGGTTAATAATTGGGCTCCCTGTAGGAGCCCAAATTTTAACTTAGTGAAATATGAGGAGGAAATTTCTTTAAAAATCTTCTTCTTCAGATCCACCAGTCAGAATGTTTTGTATTTGGCATACAACATCTCTAAGGGGGTCAGATTCAAGTTTGTTCAAATTGGGTCCCTGAGTTAGTATTTGGGCACTCTATTGGAGCCCAAAGTTTAACTTGGTGCAATTTGAGGAAATTTCTTTAAAAATCATCTTCTTCAGATCCAGGAGTCAGAATCCTTTCATAATTGGTATACAACATCTATAGGGGGGTCAGATTCAAGTTTGTTCAAATCGAGTCCCTGGGTTTATATTTGGGCTCCCTAAGGGAGCCTGAATTTTAACTTAGTGCAATATGATGGAATTTCTTTAAAAATCTTCTTCTTCAGATTCCCAGTCAGAATCCTTGCATATTTGGTATACAATATCTTGAGGTGGGTCAGTTTCAAGTTTGTTCAAATCGGTTACCTCGGTAAATATTTGAGCTCCCTATGGGAGCCCGAATATCAACTCAGCGCAATATGAGGATTATATTTAAAAATCTTCTTCTTTAGACCCTGTAGTCAGAATGCTTTCATATTTGGTACACAACATCTCTAGAAAGGTCAGATCCAAGTTTGTTCAAATCTAGACCCTGAGTTCATATTTGAGCTCCCTATAGGAGCCCAAATTTTAACTTAGTTCAATATAAGAAATTTCTTTAAAAATCTTCTTCTTCAGATCCACCCTTCAGAATCCTTTCATATTTTGGTGTACAACATCTCTAGGAGGGTCAGATTCAAGTTTGTTCAAATCTGGTCCTTGGGTTGATATTTGGGCTTCCTATGGAAGCCCGAATTTTAACTTAGTGCAATAAGAGGAAATTTCTTTAAAAATCTTCTCCAGAACCATCAATTAGAATCATCTGATATTTGGTATACAACATCTCTGGAGGGGTCAGATTCAAGTATGTTGAAATCAGATCCATTGGTTGATATTTGGGAGCCCTAATTTTAACTTAGTGCAAAGTGAGGAAATTTCTTTCAAAATCTTCTTCTTCAGATCCACCAGTCAGAATCTTTTCATAGTTGGTGAGGAAATTTCTTTCAAAATCTTCTTCTTCAGATCCACCAGTCAGAATCCTTTCATAGTTGGTATGCAACATCTCAAGGAGGGTCAGATTCCCTAGGTTATTAATTTGGGCTTCCTATGGGAGCCTGAATTTGAACTTAGTGCAATATGAGGGAATTTTTTTTTTAAATCTTCTTCAGATCCACCAATTAGAATCTTTTCATATTTGGTATCCAACATCTCTATGTGGGGCAGATTCAAGTTTGTTCAAATCAGGTCCCTGTGTTAATATTTTGGTTCCCTATTTGAGCCCAAAGTTTAACTTAGTGCAATGTAAGGACATTTCTTTAAAGACCTTCTTCTTCAGATCCACCAGTCAGAATTCTTTCATATATGGTATATAACATATCAAGGGGGATCAGATTCAATTTGAGTCCTGGCTTAATATTTGGGCTCTCTATGGGTGGGGCTGGGGTGGGGGGGTGGCAGGGGGAAGTGTGTTCGGTTTAGGTTTGTTTTTCCATAAAATTTGCCTTTCATGACTTCATTCCTTTGTAGTGTGGATGAACTATGTCTAACTGAATGTGATCCCAAATACTTCTTTGAACCACTTTGGCAGGTGTGCGATTAAGGCCCATTGGGACCTCTTGTTGATTTGGTTACTCATGTATTTTTATTTATTTATTGGTGTTTAAGGCCACATATTCTGCATAATGGCTAAGCGTTACTGCAACATGGATTCAAAGTCAAGCCCAGCCAATCGTTTATAGCCATGTTGCCCATTTTAGAGGACTTCCACTCCAGGCACTGGTTACCAGGTCCCATTTTACCAGTAAAACAGAGCTTGTTTACCACAGTAAACAAGCACTGCCTCACATCCTGGGGTCGGCACAGGGAATTGTATTCAGTTTTAATTTCACTTTGAACATCACACGGTTGCCCATGGGAACCCCGGGAAGTGAAGCAGTTGTAAACCAGCTCTGTTTTACAAGTAAAATAGGACCCATTCACCAATGCTTGGGTGGAAGTCCTCTAAAATGGGCAACATGGGTATAAACGATTGACTGAAATTGACTTTATCTCCATGTTGTTGTCATGATTAGCCATTGTGCACAAATATGTGACCTTAAATAAATAAATGAAAATCACATGGTGTCATGATAACAACATACATATGACATGTAACCTATTATATCCTTTTTGACACAGCTCTGAGAGCTCTATCAAACACAATATAATAGAAAACATGCTCAGTTTCTCACAAAAACACAGAAAATTGACCAATTCTCTGTTAATTGAATCTGTATTGGATGTACCGAGTCCAAATAGGTAGATAAACAATAGGAATCATTGCTTGGCAGGGTAATGCCTCAACATATCACAAGATTTTTAGCTCAACTTTGGCGAAGCCAAATTTGAGGTATTGTTATGACCCTTTTGTCCGTCCGTCATGCCGTACACACGGCTCGGGCTAGAGGCCATATTTATGAACGGATCTTTACGAAACTTCTCAGGTACCTTTGTTATCATTGTGAGACGAGAACGATTGTTTTTGGGTCCGGTCCGAAATTCAACACGGCTGCTGGCAGCCATTTTGTACAAAATTAGGTGCAATCAGATTTTTGCACAGAACTTCCATATGAAAGCTCTGATTTGAATAATTTTTTGTATGACTGTTTAGTACCATGGGATACATCACATATAGTACAGGTTTTTTTCTCGTGCGTAAATTATGCAAATTAGACTAACTTTGATTTATTTAGTGTTACTTTCAACACTGTAACTGCAAATGCCAATACGGCTCGGGCTAGAGACCGTATTTATGAACCGATCTTTACAAAACGTTTTGGGTACCTTTGTTGTCACCGTGGGACGAGAACGAGTGTTTTTGGGTCCAGTCCAAAATTCAAGATGGCCGCTGGCAGCCATTTTGTACAAAATTAGTTGCAATCAGATTTTTGCGCAGAACTTCCATATGAAAGTGCTGATTTGAATAATTTTTTGTGTGAATGTTTAGTACCAAGGGATACATCACATATAATACAGGGTTTTTTCTCGTGCATAAATTATGCCAATTAGACTAACTTTGATCTATTTAATGTTACTTTCAGCTCTGTAACTGCAAATGCCAATACGGCTCGGGCTAGAGGCCGTATTTATGAACCGATCTTTACGAAACTTCTTGGGTACCTTTGTTATCATAGTGGGGCGAGAAAGAGTTTTTGGGTGCGGACCGAAATTCAAGATGGCTGTCGGTGGTCATTTTGTACCAAAATTAGTGCAATCAGGGTTTTGTACAGAACTTCTGTATGACAGTTCTGATTTGAATAAATTTCTGTATGAATGTTTAGTAACATGGAATACATCACATATAATACAGGTTTTTTCTCGAGCAGAAATTATGCAAATTAGATGAACTTTGATTTATTCAGAGCAACTTTCACACAGTAAGTGCATGTGTCAATACGGCTTAGGCTAGAGGCTGTATTTATGAACCGATCTTCACAAAACATCTTGGGTACATTTGTTATCACCTTGGGATGAGAACGAGTGTTTCTGGGTGCGGTCCAAAATTCAAGATGGCTGCCAGTTGCCATTTTGTACCGAAATTAGGTCCAATCAGTTTTTGTACACAACTTCTATACGGCTCAGGCTAGAGGCCGTATTTATGAACCGATCTTTACGAAACTTCTTGGGTACCTTTGTTATCACTGTGGGACAAGAACGAGTGTTTTTGGATGCGATCGCGATCCAAAATTCAAGATGGCCACCAGCGACCTTTTTTGTACCAAAATTAGTGCAATCAGTTTTTTATACAGAACTTCTGTATGAAAGTTCTAATTTGAATAAATTTTTGTAGGAATGTTTAGTAACATGGAATACATCACATATAATACAGGTTTTTTTCTTGTGCAGAAATTATGCAAATTAGTTGAACTTCGATTTGTTTAGTGCTACTTATACACAGTAAGTGTACATGTCAATACGGCTCGGGCTAGAGTCTGTATTTATGAACTGATCTTCACGAAACTTCTTGGGGTACCTTTGTTATCAACTTGTGACAGGAACGAGTGTTTTTTGGGTGCCTTTGTTATCACTGTGCTGTGAGAACAAATATTTTTGGGTTCAGTCAGACCCACTCTGGGACTCAAAGATTTATTTTCTAGTTTAGCATCTAACTGTCACCCCACTTTTACAATATTTTACCTATATATTTGTTACAGGCCTACGGTCAGCATTTATGTACAGACCATTACAATACTTTACATGTACATTTGTTATCAGGTCATTACCTAGATGTTTGTCATTGCTGTGTCACACACTATACATGTACATGTCTTAAACAAGTTGAGCTACAGTGTCACTGACACTTTCATTTTTAGTTCAACTTTGGCGAAGCCAAATTTGAGCTTATGCCATGGCCAGTCATCCATCTGTCCATCTGGCCGTCTGTCCATCTGTCTGTCTGTCCGTCTGGCCGGGCCAACATTGGGGGTTTAGGGGATATTATTATTAGGGGCTACCTCCAAATTAAGGTAGTGTTAGGGTTAGGAGTGGGGTGGGCTTAGGGGTAGCCCCAGAGTAGGGCTTATGGTTGGGCAGGGTTAGATCCCGGGGGGGGGGGGGGGGGGGGGGGGGTAGGTTTGGGGTCAGGGGTGGGGTTTTAGTTTAGTAGCTCCTAAACCAAAAAATGGCTCCTAATCCTATTGGTTTGGCTAGGGTGGGGTTGGGTCAGGGGTGGGTTTGGGGTTAGGGGTAGCCCCAGAGTAGGGCTTAAGGTTGGGGGATTAGGTCTCGGGGTGGGTGGGGGTTAGGGTCTGGGGTGGGCTTTTAGGGTTTTAGGGTCAGGGTGGGGTAGGGTTAGGGTTAGAGTGTGGTTTTTGGGTGGAGGGGGTGGGGTTAGGGTTAAATATAAGTTCTAGGGTGGAGGGGGTGGGGTTCTGGTAAAATAAGGTTTTGGGCATACAGAATGTTTTTTTGGTAGCCCATAAACCCGAAATGTTGGAGCGTCCGTCTGTCCGTCGGTCCGTCAACAATTCAATATGGCTCGGGCTAGAGGGCGTGTTTATGAACCGATCTTTACAAAATTTTTTGGGTACCTTTGTTTTGACCGTGGGACGAGAACGAGTGTTTTGGGGTTTGGTCGAAATTCAAGATGGCAGCCAGCCACCATTTTGTACCGATGATGCAGAAATCTGTTTTTTGCACAGAACTTCCATATGAAAGCACTGATTTGAATAATCTTTTGTATGAATGTTTAGTACCATGGGATACATCACATATAATACGGGTTTTTTCTCGTTCGTAAATTATGCAAATTAGACTAACTTTGATGTATTTAGTGTTACTTTCAGCACTGTCAGTGCAAATGACAATACGGCTCGGGCTAGAGGCCGCATTTATGAACCGATCTTTACAAAACTTCTTGGGTACCTTTGGTATCACCGTGGGACGAGAACGAGTGTTTTTGGGTGCGGTCTGAAATTCAAGATGGCCGCTGGCAGCCATTTTGTTCAAAATTAGAGGCAATCAGATTTTTGCACAGAACTTCCACATAAAAGCTCTGATTTGAATAATTTTGGGGGTGAATGTTTAGTACCATGGGATACATCACATATAATACAGGTTTTTTTCTCGTGCAGTAATTATGCAAATTAGATGAACTTTGATTTTTTCAGTGCTACTTACACACAGTAAGTACACATGTCAATACGGCTCGGGCTAGAGGCTGTATTTATCAACCGATCTTCACGAAACGTCTTGGGTACCTCTGCTATCACCTTGGGATGAGAACAAGTGTTGAATAATTTTTTTGTATGAATGTTTAGTAAAATGGAATACATCACATACAGTACGGGGTTTTTTTCTCGTGCAGAAATTAGATGAATTTTTATTTATTTAGTGCAACTTATACACTGTAAGTGCACATGTCAATACGGCTCGAGTCAGAGGCTGTATTTATCAACTGATCTTCACGAAACTTCTTGGATACCTTTGTTATCACCTTGGGATGAGAACGAGTGTTTCTGAGTGTGGTCCAAAATTCAAGATGGCTGCCAGTGACCATTTTGTACCGAAATTAGGTCCAATCAGTTTTTTGTCACAACTTCTATACAGCTCGTATTTATGAACTGATCTTCGCTAAACTTCTTGGGTACCTTTGTTTTCACCTTGGCACAGGGAATGAGTGTGTTTTGGGGGTGCCTTTGTTATCACTGTGCTATGAGAACAAATATTTTGGGGTTCAGTCAGACCCACTCTGGGACTCAAAGATTTCTTTTCTAGTTTAGCATCTGACTGTCACCCACCTTTACAATACTTTACCTATACATTTGTTACAGGCTACGGTCAGTATTTATGTGCAGGCCGTTACAATACTTTATATGTACCTTTGTTATCAGGTCATTACTTAGATGTTTGTCATTGCTGTGTCACATTACTATACATGTACATGTCTGGACAAGTTGAGCTACAGTGTCATTGACACTTTCATTTATTCAGTTAACAGGAGTTTACTCTATAACATATATGCAGTTCACAGGACACAATACTACTGAAGGTATGGTAAAAGGTTTTGTGTTTGGAGGTTATATTGAATTAACAGGGTCATCCAATTTGGAGATATACAGTCAAGTGGGTTCATTGTGTAAACATAAGTATAAACGTGATTTTTAGCTCACCTACATCTGTAAGATGTGGTGAGCTATTGTCATAACCTCGGGCGTCGGCGTCCGGCGTGTCCAATATTGTAAGATTTAATGTTAAGGTTAATTTCTCAAACATCAGTGGGCTCAGGCCTTTGATATTGCATAGGTAGGTTGTAGGGGACTATCAGAACAGTATTTAACCCTGATACTACAACTTTTTTCCAAATTTCACCTAACATTTTCTGCCAAAATTGTTTGTAAGAATTTGTGTTTAGGTGTTGTAAGAATTTGTGTTAAAGTCAGCTTTTGTGCAGATTGTGCTGCTTTAACTTCTCATTACTGTTGATTTTCATATTTCAATAACAACTGTAGGTATTAACCCTACTGTATGCAGAAATTTAACAGAAATTTTCTTTTTTTTCAGTCAAAATTTTCATGTTTTTCTCAGACTTAGTAAATTTTAAGTTGTAAAACTTTGTAAACTTTGTGTTTAAGTGAGTTGTGTTTCTATGTGTCTTTCCAGGCGATTAATATTCTTCACTTGGGTTACTGAACTCCATTGCAGTAATATTTAACCCTCATTACATGCATATTTGAGGAATTTGAGGATGATTTTCTGCCAAAACTTGTAAGAATTAGCGTTTAGGTGTTGTAAGAATTTGCGTTAAAGTCAGCTTTTGTGCAGATTGTGGTGCTTTAACTTCTCAATACTGTTGATTTTCATATTTCAATAACAAACTGTGGGTATTTAACCCGACTGTATGCAGAAATTTAACGGAAATTTTCTTTTTTTTCAGTCAAAATTTTCATGTTTTTCTCGGACTTAGTAAATTTTAAGTTCTAAAAGTTTGTGTTAAGGTGAGGTGTAAAGCTGAGTTCTCAAAGATCAGTGCGCTCAGGCCTTTGATATTGCATATGTAGGTTGTAGGGGGACTATCAGAACAGTATTTAACCCTGATACTATAACTTTTTTCCAAATTTTCACCTAAAATTTTCTGCCAAAAGTTGTTGTAAGAATTTGTGTTAAAGTCAGCTTTTGTGCAGATTGTTGTACCTTCACCTCTCATTACTGTTTATTTTCTCATTTCAATAACAACTGTAGGTATTAACCCTACTATATGCAGAAATTTAACTGATTTCTTTTCTTTTTAGCTCACCTACATCTGTAAGATGTGGTGAGCTATTGTGATAACCTCGGTCATCAGCGTCGGCGTCCGGCGTGCCTAATATTGTAAGATTTAATGTTAAGGTGAATTTCTCAAGCATCAGTGGGCCCAGGCCTTTGATATTGCATATGTAGGTTGTAGGGGACTATTAGAACAGTATTTAACCCTGAAACTACGACTTTTTTCCAAATTTCACCTAAAATTTTCTGCCAAAAGTTGTTGTAAGAATTTGCGTTTAGGTGTTGTAAGAATTTGTGTTAAAGTCAGCTTTTGTGCAGATTGTGCTGGTTTAACTTCTCATTACTATTGATTTTCATATTTCAATAACAACTGTAGGTATTAACCCTACTGTATGCATAAATTTAACGAAAATTTTCTTTTTTTTCACCTCAAAATTTTCATGTTTTTCTCGGACTTAGTAAATTTTAAGTTGTAAAACTTTGTGTTTAGGTGAGTTGTGTTTCTATGTGTCTTTCCAAGCGATTAATATTCTACACTTGGGTTACTGAACTCCATTGCAGTAATATTTAACCTCATTACATGCATATTTGAGGAATTTGAGGCTGATTTTCTGCCAAAACTTGTTGTAAGAATTAGCGTTTAGGTGTTGTAAGAATTTGCGTTAAAGTCAGCTTTTGTGCAGATTGTGGTGCTTTAACTTCTCATTACTGTTGATTTTCATATTTCAATAACAACTGTAGGTATTAACCGACTGTATGCAGAAATTTAACGGAAATTTTCTTTTTTTTCAGTCAAAATTTCCATGTTTTTCTCGGACTTAGTAAATTTTAAGTTCTAAAAGTTTGTGTTAAGGTGAGGTGTTAAGGTGAGTTCTCAAGATCAGTGGGCTCAGGCCTTTGATATTGCATATGTAGGTTATAGGGGACTATCAGAACAGTATTTAACCTGATACTATGACCTTTTTTCAAATTTCACCTAAAATTTTCTGCCAAAAGTTGTTGTAAGAATTTGCGTTTAGGTGTTGTAAGAATTTGCGTTATAGTCAGCTTTTGTGCAGATTGTGGTGCTTTAACTTCTCATTACTGTTGATTTTCATATTTCAATAACAACTGTAGGTATTAACCCCACTGTATGCAGAAATTTAACGAAAATTTTCTTTTTTTTCAGTCAAAATTTTCATGTTTTTCTCGGACTTAGTAAATTTTAAGTTGTAAAACTTTGTAAACTTTGTGTTTAGGTGAGTTGTGTTTCTATGTGTCTTTCCAGGCGATTAATATTCTGCACTTGGGTTACTGAACTCCATTGCAGTAATATTTAACCCTCATTACATGCATATTTGAGGAATTTGAGGCTGATTTTCTGCCAAAACTTGTAAGAATTAGCGTTTAGGTGTTGTAAGAATTTGCGTTAAAGTCAGCTTTTGTGCAGATTGTGGTGCCTTCACCTCTCATTACTGTTTATTTTCTCATTTCAATAACAACTGTAAGTATTAACCCTACTGTATGCAGAAATTTAACTGATTTCTTTTCTTTTTTTCAGTCACAATGTTCACGTTTTTGTCTGACTTACTCAATTTTAAGTTCTAACAGTTTGTGTTAAGGTGAGGTGTTAAGGTAAGTTCTGTTTCTATGTGTCTTTCCAGGCAATTGATATTGTACGCATGGGTTACTGAACTACATTGCGGTAACGTTGCGCCCTTATTACATGCATATTTGAGGAATTTGACGGGGATTTTTGGGACTTATATTCACTTTCTTTAAAAAAAATTTTTTTTAACTTTTTTTTTTTATTATTATTTAATACTTTTTCATACTTGTTACTAGTAACATTAAGGCTTATTTTAGTTGTTGATGTGATGTATTTTTGTTGGGACTTATAGTCACTTTCTTGAACGAATGTTTTTCCGCAACTCCTCTTTAACCAATGAATGTACTTCAATTAAAATTTCAGTGATTTATGAAAGCCTTTCCTAATTCTTATTTATGATTTAATATCTGGCCTCACGATTCATATTCTTAATCATAAACATTTCTAAAAGATGTATCCAATGATTCTATGTAGAATTGATATATAATAAATGCAGAAATATAGACTTTCCAAAGCCATCACATAAACCACATTAATCATTTGATGCCTAGTTAATGATTTATATTAACTAAATATTAGGCATGTTACATTGGAACGACATTATCAAGCGCGAATGTAGGTGAGCGTTGGGATGTAACATCCCTCTTCTATAATTATATTGCAGTCATTAAAAAGCCCGAAACACTAAAAGTGACCTTAAAACCCAATAAGCTTAAATATTATTCACCCCCGTGCTCCAGAATATATTGCATTCAGGAGCACAAGGATGGAAAAATTAATTAAGCTATGTTCCAATAAGACTAAAATCCTCACTCTCTGATTGGACAAGAGCTTGCATAGTTTTTAGCTTAACTTGACATAGTCAAGATAAGCTATTGCCATCATGCATGCGGAAGTCTGTTAGTCTGTGAGTCTGTGATGTCTGTTCACATTTTCCTTTAGCACGGGCTACACCCCGCAGTTCTTGTCTGATCGTCACAAAATTTCATATGCAGGTTTGGGGTCATGTCTAGATGAGACAGTCCCCTTTTGGTCGCAATCGGGCAACCGGTATGGCTGCCCGAGCCCAAAACCTGAAAACCATTAGCACAGTCTACAGGTCGTATTTATGAAGGGATTTCATTGTAACTTGGTAGGATGCCTCTGTATAATACCTAGATGAGAACGTCCCCTTTTGGGCATGATCTGTCAACCGTGATGGCTGCCCAAACCTGAAACCCAAAAACTTTTAGCGTAGTCTGCAGGTCATGTTTAATATGGAGGGATTTCATTGTAACTTGGTAGGATGACTCCTCATGATGTCTAGATGAGAATTTCCCCATTTGGGCGTGATCTGCCAACCGTGACTGCCCGAGCCCAAAACCCGAAAACCTTTAGCACAGTCTACAGGTCATATTTATTGAGGAATTTCATTGTAACTTGGTGGGTTGACTTCATATAATGTCTAGATGAGAAAGTCTCCTTTTGGACGTGATTGGGCAACTGTGACGGCTACAGGGGCCCGAAGCCCGAAAACCTTTAGCACAGTCTACAGGTCATATTTATGAAGGGATTTCATTGCAACTTGGTAGGATGACTCCAAATAATGTCTAGATGAGACTGTCCCATTTTGATCGCGATCATTCAGCCTTGATGGGTGCCCGAGCCCAAAAATCTTTAGCATAGGCAAAAGGTCATATTTATGGAAGGATTTCATTGTAACCTGTTAGGTTGACTCCATATAATGCCTAGATGATGATATCCCCTTTTGGTCATGATTGGTCAACTGTGATGGCTACAGGTGCCCGAAAAGCTTGAGCACAGTCTACAGGTCATATTTATGAAGGGATTTCATTGTAACTTCGTAGGATCGCTCCAGATGATGCCCAGATGAGATTGTCCCCTTTGTTTGAGATCATTCAATCATGATGGCTGCCCGAGCCTGAAGCCTGAAAATCTTTAGCACAGTCTACAGGTCGTATTTATGAAGGGATTTCATTGTAACTTGGTAGGTTGACTTCATATAATGTCTAGATGAGAACGTCCCCTTTTAGACATGATTGGGCAACTGTGGTGACGGGGGTGCCCGATCCCAAAAATCTTTAACACAGGCAAAAGGTCATATTTATGGAAGGATTTCACTGTAGCCTGTTAGGTTGACTCCATATAATGCCTAGATGATGATATCCCCTTTTGGTCATGATTGGTCAATTGTGATGGCTACAGGTGCCCGAGGGGGCGCGGTGGCTCAGTAGGTAGAGGTGCAGGCTGCAAGCCGAGAGGTCCTCGGTTCGAATCCCACCTGCGGCAACCGCGTTGTGTCCTTGGGCAAGACACTTCACCCCCATTGCCCACGTGGGGACACGGTGGCGCTGTGTACTAAGGCGTACTGCACGTCGATGGTGCACTTGTCTTCAACCAATGCTAACCCTGCTTGTGTGGAGTTAGTATGTTGGGGAGCTGACAGTTGCTCGCCGTTGCTCGGTGGTTCTCTCCGGGTACTCCGGCTTCCTCCACCCGTAAAACTGTCATGGTCATGATTAGCCATTGTGCAGAAGTATGTGACCTTAAACGCCAATAAATAAATAATACAGGTGCCCGAAGCCCGAAATCCTTGAGCACAGTCTACAGGTCATATTTATGAAGGGATTTCATTATAACTTTGTAGGATCACTCCAGATGATGCCCAGATGAGATTGTCCCCTTTGGTTGCGATCATTCAACCATGATGGCTGCCCGAGCCCGAAAACCTTTAGCATAGTCTACAGGTCATATTTATGAAGGGATTTCATTGTAACTTGGTAGGTTGACTTCATATAATGTCTAGATGAGAACGTCCCCTTTTGGACAGGATTGGGCAATTGTGACGGCTACAGGGGCCCGAAGCCCGAAAACTTTAGAACAGTCTACAGGTCATAATTATGAAGGGATTTCATTGTAGCTTGGCAGGATGACTCCAAATAATGTCTAGGTGAGAACATCCCCTTTTGGTCGCGATCATTCAGCCTTTATGGCTACCCGAGCCCAAGGACCTTTAGCATAGCCTATAGGTCGTATTTATAGAAGGATTTCATTGTAACTTGTTAGGTTGACTCCATATAATGCCTTGATGATGACATCCCCTTTTGGTCGTGATTGGTCAACTGTGACAGCTACAGGGGCCTGAAGCCCGAAAACCTTTAGAACAGTCTGCAGGTCATAATTATGAAGGGATTTCATTGTAGCTTCGAAGGATGACTCCAAATAATGTGTAGATGAGAACGTCCCCCCCCCCCCCCCCCCCGGCTGGCTACAGGTGCCCGAAGCCCGAAAATCTTGAGCACAGTCTACAGGTCATATTTATGAAGGGATTTCATCGTAACTTCATATTATCACTCCAGATGATGCCCAGAAGAGAATGTCCCTTTTGGTTGAGATTATTCAACCATTATGGTTGCCTGAGCCCGAAGCCCGAATACTTTAGCACAGTGTACAGGTCATATTTATGAAGGGATTTCATTGTAACTTGGTAGGTTTGACTTCATATAATGTCTAAATGAGAACGTCCCCTTTTGGACACGATTGGTCAGCTGTGACAGCTACAGGGGTCTGAAGCCCGAAAACCTTTAGAACAGTCTACAGGTCATAATTATGAAGGGATTTCATTGTAGCTTCGAAGGATGACTCCAAATAATGTGTAGATGAGAACGTCCCCCCCCCCTCCCCCCCCCCCCCCCCCCGTTTGGTCGCGATTATTGAGGTTTGATGGCTGCCCGAGCCCAAACACCTTTAGCATAGTCTATAGGTCGTATTTATGGAAGGATTTCATTGTAACTTGTTAGGTTGACTCCATGTAATACCTAGATGATGATATCCCCTTTTGGTCGTGATTGGTCAACTGTGATGGCTCCAGGTGCCCCGAAGCCCAAAAATCTTGAGCACAGTCTACAGGTCATATTTATGAAGGTATTTCATTGTAACTTCGTAGGATCACTCCAGATGATGCCCAGATGAGAATGTCCCCTTTTGGTTGCGATCATTCAACCATGATGGCTGCCCGAGCCCAAAGCCCGAAAACCTTTAGCACAGTCTTCAGTTCATATTTATGAAGGGATTTCATTATAACTTGGTAGGTTGACTTCATATAATGTCTAGATGAGAACAGCCCCCTTTGGACACCATTAGGCAACTGTGACGGTTACAGGAGCCTGAAGCCCGAAAACCTTTAACACAGTCTACAGGTGATATTTATGAAGGAATTTCATTGTACCTTGGTAGGATGACTCCATATAATGACTAGATGAGAACGTCCCCTTTTGGTCGCGATCATTCAGCCTTGATGGCTGCCCGAGCCCAAAAGCTTTAGCATAGTCTATATGTCACATTTATGGAAGGATTTCATTGTAACTTGTTAGTTTGACTCCATATAATGCCTAGATGATGACATCCCCTTTTGATCGTGATTGGTCAACTGTGACGGCTTCAGAGGCCCGAAGCCCGAAAACATTGAGCACAGTCTGTAGGTCATATTTATGAAGGGATTTCATTGTAACTTTGTAGGATCTCTCCAGATGATGCCCAGATGAGAATGTCCCCTTTTGGTTGCGATCATTCAACCATGATGGCTGCCCAAGCCCAAAGCCCAAAAACCTTTAGCACAGTCTACAGGTCATATTTATGACGGGATTCCATTGTAACTTGGTAGGTTGACTTCATATAACGTTTAGATGAGAACGTCCCCTTTGGACGCAATTGGGAAACTGACGGCTACAAGGGCCCGAAGCTCGAAAACCTTTAGCACAGTCTACAGGCCATATTTATGAAGGGATTTCAATGTAACTTGATAGGATGACTCGTTTTGGAATAATTTCACTGTAACTTTGTAACTTTCGTTGATATACGTTGACTGTGAGGGTCACATACATTAGCTGTGAGGTCATATTAACCCACCCCAAGCTCTTCAGTACAGTGGACACCTCGTATTATTTTTATCAAAAACATAGCATACATAGGAATAGAAATGAACATATTCCCAATTATCACAATTCTTGTCTTATTTTATAATCCTTTCATAAACATTGAACATTATCCTTTTCATCAAACACAACACACAAGATAAGCCACAGTGTCATTGGCACTTTCATTTTACTTAAACATTGTAGAAAATAGACATTATTTGTCTGTTCAGCCTGTATCTCAGGTATGGGTTATCAGATTTCACTGAAATATGGTATGCAGTTTGCCTATGGCAAAGGCTTCTGCCTCATTGCATAAAACTTCCAAACACCAAACAATTTACCATACCTTTTGACTTAGAACTTGTTGGAAATTGTTATACCCCCACTTTCGAAGAAAATGGGGGAATACTGGATTACATGCGTCCGTCTGTGCATCCGTCCGTCCATCCGTCCATGCATCCGTCCATGTGTGAGTCCGTCCGAAGATATTCATAACTTTCATTATTTTCTGTAATATTTGTTGATCACAGGTATGCCCACACTAGGCGGTACACCACGTGGGGGTATGCACCGGACAACAGTCCAGCTCTTGTTGTAGTAATTTTTGTGTTATTGACGTTGATGCTGTAGTGATTGGGTGCAGTTGTGATGGATGGTGTAGTAATGGTTCGTGTAGTAGTTGTCCTCCCGACAAAACATTTTGTCGGAGGACTATTGTAATCAGCTGCGTCTGTCCATCTGTGCATGCATCCGTTCGTCTGGAGTGATAACTTAAGTTTGGATCATCAAATCAAAACCAAATTTGGTGTATATGTCCCTTACCCCAATGATTAGGTGAATTCCGAATATCGGATGGATCCGATAATTTAGTTGGAGTTATGCCCCTTTTTCGACGCTTTTCCACACAATTTCGCAGCTTTGGAAATTTAGTGTCCGGATGATAACTTCAGTTTGAGTTTACGAATCAATACCAACTTTTGTACATAAGTGTGTCTCGAGAATACGCAGGTTAAGTTCGAATTTGGGTTCAGTCCGGCCAATTTTGGCCGAGTTATGGCGCTTTTACCATTTTTTCGACTTGGAAAATTTGTTGTCTAGAGATATGTCCAATGTAAGAACTTTCTGTCGGGGGACATAGCCCACGCCTGACGGTGGCCTTGTTGTACTAGCACGATTGAGTAACGTTCATTAAGTGTTTAGCATGATTGAGTAACGTTGATAATTTGAGCCACTGCAGTCTTTCTTTTGCCAGCTTCCAACATGCCAACGGCACGTAAACGTTCGTCACGTGTCAGTCTTTGCATACCTCAAAAGTTACGTTTCGACCAGAAACTATTGATGAACAAGCTTATACCAAGAAAAGAACAATGAGACCTCCGAAAAACCCCGCCCAGTACAAATGAAAATTTCCAAACGTACCCCACAGACATTAACGCGGCACTGGTGCAAAAAACCTACACGAAGTTTTCGTGGTCCGGTGACATTAACAATTCACACTAAACTTAGTAACATTTTGATGTGTCCAATCACGCGTATCCAATACCATTTTCCGAAAATATCAACATCAGTTTGGATATCCCCTACTTTTTTTGAATAGTATATATATATATATATGATGGAAGGTTTTGACAGTTTCAGAGTCTATTTTTCTAAGTTTTGATATTTGTTGATTGGTTTCTAGTGAATACTTATACTCCTATATAATCAAACATACCCTCCGAATCAAACATACCCTCCGAACACGCCCAACTATATTAGAGGTTTTTGAGCCATAAACAACTGGCACAACAGAAACCAAGATGGAGGCCTCCATCACGCAAAATGGACGGTTATAACGTGCCACCCAACAACACATGCTGTTCATGTGCACTTGCAGCATGTGTCACCTGGATAATGATGTCGCAATCTGATCGAATCCTGGTACAATAGCATTAAACCCTATGCTAAACCACCAAGAAAGTAGTAAAATAAGTTAAAACCACACGTTATACTACGAGTGAAAGGCATTCAAACCACATCATATAATTCTTGTGGCAGTTTTGCACTGGTTGGTGTTGTAGTTGTTGGTGTTATAGCGGTTAGTGTCGTAGTTGTAATGGTTGTTGCAGTAGTTGTTGGTGTAGTTGTTGTAGTGGTTGATATTGTAGTTGCTACTGTAGTAGGTGTTGGATTGTCGAGGTTGGGATGGCAGTATATTTTGTGTGGGTGGTGTTGATTGTAGTGGTTGATGTAGTAGGTGTCGGCGTGGTTGTTGTAGTGGTGTATAGAGTAGTGGCTGGAACGGCTGTTTGCGTTTAAGTTCTTTGGTGGTTGTTATAGTAATGGTTGTGTTATAAATTGGTTTGTTGGGTGTGGGCCTGGTCTCTCTACCTCAATGTTTACTTGGGAAACTCGCTTGTCTGACACATTACCATGGACTTATGGGGATCCGAAGAAGATATAAATTCCACAATTAGGATTTATTTATTGACTGAACGATTCACTATATACAGTAATTAACAATCAAATAATGTAGAGCTAAACTTTAACACAATCTGATTTCTATTTTACAATTCAGGATACCTTATTGCAACTATTTCACATAGATCAAGTAGCCAAATGTTATTTCAACAATATCAACGAATATGTTTTGTGAGCTCAAATTTCTACTTTGTATGGAACATGTACACGTCTGTTGTCGCGCTCAACAGACAGGCAATTGCAAACCCAACTGGTAAAGGTCACGTTTAACAGTTGCCGTGATGTAACATGTCAGAGCAAACCTAAATGTATTTACCTATAAACTAGATAAACAGTTCTACCTTTTTGGAGTGAGACTTAATGGGAATAAAATGGGTTAAAATTATATTTCAGAATAACGTGAAATAATTGACGTTTCGTAACAAAACCGTAATTGGCCCTTTACTAACAAATCCAAATAAGCTAATAAAGTTAGTGATGGTTTGCATCTATTGGCAATCGCACATAGTGCTCTCTCCTACACGAGGCAAGCCATCAATAAACCACCATAACATAAATAAACCTTCCCGTTTTCTGCAAGTGCCCAGAAAAATATTCTGTTTTATCCTACATGTACACAAGTTTGTGACATTTTACATTTATTGGAAGTCGCGGTTGGTGCGCCAACCAATAATGTAAAATATCAGTAACAAGGTTTTTCAAAATCAAACCTACAAGTATTTATCGCTGTTACTATAAAATAAACCCGCATGTGTCTACACATAAAATATTTGTAATTTCTTTAATTATTTATTTTAAGTTAGTGACATTTTACATCTGTTGGAAATCGCAGGCTGTGGTCTTTACAACAAGACGCAAAATATCACTAACAAAACTTAACCACGTTCAGCTTTGAACATCTATTACGAACATCTAATTCTTACTTGCGTTCAGTCAAGTGAGAAGCGAAAGTTATTATTTATATTTGACTTATGAGAAAACCGAAAACGATAAATGAGTACCATTCTTATTTCCATTAAAATGCAAAAGAAAACTTAACTATGCACTCACCCTCCCCGTGGGAACCCCGGGAAGTAAGCAGCACTTGTTTACTGTGGTAAACCAGTTCCGCTTTACTAGTAAAATAGGACCCAGTCACCAATGCTTGGGGTGAAAGTCCTCTAAAATGGGCAACATGTTGATCAACGATTGACTACCCTTGACTTCATCTCCATGTTGTGTCACGATTAGCCATGGTGCATAAATATGTGACGTTAACCACCAACAAATCACCCGAAGATATAAATTCCGCAATTAAGATTTATTTACATGACTGGACGATTAGCTTCCTTCAGTCAATAAAGCTTTATATATACTCGCCGAAAAAAGAAAGTGTGCATTGCAGAAATTGATCAAACTCCAAAAAAATAATTTCGTAGGTGTAAAGAGTGTTAACCTGTTCATGAATAAGTTATATTGAACACAAAAACAGCTTTCCCCGTTAAAATTGCATTAACGTTAAATGACGTGCTGCACGTTTGTGAAAAGGCATGTTTTGCACGTGGAGAGTCTGAAAATTCATGCAGCAGTGTGAATCCTTGGGTATTTAAACACTAAAGTAAGGCCTTCCTATCGTTCACATTCAAACTTGCGCTGCTGTTAAAACGACTCCACATTAGCATGCCAAGATTGACAATGAATCAACGTCTCCTTGCCCTGGGTATGATTAGAGCTGTCAGAACACACAGAGAGGTTGACCAGCATTTGAACTGCCACCGTAATACTGTAGACAGGCTAGTCCATGGACATGCACAACATGATGACGTTCGAGACCGACCCCGCTCCGGGGGCCCCCGAGTTACAACCCCTGCACAAGATTGGTATATCCGTGTCGTCCATCTCCGGAACCGGCAACAAACGGCAACAACGGCAGCCAGGAACATCCCTAACCTGAGACGGATACATCCTCAAACAGTAATCAACCGCCTGAGAGAATACGGCTTACGTCCTCGGAAGACCTACAATTCGTCCGATTTTTACGTTATGTCATCGTCGTGCTCGACTGCAGTGGTGTAGAGTAGGGTTAGGGTTAGGGTTAGCCTAACCTAACCCTAACCTAACCTTAACCCTAACCTAAAACTAACCCTACCTAACCCTACCCTAACCCTACCCTAACCCACTTCCATGCTAACTTGTTCGCTTCCATGAGGCGTAAATGCACAGCAGTAGTCGATGTAGACGGCGGTCATACCAGATATTGAGTGTGTGACTTTTGTGTTTGACCCTTAGTGTCTTTGACTCTCCATGGCACCAAGAGTATTCGTCGTAGCGTAATGAAATTTCTCGTGTTGATCACAAATTGATTCATCTGTGATTGAATAAAGTTTCCATGAATGAAAATGATATATATCTTTTTTTAGTGTTATTTTTTAGCATGCACACATTCTTTTTTGGGAGAGTATACTTTCTTCAATGCATTGTTGTCAACCGTCACCTTGCAAACACGCTAATTCACAACTCACTCAGCTTGCTTGTTGAAAATGAAAACTAAGTATGCTTTTAAGCAAATCACATTGACTTGACATTTCATTATACATTTACTGGCAACAACCCTAAAAAACACATCAAAAATAAAACTTCACAGTACAGTTTAACCTGAAAGAAAATATTGGAAATACGCAATTGTACTATTTCACACAGAAAGATATTTACCTAAAAATTTCTCGTTTTTCCACCCTATAACAGTTGGTGTAATAGTTGTTGGTGTTGTAGTGGTTGATTTTGTAATAGTTGGTGAAAAAGTTCTTTGTTCAGTAAATGCGGTTGATGATGAAGTAGTGGATGGTGTTGTAGCTTTGGTTGCTGTAGTTCTGGTTGCGGTGGTTGGTGTCGTGGGTATAGTGGTTATTATGCCCCCGAAAATATTTTTCGATGGGTATATAGTGGAGGTCTCCGTCCGTCCGTCCGTCCGTCCGTCCGTCCGTCCGTCCGTCCGTCCGTCCGTCCGTCCGTCCGTCCGTCCGTACGAACATTTTGTATTATAACTCGAACATCAGTTGTCGGATTTTAATGTTCTTTGGTATGGTGATAGGGCAGCTTGGGGGAACGGATGCCCTTGTACCTAGGGTTTCGTCCGACAAATCTTACAGGAGTTATGTCCCTTATTTACTTTGAAAATTGATGATTTTTTGGTTTCCTACCAATTAAAATTGTTTGGCTGAACCGATGAGTTTCAAATTTTATATGCTAATTACTCATGTCAAAGTACAGGTCGGTTTCACTTTGAGGTTTGACTCGGCAATTTTTGATGCAGTTATGCCCCCTTTTTCACTTGGAAAAGATGCAAGACCAGTTCTACTTTTTCACTGGTTTGAGAATTTTTAACAAAGGTATGTACTATTCCTATTTTTGCCTCTTTCAGTTATTATTCAATATGACACCATTCAAGTCATCTGCAATTATTTTTATAACTTTTTCTCTATTACTGACTCCTTAGTGCTATTCTGCAATGTAGCAGCAGTGAAGCTGTTGTCTGTTGTTACAAAACATATTAACAAAATATAAGTAATAATAATTTTATTGGCACACTGCCATTCCTTACTGTTGTTCTGCAATGTAGTGTTGTTCTGCAATGTAGCAGCAGTGAAGCTGTTGTCTGATTATCCACATGTGAGTATGACTTGGATACCTTCGGGGGCATTAGCACACGCGTTAGCGTTGCTCGTGTTGTAATAGTTGAGGTTGTTGGTGTTGTGGTTGTGGTGGATGGTGTTGCAATGGTTATTGTTGTAGTAGATGACTATATATTTGTTGGTACAGTAGTTGTGGTTGTTGGTGCAGTTGTGCCTCGAATATTTAATTGTAATTTACTACTACTTCAACCACACCAATCACGACTATATCAACCACTACTAGACTAACCACCCAAACTACCTCACCAAAATCTATTACCAGCCAGCCTTCACTACGCCACAACTACATCAGCTATTCCTATGTCAACCACTACTTCTCTAATAACTGCTTCACCAACCCCGCAAACATACACCTTTGCTACAGCATCAACCACCACAACAACTGCTACAACTATTGCACTAACAACTATTACCCTAACCACTATAACACCAATCACTAGTATATCAACCACTACCACACTAACCACTACTACTAGCAAAATCAACAACCACTACACCACCCTTTACTACACCATCAACCAGTACTACCTTGATCACTATGACTACAAGGCCAACCACTATTATTACAGCTACTACTACTGCATACGGGAGCCCGAATATTCACAATTCTCGACCTCGACCACTACATATGATGGCCCTACTGGGCGTCGTAACTACATGAACCGCTACTACGCCAACCACAACAACACAGACTGCGCCATCCACTACAATCCCAACTGCGACAACACTTACAATTACTAAAACCAACCACTAAACCACTCACTACCAGACACAACTAGTACACCAATCACTATAATTACCACGGCAACTACTTCACCAACCACTAAAACACCAACAACCACAACAACAACACCAACTACTATAACTACTTCTTCACTCTCTAACTACGCCTACTAAATCTGATAGAACACCTACCACTGTTACAACTACTACTCCAACCAAAACTATGATACTAACCACCACAGCTACAACACCAACAAGTACAGCTACTACACAAACCACTACAACAATTACCGCTACAACTAATAACTATATCAACTAAAAGAACCATGACATCAATCACCTCAACTATACAATACCAACCGCTAAGACACCAATAACCACAACTTACAATATCAGGTCATAGCCCTGTGAGATCTTTCCACTCCAGTACACAATTACATAGCAAAGGGCTGCCCAAGTAAGACTATTCAAAAATCGACCAGCCACCCTACCAAATCTATACCAGTAAAATATTAAGTCACATAGCGCTTAAACCGATGAGAGCTGTCTCCTTTTTTGTCGGCACTGAGGATTTCATTCTTCTTTCAGTACGATGTATTTTCAACACTCTTGTACGAGGATCTCGTGTGATGTCAAGTCGCGATGCATGATAGGTGTTAAGTTGGTTGTTCTGGTAGCCCGCATGACCGGTTATGTTGTGGCGTCAATGTGATTGTGTTAATCCGCGTGCGTAGCGCATGTCGTGGCGACACGTGTTTCTGTCTTCCAGTTTGTATGATTGAGGCCGCCGTCTTGGCTTCAGTGGTGTTACATGATTACTATGGGGCCTAAATACCTCTAATATATTGGAGGTGTGTTCAAAGGAAATGTTCAATTGAAGAGGAGTATATCTATTTACTGAAAACGCCTTGAAAACTACTACTCATTACACAAATGAACTCTGAAACCTTCCAGCAACCCGCCATCGTTGTTGGTACGCGTTTGGTATGGATAGAAGGTTGTGCCTTAAATGGAAATGCAGGCCTTAAATATTGAGTTATATTTTGTAACCATATGTCTGTTCTCTGGAAACGACTAAAGTTATCCAAATGGACCCTAAAGCGTTTTATATGGCTCGGATTCTCCAACTTATTAACCCGACACAAACAGGCTTAGCATTGGATGAAGGCATATATGTTCCATTGAAGTGTTGTAAGACTTAGAACACTGCATTAGTGCGCTCCTCCTTGCACCACTGGGATCAAGAGTGCTGCCCCATGACACAATCACGCGTGCATGGACGAGTCTATGGCCTTTCAATCTGAAGCCAGTGTTCTAATCAATAACTTTGACCCTCTGAGTTTTAATATATTTTTCATCAAATGTGGTCATGGCTGCCGCAAATCAGCCATGACTAGATTTGATGAAAAACTCGTCTCCATTTTACCCAAGAAATCATTAGTGAAAAATTGCCTCAATTTACAGGGGCAAAATTTTATTAAATGTGCCCGAATTCTAATAATATCAGTGGCAAGAGAAATCTTGTCCTGGGCAGGAATATCCACAAGCAGCATGCAAGGAGATAAGCCATCACACTCCTAGAGCCAGGAACACTGGTCCAGGGCCTGCTAAAGCTGTGATCTGGTGACTACGAAGCTCAGAAGCCCACTTGATGGCGTAGAAGCTAGGAGCTGCAAAACCCATAACGCAATAGTGTATAGTGTGGAGATTAATGGGACCTTGGCGGACTAAATATTGACTGCCGTGGACCTTTGTGGTGTGGCATGAACTTTTCTGGTCCGATGTAGACTAATTGGGCATCTGTGGACTGATGTCAGTGGTTCGGGAACTGATGGGGACTTATGGGTACTGAAGATCGTGGCGGTTTGTGGACTTTTGGAGTACTTGGAACTATCAGAAACTTAATATGGTGGTGGTTGGTGTAGTAATTGTAGTGGTTTGCTTAGTCATTGGTTTAGCAGATGTAGTGGCTGATATAGTGTAGTTGTAGTGGTTGCTTTTGTAATTGTTGGTGTCGTAGTTGTAGTGCTTGTGTTGTATCTCTTGGTGTTGAAGTTGTAGTTGTTGGGCTTGTAGTAGTTGGTGTTGTAGGTACAGTGGTTGGCGTAGTTGTTGGTAGTGGTTCGTGTAGAAGTGGCAGTAGTTGGTGCTGTGGTTGTTTGTGTAGTAGTTGTAGTTTCTTGATCCTGAATGTATTGCACTCTGTGTATATTTTATGTAGTGTACTGATATTGTAAGCTGTATTTGTTGGTGTCATATTGGTTGGTATTGTATAGTTGTGGTGACTGATGCCATAGTTCTTTTAGTTGATGAAGTTGCAGTTGTAATTGTTGTAGTGGTTGGTATAATAGTTGTAGTTGTTGGTTTTGTGACTGTAGTGGTTAGTGTCATAGTTCTTTTGGTTGGAGCAGTTGTTGTTTTTGGTAGGTGTTGTTGTCTCGGGTTTAGTGGGTACAGTTTTTATTGGAGCTTAACGGCACTTTCGACAATGCCTTGTATGTATTGATTTGGTAGTGGTTGGTGTAGTGGTTGGTGTAGAAGTTTTTTGTGTCGTAGTTGTATTGGTTGTAGACGTAATTGGCGTCCTAGTAATTGTGGCTGTCTGTGGGGTTGTTATAGTGATTGCTGTAGTAGTTGTAGTTCTTTCTGGAAGGTAAAAGTGGTGGGTGTATTAGTTATTGAAACTACTACATCCGCCATCACAGCGAATACAGGAACAACTACAACACAAACCACTGCAAAGATAATGCAAGCCACCACTGTGCCATCCAACTACTACAGAGACACTAATACTATTAAATCAACCACTACAACTACCACAGCAACCACTGAAAGACCATCCATGGCATATATAATACCAACTATTACTATAGCAGCTGCTACAGCACCAACCACTACAAGTACGACACTTACTAATACCACACCGACCACAACATCCATAACCACAGTTAAAAAAAACTACAATTACAATACGAACCACTAGTGCACCAACAACTAAAAGTACTGTACCAACTGCTTTATCGTAATCTACAACAACACTAACAACTTCAACACCACTCACTACAAGAAGGTAAAGGTGCAGGCTGCAAGCCGAGGGGTCCTTGGTACGAATCCCACCTGCGGCAACCGCGTTGTGTCCTTGGGCAAAACACTTCACCCCCATTGCCCACGTGGGAGCACGGTGGTGTTGTATACTAAGGCGTACTGCACGTCGATGGTGCACCTGTCTTCAGCCAATGCTAACCCTGCTTGTATGGAGTTGATATGTTGGGGAGCTGACAGTTGCTCGCCGTTGCTCCGGCTTTCTCCACCCGTAAAACTGTCATGGTCATGATTAGCCATTGTGCAGAAATATGTGACCTTAAACGCCAATAAATATATAAATAAATACTCACGACAACCGTAATACCAACAACCCAAACTTCAACAACAATAACTATACCTACGAAACCAACTACCACAACCACGACTATAGCAATCAAACCTACAAGTACAAAACCAACACTACTACATCACCCACCAAAATTACTGAAGCAAGAACTATATCACCTACTCCAACAAAACTAAACCACTACGACGCCAACAGCGACAACTACTACAACCACTGTTACACAAAAATGCAACCCCACCCCGACAACACCAAAGCCTACTACATTAACAACTTTAATATCAACCACTGAAGCTATTACATCCACAAATACTACACTAACTACTACAACTACAACACCAACCACTACAGCTATTACACCAACACGTGCAACACCAAACAGTAGTATAGCGTTTGATTTTAATGCTTTTTACTACATTCTTAATGACATAGCGTGTGGTTTAAAACCATTTTACCAGGATCCTTTATGTTGTATTGTCGCGGTGCAGTGAAGGATAATATGTTGGTAAGCATGGTAACTGACGCGAGTGCTCAGGTTGTGATGTAATCACGGGTGACACATGCTGTTAGTGTGCATGGATAATGGACATCGTGTATTGCTAAGGTGCCACGTTTTTCTATCATCCATTTTGTATGATGGCGGCCGCCACCTTGCGGTTACTGTGGGGCTGAAAACCTCTAATACAGTGTGGTGTGTTCGGAGGGTATGGTTGATTGTATAGAAGCTTATGTAA
This sequence comes from Pictodentalium vernedei, assembly GCA_031216915.1. NCBI lineage: Eukaryota > Metazoa > Mollusca > Scaphopoda > Dentaliida > Dentaliidae > Pictodentalium > Pictodentalium vernedei. The sequence goes on from CM062296.1 coordinate 385,083,707, forward strand.
TAACTCGGGAACGTCTCGACAACTACCAAAACTTATCAAAATATATTCCGAAACTTTCTAGGCACCTGCCATCCATAAATAGATTATTTCATTGTGTAAGAGTGTATCTATTCGCCGGAAACGAACCATAATTGCCCAAAGGCACCCTAAAAGCTTCTTTATCCAGCTTGGATTCTCCAACTTACCAACCCGATATAGACAAGAGTAGCAATGGATGAAGGCATGTTTAATGTAGACATTCTGAACATATCAGCACAATGTGCCACCGTGCTCCCAATTGGGCAATTGAGGTTAAGTGTCTTGACCCAGTAGACAATGCATACATGTACGACATTGGTCAGGAACGGACCTATGATTTATTTTATTTGAAGTCCATTGCTTTAACCCTGAAGCCACAGCCTTCTTAGAACAAAGAAGACTGTTCTAGGAGCGTAGAAGGTTATTGCCTGGGCGCTAGGGGCCAGAAGCCGTGTAGGTGTTGGTCTAGGAGCCAAGAAGTCTGCGGGATTGTGCAGAAGCTAAGATCTATGAAACCGATAATTCAAAGTGTGGAGATTAGTGTGAACCTGCGTGGACTAATACTGACTGCCGTGGACTATTGTACACTAGTGTGGACCTTTGTGGACGAATGTGCGCCATTATAGTATGTTGACTAATGTGGGCCTTTGTAAACTAAAGAGAGATTTTGTGAACTGGAGTGGGCCAATTTTTGGACTGATGTGACAAACGAATGGGAACTTTTGTGTTTTCCTGTGATCTTTTGTGGACTAGCGCGAACCCTTGTGAACTCATGACAGTGGATGGGGTCCACCTTTGAGGACTGAAAATAGTGGTGTTTGGGGACTTTTGGTGAGTACTTGGGTCTATCAGGAACTGAAGATATTTATTGCTGATATAGTATTTGTTGATGTAGTAGTTGTATTAATATGTTTGGTCGTTGGTTTGGAAGTTGTAGTGGTTGGTGCAACAATAATATCGGTTGGAGTTATGGTTGTTGGTGGAAAAACTTGTGGTGGTTGGTGATATAATAGTAAGTAAGTCCTGTAGTTGAGGTAGTTAGTGTGATAGCTGTTGCAGTAGTTTCAGTGGTTGATATGTAGTTGTTACTGTAGTAGTTGTTGGTATTGTCCAGGTAGGTGTTGGTGTTTTAATGTTTTGTTGGATCGTGTAGTAATGCTTGGTGTAGTATATTGTGTAGTTGTTGGTGTTGTAAGTAGTGGTTGGAGATGTAGCAGTTGGTGATATAGTTGTTGGTTCAATAATTCGGATTGTTGATGTAGAAACTGTAGGTTTATAGTAGTTGCTGCAGTTATTGTGGTTGGTGTAGTAGTTAAAAGTGAATGTTGCAGCAGCTGAGCTTGTTCGTGTAGAAGCTGACGTGGGTGTTGTTGTAGTGGTTAGTGTTATAGTAGATGGTAATATAGTTGCTGGTTCAGCAGTTATTGTCATTGGTGCAGCAGTGGTTTTCGTGTTATAGTTGTAGTTGCAGTTATGGTTGCTGTAGTAATGGTGGGTGTAGTAGTTGTTGTGGTTGGTGTAGTAATTGTTGATGTTATACATGCTGTGGTTTCTAAGTGCTTTCAGGGTTGCTAAGATAGGTGTATCGGTTTGTCCTATAGCGGTTGGTCTAGTAATGGTTGGTTATAAATGTCAGGATTGGTCTTTCAGTTGATGCTGTGGTAGTTGTAGTGGTTGTTTTATTACTAGCAGTGGCTGGTGTTCATAGTTATAGTTGATGTTGTGGTAGCTGATGAGGCTGCTTTGTTAGTAGCAGTGGTTGATGTAGTAGTGGCTGATGTAGTAATGGCTTGCCTTATCGTTGCAGGGACTGGTGTTGCAGTTGTTGGCGTTAAGATTGGTTTTTTAGTAGCAGTGGTTGATGTAGTAGTGGTTGATGTAGTAATGGCTTGCCTTGTCGTTGCAGGGGTTGATATTGCAGTTGTTGGTGTAGTAGTTGTATTAGCTGATTAAGAAGTTGCTTCAACACCCAAAATTGTGCACGAGCCACTTTAACATATATATACCAACCATCACTACTACACCAACCAATATAAATACTTCATAAACAACCACAGCTATTTCACCTAGCACTAGATCAACAGCCTTTGGAATGTGATATGCACATACAGCCACTAAACACGCCTAACCGGTGGTTTTGGCTCGGTCGTAGGGACTCCTATCAAAGTGCGCGAGACACCTTGTCGAGCAAAACACGTCAGAATGACTCCTCTCTTACCAAGTAAACATAAAATCAGTTATTGCATAATATTTCATTTGCATTGCAAAATTGAGTGTTATTTCATAATGCGTTGTTTATTGCATAATGCGGCTGCACATCGTATAATGATGCTTCGTTCAAGCACCAATCGATTCTAGAGCTGGGAATTGAGTGTGTTTGTTTGCGTGTGTACTTGGGGTGGATTTCATAAATATATAAATGGCCATGGGGAAGTATAAGGGCAGATGTTCCATACAAATAATATCGCAGGGACAGCTGTTTTAGAATATAGCATATCTGGGGTGATGGGGGAGGGTCGATATTCACACTTTTTTGAACATACAAATCCGTACAACATGTCTGCATACCAGTTTGCCAGATATAACGATAGTAGGTGTAAAGTGCCGATTCTAGACCACTTTTCACAAAAACTGTAAAAGTACACGTACATGTACGTGTACCGCCATAGGGATTCAGTGTGAAATCGTGTACAGAGTGTAAAAAATGTCGTTTTTGCATGGTGGTCCAGAATCGGCAATTGTTTTTGAGGCTCTCGGATCGCACTTCTGACCGTTCAAACATCCGTTAGCAAACAAGTGAAATTCGAAACATCGCTCGGACAGGAAAAATGTACAAACTTCGAAGAAAATGTAAATTTAAAAAGTTTTCTCGACGTTCACATCGTGGATCAGAACTTTGATCAATCGTTGGCGATCGCCGGCAAAAAACGTTTTGCCGATTCTGGACCACCGACGTTCGCCGATTCTAGACCAGCAAAAATCGATCACAAAACGTTTTCTCGATCTTCACCAATGGCGAAAAGTGGGTGTAAAGTGTAGTTACTCGACGAGGATTTTTTTTTTAAACCGATTTTGGCTTCTGGTACATCGAAAAAAATGTGGTTTGCCGGTTCTGAACCACCGACGTTCGCGATCGCGTTCCGGACGGTCGAGGGTGTGATCCGATCGGCAAAGACGATTTGTCGATTCACCTCGCGAGTTTTGTGAGGTGAATCATAATAGAATCGGTTTTGTCGAGAGGAAATAAAAAAGTGATTGATATATATATAGGAGAGAAAAAAAATATATAAATAACTCATGAACGATTCCCAGATTATGAGAGCAAGGTTTCTTTAAAAAATGGTGATGAAAGCCTATGCATTCTGTATGAATGATCAACTAGGTCGCCTCTTATTAGAACAAAGTGTCGGGTGTCAGGATCATCTAGATTTCGATCACGAGGATCATTCATGTCTGATGATGGAAAGGGAAGATATGGTCCTCAAATATTTCGAACCGGCATTCGAATGCGTTCAAATCGACAATGTGATCAAGTTTTAGAGGAGATTAGTCTTCTGTAAGGGGCGAGACAAGCCCACCAATTCGGAAGAAATGAAATTGGTGCATAGAAGTCTGACTTTAGAAGACAAGGGATGCGTCTTGAAATTATTGCTGGAGGAAGCATACGTCTAAGTTTTCTCGTTGATATAAATAAGGAGAATAGAAAATAAAAAAATAAATTCACACATAAATTTTTATCTAATATTAGAAAAAAAACCATAAAAAATGAGAACCAGAAATAAATTGTATCCGATGTTAGATGACGAGGATGAGAAGCCGAATGGCGTTTTGCCAACGGCACCATTGCCAGAAGAAAAACAAAGAGGAGAGAGGTATCGCATCGATCAAATCAGTAGAATCCAGTTGTATCTGACTCGAGAGAGAGATTCTCGTCATTCTCTCAAGAAGAAGTATTCGTGTCTCGTGAAATTCGTCAGAGCGGTCGACACAACACTCATCACGATTTCCATGGGTTTACACGCGGCCAGCATCACATTGTTGTTTAGCACGCTCGGAAACTTTTTGAGTAGAAAATTATATCTGAAGGCTAGGAAACACAAAAAGATTCGCGTCTTGGCTGTCTCCAAGATCGACACGATATCCGAAAGGATCTCGATGGCGTTGAAAGATGGTAGGATATCGGACGGAGAATACTTCACAATATTGAGCGAGAAAATGAAATACGATGCAATGAAAGAAGCCGTGAGAATCAAAACTCATCAGATCATCAAGGAAGAGATGAAGGATTCTCTCGTGGAAAGGGGGAGGAAAGAGGCCAGGGAGGAATTCAGTAAGTCAATAGAACTCAAGAGCAGCGATTGAAAAAAAATATATATATATAATAAGAACAGAATTTTAAAAAAAGAAAATATTAAATTTATATATAAAATAAAAAATAAATACAAAATTAATTTAAATAACTCTCAAAAATGTATTGCGTAAAGTGTAAGAGAGTTACCGAGATGGGTAATTCTCGAGAAGTACAAACTAAAAATGACAGACAGATGCTTCACGGAATTTGCAATGTGTGTGGTTTGATCAAGACTTGATTCATCAAAAAAAAAAAAACGAGCAGAAGCAAAGGCGTCGTGAATAAAATGATCAATAATCTACCTTTCGAAATGCATCTCCCGGGTCACAGTTTCACGGGACCCGGAACGAAATTGAACAAGAGACTCAATGCTGATCTGACTCCTAAATCTTGGAGCAAACCTGTGAATAGGGTGGATACAACCGCGTATGATCACGATCTGTGCTACGCCGAACATCCTGACACTAAGACTCGCAATGATGTCTGCGATAAAAACATGTTGGTGAAATTGAGAGTTATATCGAATCCGACCAGGAGAGAGAAGATAGAATGTTCGCTGGTCAGTAATCTGATCGGTGCGAAACGTCGATTCGGATGGGTGTTCAAAAAAAAAGCGCTTCGGAAAAGAAGAAGAAATGATTATTGATGAGCGAAATGGCCGAGGAGTTACACAAACCCATCGTGTGTACTTTCGAAAGAGAAGGGTGTTCGTGAAGGGCTTGGATGACATTTGGTCTGCCGACCTGGTCGACATGATATCGTTTTCAAGGTGGAACGAGGGTGTTAAATATCTATTGACGGTCATCGACGTGTTTTCCAAATACGGTTGGATCAGAGCTTTGAAGAATAAATCGGGACCTTGCATCGCCGAGGCTCTGAAGAGCGTGTTCGACTCGTCTTCTCAAAAACCAAATAAATTGTGGGTGGATAAGGGGAAGGAATTCTACAACAAGGACGTTCGTCGATTGGTCGACCTCTACTCGATCAAAAATGAAGAGAAAGCCAGCGTCAGGGAACGTTAGAATCGAACAATGAAGGAAAAGATGCACAGATACTTCATGGCGAATTCGACCAAGAAATACATATACGCTCTGTACGGTTTTGTTGAAGATTACAACAACACGCAACACAGATCGACCAAGATGACTCCTGTGGAAGCTAGTGATCCTCGAAACGAAAAACGAGTCTACGAGAATCTATATCCCGAGAGAACTAAGATCAGGAAGAAGTCTAGACCGCCGAAATTTGCAGTCGGCGATCGAGTGAGAATCTACGCTTATAAGAAGCACTTTGAAAAGGGTTACACTCCTCGATGGACCTCGGAAATCTTCATGATAATCAGAATGTTTCACACTGATCCGGTGACTTACGAAATCGAAGCTTTGGATGGCGAAGAGATCATCGGAAAGTTTTACGAACAACAATCGCACAAGACGAAGTTTTAATAAAGAAAACAATTTTTTTTTATTTACTCTCTTTAACATTTTCTTGTTTACACATATATAGAAAAGAGAGAAAAAATAATAATAATAAAAAATAATTAAAACTATTTTTAGATAAAAAAAGCAAGCTAATTAATAAACAAAAAACAAAAAAAACTTCAAAAATGGCACATATACTAGATATCGCACAAAGCATAGTGAAAGATGAAAGTATTCAAGAATACGAGGTTCGGGAATACGAACCGATAACCGGAACGAGTTTGAACAATGCGGGAGAGATAAGAATCAACATCAAAACCCAAGATCTATTCGTTCATCCTAGCGAGAGTTACATAGTGGTGCAGGGACGTCTCACCAAGGAAGATGGGACCGAATACGCTGCCGACGACACGGTTACTTTAGCCAATAATGGCATCATGCATCTATTCAGTAATATAAAATACTTGCTATCCGGACAAGAGATAGAATCTGTGTTTCATCCCGGTCAGGCCACCACGATGTTCAGACTCTTGACGTATCCAGATGATTTTTCGAAATCCAGAGGACTTAATCAGTTGTGGGTGAAAGACACCATCGGCCCTACTAGCGCCGGCACAGCTGCAATATTGTCGTCAAGTCGTCCAGACCCAAAGGAACGTTTTCATTCAGGATACCTTTGAAACACATCTTTGGATTTGCGGACGATTACAACAAGATCATGTACGGATTCAAACACAATCTGATGTTGATTCGAAAGGGAAACGACAATGCGATAGTGAGACTCCCCACAACTGATGCGGGTAAGTTAACTCTACACAAGATATCGTGGTTCATTCCGCACGTGCTGCCTTCAATCGTGAAAAAATGCGTCTCTACAAGATCATAGAATCCAAGAGTAAATTACCCGTGGGATTTATAATGAGACAGTGTGACACGGCTAGCATTCCACTCTCCATGAATCACTTCAATTGGAGATTGACCATGAAATCCACTTCCGAGAGACCCCGTTTCATCATGGTCGCATTTCAGACTGATAGGGACGGGTCTCAGGAAAAGAATGCGTCGCTATTCGATAACTGCAATTTGAGAATCATGCAAGTGTTTCTGAACGCCACAAGATATTTAGCAATCGATTACAATGCGTCGTTCGACAAGAACGATTTCTGCAGACTGTATGGCGACGCCGCGGATTTTAGAAAGAAGTATCACGGTCTAGACGAATTGATGAGCAGCCCTAATATATCTCCCGGCAAATACAAGTTGATGTATCCCATGTTCATATTCGATGTCAGTAAACAGAGTGAACGACTCAAGAGTAACATCTTAGACATTCAGATCAAGATGCAATTCGATAGGAACGTGCCAAGAAAAACTGAAGTCTTCGCCCTGGTCCAGTCGGATAGAGAATTACAATTTGAATCGGATGGAAAAATAAACAAAATAAAAAGTAATGAGTAATTATTAAAAAAAAAAAAAAACAAACAAAAAATAAAAAGTAATGAGATCTAGAGAGATTGAACATCTTTCTAAATCTCATTACTTTTTTTTTGTTTTTTTTTGTTTTTAATAATCACTCATTATTTTTAATTAATTATATCCACGCGTTCACTGTTTGTTCAGAGGATCTAGTTCGATCAGTACGCTCACCACAGAAGTGGCAGCTTTGGGATTATTGGTTTTCGTAATGAAATTAATCCTGTCTCTGGCGTTCACTTTGAGAGGCATGCCGAACGTGCTAACATTCGAGTGTTGATTCTCTGTCTTTTCGACACTGTATCTCTTATCACTCTCTACTCTGTTCACCATGAGATTGACGACCACTCTGTTATTCAAATCTGTGGAAGCCAGACTCATTCGAATGATTTCGCTTCCCAACGGCATGGGATATCCCACCTGACCATGTGGCGATCTGCTATTTCCGTTTCCGAAAGACCACTCAGCTTTTCCCTCCTCTAACGTGTCGGTCTCCTCGGCCCAACCAGTGATCAATTGTCTGGCGTATTTGACTTTCTCCACCACCGAAATCAAGGTGCAGGTGTCCGACATGTGCACAGGATCCGGTAGATTCGTAAGCGCATGTCCACCCATGTCTAGTTCACCCTCCATGATGTTGCCCTTTCTCCAGACTGAGTTGTTGTTCACGTACTTCCTGCTGACCATGCTGGAATCGAATTCAGGATCGTGAACGAGACCGAATAAATTCTGACCGTTCATGTTGATGCCACCCTCCATGGTTCCGCCAGATTTGTTCAGGTAGAGATCGTCCACTTGCGATTCTACATATTCTTGAGATCATATCAAAAAATCCACATATCCACATAGCCCTTGTTGACCATGGTGGAGTCTGCATCCGCATCGTCGACCTTCGACATATTCAATATTTTGTTGAATCCCGCATTCAGAACCGATTTCATTTCTCATCTGTCAGACTTTCTCTGTTCCAGATCTACGTAGTGTTTGGTCGCCACGTCCTTGGGATTCGTGGGAGTGGCCACGTTCGTTATCTTGTTAGAATTGGCGTTCAATTCCAATTGCATCATTTTCTGAATGTTTGGATTTCAGATCGAGATCATCGGTCATGGCTTTATCCACATAATTATCTAGCATGATTCGTTCGAAATCCGCATTCCCCCTGTCAACGTATTTTTTAGTCGCCACATCTGCGAGATCTATCGGCTCAGGAAGATTGTAGAGCTTCTTATCATTCATGTTCAAAGGTTTCTCTCAAGGTTCGTATCTCCGAACATAACGTTCGTCCAAGTTGGCAACGTCGTAACCATCGCCAACCTCGAGCGTCTTCCTCTTCTTTTTGGTTTGATTTTCATCGTCACTTCTACCAAATTTATCGACTGGCATGTTGTTTTGAGGTTTTTTTTGTTTTAAAAAATATATTTCAAACGCAGTTTATTAAAAATGAATTATTTCACTTATTTTTTATTTTTTGTTTTTATTCGATTAAATTTTTTTAAATAATTTTTTTATCTTTATATATGCTATAAAAAAAAACTCTCTCTAATGTAAATCATAGAGAATGTCTTGAAACCGATCTCCTTCTGACCATCTCTTGAGAATGTAGAGACACAGGTGACCGCAAAACACTTGATCTGGCGATTGCACTCGTTCCGTGTTGTAAGAACCATCGATTCATCGAAATAGTTCTTTATTTCTTTCAGCGGTGAGGTTCCATAGCTGTCAAAATAATAATTTTTCTTCTTCCCGTTCTTGAACCACGCCAACCAGTGTGTGCCTTCACCCGATAAATCATCTAGATTTAAAATTCCTCGTTCCGATTGTTGAGGTCTTCTCTTCAGCAAGGCATCTCTGGAAAACACGCCTAGAAAATCTTTGATTTTCAAATCCTTCACCACATTCAACAGATCGATGTTGGACAGGGGTTCGTTAGGTAAGACGACACCTTCTACGGATATCTCTATTTTCTTATTCATAGATGTGTATATTTTTTTTTTATTTATTTATTTTATTATAATTCACTAAAATGACGTTATTTTTTTATATTTTTTTTCTTTTTCTTTTTTAAACTAACTCTCTCGATGACTCTATCGACTTCCATAATCTTGAATCCGTCTAATTCCTCTTGATTTTCTAGAATCCTATCGTCTTCATTCATATCTGGAATCCTATCTGGAATCGTATCATTCATAATTATATCCAAAGTCCAATGTCCGAGTGCTAAAGTGCTTATTTTATTGTCTGACACAAATCTCTTATCGTCATCGGCCGAGCAAAACCTTGTTGACTATTTCGGTATACAAGTCGTGATTGTCGCTTCGAATCAGTTTCATAGTCTTATACACTGGACCACTTCCTAACAGACAATCTTTATACTCTTGAAAAGAGATGTTTTTCTTCACCACGCACATTTTAACCACTTTGCACTTCTTGATCTCTTCACCTTCTAGACGATAAGCATACAGTTTGGGTCTCAAACCTATGAATTCGACGATTTGTTTACCGCCACTCTCGTACTTAAATTTACCCAACACCTTCTTGTTGTCATTCGATTGAATGTTGGACAGGTGATCGACGGGATAATTGCTCATGTCGAACCATGCGGCAACGTCTTTTGTCTCTATCTCGTAAACTAAACTGTCCGTGTCGGTGAACAGTAGTTTAGCTTTCTCACCAAATTTCTGTTTGACGTAATCATAGTGAAACTCGTACATCAATCGCTTGCTGATATCTAAGATGAGTGGTCCAAGATAATAGGGTTTGTCGAACTTCAGGTGCATCTTTTGCATGTGAATGGCCACTAGATTTTCGTTGAATATGGTTCGGTGTCTGTAATTGGGTTTTGCCACTAATTTTTTAGCTTTTTTCTCAGACATGATGAGTCGAATGTTGGTTCTCTTCCTGATGTTTTCCATCAATTTACCGTACACGCAGTTGCTCATGAGTTTGAAGAAATCTTTTTCGAAATTGTTCTCGGCTAGAATTCTGAGATTCGTGTTGAGATTGATGTATTTTTTCATCCAAGGCTCTTCGTCAAATCAAATGACGCGATGTATGTCGATTAATTTCATCCCGTAATCAACGTATTGTTTCAAATTCTCGCTGTAGATGACGTACTTACGTTTGTTAAATAAATTGGGAATGAGTTTTTCCTTGTCTCCTTCGATCGGTCCATTCGTTTGGGAGCCAGCGGATAATTGTTGTGTAGATCGTGTAATTCTTCCGGATAGTTCAAATCGACTTCTAAAATGCAAGGATAGTCTCTCCATTTTTGCATCTCTTCCGGTTCCATTCGAAATTTCCAATCAGTAAAGGACGACTCATGGCCCATCCATACAGATTATTAGCGACCCAATACTGTATGTATTTATTCGATCATTTCAAATCGAAACCTTCTTTCATGTAGGGATTGTTAGCTTCAGAATATGTGTGGGAGATCATCGAGACGCCACCTCTCATGGCCTTTTCGAACATGAGCAACATGTCCACATCAGATAATAATTCCAATTGGACTTTGGTGGTCTTCAACAGAGCGTCCAACGCCAGACCGGGTGCGGTGAAATACCCGGAGTAGAACATCAGTCTTCAGATAGAGATCGTGATAATCTTTCATGGTTTTCATATCAAATGATTTCCACACGTTTTTGGTGTGTTCGTAATTCTCGTCAGGAATATCGGATTCGTATATAATCTCTTTAGATCGTTCATGTAATCGTAAGGATAGACTCCTTTCCTCAACATGACGTCTTCTCGTTCTCCAACGTGTTCGCTCGTGATTTTAAATTTATCCTTGCTCATGTTATCGACTAATTTTTCCAGAGCGGTTGACATGAATTTAAAACTATCGATGAAACGTATGGCTCTATGAATTGGTTTCATTTTTTCTTCCAACATCTTTCCATCGATTACTCTTTTCTTCTCCACGAGCTTCCATTTCGTGAAGGAAATGTATCTTTCTTTGCTGTTTGTGATGCAGTTTAATTCTTCATGAGTGGTGCCGAGATTTTTTACGAACAGATGACTGTTGTAACCTGAGATATTGTGATATATCACTGCATAGAAAACAGCGTCTCGATATTTTAAATTACACTTGCTGTGAGCCAGACCTTCGTACAGACCCGTGTAATGATCGTGGTCTCTGACCTTCTTATTTTCCTCCAAATTCTCGTTGAACGATTGTCTGCATATGTGACATTCGGTGGCTCTTATTTTCGTCCTGCTGCTCTCGCGTGATGATCATTTTCGCCAGAGTTTTGAATTTGTCGTATAAAATTTGAATTTTCGATTCTAACTCTTCCATGAACCTTTGAGCCACGTCGTCATCTTTGCACTGTTTCATGTAGGTGAAGGGACCCATGTCATGTTGCGAGTCAAAAGCGCTTTTCACGTAAATGCAATAGCCTGAAGGCGTGTGTTTTTGATATCTTTTGACATAACTTCGAAGAGCGTCAGATTGGCAGGAACTCATTTTCACGGTGAAGCATTCGAAATCAGCTTACGCGACAAATGGTACTTTTAATCTTCTATTGTGATGTTGAAAGTTTAGGATGTTGTTGGGTTTGGGCATTTCGACGGTGACACCTTGATTTTCGTTGCAATATTCCTGATGTTTCGCTAACGATTTTTCGCTGTGAAATGCATTCATGCAGTTGCAACATAAACATGTCTTATGTTCATGTTTATTATTTTGTCTCGACAGTAATCGGCTCGAATCTTTAACCCAACAATAATGACGATTGTCACCATTCGAAATAAATAATAAAATAATTGTCTTTTCTCTTTCGAGATACGAAGTCTGTCTGAGAGGACAGATCATTCGTTTTTCATCGTTGTATCCCAAGACGTTCACCTCTATGGTGGGATTTTGAACCTCGAAACGTTCGATGTGTTTTAACTGCGTTGGAAAAGTCAATCCAGTCCAATTGAGATTTTTAGAAGTCTCCTCGTAATGAGAAACTCTGTCGGAGTGCATTTTGGCAGGGTATAAAGCGGAGGTGACTGCCCATTTAAAACACTGATCATCTTTATTTCTCACATTGACCATGGCGTGTTTCTTAGTCAAGAAATACGGTAATTCCAAGTAGGAAGATCCTTTCAACGGTTCGTTTTTAGTCATGTGAATTTCGAGTTTCAACACCTCACCGAACGTCCAATTACTACCTTCATTTTGATAATTCGTGAGAGACGTCAACATCTTATCTTTCATCATTTTGAAAATGTCTGATAAATCTGAATCTTGCAATACGGGTTCGACATTAGATCTGAGATATGCATTTTTCACGATGCTCTCGCTGGAATTCACGTTGATTTTATTCATCATGCAATGGAGTATCATCTTAATTTTTTGTCCCGTTCATGTGTTCACAAAACAAATCCAATACTTTTTTCTTCACCCATTCCATGAACAATTTCGGATCAACTTTCTTGAACGAGGGAACCACGTCGAAAGTTTTAAAAACCCCTTTGATCGCACTCTCCCATTCTACGGGATTCGATTGGAATGCTTCCATGATGACTCATGCTACATATTCTTCTCCTTTCCCTTCATCGATTGCTCGTCGAATTTCATTCGACATATCTTGTTTGTCTAGATTCTGAACTGCATCACTCGTTTTAGTTTTTTTTTTCTTTTGAAACTTGAAGTTCTTTGATGGCTTTTCGTTTAGTCGTCTTCTTATTTTTCACAACCGAAACGTTTTTTTTTTTTTCGACGCTGGCATTTTGATTCCCTTTACTACCTTTTTCTTCTCATTTTTCATAACCGAAGCATTTTTTGATGTCGTTGCTATCGACATTTTGTTTGCCTTTTCATCGAGCAAGCTACGTATCTCCTCACGCATGATCTTTCTAATTTTATCATGCTCCACGTTTTGTTTTCTATCGTCAGGCATTACTGTCATCGGCTTATTTTTTTCACAATTTGAGTCTGTTTCAGTTTGTCCACTTTCGATCTTTCGATTTTTTTCTTTCTGTCATTTCGCAAACGATACTCCTGTATGACTTCAATTTTTTTTGATTTGGTTCTATGATTTCTGAAATGTGGAATATTTAATTCCCTACACATCTCGTTTAACTGAGGTACGGTTTTCTCATTTAAATTTTCCATTTTTTTATTTGTTTGCTTCATTTGTAAGAATATATATTTTTTTGAATTTTGTATTTAAATAATAATTTGTTAAAAAGTTTTAAAATAGTTTTTATATATATGTTTTAATTCCCTCAAAAAATTTTTTTTAGGAAATTAATCAATTTTTTTATGTTCCTTAACGTGAGAAAAATTGAATTAATACAAGAAAAAAGGACGTTAAATTTAAACTTTTTATTCATGTAAAGAGGAAAAAACACTTTTACAAAAAAAAAATTTCACATTAGAGAAAATTAAAAACTTTTTTATATATATATAGAGAGAGTAAAAAAAACAACTTTTTTAACAAATTATTATTTAAACACGAAATTCAAAAATATATATTATTTGCAATAATTCATAAAACAAAAAAAACAAATAATCGATCATGACAACAACACCTAAAAGATGCGAATTGAAATTGAAACGAGTCGAAACGTGTAAGAAATTTGGTTGTAAAATCTATAGATTACAACGACATGACACCATCGAATTGAACGACACGACACCATCGAATTGAACGAGGTCGAGCCGAAGGGCTTAGAGCACAAATACGACAAATATAGCACGCCTCTGAAATTGGACGAAGCCATGCTCGATTTGTTTTACGAGTAGCAAAGTGATGTACAGAACATTGTCATCGCCGAAGACAGAGAATTCGACAAGGACAATTTGTCGTTGGCCTACGGAAGTTACATATATCCAAAAATCTCAAACCCGTGAACAAATCTGGTGGTGAGAGCACGTTCACCGATGTAAAAAAACTTGCAAAAGTAAAGATAAACATTCAACACATTTTTGAAAAAGGAGAAGACACGACCGTCAACATGCTAATAACAGACTTGAAAATATAAAACAATAGAGAGACTGATTTTTAGCAAAGAAGAAGGAAAAAAAGTAATGAGATCTAGAGAGGTTGAACATCTCTAGATCTCATTACTTTTTTTTGTTGTTTTTTGGTTTTCCTTCTTCTTCTTCTTCTTCTTCACTATCGCCCATATATATTATAATAACATTTCCTTTTTTCTCAAATTTCGATGTCGATTCTTCTTTTTTTTTGTGATATATTACGTTTTTTATAAGAACACATTTGTTTATCTGCATCATAATTATGAACAAATGTGGTGCATCTCTTGGTTACATTCACATCATTACCATTCTCTTCAGAAGGTAGTGGTGGCGGTGGAAAACATCTCATTCTTTTAAATTTCAACCATCTATCCCAATCTTTTTTAAACTCTTTTTACAGTTCTTTCCTAAGATATCCATCATTAGCGTCTAATTGTTTTTCCACATGTTTTTCCCACACTATCCCACAATATTCATCATTAGCGTCTAATCGATTTTTCCACATCTTTTTCGCACTCTATCCCACGATATTCATCATTTTCGTCTAATTGTTTTTCCACCTTTTTATCCATTTTATATTATTTTATTTATACTTTCTATGATTTATATTTTTATATTTTATATAATTATATATTTTTTTTACATTATAATGACATACTCAAAATCGGTATGTTCTTAAATGGCAAATTCTCACCAAAAAGCAAACCCTTACCGAGTCGCTCAATGTTCTGTCCACTCTTCGGATAGAGACCATTTCCACTGAAAGAGTTGCCACCTCTAACGGTTTCTAGATATAATCCTTCACCATTGTCGTCTATATGGATGCAACACACGGCTCCTCTCTTCTTCAAAAACAGTCCGCTGCAGCCCATTAATTTCTCAACTGCCGAACTCGCGAGTCCCAAGAGAGCTCCCATGCCAAGAGTCTTTCTGAGAAAGGGCAATGCTTTTGTGGCAAAGGGCAATGCTTTTGTGGCAAAGGGCAATGCTTTTGCGCCGATTCCAGCCAATAGTGGTAGGAAACCACCTTTGATTTTCAAATTGAATTTCAATTGAGCAGGACTCAATCTCACCTTCAACCCTCTTCCATCACCGATCGCTTTCTCCATCCTTTTGATTTGAGTTCTGGTCCAACCGATTCGATCGTCACCACCACTCATCAGATCTTTGTGAGTGAATTTGAATCTCACTGGCTCGCCTCAAGTTAACGCTCTCTCAAGTTTCTTCCTCTGTCCTTTGGATATGTTCACGTTTTTAACCACGTATTCAGTCATATTTCTTTTTTTAAAATATATTTTGTTCAATTGTTTTTTTGTTTTAATGATAATTATATATATTAAATAATTTTTGTAAAATTAATATTGCGTTTATTTTATTTTCTTATTTATATATATACACAATATTTTTTTTTTTTTTGCCTTTTTTATATTTCTCTTATGTGAAATCGTATCATCACCCTCTCTCCATGAAGATCTAACACTTCACCATTTTGATCCGTCAACGTGGTTTTGAGACTATACAACGTGTCTAAAATCACTGGTAGATAAACTAAATTTCGAGGTTAGTCCACGTTTTTATAACCCGGCGACATGTTTGGAAAGAAGGAATAGATCGTCGGTTGAGTGCTACCATTCACGTAGCTTCCAGCAATCATGTCCACATTCACCAGAATGCTATTGACTGCGAGAATGTCAACCATATTTTCAGATGCCTCGTGGCCTTGATACATCTTTCGATAGAATCCCAGGATCTTGCCTATAGAATCGTTCATGTTGAAATCCACTTGAAAATTATCTTCCAAATCCAACATTGTCTGTAAGGGATTAGGGTTGGGAGCGAGTCTGATCTTGTTGCTTCCCTTTCCATCCATCTTCATTCGCGTCTGAATGTAATTGTTCAAATCGTCTATGTCGTAACTTCCTTTGGGAATTCAAATCTCCAACCTATCCACCGCGTCGGAATACTTGAACAAGTTATTCTTTTCGGTGACGTTGGGAAAGGAATAATAAGTCTCCAGATTCACCAACGCCATCTCGTATCTTTTCTCTCTATTCAATTCGATGGAAGGTTCGAATTTTGTCACGAATCGAGTCGAATCACCACTCACTACGATTTGAATGGATTGTTTTGCAGCCGTATTCTCGGCTATCCGTTCTAACAGTTCTCTTTGTTCGAACATTATATTTTTAATTTTTATTTTATTTTTTCAAAACTAAATTATTGATGATTTATTATTTTCTAATTTTTGTTTTCGCTCTCTATCTTATTATCATCAGAAACATAAAATTTGTCGAATCCGCTCCGATATTTTCCGCGATTAAATTTGCTAGTCAAATCGATCACGATGAAATTATAAAGTCTTCCATCCCAAACCCTCTTGCAGAATCTCCTGAATTCTGCCACGCTCATGTCGTTTGCGACGTGATCACCATAGATGTGATTGAGATTCTTGAGATCCTGGTGAAAGAGACACAGTAAATTAGCGTTCTCCTTTATCGTCTGTCTGGGCAATCGGAAATAATTCTGCGACAGGTAGAAACAGTCTATGTTGCTGTGAAGACCCCTAACGTAAAACAATTCGCATCGGTTCTGTCTCTCCAAAAGCAGATCGTCGAAAATCATGAGATTCTTATCTTCCGATTTCAATTCTCTAGGATCCGGAACGTCGCTAGCATTCTCATAAAATCGACACTCAACGTTCGAAGACGCATTTCTCTTCATCAATTCCATCGCCGCACCATCCAAAATGGTTGAAAAAGAAGCTTCACTTTTGTCGAATTCCTCCTTACTGTCAAAGATTCTGGCTATGACGTCCTTGGGCAATCTACGATCCATGCACTCTCGAAGCAATCAGTATTCGGGTTGAAACAAACTCTTGCCAAACTCGAATAATCTGTCGTAATCCAACCAGTCGGGTTGCGACAACAGATTCATCAACAGATTGGTCTTTCCACAATTCGATTTTCCCACTATCAAGCCTCTTATGCTTTTGGGAAAGAACTCGCTATTCAACCTCTTGGTCGCGGCGTCATTCCAAGACATATCTTTAATGTTCATCTTTTTTATTTTTTTTTTATTTTTAGATTTTCAAACACAATTTTTATGTTTTTTCAAACTCAGTTTTTATAAATATTATTATTTATTTATATTACACTGTCGCGAGTTCTCTTCAATGCAGATCCATTCATCATTTTGGCTAAATCTTGTATGAGTACCACAACATCCTTAAAATCTTTCCAACTTTTCGGCCATCGCTCTAACGTAGCTCGCTTCGCCAGCAGACTGACCAACTTGTCGATCAATGCGGCGGCTGCCCTCTTGCCAGCCACAGAAGCAATCCTACCACAAGCTTCGGAAGCGGCTTTCTTACCAGCATCCAAAGCCATCTTCTTACCGACCTCAAACGCGGTTGATGCGAGTTTTCTACCTGCATTGCTCGTGAACGCTTGCATTATAGAATCGACGATGCCAGAACCGCCTTGAACATAAGTTCTAACGTATCCCCTGTTCTTAATCACCAACATATTTTTATTTTATAATATATATTTTGTTTTTTTCACTGGTAAATCTTTTGTTGTTTAAATACTTTTTATTATTTTCTAGTATAAAATTTACTATTTTTATTTTATCTATTTTTTGTTTGTTTGTTTGTTCTCTCTACTTATTATATATATATCAATCCTTCAATTCGTTCATCAGCCTTTTATAATCGCATTTATTCAAAACCTTCTGCCTCAACAATTCGTCGCATATTCTCACTATCTCATTATCTAATCCAGTATTACCAGCGATCGACTTGCCATCAACAATCTCAATCTCTGAGACAGAGCATCAGAAGAAAAGTGGTTCTCACTCCTTTCCCAGTCACCGATTTGACAAATTTCTTATTCATATCCCATATGGGTTTCACCACCTTCGTCCACTTGTAACCTCTATTGGCTTTGTGTCTCGTTTCTCTGACATCATTATTTCTCTTCATGGCGTTAGGCTGAACCAGAATGTCACCGTAATTGTCGAAATCCTGATCCGTGTAATCTTCAGGCTTGTTGAAAAGGAGCAATTTGCGCAGTCCAGGAGTTAATTCATACCTATTCGAACCGACGATTAAATTATCATCATCCTCTAGCACTTTGGTGTCCCCTACGAAAGTTCTACGGTCAGAATCCTTATAAATTCCATACAACAGATCTCTCTTACCACCATCCTCGGATGACGCAACGCTATCAGTGGTGATAGTCGAAGCGTCATCATTGCTTTCGCTCACGTCGGTTTTGATTCTCATGGGAACGTAATCCGGCGATGATCTTTGAAAGGAAAACCCCCTTGTAAAACTGCCAGGCAATGAACCCGTTCTCAAAGAACTTTCTTTTATGGGCTTCAATTCATCAATGATCTCCTTACTTCATTCCTGAACCTCCATCACGGGTTTAAATAATTTTGTGGTTTCGCATCTTAATTCCATCTCCCCCAATCGCCTGCTTCTGTCAGGTGATCTAATGCTTTTCTTGAGTCATTCATATTCGTTGAGAAGTTGATCTCACCGCTTGGAATCTGTGATGTGTAAAAACATTTTTTCGTTTTTTAAAATTATTAATATTTCCTTTAGAGTATGGTAACGTGAGTTATTTTATTATTCTCAAAAATTAAATGTATAATTATTTTTATGTTTTAAGTAAATAAAATCTTCTGTCTTTAATATATAATTACTAAAACCAGTTGAGGGAAAAACATTTTACAAAATGAAAACTTGATAAATGCATTTTATCCTCGAACGTGTTAAAGATCACATCACCGATTATTCACACCGTGACAAACAGAACGACTTTGAAAAGTGTGAAAGTTTAGGGCATAAGAACGGAAACATTTTATTGTAATCCTCAAACAGCATTTTAGATGAAGTGAAAAATTCTGTTTTAAAACCTTTTTACGAACGAAAAATGAAAAACCGGTTTTCAAAAAATGATTAAGTAATTCTTTCTGATTTAACGCATTTGAGAAGAATTGTATCCGTCAAAAGGGTTTATTCATATCTCTGAAACATTATCACGAGTCAATTAAAACTCAATTTACCTCTTAAAAACCGAACTGAGTGGAACGCGATTTTTCCGTCTCATTCATTGAAAGAAAAACCTTTCATTTACACCGGAACAAAAAATGAAACGATTTGCGAAGATTTCATAGTGTCAATTAAACACAAATCTTACCACTTAACTATCTGAGTGGAACGCAATTTTATAGAACGAAAAAACTTTCATTTACACCAGAACAAAAAATGAAACGATTTGTGAAGATTTCAAAGTGTCAGTTAAAACACAATTTTTACCGCCTAAAGCTATCTAAGTGGAACGTAATTTTATAGTCGATTTTATTGAATGAAAGACTATTTATTTACACTGAGTGCAATATTGAAAACTCCACAAAACTGATATATTATGCTTTACTTTAAAACTCGCTATGACAAAACATGGACGGACAATTTCCATTGGTTCTAATTTTCCAAACTCGAGTTTTTCCATTTCATTCATTGAACGAAAAACCTTTCATTTACACCAGAACAAAAAATTAAATGATTTGCGAAGATTTCATAGTGTCAATTAAACACAAATCTTACCACTTAACTATCTGAGTGGAACGCAATTTATAGTCGATTTTATTGAACGAAAAACCTTTCATTTACACCAGAACAAAAAATGAAATGATTTGCGAAGATTTCATAGTATCAGTTAAAACACAATTTTTACCGCCTAAAACTATCTAAGTGGAACGCAATTTTATAGTCGATTTTATTGAATGAAAGACTATTTATTTACACGGAGTGCAATATTGAAAACTCCACAAAACTGATCTATTATGATTTACCTTAAAACTCGCTATGACAAAACGTGAACGGACGATTTCCATCAGTTCTAATTTTCCAAACTCGAGTTTTTCCGTTTTGGTTTGGAAAAAAATCCTCAACGAGTAACTTCGCTTTACACCCACCAGAAAACGTTTTGAGATTTTCCTGATCTAGAATCGACAAATTGTTTTCACCGATCGGATCACACCCTCAACCATCTGGAATGCAATCGCGAACGTCAGTGATCCAGAACGGGCAAACCACATTTTTTCGCTGTACCGGAAGCCGAAATCAGTTTTAAAAAAAAGCCTCGACGAGTAACTATGCTTTACACCCACTTTTCGCCATTGGCGAACGTCGAGAAAACATTTTGAGATCGATTTTTCCTGGTCTAGAATCGGCAAATTGGTTTCACCGATCAGATTGCACCCTCGACCATTCAAACAGCCATTTTCGTACATTTTTCCCTTCCGAGTGATGTGTCGAATTTCACTCTTTCACCAACGGATGTTTGAACGGTCAAAAGTGCGATCTGAGAGCCTCAAAAACAATTGCCGATTCTGGACCACCATGCAAAAACGACATTTTTTACACTCTGTACACGATTTAACACTGAACCCCTATGGCGGTACACGTACATGTACGTGTACGTGTACAGTTTTGGGGAAAAGTGGTCTAGAATCGGCACTTTACACCTACTAATGATAGTCGTCAGCCTCTATTGGATTGGGGGTTTTTGGATGTTGGGTGGGGGCTTATTGGGGCTTAACGACACTTTCGACAGCCAGGCAGACCTCATATCGGACAGTTGTACAGGTGGAGAAACCAAGAGTATCGATAACCAGCGAGAACCACCGAGTAGCGGCTGGCAGCGGTGTATTAGATTGTTACGAACTGCTTTCACAGAGGGCCGTAACTTGTAAAACTTTTGGGGGTCTATAAAACGTCGGGTGTCTGACGGCTTAGTCAGATCACTCAACTATTTAGAACACATCTAATTGATTTTATTAAACACCTATACCTACAAATATACTTTCCATTTATAAAATACTGTATTTTAAACATACAGTTACCCACCAGATAGGTAGAGGTGCCCGACCATCTTGGTACTCATCATTTGTTATTAGTTACTCTCTCCCTGGACGTTGAGTTCTACTGATATACTTATACTGAGTCCAGTATTTATTGCACTTTCTACTCGGTGTATATTTTTGCCGGGCAAACAAGAGACTTTGCCCAACTAAGTACTCCAAAGCATGTGTATATTTATGCCGGGCTAGCGAGGACATCTGCCCAACTTGGTATTTTATGATTTCTCGCCCAGCCTCCACCCAACGAAACCCGGTCATGATCGGGCGATATATTTTTTTTTGGGGGGGGGGGGCACCTACCTACACACCCAGAATTTACGTCCCAGCCTCGATCGTAGAGATAAGACTGAAAGGTGGAAAGATCTCACAGGGCTATGATCTCCAATGTATACAAGATGAAAAACGAACCAGTAGTTGCATGTGTGGAGGGTGGCTGGGACAAATAGAATAAGGTTAATGTGAGAAGAGGTGAAAAAAAGATCTTCAACAACAAAAAGTTTTCATTTACTCACGTCTAATTGGGTTTGGAATCAACGTATCTGCATGGATAATAGTAAAATTCACTTTAAAATAACCAAACCTTAGCAAAACGCATTCACTGTGGAGGAACTACTCCTCGACTTAGCGGTGCTCTCCCGAATTCTGGCGGTAATTTTGTAAACAGCTTCGGGTTGTCTCACGGAACATTTTTAATTTTCTCGGGGGCGGGGGGGGGGGGGGGCGGAAAAAATGCGTAAAACATATGTGGAAGTTTTTATAATGCAGATTTTTTTTACCCCCCTCTACTGCATATTTTTTCCATGACATTTTGGGGAACCCACCCCCTTCTCATACATTTTATTTACAAAACTTTGGCACTCGAACACTAACTCGAAACCTGTTATGCACACTGATTCAATGCATATTTTTATATGTCCAAACATGTTTCCATTTACTCTATCAGATGCATTTTTAAAGACTTACCAGATTCACATCAGTGCACAAAGACACATTACTGTAAAGCTTGAACCCCATGTGGACCCGGGTATACTAGATCCACATTTGGTAGCCAGGTTGTTAATGCACAGCGGCGATGGCCTGGCTGTTCTTAATATGTTCTTAACATTTTAATACTATATTGATGTAGCAAATTTTGAGGAATTTGTTTTATCCTTATATTGAGGTGTCGGAGTGGATGAGCTTGTTAGTTCCTCCAGTGGTTGGTGAATTCCTTGGGCCATCCAGTGGATCTGTTTGAATAATTCTATCTTCATCTTGGGAACTAACAACGTTGTGATACGGGCATCATATAGCCATAGTTCTTGAAAGCGATGTAAAACCCCAATCAAACAAGATCAGACAATTGAGACAAACTAAATGTGCAGCTTAATATTCTTACAAATCTAGTTTCTCGGTGTTCACCTTGCAAATGAAACTCAATTATTCTTTTTCCCAGAAACCTTTGATTTTAAACCAAACTTTAGTAAGCTTTTCCTAATTTTTTTCCTGATATGCAGTGATATGCACATCAAACAGTTTAGTTTCTGTAAATCATGGCATATGTAGGCATATGTGAGCACTGTGCCTGTTGTGCCCATACTTAATTTACTACTACTTTTTGTTATCGCATCTGCATACCAGCATAGCGATCAAAAAGACTTTTCTGTTTTTGTTAAATCAGATTTTTAGAAGACCATCTCCAACTTCAACAAGGCCTGATCTCCTTAGAAAAGTGGACAATGGATTCGGGATGCGATTTAATGCCTCTAAGTGCTACATAATGTCAATCCATAGAAGTAAGAATCCATCCTCTTTTCGTTATACCTTAAACAACTATATACTGGAACAGTTACAGAACAACCCATATCTAGGAGCGAAAACTTAAAATGGACTACCCACATCAACAAAACCTGCAATAAAGCAAGCTCCACACTTTGATTCAGTCGACGAAACCTAAAATAGTGCAACAAAAAACTTAAAGAAACTGCCTATATCCCATTGGTACGTTCTCTGCTTGATTATGCAAGCACAATATGGGATCCACATTTACAGAAGGACATCGACCGACTGGAGAATATACAACGCCGAGCTACCAGATTCGTCTGCAAGGATTACAAACGCACAAGCAGTGCCACTTCCATGATGAAAGAACTTGACTGGAAACCACTAAAAGATAGAAGAAGAGAACGGCGACTCGCCCTACTCTTCAAAATCGCTTACGATCTAGTGGCCATCCCTGCTGACAATGCCATTCAATACAACATACGACCAACAAGATCAGCACATAGTAAACAAATTAAAATTCACTCGTCCAACACCGAAACTTACAAAAACTCATTTGTACCACGGACTATCAAAGACTGGAATTCCATCTCGGAAAGCGCATTGAATTGTGAGACAATCGAGAGCTTCTTCCGCCGTACCAAATCACGAATACACCCAAACCGGCCTCCCAACATTTTTACCCAAACCGGCCTCCAATGAACCCAAACCGGCCTCAACATTTTACCCAAACCGGCCTCCAAAATGCCAGTCGAACTTGACCCATTAGTACTAACTAAGTCGGAACAGGCAGAGATCGTTCAGTTAGTTTAGGAGAACCCCCCCCCCCCCCCCCCGCCCCACTAATGTGAAATGTTTTTTGCAAATTTTGTGTATAAAAAGTCCAAACCTCCTGGGCCGTGGCGTAGTCAAATATAAGTTTACGTCCACAGGATAAATATTATATTACGGCCTGTGATGTCAAGTTTGGACCAGTTTATATGAAATCAAAATGCTGCCACCCATAACCACTCTTTCTCTCAACTTTCGGGATCTTCATGGAATTAGTGATAGCTCACTCCCCACCCCCTCACTACCCACCCCCACCCCACACTATTTTTGACACATTTCGCCGCCCCTGCAGTAGAATTGACTCAGTAACATGACACATTACAACGTGGGCCTAGGCAGAGATAGTGCCTTTAGGAAAACATCGTATCAGTCTATTGGAGAAACAACAACCATTTCTGTTATTAATTTATTTCATAAAATGTAAAACCTTAACAAATAACGATTTCAGCACATACAGCAGGGGCTTATTGTACAGAAAAGCAACATTATTTACAGAAGCACATGTTTGTAACAAAACACAAATATGTACACAAACACATAAAGAAACAATAGATCGGTTCTCATCCATCTTGTGTAGGCCTATATTTAGACCACACTAGGCCTCACTGGTCGTAATATAATTTTGTGGTTTCGTAGGTAGGATGTTGGCTAACCAAACCAAAACATTATATTATGGCCTCTCTATCAGCTCTCGGGTCCTTATTGAAATTAGTGGGAGTGCCCATCTTGTATAGGCTATATTTCGTCCAAACCTGGCCTTACAGTCGGTAATATAATGTTTCGGTTTGGCACATAGGAGGATGTTTGCCTACCAAACTAAACATTATATCACGGCCTGTGAGGCCAAGTTTCGACTAGTGCAGATATTGAGATATTGTGTATTCAAAACAATTTAACTGTCCGACGAAGTAACGGGTTCTATCGGCGCACTATATAGTCTTATTCCTAGAATTCACCCCAAAAAAACATTTTTGACGTTTTTTATTAATTGGGTGTTTAATTGGGTGTTAATTGCGTGTAATTGGGTGTTAATTGGGTGTAATTGGGTGAAACGACGGACCGTTTGGATACGACAAGTTGTGTTTATTCCGTTTTGGGTATTTTCAAATGGATAATTGGTTTTTCTGTACCCGTATGTGGATAATATTTTCTGAAAAGGAGGTAGGTAAACATTTTTTCTCATATTTTTTATTATCTAAATTTTACTACAATGTCATGAAAAGCTACGAATAGGCGAGAGTGGTTAAAATGCGCGGAGGTCGGTTTGGATAAAATTGTGGAGGCCGGTATGGGCGAAATTGCGGAGGCCCATTTGGCTGGAGGATGGTTTCGGTGTAATTCCCAAATCAGCCACCGTCCAATCGCGATTGTTAGTTCTGTTTAATCTCGGTTGCTCACGAAGGGATCGGGAAGTTTCGTCCCCGGGAAGAGTCGTCCTCGGAAGTTTTGTCCCCGGGAAGATTCGTCCCCAGTTAGTGGGAAGTTTCGTCCCCGGGAAGTTTCGTCCTCAGTACTTGTTAAATAATCATAAGCTTGGGCTGGCGTGGGATTGTAAGGTACATGGACAAGTAACAGTATCTTGGTTAATCACATTTTATTCAATTTTTACTCAATGGTTTACAGGTCAAAAACTGGTAAAATAAAAACACCAATAATTTGTCACAAAAAAATCTATGGGCTTGCGTGAACCATCTCCTCGTATATTAAATACAGTGGCGAATGTACGGACAAAAATAGCGCCTACTGTGATTGCAAAGACTAAAATATTATTAATTTTTCATGCCTCCATGAAATTTATTTTGTGACAATTTATTAGTGAATGCCCGTGGCCATTCACCAATATACTGTCACAAAATAAAAATCAATGGGCTTGCGTGAACCAACTCCTCGTATATTAAATACAGTTGCACGCCTTAATATACCCCAGATAAAGCCACGCCTTTCAAGCTGACAATATATGGTGCAGTCCGTTAAAAAAAAATACCGGTACATGAATGAACACCCCTCCCTTGAACCCGACAATAGTTCAATCAGTTGAAAAGACACTCTAAGATCCATCCGACTGTACCAGTTAAAAAAAACACCGTAAGATCCAACCGAGTGTATTTACATCAAAAGAATTATGCAAACATATTTATAATAATAGGGAAAAATAAAGTCAAAAGAGTAACATTCCACGCATACATAACATATATGAACATGATACGCACAGGTCCTTGATTAATTTTTTATTAAATATATGTCAGAATTCTATACAATTTACCATTCAAGTGGGAAGTTTCGTCCTCTACACGTCTGTGTAGGGGGTCAACATTTGGAACACGAGTAATTCTCAAAAAGAGACAATTCGGCCTGCTCTGATGGTTAGAACAATGAAAAAATGACTAAATGAAGACAATACTATAAATTAGTAAAAGATAGCAGTTGTTTCGAGATGCCGACACTCCGTCCGAATTTCCCACATATCCAAAATTGTAAGTAAAGCCAATTCAACCACTGGCTTCTTGAGAAGAAATTTAAAATTCTGCCCCGAGAACTGCAAAAAAAAACGGTGTATGGACGATTCGGACCATGTACGATTCGGACCAGATTTTTTTTGGACGATTCGGACCAGATCTCTGGACGATTCGGACCAGATTTCTGGACGATTCGGACCAGATTTCTGGACGATTCGGACCATGCTTATGGACGATTCGATCGGACCATGTTTATGGGCGTTTCGGACATAGTTCTTTGGCGGTTGGGATCAAGTTTTGGGGAGGTTTGGAGCATGTTTCTAAGCCATTTGGACCAAATTATGAGACGGTTGACTGATCCGGGGTGAGCCATAAAAAAACAACAACTAATGCCAAAGAAGATTAAACATACTTTTATTCTAGTCAAAAGCCGGTAACTCTCATATTACAAAAAACGAAGTGAAAAGATTATAATACATAGATATAAATATTGCAGCCATATAGCACAATTCATTTGAACAGGAAACATGTAAAGACTACATAAATATCGGTAAAAGGGAGATAGTACATGGATTTGGGGCGAAAGTTGAAAGAGACCAGGGAAAGGTCCGCCAAATGCGTGGAGACCCGGTGTAAAAAGAATGCAAGTCCGTACGAAGAGTAGTCCCGCCTTACTACAATTCCGCGAAATAATAGTCCGTGGTCTAACATTTCTAGGAATAGGTGTCTCGTTCCGTGGTCTAACATTTCTAGGAATAGATGTCCACGGGACATCTATTCCTAGAAATGTTAGACCACGGACTATTATTTCGCGGAATTGTAGGCCTAGTCCGGAGGTGCCAAATTCCCGCCTCAAAGTCTGCCACAAAGGACGTAACTTCAGTTGCTGGTAACACATCACATACAGCTTGGAAAACCTGTGATATAAAATTGAATAAAAATAACTGAAAATGCAAGAAATAATGAGAATTTAAAACCTAGTACCATCAAACTGCACCAGCGCGAGGTTAATAAATATCCAGATGCTCCAAAAGAGTATGGAAAAATATGCCCAACAAAACACACCACGTTTGATATCGTGTATTTTCTTAGGCATGTTTTTAGAATACTTGGTAAGAAAAGGTTGCCAGGATGGTGTCCAGTGACCTCGACCCATGACGATCTCGTCCCAAAGTGACCTCGACCCGATTTGGTGACTTCGACCCACTTTTGGTGATCTCGACCCAGAGTGACTTCGACCCACTTTTAGTGATCTCGACCCACTATTTTTCTCGTTCAGAAGTGCGGTACTGGTCAGGGGGTGATCTCGACCCACTTTGGATACTCGCGGAAATGCCGGGTTGAAGCTGTCTTTTTTTATAAAAGTCAAATAGTCCATGATGTTTATTAAAAAAAATCATTTAAAACAAACATCGGCACTGACATATCAATTGCATTGCATTTAAAACAAACATCGGCACTGACATATCAATTGCATGTCGGTGAGTTCAATGCGTCTAAAGAAATACCTACTGAGTTTAAGTGATCTCGACCCACTATTTTTCTCGTTCAGAAGTGCGGTACTGGTCAGGGGGTGATCTCGACCCACTTTAGATACTCGCGGAAATGCCGGGTTGAAGCTGTCTTTTTTTTTATAAAAGTCAAATAGTCCATGATGTTTATTTAAAAAAAATCATTTAAAACAAACATCGGCACTGACATATCAATTGCATTGCATTTAAAACAAACATCGGCACTGACATATCAATTGCATGTCGGTGAGTTCAATGCGTCTAAAGAAATATTTACTGAGTATCTAATCATGGACTACTTTTTTGGTTTAATTAGTTTTATCATGTTTTGATTTTCGAATTGTATGGTTCATTCATTGATGAATAAAAACAACAACTGGTGCCTAATCGGTTTCACACTTTTAACCTGTAGATCAAAACCAGCGAGCGGCTCATGTCTTCTTAACTGATGAACTATACTTATATCCTAAATAAACAAGAGTAGTTTTAGCTAAGGTATATAAAAATGCTTCCAGAATACCAGGACATCAACCTAAACCATTCATGGATACACTGAAAATAATTCGGTGGAACGCTCGAAGCGTTAACTGCAAAAGCTCACAGATGTCCGATTACTTCACAAACGTAGATGTAATTGGTATCAGCGAAACATGGTCAAAGCCAAGTAAAACATTTTTGCTAAGTGGATTCAACATCATTAGACGAGACCGACCCACACAACGTGGAGGCGGAGTCGCTCTCCTCATAAGGCAGGACTTAAAATATAAAACGATATCAAGCGATCATCTCAACTCCGAGGCGATTGCCGCTGAGATTGAACTAGATCATAAAAAAAGTTGCCGTAATCTCATATTATAATGAACCGAAAAAAAACAGTTGACACCAACCGAAGGCATGCCATCAAATGTCACTTTCATTGTCGCACCACGGCAAGAGGCAAATGAATTCGAGGACACTTCAACACAAAATCTTTCGAGTGACATTGCCAATTTCAATGTTCAAACAACTCTAATTGAGTCATTTGCTGCAACAGCCGATCCTGTGGCGCACAGTACTGCCGATTCTTCCAGTCTGGCTGAACAAATTCTGCAAGAAACACCAAATACTGCAAGATCATCAGGTGATCCTGAGCACCTAAGCTTTGTGATTCCACTTCGCCATGACGAGGAATCACTTAATGAACCGTCGCTTGCCCTACCTGAAGTCATTGATAGTCCAACAAACGAGTATCAGATTGTCACAACTTCATCAATTAGAGGAGCTGACAAACTATTCGACAAGCTTGGGTATTCATACACCAAAAAGAGACAAAACAGTAAGTTTCGTTAATATTTATAATAGAATATCCGCTAATTTGATAATATATTAAAGGGACTTTTGTTCAAGAACGATCATTATTAGTCACGTGTGTATTTAATCACGTAATTTTTTCAATCAGAAACTATAGGTTTTTCACTAAGCCTTTTCAGTTGATTTAATTTTGATAGGGAAACGAATTTATAAAAATAAATTAGTCACGTGTGTATTTAATTACGTAATTTTGATGGCGGGATTAGCTAAAAAATAAAAATTGTGTTTCAATCAGAAACTATAGGTTTTTCACTAAGCCTTAATTTTGATAGGGAAACTGCCGATAAGTAAAATACGACGAATATGATTCCTAATTGGGTTTTAATCAGATTTAATTCTTTTATATTCAGAGCGAACCACCATATGGAGATGCAGCGTGAGAAATAATTCGGCAGGTGTTTGTCCAGCGACAGTGACTCAGAGTGGGGACATATTTACACCAGGCACCAGGAGTCATACTCATTCTGCCAATCCCGGAGCTATCACAGCTGCAAAAGTCTCCAGAGATGTTAAGAGAATTGCGAAAGATAATGTGTGCACATCGGCTCGAGAAATTGTTAACGAGATTCTTCTAAGAGAAATAGATAGTCAACCAATTGCAGCAATCCAAAATCCATCATATATAGCCAGAAATGCAAACTACCTCCGTCAGATGCTACGTCCAGTAGATCCAAATGACTTGAATTTTGAACTACAGTTACAACATATACCAGACAACTTCTTCAGAAAAGACATATCAGTTGACAACAAACGTCATATTATCTTCGCAACAGACACTCAACTTCATCTCCTCAGAAATGCTAAACGCTGGTATATTGATTCAACTTTTAAGGTTGTACGCAAACCTTTCACGCAATTATTCAGCGTCCATGCTTTCATTCGTCAAGGAGAAGATACAAAGCAAGTGCCACTACTATTTTCATTAATGTCCGGCAAACGAACCGAAGACTATTTAGCAGTTCTGGGCAGTATAAAAACTTTATGTGGTGAATTTGTAGTCAAAGAGCTCGTCATTGACTTTGAAGCAGCTATGTGGAATGCGTTCCGAAATGTGTATCCTGGTGCAGAAATACGTGGATGTGCTTTTCATTTCACACAGGCTCTGTGGAGAAATATTCAGGGGATAGGGTTGTCCTGTGAATATAAGGACAGTAGGTCGGTTAATAAGTACTTACGTAAATTCATGGCTCTGTGTTTCCTACCACAGGAAAAAATTGAACCAATGTTCAGAGAGTTAGAAAGCAAGTGTAACTCATCCCCTAAGTTTCAGCAGTTTGTGGAATATGTTGGAAGAAACTGGATCAACGGCAGAGTTTGGCCTCCACAGAACTGGAGTGTTTTCAACCAAAGTGTAAGAACTAACAATGACACTGAGGGGTGGCACAATAGACTGAATGGTCGATCAGGTTGCAATGCACCATTTTATACTCTCGTGAATACTCTTCACACAGAAAGTCTTCTGATGTCATTGAACACCACATTGTTATCGGAAAGGAAACTGCAAAAGCGCCAAAGAAAGCAATATAGACAAATACGAAGTAAGCTCTTCGAGGTATGGAACAGTTACATTCATGGTGAGGTGAACACAAAACAATTGTTAAAAGTTTGTTCCAACTTAAACGGACCTACAATGTAAAACATTGACATTTGTGTAAAAAAATTTAAAAATATTTGCAGAGTGGCACGTTTGTAACCATCTATATTTATGAACATCGCATGTATCAACATGAATAAAGCCTTGATTTTCTTCAAAGATAATTCAGGTTATATTTCGTCCAAACTCCCAACATTACCATATATATATCTAGCCACTCCCGACTTTACCATATCTAGTCACAGGAACACGCTACAAACGATTTTTAAGAACAAAATAATATTTAAAAAAACAAAATCATAACTGGATACCCCCGATCATACTATGATCGGGGCAGGCTAGTCAGTTACGATTTTTTAACAAATAATATTTTGTACAAAAAAATCGTTTGTAACATGCGCCTGTGATTATAATATCCAGAGTCGGTCGAGATCACCCCCTGGCCATTACCGCAGTTCTGGCGGGAAAAATAGTGGGTCGAGATCACTAAAAGTGGGTCGAAGTCACTCTGGGTCGAGATCACCAAAAGTGGGTCGAAGTCACCAAATCGGGTCGAGGTCACTTTGGGACGAGATCGTCATGGGGCGAACTCACTGGCATTCTTACATTCATGGTGAGGTGAACACAAAACAATTGTTAAAAGTTTGTTCCAACTTAAACGGACCTACAATGTAAAACATTGACATTTGTGTAAAAAAAATTTAAAATATTTGCAGAGTGGCACGTTTGTAACCATCTATATTTATGAACATCGCATGTATCAACATGAATAAAGCCTTGATTTTCTTCAAAGATAATTCAGGTTATATTTCGTCCAAACTCCCAACATTACCTAGTCCAATAATATTAGCCTTCGCCTGTGCTCCGAATTTATTATTTTTTTATTTTTAATATGTCGCACCGTCGACCATATATATATCTAGCCACTCCCGACTTTACCATATCTAGTCACAGGAACACGCTACAAACGATTTTTAAGAACAAAATAATATTTAAAATAACAAAATCATAACTGGATACCCCCATCATACTATGATCGGGGCAGGCTAGTCAGTTACGATTTTTTTGTTTTTTTTCATTGCTCACCCCGAATCAGTCAACCGTCTCATAATTTGGTGCAGTCTGCAGATGGCTTAGAAACATGCTCCAAACCTCCCCAAAACTTGATCCCAACCGCCAAAGAACTATGTCCGAATCGTCCATAAACATGGTCCGAATCGTCCATGAACATGGTCCGAATCCTCCATAAGCAAGGTCCGAATCGTCCAGAAATCTGGTCCGAATCGTCCGTAGATCTGGGCCGAATCGTCCAGAAAAAATCTGGTCCGAATCGTACATGGCCGAATCGTCCATAATCCAAAAATACAGCATATATTGCAATGGTCAGGTCAGTGATTGAATACGCATCAACAGTGTGGGACCCTTAGCCTTAGGCCTTACCTACAAAAAGATATTGATAAACTGGAACGGGTGCAGAGAAAAGCTGTCAGGTTCACCACAGGTGACTATCACTCAAGAGATGAGGGCACCTCCACAAAAAATGCTTCTCAAACTGGAATTATATGCCCTCCAGATTAGACGCAGACATAAAAGGCTCACCCAATTCTACAAGATTATTGAGGGGTCAGTGCCAGCCACCCCCCCCCCCCCCCGGATAAATTCCTGCAAAAGCATAAAAGAAGGCAAATTAAAAGCAAATCATATACTGACTGTGTCACTCAAAACATCGTTGATAGACACACATCTAAGAATACCAGAGCCTATAAAGTCGGAAATGCTAAAACCGTAGAATACCGGAATTCATTTTTTATCCGCACCGCTGTTGATTGGAACCACTTAGGCAACAATAGTGCATGCGCAGACAGTGGAGGGCTTTCAATCTGCCCTCTCGAAAAGCCACTAACGGCTCCCCACCCGGTATTTTTACGCCAAACGGCCCTACACCGTACAAATACAGATACAGATTTCGGCTGCTACGAATAACCGAAATATGGGAAAGGAGGAATAAAACGTAGAATTGCCAGAAAGGTCACATTGTTGAATGAATGAACCTTATTCAACAGATATGACAAGTTACATCAGTAATAAATACAAACTAATATAGTAGTTACATTTGTATCACTGTTGATAGGATAGAAGGTATCCGGCTTATTCGGACCTTGGCTCTTTCGGACTTTGGCTTAAGGTGATTCTTAAGTCATGGCTGCCAACATGGAAGCCAGAAACACAGAAAAATGTGAACATTTCATTGAACAATAACTTGGCAACGAAACAGCCTTGCCCTTGGAATTGGATACCAGGGTTGCGGGGAATGGTCATATCACATAGACCGTGATGGGACCCACAAAATATGCATTTAACGAATTTACAAGTCATTTGGAGACATTAGAAAATATGTACTGTCAAAAAGTCGGAAATGGCGTGGGCAGGATTTCAAAAAATAGCGAGACGCCTCACCTTCCAATGAACAACCAACGTGAACTATCAATAATGTACGGTACTGCAGCAGTTGAGTCTTAAGGGCCTATATAAGTAATGGAATTTTGTTTATTTTGAAATTCTCACCTCTCATATTCCTTAAATTCAGATTAAATATACACAAATTATACATCAAAATGAAGGTTGGGATGTATAGAACACGAAACTCGTGTAATCAACTCATAGAGTCGACTGTAGGCACCATTGGTTCCTGGAAGGCTGCTACCGTATTCGCACCAGAACTGATAATAAATAATATTTCATCAGAACAACTTGTGGCCAAATGTGCTTCATATACCCAAGAACAAAGCTAGGCATTCAAAACACTTTCGAATACAGCGATAGGTCTGCATTTTGGAAAAGGACAACACTGTCTGCATTTTTTATTGAAGATGGTTTCCATGCTCGACAGACATGCGCAAATCACTCGTTACCACGAATTTCCATCAAAAAACAAAATCGTAATTCTAAGAAATTTCAACAGGTATCATGATACCTTGCATTGAATATGGCAACTGTGCAATCTCTATCTAATAACAGTATACTGTATGAAGGCGATCTTTATCATTATTTGATTTTAGACGGCATTGTTTTTACATGCTTTTTCTGTCCGATGACGTCGGCCGGAAATCAAAAGTATACTCATACGTAAACAAAAGCAAAGGCATTGGAATTTTCCCCAATGCAGCTCTGTCGCCGTGTTTTGAAGAATTTTTATCCCCTAGCTTTGTTCTTGGATATGTAACGCACATTTGGCCACAAGTTGTTTTCGTGAAATATTATTAAATTATCAGTTCTGGTGCGAATACGGCAGCAGACTTCCAGGAACCAGTGGTGCCTACAGTCGACTCTATGAGTTGATTACACATGTGTTTCGTGTTCTATACATCCCAACCTCCATTTTGATGTACATTTTGTGTATATTTAATTTGAATTGAAGGAATATCAGAGATGAGAATATTCAAAATAAACAAAATTTCATTACTTATATAGGCCCTTAATTTTTAATAAAACACATCGAGGATAGGACTAAGCATGTTGTCAACCTGGGTCGTTTCAGTCTCAAAAGTGTCCGCCATGTTTACGGTGGGAAATTCAAAACACTGAAGGTTGTGGGCAACATTGCGACAAAAGATCTCGCCATATGTCCCGTAAATTCTCATGACAATGCCACTGCTGAAATTCTGATTGTCGATATATCTCGAGGGAAGCAGACTAATAGAGGCAAATTGCATTGATTGTCTGTTCTATGTAAATATTCTTCCCTCACCAACTGAAGCAATAAATTTGTTTACATGGATCGACCTTGCCATTAGTTTGTATTCATGCACCAAAATTACCAATAGAGAACAAAAATATCAATTTTCTTTAACCCTTTACCTAACATGAAAAGCAGACGACACTTGCAAAAAAAATTCTTCAATAACTATTTTTTTTCATTTTTTGTCTCAAAAACATAGGTTATGACCCCTCATTGGAACGAGCTCGACAAGCTCGTTCCAATGAGGGGTCATAACCTATGTTTTTGAGACAAAAAATGAAAAGATAATTAAAATTAATTGGCGATTTTTGAGAATAGCGCTGGCCGGTTTTGGCCGTTACGTTGGGTAAAGGGTTAATTAACAAAACGGTGACATATAGAGGAATTAGAAAACCATGTTGTATTCTTTCGTTGTTGAAATATTCGTAAACTGGTTGCTATTTCACTTCTTTTAATCGCAAATCGGGGGAAGTATTGTTCGTCATGTAATATTGATGATTAACTTTATTGGTCTGTCATTCAGTCCCGTTTCGGTCTGGTTTCTGTGAGTTCCAGAAATAATGCTCCTAATTTTGCGATCTGGTGTGATTTACATTGCGAATCATTGTAAATGATGTATTTCATTAAATTTGTTTGCAATCCACAAACATCATCGATAATTTCGAATAATCTGTGGGCTATTAGACTCATGCCTGCAAGTATTTGTTGATCGAAGTTGTTGTCACCGGAAAGTCACATGCGTTGGTAAGTCGCTTGTTCAAAGTGCGAAAAATAATATTTTTACTTTCTATCCAACCCACTAGACCTCCTAATCACAAATAAAATATGATAGAAGTGTGAACATGAAATTTTTCTCTAGAAAATTATAATTATTTTATCAGTCGTTGCATAGAAATTCTCAACGAAAGTGAAGTATGGCAACACACACAAGGCACAATCGGGCATCAAATTTTTGGGAACGGGTCAACTCGCCACCGGGTCAAGTCGCCACGGGTCAACTCACCACCAAAAAAAAAAACAATAATACAAGGGAGGTTTCTGACACAACATGAGTTTATTCATGATCCAAAACATAGCATTTAGCACATGAAAAATACTTTTATACATTAAGCACCATATCAGATTTTTTCAATAATTGGACGAATATTTTATACTTTGAGCACTGTAAGTATTGATCAATCGATTTGACTTATTGGCGGAATTCAATTCCATAACTTCCCTTCGAGTCTGCATGTAGTCCTGGTAAGTGATTCCAGTGTCACACTTTTTCAACTTTGAAAACTCCTTTTTTTTAGTTTCCAACCAATAACTTGAGCTGTAATTGACAGAATCAAATGAAATTTGTTGTGTAGGTGTATCAACATAAAATGCAGGTCAAGTCAGATCAGGGTTTGATCCGACAATTTTTGCCAGAGTTATGTCCCTTTTTCAATTTTGAAAAATTCAATTTTTTTTTTGTGGTGGGGGTGGGGGGTAGCCACGCAGTCTTTTATTTTCTATTATTGGGACTTGACGATACACTTTCAACAGGGTCATTTCATGTCAAGACAGTTTTACTTGTGGAAGAGGGCAGAACAGACATATCAGTTGTATGGC
Source organism: Pictodentalium vernedei (assembly GCA_031216915.1). Lineage (NCBI taxonomy): Eukaryota > Metazoa > Mollusca > Scaphopoda > Dentaliida > Dentaliidae > Pictodentalium > Pictodentalium vernedei. The sequence continues at coordinate 385,119,708 of CM062296.1, forward strand.
TAATATTTCCAGGGGAGGTCAACTAGATTACTGATTAGTGTGGTGTGCCATACTTTTGAACTGTAAATAGTTCCCTGTGAAAAAATGGCTGGACCAGTGCATGCAGTAGTCCTTCAAAAATTTAAATAAACATACAACTGGATTTATTTTTTAAAAAGTTAAGACTCAACTGTTGTTCTCCAGTGCACATAGAAAGCATATTTTTCAATGTGAGATTCATATTTTAAGTTTTGGTGGCAGGGAGTTGACCGTGAGTTAGGGATTTTTAAAAGCATTTTTATGGTGAGTAAATTCTTTTTTTAAAAATTTTTATCACATTTTTGTAATCTATTAGGTAGGAAGCAATCATTCATGTATTAAATAACCGTTACTATTGAAAAGTAATGAAAAAACATCATGTTTTCGACCTGTCCACTCAAACTGCAATCTTCAGTTTAGAATCACCTTAAGGGGACGTCCAACCTAACTTTGGTCAAATTTCATGTAATTTTCTTTCAAGTCTAAAAAAGTCCCAAAATGAATAACCCCAATAAATTATATACCAAAATGCTTGGAATGAAACATAGAACATGTGGAAACTGAAATTTGCCATGGCACTGCTGCCATGTGTAAATCGCACCACCTGAAAGTCTGCTGTGGCATAAGTAAGAGAACAAAATTTTTACAATAAAATACCTCAAAATATAATAACAGCTGTATTCTATAAACATTTAAGTACATACTCGAAGAAATCTTTTCCTAATTGATGAAAGTAATAAAGATTGAGACCAAATGTTATAAGTGGAGTGCTCACTGATTGAAGGCAGACATTTTCTTTTGTTTATGTTTTGATTTGGGGAGTTCAACAAAGGTCAAGGAGTCCAGCAGAAGAAGTATGGAAGGACAAAAGAGTGTGTCCCAATATAAAGATGTATGTGTTACTGTAATAATGGTTTGGAAAGAAAATATGATATTTTCCTATGTAGGATGCATTGCAAAGTCATACATTGTAGTTGAATAAATATATTTACAAACCCCTTGCACTGTAACCCCTTTTATCCCATGCATCAGTTTGATAGTGATTAAATAAGTATAATAGCTTTGTTTAACTCTTGGTCACCAATACACTCATGATATCTGTTGGAGAAGAAATAAGGGTAACTGTAACCTGTCACTGCAATAAACCATCTAATGTACTTAAAAGTACATTGTTATTCAAAACACATCAAATTAACCTTACATAACCATTATTGCATGTACTTTCCCCAAGGAGGCTTATTGACATATTGAGATCAGAAGGGCACATCCAGAGGGTCTCACATATTTTTTTCAAGAACGCAGTACACAAAGCAATCCCAAAAAGGTGACAAATGAGCTCCATTTGACACAAAAAATTTCCTGGGGTGGGGGGGGAGGGAGGGGGGTGGGCTTGCTTCCTTGTATGACTCTACCTCAGGCACTCAAGGCATATGCCTTTTTTCTCAAAGTTTAACTCTTTTTTTTCTTTTTAAAGATCCTGGCCACACATGTTCCAAACACTATAAGACAGGTAACCCTCCAAATAAGTGTATCTTCAAAAATCATGTTACATAGCAAAACATTCTTTTTAGACTTTTAGTTCTGGACCTTTCATGCTTCTTACTTCCAACTATAACACTTAATTTATCGATTAATGGGTGAATAGAAAAGTCCTGCCATAATCAACATTTTGAGTTCCATAAGCCTTCAAAACAGCTCCGATAAAAGTGTCAAACATCAGATTGGTGGCTTTATACAGAATATTCATTAGGTTGTTGCTTGATAAGTAATAGGAACAAAATCTTCACCAGAAAATTCTGTAGCAATACAATTGAGGGTATTAGCAGGCACTTTGCAACAAATTGTAACAAATCAACTAGTCATAAACAAAATTTTCTAACTCAAAAGAGTGAAAAAGTACCACAACTCTGAAAAAATGTGGGAAGAAACACATGCTACAGCAGCTACACAGGCATTGTTTCCCCATGATGCTCGATCACAACACCAAATATTCTTCAAATTGGAGTAGCAATGGTTGAGATACAAGGGAGAATGTTGGTACATGTAATAATGAATGGGTAAAACTAAGCTTAAGAGGACAGGGGTCACCACTGCACGGCCCTAGATGCACCTTTGATTTTCCAACTTCGCAACACACCCACCTTATCAGTTCATAATTTCAGTAAAATAAAAGAAATTATCAATTTGAATTAATTAATAGATGATGGAAAATATTTGGCTTCCTTCGCCTTCTCGTACTATTTAATTACCACAAACAATAAGTTTGATGCCGACAAACGAAACTGAACGCATGTGGTCTGGTTAAAAAGTAACTCGGCATGAATAATGAAGAAATTGCGAATATTTCGTGTATTTCATTTGTTTAAAAGCCAATTGCAGCTAATATTGACCGTGCATTCGATAATTCGTTTCGGTTTTGACCACACGGCCACGCTGACACTCAGTGACAGCGGTTATGTTTATTGTGATATGCAAATTGGGGGATGGTTTCCGGTGAAGGAGATTTGTCTCATTTGTCAGTGTAAAACGATCATAAAAGACACTGATCGATGCTTGTATTACTATGGTTGGTTGCAAGAAAAAACTAAATTCTCAGCATCGTCCAAACGCACCTTATTTAAAAGCGCGAATGCATCATTTTCAACCCATCTTCAATCGGTCCTCTGCAGACTTCAACCACAGTCTGAAAAAATTCCATGGTTACTAGGAAGTAAATAACTTCACAACATCGGGGGGAAATCAACACACTCAATATAGTTCCAGGTCACTTGGAATATACTTCGTGAAAAAGTGATTTCCGAAGCATTCTGCTTACTTTGTTATGAATATTGCCTTATTTTATGTGTATTGTCCCGATATTATACACTCGGTTATTTTTTTCCTAGTGGTTCATGTTGTCTTTCTAGTGCGCAATAATTCGGATTTTTTGTCAACAAAAAAGTTCAGACCGCCAGTAATTGCGAGAGGGAATTTCGAACCATATTTTGCAGTTATGACATTAACAGCTCAAGTATTTGCTGTCACCTGTTTGCAAATCCGCTCGTACATTGTCTCGAACAAATAAAGGGCGTGATCACATCCTTGCATTCTTACGATTGCCCAAATTGAGTATTTCTGCAAGAACCACATCGTAATCACATGACCGGAAAAACATCATTGAAACATGGCCACATCCGGAACATCCAAAATTTGTGTTGGTGCTATTACATTCAAACGTCAAAACCCACCAGAGTGTGTGTCAAAAAAATGCTTTCTCTGAGTCTGTAGTATGTTATCATTATATTGAGGAGAAGGCTTTCGAATTACCGATTATTTTGTGGTTTTACCAGTTTGTTACTTATGCCATTGGAAAATTAATCTTCTTCAAAATCATAAAATTCACTTTTTTTCCTAAAAAAAATTATATGTACCTTTTCTATGCACTTTACTCATTATTTTGATATATAATTTGCCTTTCCTTACTTCTCTTATCTGTTTCTGAGGCATTGGGAAAAATGTCAAAAAATTGACCAAAGTTAGGTTGGACGACCCCTTAAGGGCCAAAATAAGTAATGGAATTTTGTTTATTTTGAAATTCTCACCTCTCATATTCCTTAAATGCAGATTAAATATACACAAATTATACATCAAAATGAAGGTTGCGATGTATAGAACACGAAACACGTATGTAATCAACTTATAGATTTGACAACAGGCACCACTGGTTCCTGGAAGTCTGCTATCATATTCGCACCAGAACTGACAATAAAATAATATTTCGCAACAACAACTCGTGGCCGAATGTGCTTCAGATGTTCAATAATAAAACTAGGCATTCAAAACGCTCTCGAGTGCAGCGATAGGACTGCATTTTGGAAAAGGACAACACTGTCTGCATTTTTTAATGAAGATTGTTTCCATGCTTGACAGACATGCGCAAATCATTCGATACCACGAATTTCCATCGAAAAAAAAATCGGCATTCTAAGAAATTTCAACAGGTATCATGATACCTTGCATTGATTATGGCAACTGTGCAATCTCTATCTAATAACAGTATACTGCATGAAGGCGATCCTTTTCATTATTTGATTTTAGATGGCGTTGTTTTTACATGCCTTTTCCGTCCGATGACGTCGACCAGAAATCGAAAGTATATTGAAACGTAAACAAAAGCAAAGGCTTTGGAATTTACCCCCCAGTAGCTCTGTTGCCGTGTTTTGAAGAATTTTGATCCCCTAGCTTTGTTCTTGGATATATAAAGCACATTTGGCCACAAGTTGTTTTTGTGAAATATTATTAAATTATCAGTTCTGGTGCGAATACGGCAGCAGACTTCCAGGAACCAGTGGTGCCAACAGTGAATTCTATGAGTTGATTACACATGTGTTTCGTGTTCTATACATCTCAATCTTCATTTTGATGTACATTTTGTGTATATTTAATTTGAATTGAAGGAATATCAGAGGTGAGTATTTTGAAAATAAACAAAATTTCATTACTTATATAGGCCCTTAATCGGACCCTGGCTTTTTCGGACTTCCGGCTCATTCGGACCTTGGCTTTTTTGCCCCCTCAATTACATATTGATAATTATGACAAGAATTTTAGGAAATTTCAACTATTTTATTACATTTTATCCCAAACAGTCATACATAGATGATAGAATAAAATCCAGGTTTTAAATACAGTCACCCAGGCAGTAACAGGTCACCTTTCATATTTTCGTTTATTTCTCTCAAATAAAATAAGTTATCCAAATTTTGTTTTTTTGTTGTTGACAGACAGATATCTGACACTCATTATTGCAGCAGAAATCTTCAGATGAAGCTTCTTTTTATTTTCTAAAATTAGATCGTTTGACTGTTGCAATTTGGTCAGTAATGGGATGCTTGTGTCTATAAAGAATCACCCTCTTTGGCACCCGCTGGCGATCTATTTTCCCCACTTTATATGTATTTATTGGACACAAAAAGTCTTTTGTGTCTTCTCTGAATTAGTTTCACCACACTTGCAGGGCTCGATTTAACTGGATTAGCATAGCACTTTGCTCTCCAATTTCTGAATTTTGCTATTCAAGATTTATTAGTTTCAAGTGCTTTTGGATCAACTGCTAATCAATTTTCCAGGGTGAATAGTAAATTGCTATTCAAAATTTTCACATTAAATCAAGCCCTGCACACTTGTCATAACTTTTGAGGTAGAAAGAAGTGAAAACGAAGTGGATCAAATACAGTAGTTTTGCTTTAATTTTCTAAAAATAGATCAACTTGAGCAGTGTTTCAATAGGTTTCAATTATTTTATCATGAATTTGGAGCGTAGACAAACCTGTTCAAATAATAATACTTACATTCACACTCTTCATATTTTTCTTCCCACAGTTGAGGCGAAAACTTTTTTTGTGGTTTCTTGTGTCGAAATTTTCTTCTGGCGCACATTCAGTCTTTTTTTTAAAAAACATCGCTTTTGTCAACAAAAAATAACAATGAACTTGCGAAACTTTCAAAGACGACAGGCATCATATTACTTTACAAATCCAGAGTAAAATATTAGTTTGAAATGCTCTTTAAAGTCGAGTTTTTTAAGGCTCAACATTGCCTGACCCGTTACTGCCTGTGACCCGTTACTGCCTGAATGACTGTATTCAATTATGAAAAGATAACAATAACAAGAAAATAAAATAATTTTTGGACTTTCGCCCCCTCAATTACATATTGATCATTATGACTATCATTTTAGACCCATTTTCCACCACATGGAATGTAAGTTGCGTTTCGATGTCATTCAGGTCCCCGTGAACAATCGTCTCATCTTCAACAGATTTCAAAAGAAAAGACACAAAAAGTGAAAAAAAACTAAGGTAATTTGCATATTTTTATACTGTACCAATGACCCAGACATAGCTGGTGCTAACTCTTAAAATATAGGGCCAAACACAAATTTTGCCCCCAATCCCCAAAATTTGCATCTAAAACTAAAGAAAACATGTCCTGAATGGCCCTCCGCACTTCACCTCTACTGCGCATGCGCAGTGTCAAGGACGTTCCGAAATTGGCACCATTAATCATTCTAAGTTTGGCCCTTCATCAGTTAACATCTGACTGATCTTTGTGCTTGTAAATCTCAGTTTAAATGATGCCAGACACATAAATATTAGTGAAATGGTGATTCTAAGGAGGATAGAGAAGGAGGAGAGGAAAAATGTGTGACAGAATATTATCAGGGCTGTAACTTAAAATTTTTTAATGAAATTATGTTAAGTTACCTATTTTCAAGGCAGCAGCCATTTTGTTGTCATTCTGGTTATTTAGTTACACTGATTTTTCAGTGTTTTCCTCTCTCCCTTTCTTTTAAGTCCCCTCATGCTATTCTCCCATGCTTTTGGCATAGTTTCTGTAATTATTATTACTAAAATTTCTTGGGAGTTTTAGCTGAATAACAGAATGATTTCTGTTCTTTTCCCCATGTTTACGTCTTCACCTACGGGTGGTTAGGCATTGTGTTCTGCATCTACCATCTGATGTTCTGCAGTTTCTTCCCTGAAAGTCTCTGTTTTGCATCAGATAGTGTATTTTTGGTAACTGATTCCGGGCCTGGGTGCCTGGAGTCTTATTTTAGTGTTTTTACACTCATTGTTTACATTTACAACAGCCCTCTGTGTGAGGGGGGGATTTCTTGAAAATAATATCTTGATGTTATTTTAATCATAACTAGATACATTATTATTGTTCGTAAGTGTTGAATAAATTGTTTAAAATATTTTTAAAATTTTTGTCCACACTTAGGCTTGGGATCCATTGGGGCTCAACGTTACTTTTCAGAAACTTGGGCTGTTCTGAAAAAATATTTTTTCAAAATATTTTGATTTCAATTATTTTTTCTATATTAATGGATCATATTATTATTATGTATTTTGATTGCCAGGGGTTGGTGCGAGTACCAGGACTTTGTTTTCTTTTCACATTGAAAGGATTTTGATCAATTGAAATAAGAGGAAGTCTTCCTCTGACTTTTATAATCATTCTATATGTGGTCAGTGTACTCGCATTAACTCCTGTTCTGTATCGTATGATTTCGATGACAACATGGGAAGCGTATATCACGGTATGTTAGTGGGGAATTGGACACTCCGGTCCTTTCCCCGCAGGGTCACTCTACTTTATCAATTTCTATTTCAGACGATCAAGATTAGGGTGATGTATCTGTGATGTCTTCCAACAGTGTGCCTCCGTCGTCACAATTAATGAAGGGCTAGTGGAAAAGTGCTCATGTAAATACGCCAATTGCCTAAGAGGACCCTAGTAGGTTCGACGGCCTTTGACGTCCGCTAGCTCGCCCGGTGAAGCGTCCATTCATCGAATGGTTCGGCAGCCGGGTTCGTCCGTTGCGGTCTAGAAGGAGTTTTGGGGTGATGCGAGCACTATAAAACAACCAAATGCACACCCAGTGACGGCGGATTAGAGGGAGAACGGAGGAAGCCTTTTAGTCCGGTTCATAGCTCGTTCTGGTCCATCCGGACGGCGAGCGAGAGAGGCCCCTCTCTCGTTCAACAACATCTGGCCCCAGATGTTGTGGTACAAAATGTTTCGCATTCGGAGCATACGTCCGTCGCTCGGGACGCTCCGACATATAGGCAGTCCGGAGTAGACTGTCAATAAGGCTTCCTCATTCTCATGGTAGCGCACACGACCGCTCTTGGCTATGTGACCTCGGATATCCAGTCAGCTTCACCAGTCAGAGAATCATCGGCGACCAGGTCACACCATCCGGTAGCCAGGGACACGAGGCCTGCAGACTCCGGACGTTTGCATAGGAAAGTGTGCGGGAGTCAACGTACACGGAGCTTCCGGCGGCAATGCATCGTAAGACCGCTACTGCTCAGGCCTCGGGAACAGACGTGCTTTCCTAAATAGCACAGCTTATCGCAGCATCCCAGCATCAACTGAATCTGTCGCATATTTTTATCCGACGATGTTGGGTCGGGACGCTCCGCGGAAGCGGGTACGGACGTCCGAAAATTTCATCCGGTCCGACGGGATACCGAAAGGGATTCGGAGGATTTCGAGCTTTCCCTTTCGGAACAACATATGCTGTTGTGTATGTCATCTGACTTGATCTTCTACAGCTTCTTTCATCGGACCAGAATGCTGCGATGCCGGATAAGAAACTGATAGCGTCGGTGGACTTAGAAATTTTTGGTTCGGTTCAGGGACATCGTCCCTCAGTTCCGACATAGTCCAATAATGTCACACAAACTTTCGAATTATTGAATGACGCTATATATATTATTATTATATGCTTGCTATTACCAAGCATTTCTGGTTTCTTGTTCGCAAAGTTACGGAGATGTCTTTCTAAAGTGTGCCTCTGTCGTCATAGTTAATGAAGAGCTAGCGGCAATAAGTGCTCATGGAATATGTCTATCGCCTAAGAGGTCCCTTGTAGGATCGACGGCGTGACATTCGCTAGCTCACCCGGTGTAGTGTACATTCATCGAATGGTTCGACTGCCGGGTTCGTCCGTTGAGGTCTAGGAAGGAGATTTGGGTGATGCGAGCACTATAATTACTTTAGTACTCACCCAGTGACGGCGGATTGAGGACAGAACGGAGGAAGCCTGTTAGTCCGGTTCCTGGCTTGTCCAGGTCCGTCCGGGCTGTGAGCGAGAGAGGTCCCTCTCTCGTCCAACAACATAGGGGACCGCATGTTGTGGTTCAGATATTTTACATTCGGAGCATATTTCTGTCGGTCGGGACGCTCCATTATATTGACAGTCCGAGAGACTGTCGATAATGCTTCCTCATCCTCACAGCAGGGCACACGACCGCACATTGGCTACGTGACCTCGAGTATCCGATCAGTTTCGTTATTCAGTGATTCCACAGCGAATAGGTCACGCCATCCGGTAGCCAAGGGACACGAGGCCTATACAGTATACACTCCGTTCGCTCGCATATTAGTAGTATGCACGGGGTAACGATCACGGAGCTTCCAGCGGCAATGCATTGTAGGACCGCTTCTCCACAGGCCTCAGTGACGGACGTGCTATCCGAGTTAGCACAGTTTTTTCGCAGCATCCCAGCAATCGACAGTTTCTTAGTCGAATCAGGAATTATCTGACGGTGCTGGGTCGGTGTGGTCCGCGGTTGCATCAGGTACGGACGACTGAGCGCTTTATAGGGTCCGACAGGATGGCGAAAGGGATTCAAAAGATTTCGAGTTTTCCCTTTCGTAGCATCGGAAGCTGCCATTCATATCTTCTGGCATTATCTTCCAGTGATTGTTATTTCGGACTACATTGCTGCGATGTTGGATAAGAGACTTATAGCGTCATTGGACACGGAATTTTGGATCGGTTCAGGGACATTGTCCCTGACTTACCGACACAGTCCAATAATGTCATTAGAACATGTGTATTTTTTATCGACGCTATATATGCATATAAGCCTGCTACCAAGCATGATAGTTTAGTTTCTTGTCCACAATGCTCATTTCTGCCTTTTTGTCATTTATACGAATAATTTATTTTGGCAGAGCAGGGCATACTGAGAGTTCATATGCGTCTAGACGGCGTGGTTAAAGACTGGAAATATTCTTTTTCGCCGTCTATGTCTTTTCCAACCACAATGTTGGAAACGACAATGATGTCTAGTAGACTTAACTTAGACGCTTTATCATACGTAATCCACCTTACTGAGGCGTTATCATTACGTCTTCAAAAAAAGAATTACGGGATATTATCCTCAATGTGATTTCTTTTGAGGGCAGTAGTTTGTTCACGTATAACTCCGCCCTTCAGTGGCTGATTGGAGTTGCTTAGACGTGACGCAACCCTAGCTACATCCACGCGCGTGGATAGTAAGGTGAAGAACTCTCTCAGAGTCGCTTCGTTCTCGGAGAAGCTTCTCTTCGACGGCAACTTTTCAGCAATCCATGAATTGCTCGATTTACACGTTCTCTTGTCTATCTAGTGTTGCAAGAGATTTAGACTGGGGCAAACATTCGGTGGTTGACTCAGAGAGTGCCACTGCAGTTGCCGGATTCGAGTGTTATAATTATGACGGTTGCCAGTCAAACAGGTTGGGATATAATATTGATCCCAACGGATTCGAAGTGCCAGGGTCTTTGGGTTCCGCAGTCTCTAAGCAAGCACTTATCCTCCGCGGAATAATGTTTTTTAGGCTTGCTTTATGTCATTGGATGAACATTATTCAGAAACGCATGTCCAAATCCTGTCCGTTAATTCGACAGTAGTGGCGTATCTCCGGAACCAGGGAGGCACTCATTCGTTTCCGTTATTCAATTTAATGGAAAGAATCCTTCTGTTTGTTATAGTACACCAAGTTCTGTTTCGGTCCGTCATATTCCGGGTCGTCTGATTGTTTTACCGGACTCCCGTTCACTTATGGGTCGCTTGTTGCCGTCAGAATGGACTCTCAACAAACAAGTATTCAATCAGATTTGCTATCAATGGGAGCGCCCAATGATAATTTATTTACGACACAGCTTGCTAATCATTTGCAGACGTATGTGTTTGCTTGTCCGGATCTCTGAGCTAATGTTGTTAACTCTCTATTGATCTAATAGGACGGAATGATAGGATATGCGTATCCTCCGGCGCTGTTGTTTCAGCAGGTATTGCTAAGATAAACAACCACAATACATTTCTGTTGATAGCATCTCTGTCTTCACAGAGACCATGGGTAAATTTACTCTGATGTCTACTGTGGGACTTATCGCGAAATCTTCCTCAATGAGAGGATCTTTTTTCGCTGGGTAAAATCGTGTCATCTTTATCACAACCCGCAAGGTCGCAACCTTCACATATTCCGTTGTGTGGTCCGTATTGCATTGTAAGCATTGTACTGGACGAGCTTTGGACGCGATTTCTTACTATAGGAGATCCTCTTCTTCGCTATTCTGTGCAGCTAAAGTGGAGGCTCTTCCGTCGTTGGTGTAGGGATCACTATGTTCATATTGTTGATCTCTCCATACTACTCATTGCAACTTTTTAGTATACTTGTTTGACAAGATCTACTGCAGCCTGTTATTATTAAGGTTATAGGTTTATGTTACCTCATACCTATGCACTATATGATAGTTTACAATTGAGTCTTATGTCTATTTATCTAAGTCAGTTAGTAACTTTTTGATAAATAGACTTAGAATCATTAGATTAAATTCCTATATGGAATTTAACTTCGGTTCTTATTTAGCTAAGTAATCATTTGAGCCTCTGGAAACAGTAGTTTTCAAATTCTGACCTTTTAGACAGTAATTCTGTTGGCTTCTCTTTTACTGAAGAGTCAGTGAGTTTCATGCACTATCGGTGGATGATTTTCACTTTCGTAGTTTCGGAATCACTACTTCCTTTACTATTTAGGTTGGATTTTTGCATAAGAGTTAGGCTCCTAATATCCGGAACCTATTGTTATTAAGGTCCTTCCGTCTTCGTGCGGGCATAGGCCTTTACTCTGTCCGGTTAGAGTTATGTATTTATAAACAGATATCTGTTTATTAACTTTATTACTACGGGCGTAAACTTCTTCTGTCTTTGATGCCTATTAGAAGGACGTTACGCTCCATTCTATTGCTAATGGATTCAATTAACTATCGATACTGCTTATGGTATATCTTTGACTCAGCAGTTGTGTTTGAGATTTCGGCTCATGAAGTAAGAGTTCTTCTACATCTTGGGCTTACATTAATAGTGTCGCTATTATAGATTTTTGAAGGCTGCTCATTGCGCTCAGCCATCCACATTCATGAATTTTTTATCTCAGAAATATTGAGTCCATTTCTGGAGGCCTCTTTTGTTAGGTCTTTTATCTACTGCTCAGAATGTCATTCACTTAACAGTTGCTACTATAGCTAGGTAGGCTGTCTGTTTCGGCAGTGACTCCGTTCTGCTGCCCTCTTCGCTCTGGGCTATTTGACCCAGGGCAAGAAAAAAGGGGGGGGGGGGGGGGGTGTTCCCTTGGGTCATCTGTTTTACTATGAAAACAAGGGGATACCTCCTCCGGAGTTAGTAATTCTGAGCTGTTATTGGGATGGTTGTTTAGTGAGAAGTTTATGTTTTAAAAATTCATTCAAGTCTTAGTTTTTAAAGTATAGCTTTTGAATATAGCACGTGTCAACGGACATGATTATGCAATCCTCAGACACTTTTAAGGAGTATAAAGAGTCTCTATTCTCTAGACTTACTTTATTTATTTGCTTACTTTAAAAATTATTAGTATAAGGATTATACTAGATATTAATAGAGTACATGGATGTATGATGCTCAATTTTGGAAGGTGTTGTATCTTTCTAATTTATCATAAATAAGAAAGATACATGTAAGGCCTAATACTTCTTTTTCCCTAGAGGGGATGACTCTATTTTATATTATTGAGCATATTCCATCTTGCTCTATGTCCTTGACCCTCCAGCCTTTTTACTATTCAGCTATGTCTGGGTCATTGGTACAGTATAAAAATGTTAAAAAATTTATAGTAATTTATATATTTTTTATACTTACCAATGACCCAGACGGGGATGGCCATCCCAGGAGTTGGGAACTCTTACCTCCCCGCTGAGTACATAGCGCTTACCAGGCACTGGTTATTAGAATGATTAATGGTGCCAATTTCGGAACGTCCTTGACACTGCGCATGCGCAGTAGAGGTGAAGTGTGGAGGGCCATTCAGGACATGTTTTCTTTGGTTTTAGATGCAAATTTTGGTGATTGGGGGGCAAAATTTGTGTTTGGCCCTATATTTAAAGAGTTAGCACCAGCTATGTCTGGGTCATTGGTAAGTATAAAAAATATATAAATTACTATAAATTTTTTAACTTTCTAATTATTTTCCAATATTAACTCGCCGGGTAGTAATAGATGCGATATCAGGTGCTAAACTAAACAATAAAGTAAACTGTTTTAATGGGTGATCACTTTAAAATGCGGAACAAACTGCACATCACCTCGATGTTTTGCCAACTGCAGACAGTGTTGTCAAGCCATATTATTTCCAGGTATCACATTCTTTGATTGTTATCATTTTGCATTAAAATTTAGTGTGAAAAAGACACATAAACGAAAGACACATAAATTTATAACTAAGGTAGTTTGCATTTTCTAATTATTTTCCAATGTTTCCATATGCACGAAAGGGAAAATAATGAAAATTAACCAAGAGAAAAATATAGACATTTTTCCCAGGGTATTTTTTGTTTTTAAACAATTGATAGCAGTTTCCATCTTGGTTTCAAAAAGTGATGATAAATAGTGAATGTAAGGCCAATATGAAAGAAAAATGGTAAGGATTTGGACATTTTTGAATAGCATTTTGCGATGCAAATCCAGTCATCAAATACCCTGTTTCCTAGAAAAAAGCTCCCAACGTGTTGTAAAAAAACAATACTGAAATTTAACAGAAAAACAAAATAAGTCATAAATAAATGACTAAAGATTTAACAGCCCTTTTAAGGGCTTTTGGTGTGTGTGTGGGTTTTTTCCCCCTCCCATCATGCCGTCATCTGTTCCCTCCGTAGACAGACCAGATGGCCAAGGCTCAGCATCCAGTCTCTCTTATATGCTGATGGGTGACTCCCAGTTTCCCAAACCACATATTGGTGGAGCTTTTCCTTTTTGTAACCATTATGGATAATATGCTGGGGCTGCTCCCAAACCAGCGACTGTTTGGGTTTCTTTTTCTTTTCCATAAAACAACCATCAAACTGCGGTTTCAGTTTTACCATAAATATGCCCATGTTTCTAAGCAAACACAGAGCAGAATTCTTGTAGTTATGCTCAATTCCTAGTTATCTTCTAGTTCGGGGTAACCCGGGTTCTCTGAGATCTGAAACACTACCCTACTGCCAGTTCGCACATAAGATTTTTGGCTCTCGCTTCCGACTCAAGTGGATTTATAAGCAAATAAAGTTATTCGGGTCACAAGGGATTTCTATCCCACACTGTCCCTGAGCGCCTTTGGTACCCTGAAACTTTTCATTCATCAAGTATAACTCCAACCAAATAAGATTATTCGCCCCTCGCTTCCAACTCTCATGGATTCATAAGGAAATAAAGTTGAAATTTCCTAAATTCTTGTCATAATTATCAATATATAATTGAGGGGGCGAAAAAGCCGGAGGTCCAAAAAAGCCAAGGTTCGAATGAGCCGGAGGTCCAAAAAAGCCAGGGTTCGAATAAGACAAGATACAAAAGAACCAAGGTCCGAATAGATGGACACTGAATTGAGGACTCGGACTCAAGTTTAGTGTTAAGATTTTTTGTTGAATTACCAGTGATTAACCACACGTAACAGCGATCTTGTCATTGTGATGATCAGCAAAATTTCATTTAACTGTTAAACTGCCGTAACATATTCCCAATAGCCATCGTACTATGTGGAATGCCCCTATATTTTTTATATAAAGACTATCATTCATTTATTTAATTGGGATAAGCTGACTTTTTGTGAACTATCGATCAACTCCCTTCCATCTCCATGGCTTCATTTAACCATTTATCTGCAACTAACTACCAAACTCGACCACGTCAATGCTCAAAATATCCGTTCAATGCTTTTCCAAATTTGGAACCAAAGGCCGTAATATTATTTTGGTATGGAATATCCTGTCTGCCCCAATACATGCCACATGGATTTAGTGTTGAACATGTGTTTCCAATTTAAAACGTATATATTCTGTACGGTATTCCGTGATCCACAGGTGGCAGATTTTCATCTTCTATGACAGTTAATGCTTTACATCTACGAAAATGTGAGAGTTGAGAACTAGAAGTATACCTCTTTTTATCATCGGGATATGATGTATTGTTCTGGTGAGGCAACGTATGAATTGGCAACACATTTTCAACACAAAATCGATATGGTGTACTTTAGAAGCAGTGGGGTTTGTCACGCAGAAAGAGAAGATATTACGATCTTTGGGTCCAAGCATTGGCGGCGCTTCATGGACGGGGATGGGGGGGGGGGGGGGGGGGGGGATGATGACATTTTACCCCATAAGCGTAGACTTTGCCTCCTCCCTGTCACAAATGTGCCCATCCATTCAGCCAGGTACACCCAAAACGTGAACCAATTTCATCCTCAATTACAATGTTGGAAAGGCCGCTGGCATGTGGGACTCTATATAGATTGGTCATAACAATTTTTCAAACTTTCCCCACCAGTGCTGGGGGGGGAGGGGGCGTCACATTCTCCTACACCCCACCGTGACATTACTTGCCTCGATGATGCCCGCGGAATCACTTTTCGAGCAAAATCTTTCAGCTCCCCCCCCCCCCCCCCCCCCCCCCCCCCCCCCCCCCCCCCGTCAAAAAAAAAAATTATGCCTCCCTACACCCTTGGATACTCCCTACCCAGAAATTCTCTGGTTGAAGTTCGGTCATTACCTCTATTTGTAATCAAAAATTGTCCCCTACGCCTATCCCACCAGAAGACTTTATTTGAAAGTACAATTCATTTCATCCCCTCAGAGGGAAGGCCTGGTAATGAGCCTCAAAACATTTCTGACCAGGCTGATCAGTCAGCCTGGTCGCCCAATCTGTCAAGCCGGCAAATGCATCTGCCACAGTATTCGGAATAATCGGTGCCATCGTCGAACCTAGCATTAAGAAACGGTCCAACTTCATAAAGCAGAGGCGGATCCAGGATTGTTTAAAAGAGGCGCGCTAATTACCCTCATGGTCCGAACTTGGACCCAAAGTCCGCAATATAATTTTTACAGGACGTACCAAACCAGAAAATTATATTGTGGACTTTGGGCCCAAGTTTGGACTACCTCCTAGTGTGATGCGCAGCATGGTTCGAGACTATCGATTGGAAGGGTGTTTTAACAGTATTCTGGCAAAAATAGAGGGGGTGCATGCCGGGTGAGCCCCCCTCGGGATTCGCCCTTGTATAGGTTAATATTAACCAAACAGAAGTGAAATACCCACCCGCGTCTGAAAATCGACATTCAAATTTTGTTACATTTTTATATTGTACCAATGACCCAGACTTAGCTGGTGCTAACTCTAACAAAACCAGGGCCAAACACAAATTTTGCCCCCCAATCCCCAAAATTTGCATCCAAAACAAAAAGAAATCATGTCCTAAAGGACCTCCATACTACGCCTCCACTGCGCATAGCGCAGTGACGCAGACGTCCCGAAATTGGCGCCAATTATCATTCTCTGTTTGGCCCTTCATCAGTCAACATCTCACTGATCTTTGTGCTTGTAAATCTCAGTTTAAAGGATGCCAGACACGTAATTTTTTGAGAAATGGTGATTCTAAGGAGGATATAGAAGGAGGAGAGGAAAAAGAAGTGACAAAAAATAATCAGGGCTGTACTTAAAATTTTTTGATGAAATTATGTTAAGTTGCCTATTTTCGAGGCATCGGCCTCTTGTTGTCATTCTTGCTAAATGTTGCACTGCTTATTCAGTGTTTCCTCTCCCCTAGCCTTCTAAAGTCCCCCCCTTGCAATTCTCCCATGCTTTTGGCATATTTTTGAGAAAGTTCATTTCTAAAATTTCCCTGGGAGAGTTGCTTGGATACAGAATGTTTTCTGTTATTTTCCCCATAGTTACGTTTTCACCCATGGGTGTATAAACGTTGTGTTCTGCATCTTCCATCTGATGTTCTGCAGATTCTCCCCTGGGAGTCTCTGTCTTGCATCAGATAGAGTGTAATTTTGATGACTGATTTCGGGCCAGTTTTTTCAGTGCCTGGAGTCATGTTTTCTGGTATTTTACACTGTTTGTTTACATTGGCAACAGCCTTTTTTGAGGGGGGCTGTTTGCCTTTGGTGTAGTTTATCTCACTATAAGATACATTTATATTATCCGTAAGTGTCTCATTAATTATTTAATATAAATTTAAAATTTTTGACCACACTTTGCCATCGGATCCATCGGGGCTCAACGTTACTTTTCAGCAACTTGGGCTTCGCTGAAAAAATATTTTTTCAAAATTATTTTGATTTGCAATTGTTTTTTCATTTATTAATGGATCATGTTATTATGTATCTTTGTGTCAGGGGTTTGTGCGAGTAACTAGGACTTGTTGTTGACTTTTCACAATGATAGGACATTGTTCAAATTGTAATGGGAAGAAATCTTCCTCTGACTTTCATGATCATTGTATTAATTGTAGTCAGTGTTCTCGCACTAATCCCTGTCCTATATGTCAATATTGGGATGAGAAACATTGGAAACGTGTGTCACGATATGTTGTTTCTGGAGAAAGGGCTATGCCGGCTCTTTCTCCGCAAGGTCACTCTACTCTCTCAGTTTCTATTTCAGAGGAACAAGAACAGGGTGATGTTTCCATGTTATCTTCTACAAGTGTGCGTCCGTCGTCACAAATGAATTCAGAGCTAGCGGCAAAAGTGCTCATGGAGATTAGACAAATGTTGTCCGCTAGCTCGCCCGGTGTAGCGTCCATTCACCGAATGGGTCGGCAGCCGGGTTCGTCCGATGCGGTCCAGGAGGAAATTTTGGGTGATGCGAGCGCTATAAACATAATAGATGCACACCCAGTGACGGCGGATAGTAAGCGAGAACGGAGGAAGCCTTTGAGTCCGGTTCCTAGCTCGTCCAGGTCCAGCCGGGCCGCGAGCGAGAGAGGCCCCTCTCTCGTACAACAACATCTGGGACCAGATGTTGTGGTACAAAATGTGTCGCAAGCGGAGCATACGTCCGTCGCTCGGGACGCTCCGTTGTATAGGCAGTCCGCGGAGACTGCTAAGGCTTCTTCTTCTCGTCAGCGCACACGACCGCACCTTGGCTGCGTGACCGCCGATATCTTACCAGCTTCGCCGATCAAGGATTCTTCGGCGACCAGGTCACACCATCCGGCAGCCAGGGATTCGAGACCGATGGACTCCGGACGTTCGCATAGAAAAAGTATGCGGGAGCCATCTGATGCGGAGCTGCCCTCGGCGAAGCAGCGAAAGACTGCGCCTCCGCAGGTCTCGACGCCGGGACATTCTTGTGCAGATAGCACAGCTTATCGCAGCATCCCAGCAGCCGACAGAAACGGTGTCGGATCGAGAATTATCCGACGGCGCTGGGTCGGTATGCTCCGCCGAAGCATCGGGGGCGCAGGGCTTGATTTAATCTGAAAATTTTGAATAGCAATTTACTATTCACCCAGGAAAATTGATTAGCAGTTGATCCAAAAGCACTTGAAACTAATAAATCTTGAATAGCAAAATTCAGAAATTGGAGAGCAAAGTGCTATGCTAATCCAGTTAAATCGAGCCCTGGGGCGGACGACCGGGAACATCATGAGGTCCGACCGGATGGTGAAAGGGATACGGATGATTTGGAGCTATCCCTTTCGGAACAACATAAAGCTGCCATGGACTTCATCCGGCACTTTCTCCCTCAAGTTGTTCCGTCGGGCCAGACTGCTGCGGTTCCGGACAAGAGGATTATAGCGTCATTGGACTCTGAATTTTTTGAGCGGTTCAGGGACATCGCTCCCGAGTTTCCGTCGCAGTCCAATAATGTTGCAAGAACATTTGAATTATTGAACGACGGTATATTTAAACTTGCTTCCAAGACGGGGAAAGCGGGTTTCTTGTCCGCTAATACTCTCAACCTGCCTTTCATTAATGCAAGGAATAAATTCGACACGGCAGGACAGGGGGTTCTGAGAGTTCCTCTGCATATGGACGACGAGGCGGAAGACTTAGAGCTATCATTACCGTCGTCGGCTTCTATTCCAACCGCGGTGTTGGAAACAGCTATTGCGTCTAACAGAGTCAATTTAGATGCCTTATCTTACGCAGATCACCTTACTAAGGCGTTATCACTGCGTCTTCAAGGGAAAGAGTTTCAGAATATACAATCCTCTTTAAGACTTCTTTCAAGGGCAGTAGCTTATTCCACGTGTAACTCCGCCCTTTCAGTGGCAAACCTGGAGTTGGTTAGACGTGACGCAGCCCAAGCTACATCCACACTCGTGGACACTAAGGTGAAGAACTCTCTTAGAGTTGCTTCGGTCTCCGGAGAACTTCTCTTTGACGGCAAGCTTTCTGCTATTTATGATAAAATTACAAAGAAAGCTTCGGATTCTCTGTTGTTCAAATCTGCTTCTAAGAAGTCGGATACAGCAGACAAGAATAAGACAGGCACTTCTGGGTCTAATGCGCCCAAGAGAGGTTCCTATAGAGGTTCCGGTGCGTCCTCTTGGTCTTATTCGAGAGACCATCAGGGTAGCGACTCTCGTTCGGGACGTCCTTCGGGCCGGGACAACCGGTCGGATGCCCCGAGGTCGACGGGGCGAGGTGCGGGTCGTGGAGGACGTGGTTTCTCCTACCACAGGCCTCGCAGGTCCAGGAGGTGATGGCTTAAACCTCTATCGCGTACCGGTTGGCGGAAGGTTGTCGAGCTTTTCACAAGAATGGGCGTCGATTATGGACGACCCTTGGGTGAGAGGAGTGACTTCGGAAGGTCTAAAGATATCCTTCAAACGAAAGCCTCCATTAACTCGAAGTCCAAAGTGGACTCAACTTCCGTCAAATCCGCAGAAAAGAGACGCTCTGTTATCAGAGGTGCAGTCTCTTTTAATGAAGAACGCGGTAGAGGTCGTAGAAAACCAGGAAACTCCGGGATTCTACAGCCATCTGTTTCTGGTTCCGAAACCAGACGGCTCGTTCCGTCCAGTCATAGATTTGAGCTGGATAAACAAGCTGATCGTCGCTCCGAAATTTTATATGGAGACGATTCGGTCGGTCAGAGCGAGTATTCGGGTGAACGATTATACATCAAGCATAGATCTCAAAGATGCGTACTTTCACGTCATGGTACATCCGACATTCCGAAAGTATCTACGTTTCGCAGTCCTAGGGGTGGTGTATCAATTCCGGGCGATGTGCTTCGGATTGAATCTAGCACCCTGGGCTTTCACTCGGGTAATGAACTCGGTAATGATCTATTTCCGAGCTCATTCGTCTGTGGTAACGTCGGCCTACCTGGACGACATTCTTCAGAGGTACGGCAATGAGTTAACGCTTCAGAACGATGTTCAGAATCTACTTCTATTGCTCCGACGTCTCGGTTTTATAGTAAACGAGGAGAAGTCAGATCTGGTGCCGTCCAAGTCATTCACTCATCTGGGAATGAGCTTCGAGACGCACAACAATCTCGTTCGTCTGCCGTTAACCAGAGCGAAATTAGTCAGTTGTCACGCTCGCTATTGTCTGCACGCAGACAAAGTCACAGCGAGAGAATTTATGAGACTGATAGGTCTGTGCGGAGCCGCTGCGGATCTCGTTCCGATGGGGCAGTTACGCACACATCCTCTCCAAATTTTCTTGACTCAGAATTGGAGTGTGAAAATTCATTCGCTCGACGTAGACGTTCTCTTGTCAGATCAAGTGAAACAAGAGATTCAGACTTGGGCAAACATTCAGTGGTTAACTCAGGGAGTTCCGCTGCAGTTGCCGGATCCGAGTTTTACCATTATGACGGATGCCAGTCAAACAGGTTGGGGTGCATCATTAATCCCAACAGATTCGAGATGCCAGGGTCTTTGGGATCCGCAATTCCTGTGCAAGCACATAAACATCAAGGAAATGATGTCAATTTGGCTTGCGTTACGTCATTGGATGGACATTATTCACAGTGCTCATGTCCAAATCCTATCCGACA
Source organism: Pictodentalium vernedei (assembly GCA_031216915.1). NCBI lineage: Eukaryota > Metazoa > Mollusca > Scaphopoda > Dentaliida > Dentaliidae > Pictodentalium > Pictodentalium vernedei. Next base: position 385,140,358 of record CM062296.1, read on the forward strand.
ATACGACAGTAGTGGCGTATTTACGGAATCAGGGAGGCACTCATTCAGTTCCGTTGTTCAATCTAACGGAAAGAATCCTTCTGTTTGCGCTAGAACATCACGTTCTTCTTTCGGTTCATCACATACCGGGTCGTTTGAATGTGCTAGCAGACTCCCTTTCAGGAAAGGGTCGCTTGTTGCCGTCGGAGTGGACTCTCAACAAACAAGTTTTCAATCAGATTTGCTACCAATGGGAACGGCCAATGATAGATTTATTTGCGACACATCTCAACAATCAGTTGCAGACGTATGTGTCTCCATGTCCGAATCCAAGAGCATTTGCAGTAGACGCTCTGTCGATCCCCTGGGACGGAATGATAGGATATGCGTATCCTCCAGCGCCGTTAATTCAACAAGTATTGCTAAAGATAAAACAATCTCAATGCAAGATTCTGTTGGTAGCATCTCTGTCGCCACAGAGACCGTGGATAAATCTACTCAGGTGTCTGTTGTGGGACCTACCGCAAAAGCTTCCTCCACGGGAGGATCTTCTTTCGCAGGGGAAATCGCGCCAACTCCATCACAACCCGCAAGGTCTCAACCTTCACGTTTTTCCGTTGTGCGGTCCTTCTTGCATGGCAAGCACTTTACAGGACGAGCAGTGGATGCGATTTCTAACTGTAGAAGGACCTCCTCTTCGCTAAACTATGCGGCTAAGTGGGAGGTTTTTCGTCGTTGGTGTAGGGATCATTCTGTAGATGTATTCGATCCCTCTATACCAGACATTGCAAACTTTCTAGTATACTTGTTTGACGAAATCAAACTGCAGCCTGTTACTATTAAGGGTTATAGGTCTATGTTATCTGATACCTATGCACATCATGATAGTTTACAAATTGGATCTAATGTCTCTTTATCTAAGTTAGTTAGAAACTTCTCGATAAATAGACCCAGAACTCTTAGATTAATTCCTAAATGGAATTTAGCTTGGGTTCTTCTTAAATTGAAGGAAAAGCCATTTGAACCTCTTGGGACAGTAGATTTCAAATTCTTATCTTATAAGACAGCTTTTCTCTTAGCTTTCTCTTCTGCTAGAAGAGTCAGTGAGCTTCATGCACTGTCGGTGGATGATTCTCACTATCGTAGTGTCGGGAACACTATCACCTTCACTACTAATGTGGGTTTTTTAGCTAAGAATCAGGCTCCTAATAAATATCCGGAACCTATTGTTATTAAGGCTCTTCCATCTTCAGACGGGCGTAGGCCTTTACTCTGTCCTGTTAGAGCGTTACGTATCTATAAACAGAGATCTCAGTTTATCAGAAAGGGACGAAAACGTTTCTTTCTGTCTTTGATGCCTAATAGAAAGGACATTTCGGTCCATTCTATTGCTAGATGGATTCAATTAACTATCCGTACTGCTTATGAGAGTTTATCTTCTTCTCAGCAGTCTGTGCTTAAGATTTCCGCTCATGAAGTAAGAGCTCTTGCTACTTCTTGGGCTTATGCTAATAGTGTTGCTATTACAGATTTAATGAAGGCTGCTTATTGGTCTCAGCCATCCACATTCACGAATTTTTATCTCAGAAATATTGAGTCCATTTCTGGAGACCTGCATTGTTTAGGTCCGTTATCTGTTGCTCAGAATGTCGTCCACTAAACAGTTGCAACTATAGTTATGCAGGCTTTCTGTTCCGGCAGTGACTCCGTCCGGCTGCCCTCTTCGCTCTGGGCTATTTGACCCAGGGCAAGGGGAAGGGGGGGGGGGGGGGGTGTTCCCTTAGGTCACCTGCTTTATAGTGAAAAGCAAGGGAATGCCTCCTCCAAGTCAGTATTTCTGAGTCGCTTCCGGGATGGTTTTAAAGTGTAATATTAATGTTAAAATTCATTCATGTCTTATTTTTAAAGTGTAGCTCGGTGTGAAGCATTTGTATATGTCAAGTGTCAAACGGGCTTTAATATACAATACTCGGACACTTTTAAATGACTATAAAGAGTCTCAATTCTCTGGACTACTTTATTTATTGGCTTACTTTAAAAATAATTAGTATAAGGGATATACTGGATGTTAATAGAGAACATGAATATTATTGTGCTCAATTATTAAGGGTATTGTATCTTTCTAATTTAATATTAAATAAGAAAGATACATGTAAAGCCTAATACTCCTTTTCTCCTTAAGGGGTTATCTCTTTATTATATAGTTGAGCTTATTGGATTTTCCTCTATGTCCTAGGCCCTCCAGCCTGTTTACTATTCAGCTAAGTCTGGGTCATTGGTACAGTATAAAAATGTTAAAAAATTTATAGTAATTTATATATTTTTTATACTTACCAATGACCCAGACGGGGATGGCCCTCCCAGGAGTTGGGAACTCTTGCCTCCCCGCTGAGTACATAGCGCTGACCAGGCACTGCCAGTAAGAATGATAATTGGCGCCAATTTCGGGACGTCTGCGTCACTGCGCATGCGCAGTGGAGGCGTAGTATGGAGGTCCTTTAGGATATGATTTCTTTTTGTTTTGGATGCAAATTTTGGGGATTGGGGGGCAAAATTTGTGTTTGGCCCTGGTTTTGTTAGAGTTAGCACCAGCTAAGTCTGGGTCATTGGTAAGTATAAAAAATATATAAATTACTATAAATTTTTTAACTTTTTAAATATTTTTCTTTTGAAATCATAGCTTATGCATGACCTCTCAATGGAACAGTCTTGTTATGAGCTACTGTAAGCTATGGTTTGGAAGAGAATAAAATATTTTTTTCTGAAAAAATAATTCCTGCTATCACCTTCAACTTGAGTTAACCCTTTAAACAATGTTGATAGCAGACAAAACTTCCAAAATGTTTGTTGGAATAACTAAAAAAATTACGTTGGGTAAAGGGTTAAGTAAATGGGGAAATGAAATAATATTTAAAATAGTAATGTATTACCTAAAAGTCTTTCAATATCAGATATTTTTCTGAGTGGATCCATTCTTGTGAAGTATTGTTGGTCTTCTTGGTGACCACTCTGCATTTCAGACTCCATCCTCCGAGCATTGTGAAAGTGGATAAATGTGATGCCGAGAAAAGTTGCTCGAGCTTATAAGACATTTCAAGAGTGAAGCCACAACAGTAGCATTGCTGGGCACAAGCTAAATGCCACGTATGTCCAACTGTTCAATTATATTGTTTTACAAACAAACATTTGACTGTGGAGTATCAACAATTAACTATAGATCAACATCAACTTGCTGTATAGTTGTTGCAATTAACAGTAGAAGTTGGACTTCACTTTTTATCTTGACAATAATGAAAGTCTAACAGGCAATTTGAAATTGCAATATAAACACTAATCCAAAAATAAAGGACGGTCCAAGCCTGCTGCTTAACCACTTGTCTTTCGATATATACCGGTTATGGGTAGGTTACTTATTTATTTACATTTACCAAAAAAAACCCATTGCCCATGTGGGGGCACGATGACGCCGTGTACTAAGGCGTACTGCACGTCGCTGGTACGCATGTCTTCAACCAATCTAACCCTGCCTGTGCTGCAGTGCGGAGTTACGATGTTGGGGAGCTGGCAGCTGCTCGTCGTTGCTCGGTGGTTCTCTCCGGGTACTCCGGCTTCCTCCACCCGTAAAACTGTCACGGTCATGATTAGCCATTGTGCATAAATATGTGACCTTCAACATAAATAAATAAATAAATAAATAAATTACCAAAAAAAAAAAACAGAACAGGTCCCAATGTTTTAGGGTTCCCACTGTGAACGGGAAATTTATTTATAGTGATAAATAATGTGGTTAGGGAGTTCATACTTCGGTATTTTGTATGGAAAGCGAAACGCTTGCGGAAATAGTGATCGCTCAGATTGTCGAATTGACAGATATACATGGTGTGGACAGTGGTAAATCACTGGTAATTCAACAAAAAACTAAGCACTTAACTTGAGTCTGAGTCCGAGACCTTGATTCAGTATGTGTTTTGAGCCCTGAGTCCTAGTCCTCAGTTCATATTTAAACGTCCGAATAAGTTGACATTCGGATAGAACATTAATAAATAAAAAAAATAATTTCAACAGTATATTAATGCCATTAGTGATAAGAAAAAAATTGTTAAAGGGAGATGCTGGAAGTATAAACTTTTTTGGAAACATTTCCCCGGAATTATATTTAAAATTGCTTTACAGTTCATGTTTACTTCAGGTGCTATGTAAGTAATGGAATTTTGTTTATTTTAAAATTTCCACCTCTCATATTCCTTAAAGGGACGTCCAACCTAACTTTGGTCAAATTTCATGGAATTTTCTTCCAAGTCTTAAAAAGACCCAAAATGAATATTAACCCCAATAAATTATATACCAAAATGCTTGGAATGAAACATAGAACATGTGGAAACTGGAATTTGCCATGGAACTGCTGACATGTGTAAATAACACCACCTGAAAGTCTGCTATGGCATAAGTAAGAGAACAAAATTTTTACAATAAAATACCTCAAAATAAAATAACAGCGGTATTCTATAAACATTGAAGTACATACTCGAAGAAATCTTTTCCTAATTCTTGAAAGTAATAAAGATTGAGACCAAATGTTATAAGTGGAGTGCTCACTGATTGAAGGCAGACATTTTCTTTTGTTTATGTTTTGATTTGGGGAGTTCAACAAAGGTCAACTTGAAGGAGTCCACTAGATGAAGTATAGAAGGACAAAAGAGTGTCTCCCAATATAAAGATGTATGTGTCACTGTGGTGGTTTGGAAAGAAACTATGATATTCTCCTACATGTATGTAGAATGCACTGCAAAGTCATACATTGTAGTTGAATAAATATATTTACAAAACCCTTGCACTGTAACCTCTTTTATCCCATGCATCAATTTGATAGTGATTAAATTGTTCAGTTTGTCTGGTTTATCAATAAGTAACAGAGCTTCGTTTACTCTTGGACACCAGTACACTCATGATATATGTTGGAGAAGAAATAAGAGTCACTGAAACCTGTCACTGCAATAAACCATCTAATGTACACATGTACATAAAAGTACATTGTTATTCAAAACACATCAAATCAACCCTACATAACCATTATTGCATGTACTTTTCCAAAGGAGGCTTATTGGCATATTGAGATCAGGAGGGCACATCCAGAGGGTCTCACATTCATAGTGGTCACATATTTTTTTCAAGAACGCAGTACGCAAAGTAATCCTGAAAAGGTGACAAGTGAGCTCCATTTGACAAAAAATTTTCCCGGTGGGGGGAATGAATTCAAGTGCAGGAAAAAATTTGGGTCATTTCCCTGTTTTTTCCGGGCCAATGAACCCACCCACCCCTATTCTGTGTCTGGAATTTTTTTGGCAGACCCCCCCCCCCCCCCCCCCCCCCCCCCCCCCCCCCCCCCCGGCGCGTCATGTTTTAAATGTTCATCTGTTTATCAAATGCAATTTCCCTTGCAGAACTGGAACTTGTCACTTGTTCCACATTTATAATGACAAATATATTTATTTCTACATGTAATTTTGAAAGCTTGAACTCCAAAGACAGCGTCAAAATCACAGTTGATGTTGGATGGAAATTTAGGGTTACAGTGATCTATATGAGCGACTTTTACTTGATGAAATTTTTATGGTTGGCATGTTTTAGGGTGTGTCGGGTTACCCTAAACACAGGTATTTTTTTTTTTTGGGGGGGGGGGGGGGTGAGGGGAGGTTGGGCAGACTAATTTTGCAACAGACTTGAGGCAAAAATCATATTTCTCAAACTTGAAACTCTTCAGATAATTTATGCAAATACATTGTGCTCAGGAAATCAGAGTACCGGTGTATTATACAGGTATGTTGCCATGGAAAGGGAGTCCCTGTGTCACAGACTGGCACTAAATACATCTTTTTATATGGAAGTGCAATATATTGCTTTGTTTGTACAGTGAAAACCGAAACCGAAAACCCAACTCTTTGAATGAAACCAGAACCGATATGAAATTTGAAAACCACCCATCTCTAACCGACGGACATGCGCATAAAACGCAATACCACAAATATTCATCGAAAAAACAATCGCATAATTCTAAGAAATTCAAACAGGTGTCATGATAACTTTTAAGTATTATGGCAATTGTGCTGTCTACTTTTAATAACAGTGTGCAGTATTGTGGCGATCTTTCTCATTATTTGATTTAGACGGCATTGTATGTCAATGCCTTTTCAGACCGATGACCTTGAAAGAAAATATAAAGAAAGGAAATGTAAACAAAGCCAAGAGTTTGGGAATTTACCCCCACGCAGCTCTGTCCTTTCATTTTGCAGAATTTTGTTGTCCCATCTTTGTTCTTGGATATCTGAAGCGCATTTGACCACAAGTTGTTCGCCTGAAATGTTATTTTATTATCAGTTGTGGTACAAATACGGTAGCAGACTTCCCGGAACCGTTGGTGCCTTCTGACAACTTTCTGAGTTGATTGCATATATGTTTCGTGTTCTATACATCACAACCTTCATTTTGATGTGTAATTTGTGTATATTTAATTTGAATATATGGAATATCAGAGGTGGGAATTTCAAAGAAAACAAATTTCTCTTACTTATATTGCACCTTAAGGGGGTTGTAGTACTGTTGTACTGTGATATCGGTTTGGTATTCGGAATCTGACTTGACTGAGAGTTGCTGATACAATATACATGTAGTACCAAAGGGGAAGTCTCATCAGGCAAATACTGAATATAGAACACAGAATAAGTTCTTGTATCTTTCTTCCATACCGCCACAAATGACACTTCCAGTGAGCTCAACATTTGCATTCTTTTGGCGACACAAATCATACAGCTACAGTAATATTGTGACTTGTTCCAAACACACCTTAACCCTTTACCTAACGAATCGCCCGCATCCGCCCGCGTACTATGCAAATTGAGCAGTTGAAAAAATTAAATTTTTAAAAATATTTCAACAAAACCATATCATGTGAACCCTCATTGCAACGAGCTCATTGAGCTCGTTCCAATGAGGGGTCACATGATATGGTTTTGTTGAAATTTTTTGAAAAATTTAAAAAAATTATATTTAAAATAATAAATTTTGATATCGTCTATCTTGGGTAAAGGGTTAACCTTCAAAGGCTTATTTCAGGCTGTTGCAATCTCAGAACATGTACCATTAACATATCATTCATCATGAGGCAGTACTCCTGACAATAGACAAGTCTTGTCTGCCTGTTATTAAAGGCAGCCAAGAGCCCAAGACTTGACTAGAAATCACTGCTAAGCAACTGGACATGTACAGGTGGTAGTCTAGTGGGAATTCAGGACAATTGCCCATGTCCGTAAGGGTGAACAAAATCAAAAAGAAAATCTGTCACTTTCATAAACCTGAACCCTTCAACTGCTGTCAAGCCTTAACAATGTAGGAAATGTAAGAAATTTGAAAATTCAAGCAGGTTTGGCATTCAATGATTGGTTCATTTTGTTTTTAGCTTAACTTGACGGTCAAGATAAGCTATTGCCATCACGCTTGCAGAAGTCTGTGAGTCTGTTCACATTTTCTTTAGCACAGGCTACACCCCTTAGTTCCTGTCCGATCATCATGAAATTTCATGTGCAGGTTCGAGGTCATGTCTTGATGAGAACGTCCCCCTTTGTATGTGATCGATCAGCAGAGATGGTTATGCGAGCCAGAAACCAAAATACCTTTAGCACAGTCTACAGGTCGTATTTATGAAGGGACTTTTCTGTAGCTTGGTAGGATGACTCCGTATAAGGTTTAGATGAGAACGTCCCCTTTTGGTCGCAATCTGTCAACTGTGACAGCTGCACAGGCCCAAAACCCGAAAACCTTTAGCACAGTCTTCAAGTTGTAATTATGAAGGGATTTTATTGTAACTTCATAGGATGACCCTGTATAATGTCTAGATGAGAACGTAGTATTTTGGTTGGGTTCAGTCAACCGTGATGATCGCAGGGGCACACTACCTAGAGTCCTTTAGCAATGTCTCCGGCTTGCATTTTTGAAAGGATTTCGGTGCAAATTTGTGGAAGGACTCAGTATAATGTCTAGATGAGAATGTGCTATTTTGGCCGTGATTGGTCAACCGTTATGGCCGCCCAGACACGTGACCTAGATTTGTTTAGCACAGTCTACATGTTCATTTTTATGAATCGTTTTCATTGTAACTTGGAAGGATAACTCAAAATGATGTCTAGATGAGACTGTCGTATTTTGGTCACGATCGGTCAGCAGTTATCACCGCCTATCAAGGGACCTAGATTCCTTTAGCAATGTCTCTGGGTTGTTCTTTGAAGGTATTTCATTGTAAAGTGGTAGGATAACTTGGTATGATATCTAGATGAGGCTCTCTTATTTTGGTCATGATAGGTCAACCATGGCCGCCGAACTCTCACATGGCCTACATGAACATTCCTTTAGCAAAGTCTATGAGTTATATTTATGAAGGGATTTCATTGTAACTTGGTAGGCTGTTTTGGAATGATTTTACTGTAACTTGGTAAATTTAGTTGACATACATAAACTGTGAGGGCCACATTAACCCAGGCCTCAAGTCTTTAGTACAGTTTACACCTCAAATTATTCTTATTGAAAACATTGCATATAGGGAACAGAAATTAACATATTCTCAATTATCACAATTCTTGTCTTATTTTATAATCCTTTTATAAACATTGAACATTATCCTTTTCATCAAACACTACACACAGTCAAGCTACAGTGTCATTGACACTTTCATTTTGTTATCCCAATGATATGGTTATTCAGCATATTGCCCATCTGTACTCAATTGTGATTTGATTTGATCAAAACTTGGAGGATCATTATAAATGAAAACTCACTACAGCTGTTGTTTTATGATTATGCCCCATAGTTCCACTAATTGTGTTGATATCTTGATGTTTTTAAGGTGAATTAAATATTTATTGATTGGAATATCTTTAATAGAGCTGAAACGGTTAAGGGGTTTTCTTGATCGATTAATCACGTGGATTAACCTTGGTTAACCGATTAATCACTTGTCCAAATAGATATCTGAATAATTGCTATACCGTCACATTGCTTATGACCCTTCATTGGAATGAGCTTGTTCCAATAAGGGGTCATAAGCAATGTTTTTGAGACAAAAATTGAAATTTTATTAGTAATTCCTGAATTTATTTTGTAAGTATCGTCTGCTACCCACAATGGGTACATGTAAAGGGTTCAGAATGACCATTTCCAGCTACTGATACAGTATGATGATCATGCAAGTAAACAAGTATGTCAGCATGTAACTTGCATGCTTTACTCTGACTCATTTAATTGATGTGAGTCAGTGTGACAAGGTTTGCCTGTTTTGGAGCAAGTTCTTCCTTTGTTGACCCATATAATACAGTTGTTCAAAAGTAACGGTTAAGCGATCAATTTTGGAGCAAGTTCTTCCTTTGTTGACCCATATAATACAGTTGTTCAAAAGTAACAGTTAATCGATCAATTACTTTTTGGATCGATCAAGATGTTGATCATTGATTAATTGATTAACCGTTTCAGCTCTAATCTTTAACTGGAGCACAAGAGAATATTTTCTTATCTTTTGTGAGTAAAGAGACATCACATTTAATCAATGGTAGTCTGCATGTGAACTTCATAAAAAGTAGGTAAACAAATAGCCCATAATAGTGTTGAATTCAAAACAGAATTAGACTGGTGACCAAAGAGCTGGTAGTGTGCATACAAGTGGTGTGTGCCCTAATGGTGTGATGTTTTAGGCATTCATTTGAAATGGGTCCCCGTGGGAACCCCGGGAAGTAAGCAGCACTTGTTTACTGTGGTAAACCAGTTCCGCTTTACTAGTAAAATAGTCTGCATTGAGGCATTCTGCAGCCACCACAATGAACCAGGCCTGTCATTCTTAAAAATGCAGGAAGGCTAAAAATCGCTCCCCTCGTCTGGCCTAGGGGAGCGATTAGCTCTCCTCAAGCTTACAAAAGCTCAAATAAAGTTTTACTATTAATGAATTCTGCCTTGTGAGCTTTGTGCATTTTATTTGGTGCTGCTAACAAGGTAGTCTATGTGAGATGGCTACACTGTCCCTCCCACACCTCCAGGCATCTGCAAGGCCCGGAGGTGTGGGAGGAGCAGTGCGGCCACCTGACAGAAACCACTAACATAGCAGAGATCTGAAAAGATATGGATTTAAGGAATATGCTATTATGGTTATTATTTTCTAACGTCAGAAGGGCTAGTTTTCGCCCTCGTTAATTTTTTTTACCTGCGTCGCCACCGGCAGAGCAGGTCTAGTAACCGCTCGACTCCCTCCGTCCGTCAGTCCATCCAAAACACTTTCTGTCAAAGTTTTCTTGGCTTATATGAAAGGGAATGATTTTATATTTGGTCTGCTGCTTCATAATGATGAGTTGTATCGTGTAAGCAATTTTCAGATCTGCCATGCAGCCACTTCCTGTTTGCCGATACTTTGAAATTTTACTGTACCCACTGAACATTGAAATTTTCCATCAAGGTTTTCTCGGCTTCTATGCAAGGGATTGATTTTATATTTGGTCTGCTGCTTCATAATGATGAGTTGTATCGTGTAAGCAATTTTCAGATCTGCCATGCAGCCACTTCCTGTTTGCCAATACTTTGAAATTTTACTGTACCCACTGAACATTGAAATTTTCCGTCAAGGTTTTCTTGGCTTCTATGCAAGGGAGTAATTTTATATTTGGTCTGCTGCTTCATAGTGAGGAGTTGTATCGTGTAAGCAATTTTCAGATCTGCCATGCAGCCACTTCCTGTTTGCCGGTACTTTGAAATTTTACTGTACCCACTAAACATTGAAATTTTCTGTCAAGGTTTTCTCGGCTTCTATGCAAGGGATTGATTTTATATTTGGTCTGCTGCTTCATAATGATGAGTTGTATCGTGTAAGCAATTTTCAGATCTGCCGTGCAGCCACTTCTTGTTTGCCGATACTTTGAAATTTTACTGTACCCACTGAACATTGAAATTTTTCGTCAAACTTTTCTCGGATTCAATGCAAAGGATTGATTTTATATTTCATCTGGAGCCTGATAATGATCAGTTGTATCGTGTATGCAATTTTCAGATCTGCCGTGTAGCCACTTCCTGTTTGCCGATTCAATTGCATGCAGCGACGCAGGTCCAGACCCGGTATTGGTCTTGGCTTGTTTAAGGAATAAATAGCTTTCCTGAAAATGCCAGGCCCGATCAACCAACTTACTTTTGTACATAATACAGTCATTTGTAGGCGAGGTATTCTCATAATCTTGTTGGTGTTTATGAAGGTAATAAGCACTAGATACATACAAAATGTCACAAAATTTGTTGTTTGAAATAGTAGTCACTGGTATTTACACAGTCATCCAGAAGCTCATTCCGACACCAACCTTTCCAAAGCAACCAGCCAGGGTTGGTGATTTTTTAAAAAAAATTAAAAAAATCGATTTTTTTGATTTAAATCGATTTATTTGATTTTTATTTTCTCATTGTTACAACATTGCTGGAAGGAAGATGACTTCTTGAAAATCATTTTTGATACTTAAATCACTGATCGTTGTTCTTGGAGCTAATTTCATACGATGGGTTCATTGAAAGGTTATCATATATATGGTTTAAAATCTATGTTCACTTAAATATAGTTTTATTCATGTTAGCTGAAAATTATATAAACTTATAAAAGATTCGGGAACATTTATCTTCCCTACAGCATGTTCCTGCAGTCAAGACACAGTGGGATGTATATTCCCACTCCACAGATTAGTTCTGTCATAAACAAGGGCTAATAACTATTTCAACAGTTAATATGCATTCCATCTTTTTATAGGTTTGCACTCCGTCCATCCGTCAGTCTGTTAGTCTGTCCATCTGTCAGTCACACTTTAGTTTTCCGGAGTTTTTTTGGAAACGCTTCAATGGAATGATTTCATTTTTGGTACACAACTATAGAACGATGACTTACAGATCAAGTTTGAGTTTCATGCTGATTGCGTTATTCTTGTGTGAGTTATGGCCCTTGGAAATATGGAAAAGGGCCAAAATATCAGTTTTCCAGAGTTTTTTTGGAAATGCTTCGACGGAATGATTTCATTTTTGGTAGAACTACTATAGAACGATGACTTACAGATCAAGTTTGAGTTTCATGCTGATTGCATTATTCTTCTGTGAGTTATGGCCCTTGGAAATATGGAAAAGCGCCAAAATATCAGTTTTCTGGACTTTTTTTTGGAAACGCTTCAACGGAATGATTTCATTTTTGGTAACCTACTATAGAACGATGACTTACAGATCAAGTTTGAGTTCAATGTTGATTGCCTTATTCTTATGTGAGTTATGGCCCTTGGAAATATTGAAAAGCGACAAAATATCAGTTTTCTGGACTTTTTCTGGAAACGCTTCAACGGAATGATTTCATTTTTGGTAACCTACTATAGAACGATGACTTACAGAGCAAGTGTCATTTACACTCTGTCCATTCATCTGTCAGTCAGTCTGTCGGTCATACTTTAGTGTTCCGGACTTTTTTTGGAAACGCTTCAACGGAATGATTTCATTAGCTCAACTTTGGCGAAGCCAAATTTGAGCTTTTGTCATGGCCCGTCGTACGTCTGGCTGTCTGTCCATCTGTCCGTCTGTCCGTACGTCAACAATTGGATATGGCTCGGGCTAGAGGCCGTATTTATGAACCGATCTTTACGAAACTTCTTGGGTACCTTTGTTATGACCGTGGGACGAGAACGAGTGTTTTTGGGTGCGGTCCAAAATTCAAGATGGCTGCTAGTGCTGCCACGGTTATCCGGATAACCAGTTAACCTGTGGTTAAAACTTTGACCGGTCAAGAAAATGTTTTAACTGGTTAACCTTACATTCACTATACTCACAGTATATGTCCGTGTATAAGTTGCCCCCGTGTATAAGTCGTTTGGGATGCAACGGAAATAGGTAAGTTTTCACGAGTTACCACATGGTAAATAAGATAAAAGAATAAAGGAAAATTATTATTAAAGATTTAAAAAATACTCGCATTTATTTGTTTTTTCATTGTTTGTTTATCACCCCATTGTCTACATCCCTGTCAAGAAAATACGCTCGTTTCTGACGGAAACTTCATAATTTCAGAATCAGAGCAGTGAGCACCATTTGCGCTGTAACCTGCGCAGTTGTCGTGATTAAGTTGTTTTTTCCGGAATGCGAGAACGTTCCGGAAAAACCAATAAAAATACAACAAATGCACAGGTTACAGCACAAATTATTTTCAAATTGTTGTCCCACTTAAGCATTGTTGGAGCTATTGAAACTACCTTTACCTGGTGCACGTGTGCGTAATTTATAACCGGACATTACACATCAGTGAACTGGAGTTCATGGAATAAATAAATACGTCTCTCCAGGTATTGCTGGCAAACATTTAATGTGTTATTACTTATTTTTTCGTTGTTATTTTGATGATTTTGTATTTTTTATGGTTTCATCCATATTGGCCCCACAAACCTGTTGATTTCCGGTACACACACTGATGTAAACACATGGGCGATTGAACAACAACGACTAAATAGAATACTTCTTTATTATTATTTATGGTCAATGTAAATAACATTGGCCTGCCCGATATAATAGTTACAGTTGAAGCAAGAACACACTACAAATATAGGTACCTTAAATGCGGTTAACCATGGTTAAACACACTGGTTAACCGGTCAAAAAAAAGTCTTAACCGTGGCAGCACTACCAGCCGCCATTTTGTACCGACGATGCAGAAATCTGTTTTTGTACAGAATTTCCATATGAAAGCTCTGATTTGAATAATTTTTTGTATGAATGTTTAGTACCATGTGATACATCACATATAATACAGGTTTTTTTCTCGTGCGTAAATTGTGCAAATTAGACTAATTTTGATGTTTTTTGGTGTTACTTTCAGCACTGTAAGTGCAAATGCCAATACGGCTCGGGCTAGAGGCCGTATTTATGAACCGATCTTTACGAAACTTCTTGGGTACCTTTGGTATCACCGTGGGACGAGAACGAGTGTTTTGGGGTCCGGTCCGAAATTCAAGATGGCCGATGGCAGCCATTTTGTACAAATTAGGTGCAATCAGATTTTTGCACAGAACTTCCATATGAAAGTGCTGATTTGAATAATTTTTTGTGTGAATGTTTAGTACCATGGGATACATCACATATAATACGGGTTTTTTTCTCGTGCAGAAATTATGCAAATTAGATGAACTTTGATTTTTTTTCAGTGCGACTTACACACAGTAAGTACACATGTCAATACGGCTCAGACTAGAGTCTGTATTTATGAACTGATCTTCACGAAATGTCTTGGGTACCTTTGTTATCACCTTGGGTCAAGAACAAGTGTTTCTGGGTGCGGTCTAAAATTCAAGATGGCTGCCAGTGGCCATTTTGTACCGAAATTAGGTCTAATCAGTTTTTTGTACACAACTTCTATACAGCTCAGATTAGAGGCCATATTTATGAACCAATCTTTACAAAACTTCTTTTGTACCTTTGTTATCACCGTGGGATGAGAGCGAGTGTTTTTGGGTGTGGTCCGAAAATTCAAAATGGCCACCAGCAGCCATTTTGGACCAAAATTAGTGCAATCAGTCTTTTGTACAGAACTTCTGTATGAAAGTTCTGATTTGAATAAATTTTTGTATGAATGTTTAGTAACATGGAATACATCACATATTGTAAGGTTTTTTTTTTTCGTGCAGAAATTATGCAAATTAGATGAACTTTGATTTATTCAGTGCTACTTACACAATGTAAGCACACATGTCAATACGGCTCAGGGTAGTAACTTCTTGGGTACCTGTGTTATCACCTTGGGACGAGAATGAGTGTTTCTGGGTACGGTCCAAAATTCAAGATGGCTGCCAGTGGCCATTTTGTACCGAAATTAGGTCCAATCAGTTTTTTGTCACAAGTTCTATACAGCTCGTATTTATGAACTGATCTTCACAAAACTTCTTGGGTACCTTTGTTTTCACCTTGGGACAGGAACGAGTGTGTTTTGGGGTGCCTTTGTTATCACAGTGCTATGAGAACAAATATTTTGGGGTTCAGTCAGACCCACTCTGAGACTCAAAGATTTTTTTCTAGTTTAGCATCTGACTGTCACCCACCTTTACAATACTTTACCTATACATTTGTTACAGGCAACGGTCAGTATTTATGTACAGACTGTTACAATACTTTATATGTACCTTTGTTATCAGGTCATTACCTAGATCTTTGTCATTGCTGTGTCACATACTATACATGTACATGTCTTTGTCTTGAGAAGTTGAGCTACAGTGTCATTGGCACTTTCATTTTTGGTAACCTATTATAGAACGATGACTTACAGCTCAAGTTTCATTTGCACTCTGTCAATCCGTCAGTCTGTCAGTCAGTCATACTTTAGTTTTCGGGACTTTTTTTGGAAATGCTTCAACCGAATGATTTTATTCTTGGTAACCTACTATAGAGAACAATGACTTACAGTTCAAGTTTGAGTTTCATGCTGATTGCAGTATTCTTGTATTAGTTATGGCCCTTGGAAATATGGAAAAGCTCCAAAATATCAGTTTTCTGGACTTTTTTTTGGAAATGCTTCAACGGAATTCATGCTGATCACATATAGGTTATAACATTTGTATAATTATTAATGCTCATTAGTGCGGTAGGGGACATTGTATTGCTTCAGCGATACGTGCACTCTTGTTTCAGCTCATTTCCAAGTTGTTTTGAAAATATTTCTGAATATTTGTAAATTTTTGATTTGAAATCAATGATTTTAAAAAAGAAAATCATTGATTTAAATCATGATTTAAATCAGTTGATTTAAATCGGCCAACCCTGAAAACAACTTGTAATTCATTTTTCTTGATTGCTGAATTGTTGATTCAATCTATTTCATGATGTTTTTTGTTGAATGTAATTCTTTGGAGGATTGAGAAATGTTTGAGTGAAAAATCCATTGATGATTTTGGTACATACAGTTGAATCAACATAACCAATTCTTTCTGAGCCATGAATGCCTCGTTCTTGTATCATTTGCTAACAAAAAATTGGCATTTAATTATATCGACATGATCCCCTATGACTCAAAATCACACCTTGTCAAAAAAGTCACTTTTTTAACCAGTTCCATTCATAAGTGTGACGTATATGAAAAATGCATAATAAGAGGATATTGTAAAAGTAATACAGTTATTAGTGCAGTTAAATGGGTTATATTGGAAGTTTTTGTACTCCTACTCTTGAAGAGAAGGGAGTATACTGGGTTACATACCTCAGTCTGTCTGTCCATCCATCCATCTGCTACCTTAGCAGTGAGTTGATGGATTTCAATGAAATTTGGTATGAGGGATCCTTGTGACATGCCACTCCTGCACACATCCTAAAAAAATTGCCTGCGTATTTTTCACTAGAGTTACAGTACTTATTTTGTTTTTAATTCATTTATGCTTCATCAGTCCAGCACTGCAGTGGGGGTATAAATTGCCTTCAGCAATAGCTCTTGTTTGTCAATGGTATTTTGCAGATCAAAGTTTGTGAGAAGTCCAACCTATTTAATTGAAAAGTGTGACATCACAGTGAAAAGGGTGCTGTTATTGGTGGAACATACTCTCACCTCCCAATTAATAGTGATGGCACTATTACAAATTTTGAAGAAAAATTTTGGCCATCACTATTATTTGAAAATGAGTCAAAGAAAGAAAATACCATCACTATTATTAATTTTAATTGAAAATACAGTTCATCAGTATTATTCAGTCATCACTATATTATGCAGATGAGAGAAGGCAAAGATAGCGTGAAACAACTCTGTATAAAACTAACTCAGTACATGAACAGCAAGATTCTGATATACAAGACATTGTGTTAATTGTGCAGTAGGGAGAATATGTTGTATTCATGATAGTTAACTTCCTGCTAGACACCAAGAAAATTTTGATAGACTCATTGGATTTTATTCTTGCAAAGTTGGAAGTTCTTTAATCAATGCACCCCTCTCCCACACACACACCACACACACACAGGAAGCAGATATAACTTCTTATGCCCCAACCTCTGGTCCAGATTGGCATACCATCAAGGTGTCCATCCACACTTCTTTACGTCTGCACTTCCATACAAACATTTTACATTATAACTCAAATATCAAAATTAATAATATTTGTCAGATTTTGATGTCCTTTGTAATGCTGATAGACCAGTCTTGAGGAAAGGATATCCACACATTGCAAGTTTTGTCCTTGCATTATTACCCAAGTCATAGCCTTTGTTAGACTTAGAAAACTGTCTCTACGAACATTTTGCATTGTAGCCCAAGGGAGGGAAATGATATTCACATACATGTATTAGGGGTGTTGTCCATGATTCTTACCAGAGTTGTGGCCCCTTGTTGGACTTAGAAAACTGTTCGTACGAACATTTTGCATTAAAACTCAGTCATCGATTGTCAGATTTTGATGTTATATGGTATGTAGTAATGGATACCCACATGTTACAGGTTTCATCCAAGTATAGTTACTGGCCCTAGTTATGTCCTGTGATGGACTTAGCAAAATTATCCACATGAATGTTTTGCATTATAACTCAAGCATCGGTTGTCAGATGTTAATGTCCTCTGGTACGGTGATTTATACCCGAAAATCAGTAGAGACAACCACAGGGGCTAAATACAAAACTAAAAAATTTGTACCAACACCTTTTTGAGACTTCACAGAACAGAGCTTTGTTTTGCCTAGAAAGTTTTCTTAAGACCAGCAGAAATGAATGGCCAAAAAAATTGCCTTTGATTGTGTCATGGCAAATCAAAAAATTGCTCTTGCTGTCCATCACTTTCTGACACAGTCATCTCTTTTGACAACTTGAGCCAGGTGAGCATTTTAGGCTCACATGAGCCTCTGATTTTGGTTTGTAGCCTAAGCACTGTTTTTAAACTAAAATTAAGACAATAGCTGAAATTCTGTAAAAGGCATAAATGTTGGGTGGGCATGCAAAGTGTCAGCTGATGAACATCTTGTTACCTTGTTTCACGGAACTTGTGTATTTTTATACTAATACCAATGGCCCAGACTTAGCTGGTGCAACCTCAATTTTTAAAGGCTAAACACAAATTTTGAACCCCTCCCCCCAATCCCCCAAATTTGCATACAATTCCGAAAATTAAAAGTCCTATCTGGCCCTCCATAGTTTTAGTACTTGCGCTTGTGCAGTACCTAGGAAGAGACTGGAATTGGCGCAACATCATTCTTCTGTTTGGCCCAAAGTCAGTAACAACTGAACTGAAATCTGCTTTAAATTCTCATTTTGAAGATGCCAGACACAAATCATTGATGGTTTTCATGGAATCGACAGTGTAACAGGATGCTGGAAGTGAATAACGGTGGTTTCGGATGTTCAGGGCTGTAACTTTATAATTTTTATGTAAAAGTATTCGTGTTCCCCAATTTCGGGATATGCTTCTGAATGTCGTCATTATAATATGACTCCATTGTTGTTTTGTTAGTATTACTTCCCTTTCCTCTCCTGTTATACTCCCAAGCTCTTTCGTCTTTTTTATTGAAGAATTTTTTATTAAATTCTTGGGAGTTTAACTTGTAAAACGGAATAGGTATTCTGTTTATCCCCTATGTTTACGTCCTGTCCATCACTGTTAGGACGTTTTGTATTCTTGCATCTTCTACCGGATACATTGTTTTTCAGCTGCGACGAGCAGCTCTATATGTGGCAATGTTGGTCTGTCTGTCGGTCGGTCTGTCACCAACGAGTTTAAAAAACACCATAACTCCTAAAATACTTAATGGAATGACACCATACTTGCTATGCAAGTGTATCTTCATGATGTCTACACCCTCTCAATAGTGCATGTCATTCGAATAATTTCTGTCACATTTATATGGACTTGTCGCCAACTAGGGCTGCATGGTATTTCGATAAACCGATATATACTGGTATTCAAACCAACATCGATTGAATACTGGTGTAATTACAAAAATATTGGTTTATCGTCATTATTTAGTCACCCACAAATTTAATTTTCAAGATGTCTTGAGTTTTTTTAACTGTAGCTCAGAATTAATAATATAATCGCTTTACCCAAGGAATCGTTCGCATGTGCCCATGTAATATACCAATTCAGCAGTTGAAAACATAATTTTCAAAAAATTTCAACAAAACTCTTATCATGTGACCCCTCATTGGAACGAGCTCAACAAATTCGTTCCAGTGAGGGGTCACATGATATTGTTTTGTAGAAATTTTTGGAAAAGTTTTGATTTAAAGTAATAAATTATGATATCGTCTGCGATGTGTAAAGGTTTTTCGAACCGCATCATCAAGGCATGCTGATTCGTTCCGACTGTTGTTACGGTGTGGAATTATTTATGATATTGGTAACAGAAAGAAATCTGAGAATCAGCAACAAAACTATGAATTTAACTATTCTGAAATTTAATTAAAAAAAATTGATATAAAAAAAAAATGATACAAAGATCTTTTACACTAATTGGTTTACAGAAAAGAAAAACAGTGGTACTTATCAATTATTGAATTAGTCCAAATTTCAGTTTGACAGAATCCAGTAATCCAGTGGTGAAGAATCTTGTGAAGAAAGTTACCAGCTGGTACATGTAGTATTAAATCCAAGAATGTCTCTCAGAAACAGTATCCCGTAGATTTATAATAAAATTTTCACTTAGAAATTTCAGCAGTCTCCAATAAAATATAATAAAATTCTCCACAAAATTCAAATGAAGTAAAAATCCAAGAAGTATTGGCGCCACAGGTAATTTCCAAACAATCCAGTAGAATCCTGGCTTTTCACAAAATATTATTCTGTTTCACAGAAAGTATAAATTCTCTTTTCCAAGACGAACAAATTCTCCTCAAAATTCTCTTTTGGAATCAATCTTCCAAATTCACAAAGAAGCACTGCTTCTATAATAAATGCACTGCTCTGAAACAATAATAATCTCCAATGGAAACAATTGAAGTTAGTCTTTCTGAAATGGTTTTCTAAAATGAGTTTTTGAATTCTGTTGACAAACCTTTATATAGTAACCAGATAGAATGTCCCAGAAGAGGAAGTTTCTGCAATGTTCTATTAGTTTCTGGGGGATTCTGTTAAAGTTCAAGTAAACAAGGTCATTGACCTATTTAAACAATTAAACAATCAACAGCTATATGTACAATATATCAGTGTAACAAAGATGTAAACAAGGTCACTGAGTGCAAAAAGAGTCAGACCAGTCAGAAAATGCAGCAATAAAAAAAAATATCCCTCTCATACAACTATCCACTAAGGACACATCAATCTCAATACAACATGGGGGCCATAACACACCCCGCCCCAAAAGAAAAAGTTTGAAGGTACTGAAAACTTTTTACATAATTTTAGCAGACTCTGACTGGTTTACAATACACACACACCATAATCTTCACAATTTTTTTTTTTTTTTAATAAACATATATACACTTGAAGTGAATAGGGACCGATCATATCATTTTAAATTAGGATATTCTGGAAAGAGCATCAGCTACAACATTATCTCTTCCCGAAATATGCCTAATCTCTAAATTATATTCTTGAAGGGCTAAACTCCACCGCAATAATCTTTGATTCTTGTTTTTCATTTTATTGATAAAAGTTAAGGGGTTATGATCGGTGTAAACTGTAATTGGACATTGGGAGGTTCCTAGATACACATCAAAATGGGTTAATGCCAAAATTAGAGCCAAAGTTTCTTTTTCTACTGTAGAGTAATTCTTTTGATGTTTGAGAAATATTCTGGAAAAATAACATACAGGGTGATCAATACCTTGGGAATCTTCCTGGGCAATATACCCACCTGCTCCATTGTCACTTGCATCTATGAATAATTTGAAGGGCTTTTCATAATTTGGACTGGCCAGGACAGGGGAATTATTTAATAAAGTTTTTATTCTGTTAAAGGATTTCTGACATTCCTCAGTCCAAACAAACTTAACCCTTTTGCTCAATAAAGTGGTCAAAGGGGAAACAACATCTGAAAAATTTAAACAAAATTTTCTATAATATCCAGCCATGCCTAAGAATCTCATGAGCTCTTTTTTAGAGCTTGGTACTGGAAAATTTACAATGGCATCAACTTTCGCCGCAATCGGCCTCACCTGCCCCTGCCCCACAACATGACCTAAATAATTTACAGTTGCTTTGCCAAATTCTGATTTTACCAAGTTAATAGTTAGGTTGGCTTGGGTCACTTTGTCAAAAAATTCTTGAATATGCTTTAGATGATCAGCCCAATTTGTATCTGTGTGTATAATAACATCATCAATATAAGCTTCACTGTGATCTAGGTCTGCAATTAAGTGGTTAACCATGCGCTGGAACGTTGCCGGAGAGTTTTTCATGCCAAAAGGGGTAACTTTATATTGATACAATCCAAATGGTGTAACAAAAGCAGATATTTCTTTTGCTTTTTCTGTTAAAGGGACTTGCCAATAACCCTTTAACAAGTCAAATTTTGTCACAAATTTAGCATGGCCAAGTTTGTCAATGCAGTCATCAATTCTTGGAATTGGATAATTGTCTGTTTTGGTGAGGCTGTTCACCTTTCGGTAATCCGTACAAAATCGGTAACTGCCATCAGGTTTTGGGACGAGTATACAGGGCGAACTCCAGTTGCTATGGCTAGGTTCTATGATATCATTGTCCAGCATATACTGTATTTCCTTTCGCATGATCTCAGCTTTGAAAGGGTTCAATCTATATGGATGCTGTTTGATGGGATTTGCCTCTCCTACATCAACATCATGAAAAATAACAGATGTCCTACTAGGCACATCGGGAAATAAGTGTTGATATTTGAAAATTAAATCAACTAAATCTTTTCTTTGGTCAGGCAGTAAATAATCTGTTTTATTTCGTAGATCTCTCAGGACATCTGAGTTCTGTAACTTCAGAGGTACATTTTCGCCGCCTTCATGAATATCCTCTACAGGATTTTCCAGCTCATCCATGTGGGTGACTGTTGAGACTGGTAGAGAGTTTGGTTCTCTCTCATAATAAGTTTTCAACATATTTATATGGCACAGCTGAGTATTTTTGAGTCTATCGGGAGTCTCAACAACATAATCAGTATCACTGATCTTGTGCTTAACAATATAAGGGCCTGAATATCTTGCTTGTAAAGCATTGCCCTTTAAAGGGAATAATACTAACACCTTGTCCCCAGGTTTAAAGGTGCGAAATTTTGCCTTTTTGTCATACCAGGTCTTCATATGACTCTGGGCTTTCTGTAAATGTTTATTTGCCATTTCTCTGGCCTGGTGCAATTTTTCCTTAAAAGTGGACACATAGACCAGGAGAGAAATTTCAGGTGGCTCTTCCTCGAGCCATTTCTCCTTCAAAGCAGTGAGTGGACCCCTCACTGAGTGTCCAAACACTAATTCAAAAGGGCTGAACCCCAGAGATTCCTGTACAGTTTCACAGACTGCAAATAAAAGGAGATGTACTCCTTCATCCCAATCCTTCTCATTATTCTCCCCATAGGCCTTTATCATGGTCTTCAGTGTTTGATGAAAGCGTTCTAGAGCTCCTTGACTTTCGGGATGATAGGCACTTGATGTATACTGCTTAATTTTGAGCTCATACATCACCTGCTGAAAAATGTTTGACATAAAATTTGAGCCTTGGTCCGATTGCACTGACCTGGGTAGACCGAAAGTCGTGAAATATTTTATCAAGGCCTTAACTATAGTCTTAGTTTTAATATTTCTTAGAGGAATAGCTTCAGGAAATCATGTAGAAGCACACATGATGGTAAGAAGATATTCATTTCCAGATTTTGTTCTAGGCAATGGGCCAACACAATCAATAATAATTCTACTAAATGGCTCCTCAAAAGCAGGGATTGGTTGAAGGGGAGCAGGAGGAATCTTCTGGTTGGGTTTTCCTACAATTTGACAGGTGTGGCAGGTTTTACAAAATTCGACAACATCCTGTCGAAGCTTGGGCCAGTAAAAACATTGTTGAATACGAGAGTAGGTTTTCCTAACTCCCAAATGTCCAGCCATTGGATTTTCATGAGCCAGGCTTATTATTTCATTCCGGTATTTAGTGGGGACAACTATTTGATAAATAACCTCCCAATCACTATTGGAGGGTACTTCTGGTGGTCGCCATTTCCTCATAAGTACACCAGATTTTCTGAAATAACCGACAGGGGAGTTTTGGGCTTCAGCCTGTGTTAGAGCCTTTTCACGTGGCTCGGCAAGGTCAGGATCACTTTCCTGTTCCTGTATTAAAGATGTCCGGGAAATGACATTCAAGGAGGTCCCCCTATCAGTCTCAGGTGTAGTGGCCTCTTTACAATGTCTGGACGAGTCATCCCTTTGACTCAAAAAAGTCTGAGACAAATCAATGTCTTCAGAATCCGTAATTCTGTGACAGTTCTTATCCTCAGCTTTGCTGTTTAAATCAACACAATTGAGGTTGTTATCAACCTCAGTTTTCTTTGCCATGGACCGAGTCACAGCACATGCTGGAAAGGCAAAAGGAAAACATTCCTTCAAATTAATAATACTTTCATCTGTGCTCGGCTTATCCACCACTTGAGGTTCTACAGTGACTTTGTCACCAGCTAAGTCATTTCCCAATAATAAAGAAATACCTTTTACAGGTAGAGTAGGTCTGACTCCTACTGTCACAGTCCCATTTACTAAGCTACTTCTTAAATTTATTTTATGAAGTGGGACATTTAAAGAGTTTGACTCAATACCTGATATTAGAACTTGTGCCCCTGTAGCACTTTCTTCAGAAAATGGCAAAATGCCTTCTAACATTAATGACTGAATAGCCCCTGTGTCTCTCAGTATTTTTATTGGTAAGGAACAGTGCTTATCCCCATCAAGGGAAACAAAGCCTTCAGAAATAAATGGTTTATAATTTTCTAAAGCATCTTGCTTTATAACATAATTTTCAGGGCATGGAGCACATGCTAGTGCATTCTGTGAAGTCGAGGACTCATTTTACTTTTTTAACAGCCAGCAATCCGATAATAAATGCCCTGGTTTCTTACAGTAATTACAAGTTTTAGTTGAACTGTTGGGTCGTAACGGTGTAGGGCTGGCATTGGATGACTTTTTCTCATTAGGCTTCCGATTAAATTTAGGTGGTGAAAAGTTTGTAGGATGGGAAGGATGATTGGAAGGATGAGTTTTATCTGAAGCTGATCTAGGTCCACTTTGAAAAGAATTCTTGTGGGGCCAAAAATTTGTGGCGTTACGACTCATTTTATGAGTTAAGGCATAGTCATCTGCCAGTACTGCTGCTCTATTTAATGTGTCAACTTTTTGTTCATCCAGGTGGGCCTTTATATCTGAATGTATCTTTCCTTTAAACTCCTCAATCAGCATCATTTCCTTTAATTTTGTAAAATCTTTCCCTATTTCTTTTGAGTGGCACCACCTGTCAAATAAATTTTGCTTTTCTCTGGCAAATTCCACATGAGTTTGATTTTCGTTTTTATAATAATTTCTGAATTTCTGCCTATAGGCCTCTGGAACAAGTTCATATGCCTTAAGTATTGCCTCTTTAACAGCGTCATATTGTTGCTTTGCTCAGAAGATAGAGCTGAATAGATTTCTTGGGCCTTCCCTTTCAAAACACTTTGCAACAGCAAAGTCCAGACGTCCCTTGGCCATTCTAAACTTGTTGCCACTTTTTCAAAATGTGAAAAATATTTATCAACTTCTTTTTCTTGAAAGGGGGGAACTAGCCTAACATGTT
Organism: Pictodentalium vernedei; assembly: GCA_031216915.1. Lineage (NCBI taxonomy): Eukaryota > Metazoa > Mollusca > Scaphopoda > Dentaliida > Dentaliidae > Pictodentalium > Pictodentalium vernedei. The sequence continues at coordinate 385,165,100 of CM062296.1, forward strand.
TAGTTGCATCAAATCTACTTGGAGAAATTACATTTGAGCCTTGACGCTGTGATTCTAATTCTTTTATTTTTATTTCCTTTTGGGCCTGAATTTCAATTTCTCTTAATTTTAATTCCCTTTCCTCTTTTTGAGCCTGAATTTGTTCCCTTTCTTTTTGAGCCTCAATTTCTTTTAATTTAATTTCATTTTCTCTTTCTTCTTTTTCTTTTTGGGCCTCTAATTCTTTTAATTTCATTTCATTTTCCTGCCTCTTCATTTCTTGTTGCATTTCTAATCTCTTTAGTTCTAATTCTAACTTTTTGAGTTCAAGGGCATCAGTAGGCTGTGGTTCAGAGACAGGTGACCCAGACTGAGGCAAAAGACCCTCCTCAATATAATGATTAACAATGAGCTGTTTAAGTTTATGCTTGTTCAGACCAGGGGTGGCAGGTAATTTTAGACACTGAGCAAGTTGAAATAAATCCTCCTTCTTAAGAGATTCTAAAAGGGCCAAACTAGGAGATCTTTCAAATTCAGAAATAAATTCTGTCACAATAAATACCATGATGAAAATGTTTGCTAGTTCTCAGATTATATAAATAATAATACTGAAAGTTTCTAAGAAAGTTTAAATGTTTTGAAAGTGAGCCAAAATAATAATTGAAATATGCAAATAAAGCTTTCTCGTTATCTAACATTCAATCTCGGCAACGAGCCCCCAATTTCTGTTACGGTGTGGAATTATTAATGATATTGGTAACAGAAAGAAATCTGAGAATCAGCAACAAAACTATGAATTTAACTATTCTGAAATTTAATTAAAAAAAATTGATATAAAAAAAAAATGATACAAAGATCTTTTACACTAATTGGTTTACAGAAAAGAAAAACAGTGGTACTTATTAATTATTGAATTAGTCCAAATTTCAGTTTGACAGAATCCAGTAATCCAGTGGTGAAGAATCTTGTGAAGAAAGTTACCAGCTGGTACATGTAGTATTAAATCCAAGAATGTCTCTCAGAAACAGTATCCCGTAGATTTATAATAACATTTTCACTTAGAAATTTCAGCAGTCTCCAATAAAATATAATAAAATTCTCCGCAAAATTCAAATGAAGTAAAAATCCAAGAAGTATTGGCGCCACAGGTAATTTCCAAACAATCCAGTAGAATCCTGGCTTTTCACAAAATATTCTGTTTCACAGAAAGTATAAATTCTCTTTTCCAAGACGAACAAATTCTCCTCAAAATTCTCTTTTGGAATCAATCTTCCAAATTCACAAAGAAGCACTGCTTCTATAATAAATGCACTGCTCTGAAACAATAATAATCTCCAATGGAAACAATTGAAGTTAGTCTTTCTGAAATGGTTTTCTAAAATGAGTTTTTGAATTCTGTTGACAAACCTTTATATAGTAACCAGATAGAATGTCCCAGAAGAGGAAGTTTCTGCAATGTTCTATTAGTTTCTGGGGGATTATGTTAAAGTTCAAGTAAACAAGGTCATTGACCTATTTAAACAATTAAACAATCAACAGCTATATGTACAATATATCAGTGTAACAAAGATGTAAACAAGGTCACTGAGTGCAAAAAGAGTCAGACCAGTCAGAAAATGCAGCAATAAAAAAAAATATCCCTCTCATACAACTATCCACTAAGGACACATCAATCTCAATACAACATGGGGGCCATAACACTGTGATGCCTCAAGTCTCAATTGTGGTACTTATGTTCAGACATCTGAACAGTTTTCGATATATTGGTATACCACGGTATTTTTTGAATGCCGATACCGGTATTCTGTTTTGAATATCGTGCAGCCCTGTCACCAATGAGTTTTTTTGTCACCGACAAGTTTTTTTGTCACCAACGAGTTTTAAAACATCATTGGCATTGCACGAATCGTCGCAGCTTCAGCACTGTGACAGTGCTTCTAGTTCTTCATATGAAGATCTAGCTTTGCATCAGGTGGTTGTTGATCGGTTACTGACTCTGGGCCTTTGTTGTGTCTGTTGTTGATTAGTTTCCGGTTTTTCCTCTTGACGTTTGTTCAATAACGTTTTGGATTCATATTAATTCAGTGTTTAGTTAAAACAATTATTGTTTTTCTATTAGGATACATATTATATCTTATTCCGGTAGTTTAGCTTTAATTAGTTAGCGCTTGTCCACACTTAGGCTCTATCGGGATGCCCTTGGGCTCATGAGGTTCCCTTGGGCCACTTAGGCTTCCTTCAAAAATCTTCGAATTTTTTTTTAAAAATTTTATTTGAAAATTTTTGTGTTTGTCTATGTTATGTATCCTTGTGATGTTTATTATTGAGAGTGCAGCAGACTTATGTTTTTGGCTTCATTATTATTGTTGCCATTATAATAATTGGTACTTAGTGTAAGTCCAGGAAGCTTCGGAATTAAAGGCTTGTTGTTTGCCGATAGTTGCGGCACTCCTTCAATATTTGTACTATGGGATGTGAACGTTGAAAACGGGTGTCGACCTATGTGGTGGGCGGTGAAATTCTGATGGGAGCTTTCACTGTTGGCTAATACTAGTCTTTCAGTCTCTTTTTCAGAGGAACAAGAACATGGTGATAGTACTTTGATACCTGTCCATTATGTGCTGCTGTCGTTGCACTCTGATGAGCCCAGCTTTGATGAGTAAATAGAGCTAGCTGCCAAGGTGCTCATGATATTTGCACAGGATTAAAGCTGAATAGCTTAATTCTCTGCATGTAGCTAGCTTGACCGGTGCAGTGGTGGTCCCTATTTAGGGAGCTGAGACGCCGGGTAGGTCCATTGCAGTCGAGTAGTATAACGTGGGTAGAGTGAGCACCTCTTAAAATAAAGCTCACCCAGCAACGATGGTAAAAGATGAAGAAGCCTTAAAGTTTCTCTACGGGACCCTCAACGAGATCTGGGGTCAGATTGCGAGTTGGAGAACCCTCTCCATCCCATTAGCAGTCGGGGTAATGAGTCAGAACATGCGTCCGGATGTTCCTTCCACACTGCAGCTGGAGTTGGTTGCGATTATGGCTTCTCCTTCTTACATGGAAGTGCATGCAAAGGGGATTAGCCTACAAGTTTCTCAGCTGGATACTCTGCAAGATCTGGGGCCAGATCGTGAGTTGGAGAGCGTTCTCAGTCCCTTTAACAGTCTGGGTCGACTGTTTGTCCGTTGTGAGCAACTTCAATGAGTCGGAGCACCCGTTCGAAATGTACGAGTCTGGATGCTCCTTCCACACTTCAGCCGGGGTTGGCTGTTGTTACGGTTTTCTCTACTTCCATGAAAAAGCACACTAAGGGGTAGAAGCCTACAAGTTTCTAAACGGAATGCTAGGCAAGGTCTGGAACCAGACTGCAAGCTGGAGAACCCTTTCCATTCCGTTAGCATCTGGGGCTTTTAGTCCTTTTGTTGATGCCTTATAAGAATCAAGTGCAGCCCTTTTTTCCTTAATTTGAGCAACTAACATTGTAAGTCTCTGTGTAGTGAGCTTTCTAAAGTCGCAAAAATTACACCGAGATATCTGTCTTCACGGAGATGAAGTTTTCTAAGCTAGGGCTGTCGCGACTATCATTTTTTGTAATCGACTAATCGTGACCAGTAATCAACGGTTGGTCGATTAATAGTCGCTTCCCATGATTTTTTAGCAAATCATTCTTCTGTTCGTAAAACTCTGAAAATGACAATGGCACCAGTGTGTTCAGACGAAGTGGGGTTGTGGGAACAACAAATTGGTCCCGACTGAAGCTACATGTAGTCCAATCTTGGACCCACAGTCCGTAATATAATTTTTGGGGTTGGTACGTCCTGTAGGACGTACCAACCCCAAAAATAATATTACTGACTGCGGGTCCAAGTTTGAACTAGATTGAAGCCAATGAATTAAAATGAATTTACCAAAGAACGTTCCTGCATATGTTTCCTTTCTGCAATAAGTTTCTCGAAATTTTGAACATTGAGATCTATGCATTCCCTCGTCAGTTGTTAAAATTGGATCTTAGTCTGAAGTTCCGAACTTTGAGAAGTGATCTGACATTCTGACTTTCGTCATAATTTTGTCACTTCCGCACTTTGGGTTTTCCAGTGGGTGCATTCGTGTGTACAAGACTGGAGAAATTCAGAAGAATCTATTCTTCTCGAGTAACTGTGAGTGTTCTTTCTTACACAGTCAGTGACAGTCGTACAGTCTTCCGGATATGAATGTTAACTATGGTTAGATATTTAAAGTTATTCACCTTCATTGATCATTCACCTCACAAAACAATGCAATTTAGCCCCGACGTGTATTAGACGTGTACCACCTTGAAAATGAACGACGATCGACTAAAAATAAAAAACGTCGACTACTTCAATAGTCGACGGTTAGTCGACTAATCGAATAATCGCGACAGCCCTATTCTAAGCTTCATCAGCTAGGCTGAAACCGCTGTCTTTTGGGAATAGAACCGCTAAAGGAAAGAGTGCTTTTTTCCTTCTCGGTGTTGTTTTCTTATGTGTCCAGGCCTGGCATTCTGAAAAATGCAGGAGGGCAAAAAATCGCTCTCCTCAATCAGCTTAGGAGAGCAATTAGCTTTACACAGCATTTTAAGTATCCAATTGAACGAACTCATTGAAACTGAAACCAACAGACTACATCAGTGATTTTATTAACTTTACTAAGGTAAAGCGAAATCTCTTATACATCTACAGTACGTTTCCGTGGTCAATCTGGATTAATCGAAATTAACTATGCATGCGCAGTATGGTCAGATTGATGCTTATTGAAACAAGCTATAATCTAGTTTATTAATCCGTCCAATCCTTCTCGAAAGGTGAATTGGGTTTCAATCCTGACATGCGCAGTCAGTAAATCTATATTTGTTGACACGAAAATACAGAAATGAATGGTAGGGGATTCTAAAGATATTAAAACATTAGTAACTTGCGACACTGCAATCCTACCAATGAATTTTGAGTTATTAAAAATTATATGCACATTTTAATTATACTGCATTCTACAAAAGCCTTAATTTTTATTATTATGCGACTTATTGAAATTAAAATTTAAAATTTTGTTTGACTTTAATTTAAATTTTGTGAAAATATTAAATACAATGTAGTTGAAATTGAACGGATTTTACGGTATACCGGGGGGGGGGGTCGAAGAAAAATTCTGAAAACCGATTGAAATGCATGTAGGTCGTATCTGTGAAGAAGTTCATCGAAATCTGGATTATCAATCTCGATTAATCCAGATTTGCGACGGAAACGCACCCCTTGATGTCTCACTCAGCAACCGAACACACACTTGACAAGACCTGTGTGTGTACCCAGACCTGTTGTCCAAGAAAGTCATATGCCTACCACTACCACCTTCAACCCCCCAGGGGGGTTGAAGGTAGTAGTGGTAGGCATATGACTTTCTTGGACAAACAGGTCTGCTTGAATCTACAGTCACATCCTGGTGCAAGTGCTTCAAGTGACAGGATAGTAGTAATGGTAGTATATATTGTGTCAATATTCCTTGAATAATTACCCCTCAAACTGTGATGTCAGTTGTTGAACTTGAAACTGACAGAAAAAAAATATTGCTGTGACCCATTTTGCGTCAAATGATTGCAACTGTGTTTGGGTATGGTTGCAGCCATTACCTTTTACCACTAAACCACTTTCAAAATGAAATTAAGTGATGTTATGTGACTTCGAAGTTAAATTACATTTTTGCTTTACAACAACAATTTAATGTGAGCATAATACATGTAATCTCAATCATCCCAGACCAAAATATTTAGAGAGGGCAATTTTTCGCTCTCCTTAATTCTTTCAGGAGGGCAGTAAGGAGAGCTAAAAATCGCTCTCCTGAAATTGCCAAGACTGAGTGTCATAGACTTTAATCTTATTGTTGACACCATAGTAGCCTAGCAAGAAGTATGAGCGGTGTTTTATCCCTATCACTAACGGCTAGCGTTGTAAGTCTCCTTTAGTGAGCTTCTAGGTCCGCAGTTACCAACTATTTAATTGTCTTCACGAATATGAAGACCTTTAGCTGCTTCAGCCTGGCTGAAACCACTGTCCTTTCGGACAAGGTACCGTTACAAGAGAAGAGTTTGTTCTCTCCTCAGTGGTATTGTTTTTGTGTCATTTGTCTCAGGCTTTTAGCCCAATTGATGACGCCATATTAACCTAGTGTGATTAATGAGCATTCTTTTGAATGCCTATAGTTAACTCCTTTTCAGGAATATATTTCCTGCTATAATTGGTACGAGGTGCAAGGAGTTCATCTTGGTTTTTATGATCGGGTGCCGGAACATAGTTTTCATCTCCCTCTTCATTTTATCAAATCTATTGTTGTGGATTATATTTCCACTCAGTGGATTGGGTATTATGTCTATATGGTGTATTATTTTATGCCATGGCGTACTGTCTTGATTTCAAGGGATATGTCGACGCTGTTTCAGCGGGTATATTCCTTGCAATAGTGCCATGTGCATCACGTCCCACTCCGTCCTTGTGGCATTAGGGAGTCGGTCAGACGTGAGGGAGCCCTATGGTTTCTATTCTATTCTAGATAACTAACAGTAAAGCTTTATGAGTCGCTCCGGGTTAGTGTCATTATGCTTGCTTTGACTAACTATATGCGTTTTAGCTGTATTACTCTTTATTGAGAATAGCAGCAGCAGTATAGCTTTGGGAATGTAGCATGAAGTTTCTTTTTCATTGTGAAAAAGGAATTTGTCACTGTTCCAAGCTTTAATATTACTGTGCCGGCCTTACTTATCTAGCGATTCAAGTAATGCAGGTGAGGGAGTTCGATATGATTTATGCATCGAAACCCCCCCCCCCCCCCCCCCCCCCCCACACCAGTATGTTAAGAGGCGATTACAGGGCAGGACGTAGTGCTCTTCCTGTAAACCTTGTATGCATTCAATTATAATTATTATATGCATGTCTTTCATTGCTCTTCGATTGATCGATTGGAGGGTGAGTTGTGGTCAAACGGCAACATCAGGGGCGCCTCCACTCTTTAGTTGGTTTGCTTCCTGTGGTTGATTGTTCATAAGTTGTATATGAGCATATGATTCCTGAACAGTAACTGTTTTTGGATTCCAAATTCTTTCATAAATACATTCGGTTGATTGTGCTAACCTTCATGTTCCTGTGTGGCAGGCATGTCAGTTATATGGACGACATCCTCCAAATGTGGCAATTAGTCCACTCTGAGATGTTACACTCAGAGTTGTCTGCTTTTCTTACTTAATCGCATTAACGTTGTTTTATTCCTTAAGTTTCCTGGTTAGTTTTGTAGCGCTCGGTCATGCCTTTGATACAGGCTGTTTT